>CP106731.1:127981408-128664284 GCA_025506655.1 Gossypium rotundifolium
GCTACACACCACCGTACCAACCATCACACTGTGGGATCAAGTCAACCCACCCGCCAACACACCAATCATAGGCATAAAGCCATTTTTATATTTGTGGCGAGCCACCGAACTAGATTGTGACAAAGTCACCGAACTAGAGGCATTGAGCCATTAAAATATTTGTGGCAGAGCCACCGAACTAGAGGCAATGAGCCATTTAATTATTTTGTGGCAAAGCCACCGAACTAGAGGCAATCAGCCATTTAATTATTTTGTGGCAAAGCCACCGAACTAGATTTTGGCAACAGGCCTTTCTTCTCTTCATCATTAATCCCATCCCATGCAACATGTATGCAAAATAATCTATATACATATGATAATTTTAGCAAAAAGGCCCAATTTACATATGAGTCAATATTTTAGGTTTTTATTAAGGCCCATCATACAAAATATCATTTAGTCCATTTAACAATCTAGCAACTTTGGCCCATTTAACGATCTAGCAGGGATTTCAGCCCATTTAACGATCTAGTATAGATTTCGGCCCATTTAACGATCTAGCAGAGATTTTGGCCCATTTAACGATCTATCAGGGATTTCAGCCCATTTAACGATCTAGTATAGATTTCGGCCCATTTAACGATCTATCAGGGATTTCGGCCCATTTAACAATCTATCAGGGATTTCAGCCCATTTAACGAACTATCAGAGATTTTGGCCCATTTAACGATCTAGTATAGATTTCGGCCTATTTTACGATCTAACAGGGTTTTCGGCCCAATTACACATAAGACATAAAATTTACATTTTACCAACTAACTCATCGAGGGCGTTCTCGTAATTTTCACAACTTTAACCGTTTTCATGTAATTTCACCAAAAAAACCAATTATTACGTATTGTACCGATTTTGTCGTCTTTACGATTTTGCTCAATACTACGGTATGACATCTAACCCGAGATAAGTGTGAAGTTACACACCTTGATATCGTGAGTACTAAACCTTCCCTTCGTCAACACCTAAGCGTAACACGAACCATTAGAACACTTTCATTTATCAAAAGAAATACACTATTGGTAAGCGATCTAAATCTTTACCCTTTTGATTTTGAACCACTTCTATTTTGGTTTCTCCTCGATTGTTGATTCGTTGCCTGATGTGAATCCACAAATGAACAAAGGCTCGGGAGTACGAATAACCTCAAACAATTGATTCTCCTCGGTTGAAGGTCCACAACCCGGTGGAAAATCTTGGATTCCTGAAACAACCCTTCGTTTATATTTAGGGGGATTAGCAGAACCGCCCCTCTTTCGAAGACTATGGACGCCTTTTACGCCCTATCTTGAATGTCTCTAAAGACATAAGATCATTAGTCCGACTTATAAGTATCAAAATATGGATAATGATTTATAAGATTTGAGATTTGGCTTACAACGATTATCTTCGTTCTTCGAAGAAACGATCGATCGATTATGTCCCTAAAATGGAATCCATTAATAACTAACTATAATGAATAAAACAAGAACCCTTAAAAGAAAATCTCCTTATCTTATTTCTTGAAATCGATTCCAAAGTTCCAAAAAAATACTTAAAACACCTTGAGTTTCTACCCTCTAAAAATCTCACTATGCCCACGATTGAAAAGAAAATCGAGTGAGAAGAATTATGTATGATTAAAGATATCGGTTGTGATCAAAGAAAATGAAAGAAATTTTTGGCACAAGAACAAGTTAACATTCGGCCATGGATGAAAGTATTGGAGAGATTTTAATGAAGAAGAAAATGAAAAAAATGGGCAATTGGAAGTGATATAATTCGGTTTCAATAGAGAAAGAAAGAAAGAAAAGAGAAGAAAAGGGTACTTATTTTAGAAGAAAGTGCATTCGGCATTTGGGGAGGAAAAATGAGAAAAATAGAAGAAGAAGAATCCTTGCTTGCCTAAGTGTTTTCGGTCACAAAGAGAAGAAAGGATTTGGGAGAGAAAAAGTTTCAAAACCGAAATGGTCCAAAGAGAAAGGCTCAAAAATGAATTGTTTACTCAAGTATGTTGGCAAATTTCGACTAGAGAGAATATGGGTGGAGGGGAAAGTTGTTTTGCTAAGAAAACGACCAAATGAATGTGTTTTACCAACACCAAAGCCTACCAAAACAAACACAAAACCGGCCATCCCCCCTAGTCTCTATCTCAGTCAAATACAATGGTCAAAAGGCCATTGGAAAGTTTCAAAACATCTTCCTACTCTTAAGCCTTATCCCTCCTTTTCCTTAAGTTGATGAAACATAATCCCCAATTCAAGCCCTTATCTTTAGCTTTCCAAATCCTTAATCTTCTTACCAAAATAAAAACAATCCAACTCATCCTAACCTTATCCCTTGTCGACACATGCTTAAGCTAATGCAAAAAAATAAAAATTCCTAATTGCATGCTAGGTGATTCGAACTCTTTCCCTCATGTCCAACTTATGGCGCCATCACCACTTTGCCAATTACTCATCATATGCCTTCTTTTAGTACTTAATTAACTTAAGTCTCAAGGTCACCTAATTTCTTTACTCTAAAGTACACTTAACTAATATTTTTATTCTAACTCCAAGTAAACCCGAACTAACATTTAGCAACATAATGATTTTTAAAATTTTAGGATGTTACAATTCTACCTCCCTTAAAGAAAATTTCGTCCTCGAAATTTACCTGATTAAAAGAGGTGAGGATATTGTTGTCGAATTGCATCCTCAGGCTCCCACGTAGCTTCCTCCGCTCCGTGATTATGCCATAAAACTTTGACTAATGGCATAGTCTTCTTTCTTAGCACTTTAACATCCCGGTCTAAAATTTCCTTTGGTTCTTCCTCAAAAGACAAGTTTGATTTCAATTCCACTTCCTCTCTGGGTAATATGTGAGATGGATTCGATCTATAGCGTCTCGAAGATAGAAACATGGAAAACATTATGAATTTGACTCAACTCCGGAGGTAATTCAATCGATAAGCCACTTTGGACCAATCGCTTCATCACGATATGGCCCAATGAACCTAGGGTTCAACTTTCCTTCTTTCCAAATCTAAAAATTTTCTTCCAAGGTGATACCTTGAAAGACACTGCTCTCCCACAACAAACTTGATATCCTTCCACTTGGTCGCATCGACTTACATCTATCAAGCTTCCTTTAACCGTGCTCTTATAACTTTTACTTTTCTTGGTTTTAGATATCAATTCGGGACCCAACATCATTGTTAAGCCCAATTCAGTCCAACAAGTAGGAGTCGGCACCTCTACGACCATACAATGCCTCATAGGGTGCCATCTGAATGCTAGGTGATAGCTATTGTTATCTGAATTACGCCAATGGTAGAAAATCCTCCCATCTTCTTTGTCTCAAATTCAACTCCTTTTGGGTAAGGAGGTACTTAAGACTCTTGGGATCCGTGTAGATGATAGACTTCTCACCGTAGAGATAGTGCCTCCAAATCTTTAAAGCAAAAACCACTGCATTTAACTCCAAATCATGAGTAGGGTAGTTTACTTGATGCGATCTCAATTGACGAAGCATGAGCCACCACCTTTCCATTTTGCATCACACACAATCCAAACCGTGTGAGGCGCATCACAATAAGCATAAATTCTTTTCGACCTCTAGTGAATCAAAACTGGTGCTTCCATCAAAATCTTCTTCAATTTCTCGAAACTCTCTTGTTGTTTTTCAGTGCAAATATACGGTACTCCCTTCCGCAATAGTTTAGTTAGGGGTGCAGCAATCAACGAAAATCCCTCAACAAAGCGTCGATAATAACCACCAATCTAAGAAACTCGAATTTGATTCTGACTTTGGTGGTTTCCAATCGAGAATAGCCTCAATCTTCCGAGGATCCACCCTTATTCCTTGGTGATACCACATGACCCAAGAAAGTCACTTCCTTTAGCCAAAATTCACATTTCTTGAATTTGGCATAAAGTTGTTTATCACAGTAGTTGCAATACTATCGCATAAATCGTGTCATGCTCCTCAACATTTCTTGAGTAAACCAAAATGTCATCTATGAACACTACCATAAACCGGTCTAAATATGGTTGAAAGACTCGGTTCATCATGTCCATAAATGCGGCTGGTGCATTGGTTAACCCAAACGGCATCACCAAAAACTCATAATGTCCATAACGAGTCTTGAATGCCGTCTTATAAATATCTGCTTCTTTCACCTTAAGCTGGTGATAACCCGATCTCAAATCAATTTTGGAAAAGCTGAAGCTCCTTCAATTGATCAAGCAGTCATCAATTCTCGGCAAAGGATACCTATTCTTGATCATTAATTTATTCAATTATGCGTAATCAATGCACATACGCATCGATCCATCCTTCTTCTTAACGAACAAAGCTGGTGCTCCCGGAGACACACTCGGTCGAATAAATCCCGATCCAATAATTCTTGAATTTGAGCTTTAAGCTCGCCAACTCCTTCGGTGCCATTCTATAAGGAGCAATGGACACTTGGGCCGTTAGAACAAAAGCTCAATGCCAAATTCTACTTCCCGATCTGAGGTATACCAGAAGTTCTTGAAATACATCCGAAATTCCTTCAACGTTCTCACATCATCCACAGATAACTCTTTGGCATCCAAAGCACAAATAAAAGCTAGGAATGCTCCATACCCTTTCCAGACCAATTTTTCTACCTTCAATGCCGATACCACATTTGCCAAGTAATTCCTTTGTTCACCTATCATTATTACTTCCTTATCATCCGAGGTTCTTATTGACATCCGCTTTTCAGCACAATCCAAATGCGCCCAATGCATAACCAACCAATCCATGCCCAGAATGAGATCGAACTCGCCGAAAGGCAATTCCATCAAATTTGCCAAAAATACATTTTCTTGAATTTCTAAGGGCACGTCTCTAAATAGTTTATCGACTGTCCTAAAGGACTAATTACTGTCATCTTACTATCGGTAATTTTAGATTCTAGATTCAAATTTCCGGATATGGCGCTAGCAACATACGAGTGGGTAGAACCAATATCTATTAGAGCGATGTGGTACATCAAGATGAAGAGCGTACCGATTATTACATCAGGTGCATTGCCATCCTCATGGCGTCTAACGCATAGACCGATCCTGGCTACCTTGCATCCGTGTTACCTCTAGGACCATTGCCTCGACCGGTGCACCTTGACCATGTCCATTACCATTACTACCACGACACGGTCCACGACCTCTCGGTGGCTGCTGAGTACCTCTGGCCGGTTGTGCATCGATATTACGAACTACGAGTCGTATCCGTGCGTCGAGGGCAATTTCTATACTAGTGATCCATTGAACGCATTTGCAACAAGCGCGATTTTCCTCGGCCTCTCCAAAATGCCTTTTTCCACATTCAGCACAATCTAGACTTTGATTATTAGCTACGGATGCTCTACCTTGAGTGGTTCATCATTTCGAGGCCTCTTCAGAAACCTTTTTGAGGAACCCGACTGCTTTATAACTCTCTTGCTTCTAAATCTTTCTCGATTCTGTCGTTCTGAGTTCTTAGCCTCTTCGACTATCTTGGCCTTCTCCACAAGCGTGGCAAAAGTTCTAACTTGTTGTGGGGCAATCGGGACCCTCAACTCGTCATTTAGCCCATCCTCGAATCGCTTTTAACATTCATGATCCGTTGACACTATTGTCCAGAGCATAGCGACTCAAGCATAAAAACTTCACCTCATCTGCGCCTTTGTCTTATTCCCTTGAATTAGATTCAAAAATTCCTTCCTTCGGGCGTCAACATAACTTGTTCCAACATATTTCCCTTGGAAGGCAGCTTTAAAGAATTCCCAAGTAATCAATGCAGCCTCAGTGCCTTCTCGAACAGTAAGCCACCATTGATACGCTTCGTCTCTTAGCAAAGACACAGCTACTTTCAATTTTTGCTCGATAGTGTATTCCATATCATCCATAATCCATTCCACAGCTTCGAGCCAATACTCTGCCACATTCGGAGCTACACCGGAAACTGCCACATTCGGAGCTACACCGGAAACTCCTCTAAAGACTTCTGCATTATTTGACTTGAGTCGTTCCGAAATTGACCCACGAGTTGTTAAACCCTTTTTGAAAATAGAGTTTAATAAAAACCACGAGTTATTAAATAATTAAACATATGAAATCTCATCATTTAATATTTAATTATCAAAACCTTAAAGTAATTTTATAAGAGTTCAAAATATTTAAAAAAATAAAATAGATAAAGGATTTCATATGTTTGAAAAAAAACCCAAAGTATTTTAAGAAAATATTATAAGATAAATATAAGCCCATATTAAATATCTAAAACATAATTTAAATCCATCCACACATAAAATCCATAAAATATTAATAGAGGCCTTATTACATCATACACAAAATAGCAAATTAAAGAAAGTACTTATTAAAAATTCAAAGTTTATTAAACCCATGTTTGCAGTATGGCCTCCACGAAGTCATCCTCGGCCCAAGTCCACGTCAATTTCCATTACCTGAGATGAAAATTTTGAGGAGTGAGTTACTCGAACTCGATGTATAACTTACTTACTTTATCCTTTGGGCAGATCATCAAGACAATATTTTGGGCTTGAACCCATAAACAGGTTTAACAATATAAATAATGAAATGCATGCAAAAATGAAATTTCCCACCCAAACCTAATTTCCATCTGCTACACACCACCCTTACCAACCATCACACCTGTGGGGATCAAGTCAACCCACCCGCCAACACACCAATCGTGCGCATAAAGCCATTTTTATATTTGTGGCGAGCTAACGAACTAGATTGTGACAAAGTCACCGAACTAGAGCATTGTGCCATTAAAATATTTGTGGCGAGCCACCGAACTAGAACACAATGAGCCATTTAATTATTTTGTGGCAAAGCCACCGAACTAGAGGCAATCGACCATTTAATTATTTTGTGGCAAAGCCACCGAACTAGATTTTGGCAACAGGCCTTTCTTCTCTTCATCATTAATCCCATCCCATGCAACATGTATGCAAAATAATCCATATACATATGATGATTTTAGCAAAAAGGCCCAATTTACATATGAGTCAATATTTTAGGTTTTTAATTAAGGCCCATAATACAAAATATCATTTAGCCCATTTAACAATCTAGCAACTTTGGCCCATTTAACGATCTAGCAGGGATTTCGGCCCATTTAACGATCTAGTATAGATTTCAGCCCATTTAACGATCTAGCAGAGATTTTGGCCCATTTAACGATCTATCAGGGATTTCGGCCCATTTAACGATCTAGTATAGATTTCGGCCCATTTAACGATCTATCAGGGATTTTGGCCTATTTAACAATCTATCAGGGATTTCGGCCCATTTAACGAACTATCAGAGATTTCGGCCCATTTAGCGATCTAGTATAGATTTCGGCCCATTTTACGATCTAACAGGGTTTTCGGCCCAATTACACATAAGACATAAAATTTACATTTTACCAACTAACTCATCGAGGGCGTTTTCGTAATTTTCACAACTTCAACCGTTTTCATGTAATTTCACCAAAAATACCAATTATTACGCATTGTACTGATTTTGTCGTCTTTACGATTTTGTTTAATACTACGGTATGACATCTAGCCCGAGATAAGTGTGAAGTTACACACCTTGATATCGTGAGTACTAAACCTTCCCGCTCGTCAACACCTAAACGTAACACGAACCATTAGAACACTTTCATTTATCAAAAGAAATACACTATTGGTAAACGATCTAAATCTTTACCCTTTTGATTTTGAACCACTTCTATTTTTGGTTTCTCCTCGATTGTTGATTCGTTGCACGATGTGAATCCACGAACGAACAAAGGCTCGGGAGTACGAATAACCTCAAATAATTGATTCTCCTCGGTTTAAGGTCCGTAACCCGGTGGAAAATCCTGGATTCCTGAAACAACCCTTCGTTTATATTTAGGGGGATTAACGGAACCGCCCCTCTTTCGAAGACTATGGATCGCCTTTTACGCCTATCTTGAATGTCTCTAAAGACATAAGATCATTAGTCCGAATTATAAGTATCAAAATATGGCTAATGATTTATAAGATTTGAGATTTGGCTTACCACGATTATCTTCGTTCTTCGAAGAAACGATCGAGCGATTATGTCTCTAAAACGGAATCAATTAATAACTAGCTATAATGAATAAAACAAGAACCCTTAAAAGAAAATCTCCTTACCTTATTTCTTGAAATCGATTCCAAAGTTCCAAAAAAATACTCAAGAACACCTTGAGTTTCTACCCTCCAAAAATCTCACTATGCCCACGATTGAAAAGAAAATCGAGTGAGAAGAATTATGTATGATTAAAGATATCGGTTGTGATCAAAGAAAATGAAAGAAATTTTTGGCACAAGAGCAAGTTAACATTCGGCCATGGATGAAAGTATTGGAGAGATTTTAATGAAGAAGAAAATGAAAAAATGGGCAATTAGAAGTGATATAATTCGGTTTCAATAGAGAAAGAAAGAAAGAAAAGAGAAGAAAAGGGTACTTATTTTAGAAGAAAGTGCATTCGGCATTTGGGGAGGAAAAAATGAGAAAAATAGAAGAAGAAGAATCCTTGCTTGCCTAAGTGTTTTCGGTCACAAAAAGAAGAACGGATTTGGGAGAGAAAAAATTTCAAAACCGAAATGGTCCAAAGAGAAAGGCTCAAAAATGAATTGTTTACTCAAGTATGTTGGCAAATTTCGGCTAGAGAGAATATGGGTGGAGGGGAAAGATGTTTTGCTAAGAAAATGACCAAATGAATGTGTTTTACCAACACCAAAGCCTTCCAAAACAAACACAAAACCGGCCATCCCCCCTAGTCTCTATGCCGTCCAAATACAATGGTCAAAAGGCCATTGGAAAGTTTCCAAAACATCTTCCTACTCTTAAGCCTTATCCCCCTCCTTTTTCCTTAAGTTGATGAAACATAACCCCCCAATTCAAGCCCTTATCTTTAGCTTTCCAAATCCTTAATCTTCTTACCAAAATAAAAACAATCCAACTCATCCTAACCTTATCCCTTGCCGACACATGCTTAAGCTAATGCAAAAAAATAAAAATTCCTAATTGCATGCTAGGTGATTCGAACTCTTTCCCTCATGTCCAACTTATGGCGCCATTACCACTTTGCCAATTACTCATCATATGCCTTCTTTTAGTACTTAATTAACTTAAGTCTCAAGGTCACCTAATTTCTTTACTCTAAAGTACACTTAACTAATATTTTATTCTAACTCCAAGTAAACCCGAACTAACATTTAGCAACATAATGATTTTTAAAATTTTAGGATGTTGCAAGTTAATTATTTTAAATACTTTTATTAATTTTTTATGTATATTATTATTATAATCATATTATTTCATTATTATTATATATTATTGTTATCATATTTTATATTTACTACTATTATTATATTTGTGATTATTATTATATTTATTACTTTTATTATATACATTTTTACTATTATGTTTTTATTAATACTATTATTTTAAGATTATTATTATTAATATATATTTTTTGTTTTAAACTTTATTACTATTTTCATTATCAATATTTTGTACTCTTATACTCTAAATATTATTTTACTTTTTACTATTATTATTGTAACACCCCAAACCCTACCATGAGTCTGACGGATCGGTATGTCACGGAGTAAAATAATTTGAGTCATTTTGAAAGTTTGGTGAAAACTTGATAAAATTTAGCTAAGGTATGAAAACAGTGTTTAAAAACTTAGTTGGGCTTTTTATAAAATACAGTTGGGTTGATAAACCCTTTTGGAAACAGTTGATCATGTAGCATTTTAAAATCGTTAAAGTTATAAATGACTTGGTTAAATTTTAGATTTAGATGGTAACATCTTTGAAAACCCGTAGAAGTTTATTAAGTTTAAAAGTTACTTTTAATCGGTTTACATATCCTTTGTAAATTCGTTTGTAGCATACATAAGTAAAATGAAATAGCATCCAAATAATAAATAATAGCGGCCTTATTACAATCCGAAATAAAAGACTTAGAAAATAAATAAGATTAACTAAAACAAAGTAATTTCAAATCCTTGATAAGCATGGCATACTCGAGTCCTCTCGCTCCATCTCCACGATCTACACATCTGCAAAATGGTAATGGAAGGGTGAGTCACCAAGACTCGGTGTAAATCCCCACCGGAAAATACAACTCATACACAAGTCATTAATAAACATGCACATGCAACCCAACCTAACCATCCATACTCCTTAACTACCCCTGTGGTCAAAACCATTTGGTGGTCAAAACCACTGATGACTTAGAGTCACAAATCAAATGATGGGGCCAACCCATCATGTGGTCAAAACCACTGATGACCATAGGTCACAAATAATCAAGTGTGGTCAAAACCACTGGTGACACCAAACCACGGGACTTAGTCGCAATTTATCAATCGGTGTGGTCAAAACCAGCGATGACCATAGGTCACAAATAATCGATGGGGCCAACCCATCTTGTGGTCAAAACCATCGACGATAGTCCATAAAATCATCCCCTCCTCTCATCAATCCCACCATCATCATGCTTACATATCAATATCATAAATCATGCATTTAACGAAGATATGATGGCATACTCAATCATATTTCATAGCGAAATAACAGATCACAAGTTAGGGGACTTACCCGGAAACCATGATTATGCCACAAGCTAATCACAACCAAAAAGATTAACAGGCAAAAATAAAGTCATGTAAATTAATAAAGTGTGTAGTGAGTTTTTACACACATGTTACTACCGAAATTCCTAGATCCCGAAGATCCGATCTACGTCGCTAGATCTTGACCCTACATTCGGCCAATAACATGGTGAGGGACCTTGGCTATTGGCAAACTAAAAGAAATACCAAGGCTCGTGCAGCACTTACCTTGGATGGATTTGATTTCCTAACAAATCCAAGCCTTAATTAGCCCCTAAATCCATGGCACACATTAGTTTGACATTTAACAATAAACTTTTAACAAAAGGGCCCTTGGCGAATGATGTATCCACATATCATGCTCACCTTAAATCCCAAAGACCTCTCAATTCTCCTTAATCTGGCTTCTAGTGAGGGTTACCAATCCAAGACCACTGAATAGGTTCGGTTATACACAAGAATTCAAGGTTAAACCTCATGGTTTCGATTGGCGAAACAATAATAAAAAATTAAACTTAAAGAGATCCCTTACCACACTTATTGAAAATCAATGACACCTTAGTTAGGGATGTGAGATTGACCTAAGCACAAGATGGAGGGCTGGAATTTTGAGAAGAAGAAAGGGTATATTAACTAAGAAGAAACAAGAGAAGCTGAAAATTTTTGAACAATTTTGGCTATGAATCAAGGAGAATTAAAAGACAAATTTGGAGAGAAAGAAAAGAAAATTGGTTGAACTTTTGGCACTTCTTTCTTGTACAAATCGGATATGGACAGCCCCAAGGAGTCCAATAATCGGCAAACACCCTCTTTTTGGTGATAATTCTAGCCTTTAATCTAATCACATTTATCTTTTGTTATCCCTTAATCTCCTCTTTAACAAATTAAATGAAAATAAACTGCTAAAATTCACTCTTCCAGCCGAATTATATAGCAAAAATTAAGCTTTAACCTTATCAATTCAAGAGTCCACAATTAAGCCAATACTCTCCCATTCATGCCAGTAGCATAAAAGAAAAAATAAAATACCAATGCAGTTTCTTAGGTTCGAACCCACGCCCTCACTAAAGCAGCCCCCTACAACGCCCCTTGTCATCTTACCTATTTGACTTTCATGTCAAATAACCTCACCATTTAATTATAAGCCTTCTTCCTGGCCCTCTTTCTTTTAATGCCAACAGCCCAAAAAATAAAACACCTTCCTTTCGTCCCTCATGTCTCGAACCCGAGACCTTTTTGCCACACCCTTAAGTGGCGTCCTAAGCCACTCCTCCAACCTGACTTTCATGCCCAAACTCACCCTCAAAATTCTTTAAAGCCTTCCTTACTTGGCCCCTTCCTTTAACGCCCCAAAAAACCCAAAACAAAACGCAATCCCCCTTTCCAAGAATCGAACCCAAGACCTCCCATTCGTCACCCCTAAGCCTTTAAGTGGCGCAAGCAAGCCACTCTGCCACTTAATTCTTTGAGTCATGTTTCACCCAAAATTCCCCTTAACCCCTATCTCCAAGCTCCTTCCTTTTAAACCCTTAAAAAGAAATTTTTAATTCCAAATCTGACCTAATTTGGGGTTATGACTAGACCCTTAAAACATGTCTAGCAAACATAAAATTCATTTCTTCAAGCATACACATGGGGAATTAATTGAATTACAAACAACCCCTAATTTAGGGTGTTACAGTTCTACCCCCTTAAAAATAATTTCGTCCTCGAAATTACTTACTGACGAATAGTCGTACATCTTAACTCACCATACTACGCTTATGCTGTGCACTCTGATCTTAATAAAACTATCTTACTTCCTAAGCACAATCTCTAAGTTCACAACCAAGGTTTCAAGCACTTCCCTAGTAAAACAAGAAAACTCTACAATGATCAAAGCAATTATGGGTATTCCAGAAATAAGGAACATACCCGTTGTCACATCTAGCACATCTTCCTCCTCGCGACGGCCAACTGCATAAACCAACCTTGGTTGCCTCGCCTCTGCACCTTCAGCAGCTCGGCCACGTCCGTTACCATTTCCATTACCCCTAGCTGCACCTCGACCCCTCTGTGGCTGTTGGTTATCCCTCCTGTTCGGTGCACGATCCTGACCCTCTGATCTCAGTCTAGCTGCCTTTTTCGGACAGTTTTTAACTCGATGCTCCAAGGACCCACACTCGAAGCATCCCCGATTACCATTCCAACATTCCCCCGTGTGAGACTTGCCACACCGAGCACACTGTGGCGGCCATTGAGGATTAGCAGCAGCAGGCCTAGCAGCTTGATCCGACCCATCAAACCTTATCCTCTTCTGCTCATTACCCGAGAACCTTGAAGGTCCTGAGCTCCTCTTATTCCAATTCTGATCTTGGTTTTGTCTAACCGACTGTCTTACCCCTTCAGCAACCTTCGATTTCTCCACTAATACAGCGAAGTCCTATTCCTGTTGTGGAGCTATCATCATCCTCAGCTCGTCTCTCAGCCCGTCTTCAAATATGACACAGCGCTCATGCTCGGTACCCACAATACCACGAGCATACCTACTCAACCGGAGAAACTCGGGCTCATACTCTGCCACTGTCTTATTGCCTTGAACCAGGTTCAAGAAAGCCTTTCGCTGTGCGTCCACGTAACTGGTTCCGATATACTTCTTCTGGTAGGCATCCCTGAAGAGTTCCCAAGTAAGATTTTCTGCCACCGTTCCATCCCTTACAGTGAGCCACCACTGATATGACTCATCCCGAAGCAAAGATGTTATGCCCTTCAACTTCTCCTCACCGTGAAATCTAAAGTATCCATGATTCTTTACATTGCTTCCAACGGTATCCACAGACCTTTGGTGCCACTCCAAAACTCCTCTAAACACCTCATCATTGGCTTGAGTCTTTCCGCCACGATTCTGAGTTTACGCACCGCCAACCTCAACAACTCGTTCTAACACTCGTAGTACGGACCGGGATACTACGTCGTTACCACCAGTCTGGTCTTAAAACTCAATTTTCGCCGCCGGCAGATCCGGCATCTCATTTCCAGACCCATGACCAGACCTTGTTGGCTCTGAAAAAGTCATCCTACCTCTACCACGGCCACAGGGTGGACTCCCACGACCTCTTGAACTCATTCTAACGATTGCGCTTATCTGTTTAAAAATTTTATGTATTAGTACTTGTTTCTCTGGATTATCCGCGAAGAAATTTTATGATAAGAGTTTAGGAGTGGTTCTTTCGTAATTATACATGCACACAGTTTTCCATTCATTAATTTAAAGAGACGTTGTAGTTTTCATTGTGATCGTTTTTCCACTACCCGGGGGTATTTTCGTAATTTATCCTACAGGGGTATTTTTGTAATTTTTTTCAAAAATAAAAAATTTCGGATGATTTTGTCAAAAACATTTTGAAACTCTTAAATTCCTGGGATATTTGGAAAAATTTGAAAATCCGGGGGTATTTCGAAAATTTTGGACCTCAGGGGTATTTCGGTAATTTTTCACAAATCGAGGTGAATTTGTAAAACTTAATAAATCAGGGTATTTCAAAAGTTGTAAAAATTTGAGGGCTCTTTTTGATAATTGTATTTTTCCAAAATAGTGATGTTGCAAAATTTTGAAGGTCAGGGGTATTCTGGTAATTTTCTAAAATCATGACGTTTTTGAATTTTAAGGTTTTCAGGCACTTTTTATGTGATGAAAATTTTGATTAAAACCGTGAGTATTTTGGGAATTTCATAATTCAAGGGTGTTTTCGTAATTTTACCCCTAAGGGTATTTTAGTAATTTTTACATAATCAGGGCATTTTCACAAAAATGATCTCCAAAAATTTGGGTTCTAAGTGATTTCACAAAAGAAGGATATTTTGAAAATTCCTATCAAAAAATTTTCCATATGGAGGGTAGTTTACAAGCCAGGGGTATTTTGGTCATTTTTCAAATTGTGGGGTATTTTGGTCGGTTTTTTCTTTTTTTTTAAAGCTAAGGTTTTAATTATTTCAAAAACAAAGCGGCTAATCCTTTTTGGGTTTTAGTTATCAAGTTTAGCTTTGTGAGCACGTCGTCTCGGCTAGGATGAGCAGATTACTACATACGCACTGTAGGATTCAAGTGAGTAGGAGGTGAGTCACGAGGACCGCTTAAATACCGTGCCCCACCGAATCCAATCCTGAGACATGCGATAACGATTGCCACATCCTTTGCTTAGTGACAACTCATAGGGTTTGTTTAGGTAATTATTAAATCTTATGCATAGTTGAGGTATGCTAGCCCTAGGGTTCAATAATTTCTATTCTAATAGTCTACGTTCCCAACTTACCCTTCTACCCCACATCAAATATTCACAGAAATGGATAGAAGTACTTACCTGGGTGGATTGGTACCGGAGACTCGGTGCCATGCTGTTCAAGCCAAAACAGTTTCTCAAAACATCATAATAAGGCCTACTAATCAAAAACAAAACACTTTGGGCCTTGGGCCCCATGATTGAGTTTTGAACCTGGCTCGATACCAAAATGTAACACCCCAAAACACGGCCCATGAGTCTGGCCGGATCCGGTTTGTCACGGAGTAAAATAATTTGAGTCATTTTGAAAGTTTGGTGAAAACTTGATAAAATTTGGCTAAGGTATGCGATGTTTAAAAACTTAGTTGGGCTTTTATAAATCTGATTGGGTTGATAAACCCTTTTGGAAACAGTTGATCATGTAGCATTTAAAATCGTTAAAGTTATAGTGACTTGGTTAAATTTTCGTTACCCGATGGTAACATCTTTGAAAACCCGTAGAAGTTTATTAAGTTTGAAAAGTTACTTTTAACCGGTTTACATATCCTTTGTAAATTCGTTTGTAGCATACATAAGTAAAATGAAATAGCATCCAAATAATAAATAATAGCGGCCTTATTACAATCCCGAAATAAAAGACTTAGAAAAATAAATAAGATTAACTAAAACAAAGCAATTTCAAATCCAATGATAAGCATGGCTGCCTCGAGTCCTCTCTAGCTCCATCTCCGCGATCTACACATCTGCAAAATGGTAATGGAAGGGGGTGAGTCTCCAAGACTCAGTGTGTAAATCCCCCACCCGAAAAATACAACTCATACACAAGTCATTAATAAACATGCACATGCAACCCAACCTAACCATCCATACTCCTTAACTACCCCGTGTGGTCAAAACCATTGGTGGTCAAAACCACTGATGACTTAGAGTCACAAATCAAATGATGGGGCCAACCCATCGTGGTCAAAACCATCGATGACCATAGGTCACAAATAATCAAGTGTGGTCAAAACCATTGGTGGTACCAAACCACCGGGACTTAGTCGCAATTTATCAATCGGTGTGGTCAAAATCACCGATGACCATAGGTCACAAATAATCGATGGGGCCAACCCATCTTGTGGTCAAAACCATCGACGACATCCATAAAATCATCCCCTCCTCTCATCAATCCCACCATCATCATGCTTACATATGAATATCATAAATCATGCATTTAACGAAGATATGATGGCATACTCAATCATATTTCATAACGAAATAACGAGATCACAAGTTAGGGGACTTACCTGAAACCATGATTATGCCACAAGCTAATCACAACCAAAAAGATTAACAGGCAAAAATAAAGTCATGTAAATTAATAAAGTGTGTAGTGAGTTTTTACACACTTGTTACTACCGAAATTCCTAGATCCCGAAGATCTGATCTACGTTGCTAGATCTTGACCCTACATTCGGCCAATAACATGGTTAGGGACCTTAGCCTATTCGGCCAAACTAAAAGAAATACCAAGGCTCGTGTGGCACTTACCTTGGATGGATTTGATTTCCTAACAAATCCCAAAGCCTTAATTAGCCCTTAAATCCATGGCACACATTAGTTTCGACATTTAACAATAAACTTTTAACAAAAGGGCCCTTGGTAGAATGATGTATCCACATATCATGCTCACCTTAAATCCCGAAGACCTCTCAATTCTCCTTAATGCTTGCTTCTAATGAGGGTTACCAATCCAAGACCCTAAATAGGTTCGGTTATACACAAGAATTCAAGGTTAAACCTCATGGTTTCGGTTGGACGAAACAATAATAAAAAGAATTAAACTTAAAGAGATCCCTTACCACACTTATTGAAAATCGGCAGCACCTTAGTTAGGGATGTGAGACTCGGCCTAAGCACAAGATGGAGGGCTGGAATTTTGAGAAGAAGAAAGGGTATATTTGACTAAGAAGAAACAAGAGAAGCTGGAAATTTTTGAACAATTTTGGCTATGAATCAAGGGAGAATTCGGCAGCAGCAAATTTGGAGAGAAAGAAAAGAAAATTGGTTGAACTTTTGGCACTTCTTTGCTGTACAAATCAGATATGGACAGCCCCCCCAAGGAGTCCAATAATCGGCAAACACCCTCTTTTTGGTGATAATTCCACCTTTAATCTAATCACATTTATCTTTTGTTATCCCTTAATCTCCTCTTTAACAAATTAAATGAAAATAAACGCTAAAATTCACTCTTCCAGCCAAATTCTATAGCAAAAATTAAGCTCCAACCTTATCAATTCAAGAGTCCACAATTAAGCCAATACTCTCCCATTCACGCCAGTAGCATAAAAGAAAAAAAATAAAATACCAATGCAGTTTCTTAGGTTTGAACCCACGCCCTCACTAAAGCAGCCCCCTACAACGCCCCTTGCCATCTTTCCTATTTGACTTTCATGTCAAATAACCTCACCATTTAATTATAAGCCTTCTTCCTGGCCCTCTTTCTTTTAACGCCAACAGCCCAAAAAATAAAACACCTTCCTTTCGTCCCTCATGTCTCGAACCCGAGACCTTTTTGCCACACCCTTAAGTGGCATCCCAAGCCACTCCTCCAACCTAACTTTCATGCCCAGACCCACCCTCAAAATTCTTTAAAGCCTTCCTTACTTGGCCCCCTTCCTTTAACGCCCCAAAAAAAAACCAAAAACAAAACACAATCCCCCTTTCCAAGAATCGAACCCAAGACCTCCCATTAGTCACCCCTAAGCCTTTAAGTGGCGCAAGCAAGGCACTCTGCCACTTAATTCTTTGAGTCATGTTTCACCCAAAATTCCCCTTAACCCCTATCTCCAAGCTCCTTCCTTTTAAACCCTTAAAAAGAAATTTTTAATTCTAAATCTGACCTAATTCGGGGTTATGACTAGACCCTTAAAACATGTCTAGCAAACATAAAATTCATTTCTTCAAGCATACACATGGGGAATTAATTGAATTACAAACAACCCCTAATTTAGGGTGTTACAATTATTATTTTATTTTTTATTAGCATATAGTATTTATTTATTTATTTATTTACCACATACTTTTTGTAACACCCTTAACCCGTATCCATTGCCGGATTAAGGTTACAGGGCATTACCATGCATAGCACAGATTATATCATTTATTTACTGTTATTAAAAACATGGACAAATGCAATACGAGTTTGTACTTCTATAGCAAACTCAAACATTAACAACTTATCCTAATCCATCTAAGCCAAATTCATACATTTGCATTTTTCAACAATTCTAAAATCAAAACATTTATAATAACATACTCACATCCAACTAGAACATAATATATGTCCTCTCTTGTCCGAAACACCTAAACTTAAACTAGATGTATATACACATAGTTGAACCACATGCGAATATGTCAATCTAAATACATAACATAAGATTTCATCATCTATCCTAAAACCATATATATATATTCAATTTCATACAATCAAATTAACTAATTTATTTCATATACAAACGTTTAATATAACTTATAAAGATCATTTCAACTTATGCATATTTTATCATTTCTACTAAATCACATTATCAAACATCCAAATACCTATTCGGCTTATACTTATCATTTTAAACCAATTAATCATGTTCATAGTAGAAGTGTCAAATTAAAACTAGTACACAACCATCATTCATATTCACTTCATAACCGATTACGAAATCCACAATCACGAATATCAAACTTACTTAATATAATAACCTTAAGATGAAACAACTACTTCATGCCTAATATTTTATATAAAACAAACACTTTACATTTACCATTCACATATGCCATTTAACATTTTTCTAAAAGGAGTTTCAATCACCATCAAACATAATTAAACACAAACCATAACAAAACATGACAAACACATCTCATTTGTATGCCATGACTGATTATGCTTAGATTTATGTAACACCCCAAACCCGGCCCATTCGTTACGATCGAATTTGAAATGCCACTGCGAAAAACGTTTGAAATATTCTTACTTAAAAGTGAAAACCGTTAAAAATTTGTTGCCTTTAATAAATCATTTTTGTAATTTAAAATATTCTAAGTAAAAATCAAGTTATTATAAAAATACGGATTCAAAACTTTATTATGAATTTTGAGATTTAAATAGCTTTTAAAATTAAACTTACAAAATATTAACTTAATTACAAATCCAACGAAAACATCGCAAAAATTCAAATACTTTAAGTGGCCCTTATTACAAAAACAAATAATTAATCAAGTACTTAATAATAAACCGCATAGAATAAAATGTCTTCAGATAGGCCACCTTGTATCCTCTCCAAACCCGGTCCAAGCATCACCTGCGATGTTAATAAAATTTGGGTGAGTCATACAGACTCAGTGTGCAATTAGACCACTGAATTCCACCCACATGTCAAACCATATAATAACCCATATATCAGATATTAATGCAACATTATTCACATGAGTTCACCTATTGGGCTTGGCCCACATTCACATCAATAGAGTTCACATATTGGGCTTGGCCCATAACCATATCACATTCTTATAATAGGGTAATTAACCACATGTTTCCACATACTGGGCTTGGCCCATTTCCACATTAATCCACATATCATATACTGGGCTTGGCCCATTTTCACATATATTCATATCACATGTTATGCAATTATGAAGCCCAACCCAGCCTAGGGTCCATCCTCTACACACCCCCGTATCCAGCCTACCACACACCAGGGGATCATTAAATCACCCTCCCCTTTTTACTCCAATAAGGCAACAAATGCCGTCCACGCGAACTTAATCGCAAATAATCCACAACGTGACCTCAGTCAACGTCAATCCACGATGTAGCCAAAGCTAACATCAAAACCACGATGAGCACAAAGCCATCAATAACCACGATATGGCACATAGCCTATATCAATCACAATGAGGCATGAGCCATTCATCAAACCACGCACTCAAGTACACCTGTCCTTCTTTCATATCCCACCCATGCACATGCAACATAAAATAGTGCCATGCTAATAATGCATGTACATGTTATTTAGCATATCACACTTGTACAAATTAATAACCACATCACATTCAAATTTAGAACTTACTGGATTGTTGACATACCCCTTGAGGGTATCCATATCACAAATTACCACTGCACTGGTTAGCACGTTCATAACATATACACATATCACATACAATCATATATCCCGGAAAACGGTAGTCTAACTACACACTTGACTATTTAGCAAAATCCTTAGCTACTTGAATTTAACATGATCCCGAAACTTCCTCTTATTCCTGTCAATTTGGCCCTAAATACACATAGCCAAAATTGGTCACACTTAATACCAATAATATGGCCTTTGGCCTAATACCACAACCACTTACCTCACTTATCCAAATCCCCAAAAGCCACTCCTTTCTCTTGAAACTGTCGAAATCCCTATTTAACAAATGTTAGAATTGGCCTACCACATAAATCCATAGAAACTAACCCTTGGCCGAATAGCACATACTACTTACCTTAATGACTTCAAATCCCGAAAGGCTCCTTTGATGATCCTGCTAGCTACACACAAAATGCTTGTTATGGCACTATGCACATTCGGCCATGCCTAAAACCAAAGCCTAATCACTTGATTTTCGGCACACCTATGAAGAAATAGAACCTAAACCGATTGTTAGGATAGAAAATACTTACCACTATGCTACTCACCACAACGATCAACTTCCCGAATCATCCTTATAGTTCGGCCCCAACCAAGAAATAGAGTTAGATCTCCAATCGCCGGCTTTTAAGGCTTTCCAAATGATGCTAGAATATTCTTATCTCTTAAAAGTAGATGTAGATGGAAGAAAAGAGGTATAAAAGTGACTAAGAGATTTTGGCAATGGCAATGTTTAAGAGTGATTTCGGCTCAAGCAAGAACAAAAAGAAAATATTGTGAAAGAAGAAAGAAAATCAATGCACAAAAAGGTTCTATCTTTCAGCTTTTGACAAAGGAAAATAGGGTGCAAACTTTCGGCAAAATACCAAGATGACAAGAAAATTCAAAAGAAAGACTTCTCTTCAATTAAAAATTAAGCAAAGGAGACTAGGAAGAAACAAACAAATTTCTAGCATTTATTTCCTCTTCATGGCCAAATATATCAACCCAAAGAAACCCACATTCACCACCACATCAACTCCTTATCAAATCCCACGTATTTCTCCTATTTTTAAAATAAAATAAATCATCACATTATCCCATATCAAACTCCTATATATCACCTATTAAACTAAAATAAATAAAATAAAATCCCATTATCCTATTCTTAGTCAATTTTAAACAAAATAACAAAGCTTATCTCTCTCATGTGCCGTCAATTCCTTTCCACTCTTTTGACGCCAAAAATCAAAAATAAAATAAACACCCATTTGCTGCCCCCAAGTTTCGAACATGGGATCTGCCGGAGTTACCACACGCTACCAGCCACTTCGCTGCTAGCTTCTTTGTGTCATAAACCCCCAACAATTCTTTTTAAGGCCTTCTTCTCCCTTAGCGCCAACTTGGAAAAATAAAAACAGGCTTATGCTGCCCACAGGACTCGAACCCAGGCCCTTCTCCCCTGCTCATGGTGTCATCACCAAGGCCCTTAAGTGGCGCCTTGTAGCCACTTTACCAGGCACTCTTTGTGTCCAAAAACCACTTCATATTTCCTTAAAGCCGTCTTCAGTCCAACTTCCCTTCTTGCCGTAAAATACAAAAAAATAAAACACTCCCATACTGCCCTCAAGACTCGACCCTCTTCCCTCCTGAAGCCCCCTTGCACCTTAGCGCCCCAAGCCACTTTGCCAATTAATTTCTTGTGTCCTAAACTCCACAAAATTTCCTTTAAGGCCTCCTTGCCTAGTTTCCTCTTTCCACTTAAAATTCCAATATTTTCCAAAGTTTTTCCCCTTCACCTAAAGTTCTCAAAAACTCCTAAAATATATCCAAACACACTCCAAGCCTACTATCACTTGAATTATGCATTAAATGTGTAACCCTTAATCTAGGATGTTACAGTTCTACCCTCCTTAAAAATAATTTCATCCTCAAAATTACTTACTATCGAATAGTCGAGCATCCTTAACTCATCACACTACTCTACTGCTGCGCACTTTGATCTAACTCATTTCTTAGATACTATCTCAAGGTTCGCATTCAAGGTTCCCTACACTTCACTAGCATACAAACACGAACTATCTCTATAATAATCAAGGCAATAAAGAGATTCCAGGATTAGGGAACATACCCGATCCTATCTGGTCCAACTTCCTCTTTGCTACGACTGATTGCCTAAGCCATCCTTGGTTGCCTCACATCTGAACCTTCAGCACCTCTGCTTGGGGTTCCACGACCTTGCCCTTGAGCCCTATCCATCACTTGAGGACATTTCTTAACCAAATGAGCCTTAGATCCACACTGAAAACATTCCTTACTATTTCCCCAACATTCTCCTACATGAGCTCTCCCACAATGAGTACATGTACGATTCTGATTCTCAGCGACTGGTATCGGTGCACGTACAGAATTCTCAATCCTTGGCCTTTTCTGGAAAACTTCAGATGATTCCGACGATCCAAAGCTTCTCTTATTCCGATTCCTATTCTTTTCTCAGTTTTGTCTCACAGTCCTCTTAACTTCTTCAGCTATCTAAGCCTTCTCCACTAGAACAATAAAGTCTCTTTCTCTTTGCGAAGCAATCAACACTCGCAGCTCATCCCACAATCCATCCTCGAATCGAACACACCTTTCGTAATCAGTAGCCACGATCCCCTTAGCATACTGACTTAACCGCATAAATTCTGCTTCATACTCCGCTATCGACATACTTCCTTGTACCAAGTTTAGAAACGCTTTCCTTTGCGAGTCTAGATAACTAGCTCCCACATACTTTCCTTCAAACTTAACCTTAAAATACCCTCAATCCAATCGATCTACAAGGGTACCTTGCTTGACAGTGAGCCACCATCGATAAGCTTCATCTCGGAGCAATGAGACAGCACCTTTAAGCTTTTCCTCGATGAGTTAAATCCAAATCATCCATAATCCTTTCAATCGCTTCTAGCCAATACTCCGCCGTTCGAGCTACCTCGACACTCCTCTAAAATCTCGCTCTGTTTGACTTAAGCCTTTTATTGACCGATTTTCGAGTTCCATTGCCCACATTAGCTCCTGCGACTCGCTCTAGCACTCGTAACATAGCCAACGATACTGCGTCATCTCCTCCAGTCTGATCTTGATCCTCCGCGCCCACTGCTGGCGGTGGCACATCACTTCGACCCATGGCGGACCCTACTGGTTTCGACACTGTCACTCTACCTCGACCACGTCCACTAGAACTCATTATTAGCGTAGCGATTTAATTTGATTAGAAAGTTTTATGCATTAGTACTTTGTTCCACTGTTTATTCGCAAATAGTTTTATGGAAAAGGAGTTTAATAGTGGTTCTTTCGATCAATCATAATCTTAGTTTCAAGTTTATTATTCTAGTTCGAGATTCACATTCACATTCACATTCATCCATCTCGATAGAGACACATTCATTCATCATTAACATTCAATCACACTTCCATGGGCATTTTGATCATACCCAACCTGGGGTAATTTCGTCATTTTCCTACAAGGGTATTTTGGTAATAAATCGGGGTTAATTTAAAATATTTTACAAATTAAAGGTATTTGAATTTACAAAACCTGGGGTTATCCCGAAAATTTGTTTTCCAAATCGAGGTGTTGCAAAAATTTGAAATCGGGTTATTTTGGTAATTTTAGAAGTCGGGGCATTTTCATAAATGAAAACATTTGAAATATTCTTACTTAAAACTTTGTTCATAAAATCTTATATTTTGAAAAGCCCATTTTGAAAAACGTTTTGGGCCCAAATCCTCAAAGCCGTTAAAATACTTTGTTGCCTTTAATAAATCATTTTCGTAATTTAAAATATTCTAAGTAAAAATCAAGTTATTATAAAAAATACGGATTCAAAACTTTATTATGACTTTTGAGATTTAAATAGCTTTTAAAATTAAACTTACAAAATATTAACTTAATTACAAATTCAACCAAACATTGCAAAATTCAAATACTTTAAGTGGTCCTTATTACAAAAACAAATAATTAATCAAGTACTTAATAATAAACGCATGGAATAAAATGTCTTCTGCATGGGCCAACTTGTATCCTCTCCAAACCGGTCCAAGCATCACCTGCAATGTTAATAAAATTTGGGTGAGTCATACAGACTCAGTGTGCAATTAGACCATTGAATTCCACCCACATGTCAAACCATATAATAACCCATATATCAGATATTAATGCAACACTATTCACATGAGTTCACCTATTGGGCTTGGCCCACATTCACATCAATAGAGTTCACATATTGGGCTTGGCCCACATTCACATCAATACAGTTCACATATTGGGCTTGGCCCATAACCATATCACATTCTTATAATAGGGTAATTAACCACATGTTTCCACATACTGGGCTTGGCCCATTTCCACATTAATCCACATATCATATTCTGGGCTTGGCCCATTTTCACATATATTAATATCACATGTTATGCAATTATGAAGCCCAACCCAGCCTAGGGTCCATCCTCTACACACCTCCGTATCCAGCACCAGGGGATCATTAAATCACCCTCCCCTTTTTACTCCAATAAGGCAACAAATGCCGTCCACGCTAACCTAATCGCAAATAATCCACAACGTGACCTCATTCAACGTCAATCCACGATGTAGCCAAAGCTAACATCAAAACCACGATGAGCACAAAGCCATCAATAACCACGATATGGCACATAGCCTATATCAATCACAATGAGGCATGAGCCATTCATCAAACCACGCACTCAAGTACACCTCGCCCTTCTTTCATATCCCACCCATGCACATGCAACATAAAATAGTGCCATGCTAATAATGCATGTACATGTTATTTAGCATATCACACTTATACAAATTAATAACCACATCACATTCAAATTTAGAACTTACCGGATTGTTGACATAACCCTTGAGGGTATCCATATCACAAATTACCACCGACCGGTTAGCACGCTCATAACATATATACATATCACATACAATCATATATCCCAAAAACGGTAGTCAAACTACACACCTGACTATTTAGCGAAATCCTTAGCTACTTGAATTTAACACGATCCCGGAACTTCCTCTTATTCCTGTCGATTTGGCCCTAAATACACATAGCCAAAATCGGTCACACTTAATGCCAATAATATGGCCTTAGGCCGAATACCACAACCACTTACCTCACTTATCCAAATCCCCAAAAGCCACTCCTTTCTCTTGAAACTGTCAAAATCCCTATTTAACAAATGTTAGAATCAGCCTACCACATAAATCCATAGAAACTAACCCTTGGCCGAATAGCACATACTATTTACCTTAATGACTTCAAATCCCGAAAGGCTCCTTTGATGGTCCTGCTAGCTACACACAAAACTCTTATTATGGCACTATGCACATTTGGCCATGCCTAAAACCAAAGCCTAATCACTTGATTTTCAAGACACCTATGAAGAAATAGAACCTAAACCGATTGTTAGGATAGAAAATACTTACCACTATGCTACTCACCACAACGATCAACTTCCGAATCATCCTTATAGGTTCGGCCCCAACCAAGAAATAGAGTTAGATCTCCAACTGCCGTTAGATTTTAAGGCTTTCCAAATGATGCTAGAATATTCGCTATCTCATAAAAGTAGATGTAGATGGAAGAAAAGAGGTAAAGTGACTAAGAGATTTCAGCAATGGCAATGTTTAAGAGTGATTTCGGCTCAAGCAAGAACAAAAAGAAAAGATTGTGAAAGAAGAAAGAAAATCAATGCACAAAAAGGTTCTATCTTTCAGCTTTTGACAAAGGAAAATAGGGTGCAAACTTTCGGCAAAATACCAAGATGACAAGAAAATTCAAAAGAAAGACTTCTCTTCAATTAAAAATTCGGCAAATGAGACTAGGAAAGAAACAAACAAATTTCGGCATTTATTTCCTCTTCATGGCCGAATATATCAACCCAAAGAAACCCACATTCGGCCACCACCTCAACTCCTTATCAAATCCCACGTATTTCTCCTATTTTATAAAATAAAATAAATCATCACATTATCCCATATCAAACTCCTATATATCACCTATTAAACTAAAATAAATAAAATAAAATCCCATTATCCTATTCTTAGCCAAATTTTAAACAAAATAACAAAGCTTATCTCCTCCCATGTGCCCTCCAATTCTTTTCCACTCTTTTGATGCCAAAAATCAAAAATAAAATAAAACACCCATTTGTCGCCCCAAGTTTCAACATGGGATCTGCTTGAGTTACCACACGCTACTGACCACTTCATTGCTAGCTTCTTTGTGTCATAAACCCCAACAATTCTTTTCAAGGCCTTCTTCTCCTTAGCGCCAACTTGGAAAAATAAAACACGCTTATGTCGCCCACAGACTCGAACCTGTGCCCTTCTCCCCGCTCATGGCGTCATCACTAAGGCCCTTAAGTGGCGCCTTGCGCCCACTTTACTGTGCACTCTTTGTGTCCAAAACCACTTCATATTTCCTTAAAGCCGTCTTGAGTCCAACTTCCTTCTTGTCACAAAATACAAAAAATAAAACACTCCCATGCTACCTCAAGACTCGACCCTCTTCCCTCCTCAAGCCCCTTGCACCTTAGCGCCCCAAGCCACTTTGCCAATTAATTTCTTGTGTCCTAAACTCCACAAAATTTCCTTTAAGGCCTCCTTGCCTAGTTTCCTCTTTTCACTTAAAATTCCAATATTTTCCAAAGTTTTTCCCCTTCACCTAAAGTTCTCAAAAACTCCTAAAATATATCCAAACACACTCCAAGCCTACTATCACTTGAATTATGCATTAAATGCATAACCCCTAATCTAGGATGTTACAATTTAAGCATCATATTTAGCCATATTCGCATGGCTATATACATATACAAGGACAAAATTTATTAATTCAAAACATAGTCTAGCCTATACATGCCTTTAGTTCAAAATCCGAACTCAAAGGTACCAAAATAGATTTATAGTGTGGATGACTTTGCTGACGATTCCTTGAGCTCGTAGCTTGATAAAAATCTATAAAACAGAACAATGAACACACAGAGTAAGCTTACTAGCTTCGTAAGTCTTAAGCAAATGTATTAAATAAAGTAATCATTCAATCCTTTCAATAACATACATAATATCATAAAAATCTAAAGCTTAATATTCATTTGGTCTATTAATGCCTAATACTAATACCTCATTTGGCTCAATCATCATCACTATTTTACCTTTAAACTTCAATTTATTATCTCATCATGTCATTCAAATATAAAATAATAACTCATCTCCAAGTACTCATATTTTTATGCACATAATTCAATAAGATTACATATATATGAATATACAAATAAGTATATACTTTACACTTAGTAATTTCACATAAAAGAAAATATATTCACATATATATATATATATATATATATCCATTTGACATTTCATACATTCGTATACATGGCATCAAAGAAATCCCAATATGGTCACATAAACATAAGCATAAGGTCAATATACAGGATCAATTAATATCATTTATGTTTGACAACTTAACACATATATATACTTAACTTATTGATCAAATATAGAACATCAATTTAATAATTTGTAGGCACGTACCTGTATGGTCGAATATACATATATAACTCGTAATATCAACTTAATTCCTCGATGATTACATAGCTAGAAAATTTTATGTCTTGCAACTTGAAATTTCATCACCGGTTTAAAACCTGCTAGGTGTAAGCCTAAATTACTCACCGGCACTAAGCCTGCTAGACCGAGGTCTAAAATTGAATCACCAGGCATTTAGCACCGCTAGGCAATAAGCACGATAAACTTCAATTCCAAGACAAGGCCTACTAGGCAATAAGCACGATAAACTTCAAGACACAAGACAAGGCTGCTAGGCAATAAGCCTGATAAACTTCACCGGTACAAGGCTTGCTAGGCTCGAAGCCCGAATATTCATATTATTGAGCCATCTCATTCACATCACATACTACCAATATCACATATATCACATATAATTCAATATCACTTTCACATAGTACCAATATCACATATATCACACATAATTCAATATCACTTTCACAAAATGAACACAATTAAGTTTAACTACATTTCATTGTTTTAAAACACTATATCACATTTTGGTTTGGCCAAATTTTCAACCTATAAATTCAATTTCAACATGTACTCAAGGTTATAATCGATATTAACGATATTAAATTGCTTAAAGACTTACCTCTACTGTCGGCATTTACATTTAAGACCCATTATTAAATTATTTTTGTTTTTCCCCGATCCAAATCTGTTTTTCTTTGTTCTTGGTCTAAACATATTCAAATTAGCTCATTCAAGCACATTTCATTTCAATTTAATCCAAAAACACCTAAATGGGCAAATTACCATTTTGCCCTTAATACTTCACACTTTTACAATTTAGTCCTATTTGCACAAAACACAAAATATGTAAAATCTCACAACAACATAGCTAGGCCGAATCTTCCATATGATCATATAAGTCCCTACATTTCATTTATTTTGCATTTTAACCCCTCAAAAATTTATTTTTCTCAATTTAGCCCAAAATACTCAAATTCACCAAAACTTCCAATTCAAAACATGTAAATCTATCACATATATTTTATATTCCATCCTTAAATAACATAAACAACCAACTATCAACAATAGCTCAACTCAAAATATTCATCAAATTCAAAAATTAAGGCATGGGTCATGAACATTTCTAAACAACGATCTCACAAACGTAGAAATTATCAAAAATCGAATAAGAACTAACCTTTAATTTGGCTCCCAAATAGCCGAATATGCAAAACTCATCCCTTGCTTTCTCTTTTTCTTATTTTGGTTAAAGGATGAACTAAAATGACCATTTTTTTCTATGTTTTATCTAATATACAAACATAATAATTCATTTACATTTGAACCCTTCATTAAACAAATAAAACAAACATGTAGTATGGGTATAATAGTCTTTCATTCATCCACTAACCATGTTTCTTTTATTATAATATAAATATAACTTATAAAATAAATATAATAAAACTTTAACTTTTAAGATTTAATATATATATATAAAAACACACATATATATATACATATTTTCTTACTCATGCTGTAATATCCGGGAATTAGGGCTTGTGCATTATTGCTTGATTGTATGTAATAGCATGCCTATGTGTGTTTGAATGTGTTATATGAACTTTTGAGAACTTCAAAGTGTAGGTAAATGCCTTAGAAAATATTGGATTCTAAGTATTAAAGGGGGAGCTAAGCTTGTTAGGTCTTAAGAGAAATTGTGAGGGAATTTAGACACAAGTAAAGCCTTGGTAAAGTGGCAAGGGACGCCACCTAGGGTGCTGTGGAGTTTGCGTCAAAGGGAGCTTCAGGAGGGAGGAGGTTCGAGCTGCAGAGGTTACAAATGGGAGTTTGTTTTTGCGTCAAGGGGAGGAGGAGTGTTGGACGGTTTTGGGGCTTTGAAAAGGTAAGGATAAGCTTTGTTTTTCTTTTTAAAATTCGGCTAAGATAAGGGATAAATGATGGATTATTTTTTTTAATTTTAAATGAAGTGATAAAGGAGGAAAATGTGGGATATGATTAGAGAAGATGTAGTGGCCGGCCAAGGGGTTCTTTAGGGAGCAAATTCGGTCATGTTAAGGGGGATAAGTGCCGAATTTTAGCTAGGGAGTGTGTTCATCTTTTTGCCAAAATTCTCCTAACTTCTCTCCCTATTCTTTTCTTTTCTTCAAACCTCAATTCTACTTAGTTTCTTGTATGGCCGAACATCCCTTTGTCATTTGGGACCTTAGCCGAAATTGGTAGCTTTCTTTTTCTCCTTTCTTTGCTTGTGATCCTCAAAGTCAAGCACTCCTTATGCAAGTCTAACCTTATAAGCCCTTATTTTGTTTTCTTCTTCATCATCATTTTGAGCCATAGCCGAATGTGCAATTACCATTTGAAAGGCTTAGCCAATCTTGTTGTGGGTTTTAGTCGAAACCTTTTCTCTTTTAGTCTCTTCAAGCAACGTGGTGGTAAGTAATTTCTATCTTAGCAATCGGTTTGGGTTCTCTTTCTTTTAAGTGTGCCGAATCAAGGATTAAGCCTTGGTTTAGGGATAGCCGAATATGCTTGTGCCATGATATGTGTTTCTTGTGAAGGTAGCCAACATTAAGGAGCATTAAAGGAGAAGCTTTCGGGATTTGTAGTGATCAAGGTAAGTCAAAGTGGTATTCGGCCAAAGGCCATTCTCATAGATTTATGCTTAAAGTCGATTCTAACAGTGGTTAAGTAGGGATATCGACAACTTCAAAAAGCAAGGATTTCGGATTTAGACGAGCTAGGTAAGTGGTTGGTAACATTCTACCATAGGCCATTTTATGAGTTTAAGTGATGACCGATTCGACTTTGGTTCTTAGGAGCAAATCAATAGGAATAAGGAGAGTTTCGGATTGAGTAGATCGTGCCAAAAGGAACTTGAGATCTAGAGGATTAGATCGGGACTTTCGGGATTTCAAAGAACTCGCTATAAATCGTGTGTAACCCACATCTAATCTTAATAGATTTATGGATTTAATTTAATATATGTGTTAATAAGAATGTGAAAGATATGGCTTAAGGTACCATTCAATGGTACGGCATATTCGTGTACGTTATTCTCTAAAAACTATGTTAACAATGGTACGAATACATGCTATGACATATATGTGAATATTGGTAAGAATGTGAAATAAAGAATGTGACATAATCTTTGCATGATTTGTATGACATGGAGCACATGGGTGATTATGAAAGGGGAAGTGATTTGGTGGTTTTATACCACAATATCTGAATGTGGTGACTTATGTCACGAAATCTGAATGTGGTGACTTATGTCACAAAATATTATCTGGTGGCTATGCCACGAAATTATAAAGGAAATGTGTAAGTCGTCTGCAATGGATCGCCTTCGATGATGTGTAGCGGATGGAGGGTCGACTTAGTAGTCCCCACGGTGTGATGGTTGGTACGGGTGATGTGTAGCGGATGGTAATCTAGGTTTGGGTTCGGGAATGCATCATTATTTATATTTGCTATCTGTACATGTTTGAACTGATATGCCTAAATTTGTTGGGACTTGGTGTTGACTGTTACACACTGAGTCTGTTTGACTCACCCTGTTGTGGGATATTTTTCAGGTAACACTCAGTAGATGGACCGGGTCAGCAGAGACTATGTGGTGGCCATGCGAAATATTTCGGGATTTCAAACAATGGATTTGTGTTTTCTTATTATGTTATTTCTTTTTTGGGATTTATTTGGTATTTTCAGTTGTATAAGGCCACTTAGTTTTAAACTGTTATGCATGTTTTAATTTCTGTTATGATACGATCATTTTAAAAATCAAATTTGATAAGTTTTCCTAAAATAAATTCTTAGGTGATTTGGAACTTAACCACAAATGATTTTTTTCAATAAAATAGTAAACTCTAAAGAACTCGGCAATGTTTTTTTTTTAGTTTTGAAAATAAAGTTTTATTAAAAACCTAGACTTCAAAAATAAACTCGTTTACAACTCGAACACAACACAAATCAAACCTTCTCCAAAACCAACCAAAGTTTTCCAAAGAAACAAACAAGTTTTGAACCGTTTTACTCAAGGAACATACCAGATCCGGTCAAGGCTCGTGGGTCGAGTTTGGGGTGTTTCAGCTTGGTATCAGAGCCCGATTCAAAACTCGGCCTTGAGGGCTTTTTGGGCCCAAAACGTTTTCTTTCTTGAAAATGGACTTTATAAGAAATTGAGCAGGTTTCTGGCATGGCACCTGAGTCTCCGGCCCGAAGTCCACCAGGTAGGTACTCCTAACTCTTTTGTGATTTGTATGTGGGAAACTATAGGGACGTAGATTAGTAGACTAGGAATTAAACCCTAGGATTAGCCTACTTCAACACTAAGATATATAAAACTTAAAGTCAAACCAAACAAACCTGTGTCTGAGTCACCGTGTTAAAGGTGTGGCAACCGTTGTGCGCATGTCTAGGATTGGATTCAGGGGGAGCTTGGTATTTAAGCAGTCCTAGTGACTCACCTCCTCTCCGCTCGAATCCTACCTGGTGCGTAGTGACGGTTCACCCTAACCAAGAGGACTCAGCCACAGGCTAAACCCAATAATTAAAACCCGAAAGGGACCGTCACCTTGTTTTGTGAAATTCTAAAGTCAAACCGTGATTTTAAAATTCCAAAAGTACCCTCGTTTTTTAAAAAAATGATGACCAAAATACCCTTGATTTGCAAATTGACCAAACCTGTACAAATGACCAAAATACCCTCAGTGTGGAAAGTTACCAAAGTACCTTCAATTTAAAATTTCCAAAAATACCCTTATTTTGGAAAAGTCACCAGGAACCATATTTTGTGAAAATTACCGAAATGCCCCTGGTTTGAAAAATTATGAAAATACCCTCAGCTTATAAAATTACCATTTTACCCTTGAAATTTTCTTACCAAGTATTTCAATTTTGTAAAGATACCAAAAAAAAAACTCTATTTTGCAACATTTTCAAATACCCTAATTTGGAAAATTATCAAAATACCCTTATAGGATAAAATTACGAAAATACCTCTGGGTAGTGGAAAACAACAAACAATGACAACTACAACATTTTTCTGTAATGAACGCAAGTTCATGAATGTGATTGAATGAATGAATTGAGACTGTATGTGTATGAATTCGAAAGAACTACTCTTTAGAACTATTGAACATAAGACTGTTCGTGATAAATTAGTGGAACAAAAACTAATTTATAAAATTCTTTAATCAGATAAACGCGATTCAGAAGTATAAACTCTAGGGGACGTGGTCGTAATGTGCGTGGCCGTGGTAGAGGCCGAATGACCGTGTCGAGCCCGTTAGGTCAGGACAAGGGTCCAAAATGAAATGCCACCACCACCACCACGATGTGGAATATCGAGATCGACGGGAAGATGCAGATCAAGCGATGCCGCGAGTTTTGGAGAAGGTGGTCGGAGTAGGAGGAGGCATGGGAGCTCGAAAGTCGGTACCTGAGTGACTTCGAGCTAATGGAGCTGAGTTTTTCCGTGGAGTATCCGGTGTGGCACCCAACACGGCTGAGTATTGGCTGGAAGCGACGGAGCGGATTATGGACGATTTGGACCTGACTGCCGAGGAGAAACTGAAAGGGGTAGTGTCGCTACTCCGCGATGAGTCATATCAATGGTGGCTCACAGTTCGGGATGGTGCTGCCGCTGATGATCTTACATGGGAATACTTTAAGGCGGCATATCAGAAGAAGTACATTGAAACTAGTTATGTGGATGCGCAGAGGAAGGCATTTTTGAGGCTAGTTCAGGGGAATAAGACCGTAGCAGAATACGAGGTAAAATTTCTGAGGTTGAGCCGATATGCTCGAGGTATTGTATCGACGAAGCATGAACGGTGTGTCCGGTTTGAGGACGGACTAAGGGATGACCTGAGGTTGTTGATAGCTCCGCAGCAGGAGCGAGAATTTGATGTATTGGTGGAGAAGGCTAAGGTAGCCGAAGGGATTAAGGATTCGGTGAGACAGAATACGGATCGAAATAGGCAAAAGAGAGGTTTTGGATCATCAGGGTCATCAGGGAATGTGCAAAAGAGGCCTAGAAGTGATGGGCCACGAGGTCAGCAGGCTGCTATGGGAGGACAGTACCGTACTTGCAGCCAATGTGGGAAGATGCATCTAGGAGAGTGTTGGAAGAAGACGGAAGGATGTTTCAAGTGTGGGTCCAAGGACACATGATTAAGGACTGTCCTATAAGAATAAAAGGGGGCCGACCAATAAGTCAGGGTCCTAATCAGGCTAGAAGAGGAGGACAGCAGCCACTGCGAGGTCATGGTTCGGCTGGCAGAGGTAATGGTTCTGGTAGAGGACGGGGAACACCGGGTAGAGGTGTTGGTAACACGGAGGCGAGGCAGCCGGGGCTGGTATATGCGGTTCGTTGGAGGGAAGATGGTGACGCACCGGATGTCATAACCGATACATTCTTTATAGCTGACAAACCTTACTTTGCTCTAATTGATGTTGGCTCTACCCACTCTTATGTTGCATGTAGAGTAGTTGAAACACTAGGCATAGCCTCTGAACTATCTAATAAGGAGATGACTGTAGTAAGCCCATTAGGTCAAACTGTAGTGGTGAATAAGATATTTGGGAAAGTACCTCTAGAAATTCAAGGAGTGGTATTTTCTGCCGACTTAATGGAACTACCCTTCGGAGAATTCGATCTCATCCTTGGTATGGACTGGCTAGTGGAGCATCGGGCTGTATTGGATTGTGCAGCTAAATGAATAGAGTTAAGGACCCTAGAGGATGAGGTGATAGTTATGATAGGGGAAAGAAGAAACTACTTGTCTAACGTAGTTTCAGCCTTAAAGGCTGATAAGATGGTTCGGAAGGGGTGTAAGGCATTTCTGGCTTTCGTTAGTGCTGTGGATGCGAAAGAAGGGGGAGTTAGTGGAGTTAGAACCGTAAGGGAATTTGTGGATGTCTTTCTGGAGGAGTTACCTAGAATACCCCCAGATAGGGAAGTGGAGTTCAGAATTGATTTGCTCGCCAGAACGCTCCCGTGTCAATTGCCCTGCATGTAATGGCACCAAAGGAGTTGGTTGAGCTCAAGGCTCGATCCAAGAGTTGCTAGACCGTGGGTTTATCCGACCCAGCAGTGTCTCCATGGGGAGCACCGGTCTTGTTTGTGAAGAAGAAGGACGGAACTATGCGCATGTGCATAGATTATCGTCAGTTGAATAAGCTGACCATCAAGAACAAGTACCCTTTGCCAAGGATAGATGACTTGTTCGACCAACTTAAGGGGGCGGCTGTATTCTCGAAGATAGATTTACGGTCTGGATATCATCAGCTTAAGGTGAAGGAGGCAGATATCCATAAGACAGCTTTTCAGACAAGATATGGGCATTTTGAGTTTATTGTAATGCCGTTCGGTTTGACGAACGCCCCAGCCGCGTTCATGGATATGATGAACCGGGTTTTTCAACCTTACTTGGATAGGTTCATTGTTGTGTTCATCGACGATATCCTAGTGTATTCCAAGTTCGAGGGGGAACATGATGAGCATCTCCGAATAGTGTTGCAGGTGTTAAGGGAGAAGAAGCTCTATGCCAAATTCAGCAAGTGTGAATTTTGGTCAAGGAAGTTGCATTCTTAGGGCATGTGGTGTCTGCAGAAGGAATAAGGTGGATCCTAGGAAGATTGAGGCAAGTAGATTGGAAACCACCTAAGTTTGTGGTGAGATTCGTAGTTTCTTGGGATTGGCAGGCTACTACAGAAGGTTTGTAGAAGGGTTCTCATCAATAGCCGCACCTTTGACGAAGTTGTTAAGAAAGGAAGTACCTTTTGTATGGACTGATAAGCAACAGGAGAGCTTTGAGAAGCTTAAGAGGGTCTTGACTGAAGCTCCAGTTTTGATTCAGCCTGAGGTAGGGAAGGAATTTGTGGTGTACTGTGATGCATCCCATACAGGATTGGGAGGTGTCCTTATGCAAGACGAGAAAGTAGTTGCTTATGCGTCTCGACAATTAAGGCCACATGAGGTAAACTACCCGACGAACGACTTGGAATTGGCAGCAGTAGTCTTCGCTCTTAAGGTGTGGAGGCACTACTTATATGGAGAAAAGTCAGTGATCTACACGGACCACAAGAGCCTGAAGTATCTGCTGACTCAGAAAGAGCTGAACTTGAGACAGCGAAGGTGGGTAGAATTATTGAAGGACTACGATTGCTCTATAGAGTATCACCCGGGCAAGGCGAATGTTGTGGCAGATGCCCTAAGTCGGAAGGTAGTGTCGGATCTGAGGGCAATGTTCGCACATTTGAGCCTCTATGATGATGGAAGTTTATTAGCAGAATTGCAAGTGAAGTCGTCATGGCAGAATGAGGTGAAAGAGGGACAGTTGGCTGATGACGATTTAAGTGCTAAACTACGGCAAGTACAGAGTGGGGAGTTGAAGGACTATGGTATTAATGGCGATGGAGTATTGTGTTTCAAGGGAAAGGTTTGTATGCCTAAGGATAAGGAGCTAAGGCGAAAAATTCTTCAGAATCGCATAGTAGCCCTTATGCTATGCATCCTAGAGGTAGTAAGTCGTACAAAGATTTAAGGAACAGCCTAGTGGCCTAGTCTTAAGCGGAAGTTATAGAATTTGTAGGAAGTGCCTAACGTGTCGACAAGTCAAGGCTAAACACCAAGTACCGTCGTGGTTGCTTCAGCCGATTAAGATACCACAGTGGAAGTGAGAGAGAATTACCATGGACTTCGTTAGTGGGTTTCCCCTTACGCCTACTAAGAAGGACTCTGTATGGGTGATAGTGGATCGGCTGACAAAGTCCGTGCATTTCATTCCAGTGCGAGTTGACTATTCTCTCCAGAGGTTAGCAAAGCTGTATGTGGCGGAGATTGTGAGGTTGCACGGAGTGCCGATGTCAATTATCTCGGATAGGAATTCGAGGTTTACGTCTCAGTTTTGGAAGGCACTACATCAAGCTTTGGGCACCAGATTAGACTTTAGTACGGTATTTCATCCAAAATCGGACGGCCAATCTGAGCGAGTGATCCAAGTGTTAGAGGATATGTTGAGGGGCTGTGTGATTGACTTCAGAGGAAGTTGAGAAGAATATTTGCCTTTAGCAGAATTTGCGTACAATAACAGCTATCAGGCAAGTATTCGGATGGCACCGTATGAAGCACTGTATGGACGGAAGTGTCGCACTCCTACATGTTGGACGAAATTGGGAGAACGTCAGATTTTGGGTCCAAAAATTATGGCAGAATCCGAGGAGAAGGTTAAGATAATTCGGGCACGGTTGAAGGAGGCGTCTGACAGGCAGAAGTCGTATGCCGATCTCAAACGGAAGGACATAGAATTTGCTGTGGGAGATCAAGTGTTTCTCAAAGTTTCGCCTTGGAAGAAGGTAATGAGATTCGGTTGCAAAAGGAAGTTAAGTCCCAGATTTATAGGACCTTATCGGGTATTGAAGCGAATTGGACCGGTGGCATACCAGTTGGAGTTGCCTTCGGAGTTGAAGCAGATGCACGATGTATTCCATGTTTCTATGCTACGTCAATACCGATCGGATCCATCTCATGTAGTTTCGATTGAGGAGGTAGAGCTGAGATCAGATCTGTCTTATGAGGAAGAGCCGATTCAGATTCTGGAACGTGATGTGAAGGTGCTTCGGAGGAAGTCGGTCCCTCTAGTCAAGGTGTTGTGGCGTAACCATGGATCGGAAGAAGCTTCTTGGGAGCCGGAAGAAGCAATGCGATAGCAATACCCCCACCTATTCTAGCCAGGTAATTTCGAGGTCGAAATTATTTTAAGGGGGTAGAACTGTAATATCCGAGAATTAGGGCTTGTGCATTATTGCTTGATTGTATGTAATAGCATGCCTATGTGTGTTTGAATGTGTTATATGAACTTTTGAGAACTTCGAAGTGTAGGTAAATGCCTTAGAAAATATTGGATTCTAAGTATTAAAGGGGGAGCTAAGCTTGTTAGGTCTTAAGAGAAATTGTGAGGGAATTTAGACACAAGTAAAGCCTTGGTAAAGTGGCAAGGGACGCCACCTAGGGTGTTGTGGAGTTTGCGTCAAAGGGAGCTTCAGGAGGGAGGAGGTTCGAGCTGCAGAGGTTACAAATGGGAGTTTGTTTTTGCATCAAGGGGAGGAGGAGTGTTGGACGGTTTTGGGGCTTTGAAAAGGTAAGGATAAGCTTTGTTTTTCTTTTTAAAATTTGGCTAAGATAAGGGATAAATGATGGATTATTTTTTTAATTTTAAATGAAGTGATAAAGGAGGAAAATGTGGGATATGATTAGAGAAGATGTAGTGGCCAGCCAAGGGGTTCTTTAGGGAGCAAATTCGGTCATGTTAAGGGGGATAAGTGCCGAATTTTAGCTAGGGAGTGTGTTCATCTTTTTGCCAAAATTCTCCTAACTTCTCTCCCTATTCTTTTCTTTTCTTCAAACCTCAATTCTACTTAGTTTCTTGTATGGCCGAACATCCCTTTGTCATTTGGGACCTTAGCCAAAATTGGTAGCTTTCTTTTTCTCCTTTCTTTGCTTGTGATCCTCAAAGCCGAAGCACTCCTTATGCAAGCCAAACCTTATAAGCCCCTTATTTTCTTTTCTTCTTCATCATCATTTTGAGCCATAGCCGAATGTGCAATTACCATTTGAAAGGCTTAGCCGAATCTTGTTGTGGGTTTTAGAAGCCGGAACCTTTTCTCTTTTAGTCTCTTCAAGCAACGTGGTGGTAAGTAATTTCTATCCTAGCAATCAGTTTGGGTTCTCTTTCTTTTAAGTGTGTTGAATCAAGGATTAAGCCTTGGTTTAGGGATAGCCGAATATGCTTGTGCCATGATACGTGTTTCTTGTGAAGGTAGCCAACATTAAGGAGCATTAAAGGAGAAGCTTTTGGGATTTGTAGTGATCAAGGTAAGTCAAAGTGGTATTTGGCCAAAGGCCATTCTCATAGATTTATGCTTAAAGCTGATTCTAACAGTGGTTAAGTAGGGATATCGACAACTTCAGGTGCAAGCAAGGATTTTAGGATTTAGATGAGCTAGGTAAGTGGTTGGTAACATTCGGCCATAGGCCATTTTATGAGTTTAAGTGATGACCGATTCCTGACTTTGGTTCTTAGGAGCAAATCAACAGGAATAAAGAGAGTTTCGGGATTGAGTAGACTGTGCCAAAAAGGAACTTGAGATCTAGAGGATTAGATCGGGACTTTCGGGATTTCAGTGAACTCGCTAAGTAAATCAGGTGTGTAACCCACACTGAATCTTAATAGATTTACGGATTTAATTTAATATATGTGTTAATAAGAATGTGAAAGATATGGCTTAAGGTACCATTCAATGGTACGGCATATTCAGGTACGTTATTCTCTAAAAACTATGTTAACAATGGTACGAATACCTGTTATGACATATATGTGAATATTGGTAAGAATGTGAAATAAAGAATGTGACATAATCTTTGCATGATTTGTATGACATGGGGCACATGGGTGATTATGAAAGGGGAAGTGATTTGGTGGTTTTATACCACAATATCTGAATGTGGTGACTTATGTCACGAAATCTGAATGTGGTGACTTATGTCACAAAATATTATCTGGTGGCTATGCCACGAAATTATAAGGGCGATGTGCAAGTCGTCTGCAATGACGCCTTCGATGATGTGTAGCGGATGGAGGGTCGACTTAGTAGTCCCCACGGTGTGATGGTTGGTACGGTGATGTGTAGCGGATGGTAATCTAGGTTTGGGTTCGGGAATGCATCATTATTTATATTTGCTATCTGTACATGTTTGAACTAATATGCCTAAATTTGTTGGGACTTGGTGTTGACTGTTACACACTGAGTCTGTTTGACTCACCCCGTTGTGGGATATTTTTCAGGTAACACTCAGTAGATGGACCGGGTCAGCGGAGACTATGTGGTGGCCATGCGAAATATTTCGGGATTTCAAACAATGGATTTGTGTTTTCTTATTATGTTATTTCTTTTTTGGGATTTATTTGGTATTTTCAGTTGTATAAGGCCACTTAGCTTTAAACTCATATGCATGTTTTAATTTCATTTTGATACGATCATTTTAAAAATCAAATTTGATAAGTTTTCCTAAAATAAATTCTTAGGTGATTTGGAACTTAACCACAAACGATTTTTTTTAATAAAATAGTAAACTCTAAAGAACTCTCGCAATGTTTTTTTTTTAGTTTTGAAAATAAAGTTTTATTAAAATCCTAGACTTCAAAAATAAACTCGTTTACAACTCGAACACAACACAAATCAAACCTTCTCCAAAACCAACCAAAGTTTTCCAAAGAAACAAACAAGTTTTGAATCGTTTTACTCAAGGAACATACTAGATCCGGTCAAGGCTCGTGGGTCGGGTTTGGGGTGTTTCACATGCCGTCCACTAACCAAAATAGTGGCTAAATTGCCACATAAGTCCTTAACACTTAAAAGCCACACTAATTTAGCCATTAATCAAATAAAAATCCACTTTTACAAATTATGCAATTTAGTCCTTTTGTCAAAATTGAACACACAGACAGACAAATTAGCTTACCAAAATTTAACACATGCTTAGTCACATATCAACAACACAAAAAATAATATTAAAAAATTATTCAAACTCGGATTTGTGGTCCCGAAACCATCATTCTGATTAGGGTCAAATTCGACTGTTACAACTGTCCCCCTTAGGTATTTTCATCCCCGAAAATCTTACCGTTAAACAGAGTCGAATATTTTTGTCTCATTGAATCCTCAGGCTCCCACGTAGCCTCTTCTATTCCATGTCGATTCCATAATACTTTTACTAACGGAATCTTCTTGCTTCTCAACTCTTTCACTTCACGAGTTAAGATACGGATAGGTTCCTCCTCGTACGTTATATCAAATCAAATTTCAATCTCAAATGGGGCAATTGCATGTGACAGATCTGATCTATATCTACGAAGCATCTAAACATGAAATACATTGTGTATCTTTGCTAGATCAGAGGGCAACATTTATCTATAAGCAACAGGCCCGACACGTTCGATGATCTCATAGGGTCCGATGAACCTCGGACTTAACTTGCCTTTACGTCCAAATCGAAGCACTTTCTTCCACGGAGAAACTTTCAAAAATACCCGATCTCCAATCTGAAACTCAATGTCTTTACGTTTCAAATCCGCGTATGACTTTTGACGATCTGATGCAGCTTTCAAACTATCATGGATCACTGCCACTTTCTGTTCAGTCTCTTTAATCATATCAACCCCGTGTATCTTGTTTTCACTGAGCTCGGTCCAGTATAATGGTGTCGACAATTACGACGGTATAAAGCTTCGTAGGGTGCCATTTTGATACTAGATTTAAAGTTATTATTATAAGCAATTTCAATCAGAGGTAAGTACCGTTCCCACATACCTTCAAACTCGAGAATGCAACATCTCAAAATATCCTCAAGTATTTGTATGGTTCGTTCAAATTGACCATCTACCTGCGGAAGAAAAGCCGTGCTAAAGTGTAGTTTAGTACCTAAAGCATCTTGTAATTTCTTCCAAAACTGCAACGTGAATCTCGGGTCTCTTTCTGAAACAATGGAAATCAGTACACCATGTAATCTCACAATTTGAGATACATATAACTCTGCAAGCATATCGGCCATCAATAGTCCGTCATTTAACCGGAATAAAGTGAGCTGATTTGGTTAGTCTGTCCACTATAACCCAAATTTCTTTCGTGAAGCTTAATTGTCTCGAACCATAAGCTATAACTTTGCCTTCTTGCATTAAAACGCAACCCAAACCATTCAAAGATGCATCACTATAAACAACAAATTCTTTACCCGATTCAAGCTGAACAAAGACTGGAGCTTCGGTCAAAAGAGTTTTCAACTGATCGAAACTTTTTGACACTTTTCTGACCATTCAAATTTAACATCTTTCTGTAATAGTTTTGTCAATGGGGTAGCTGTTATAGAAAAACACTTTGCAAATCGTCTGTAGTAACCAGCAAGTCCCAAAAGCTTCAAATTTAAGAAACATTCTTCGGTGGTTTCCAATCGAGTATAGCTGATATTTTATTCGGATCAACCCAAATACCTAATGTTGAAACAATGTGGCCCAGAAAACTGACTTCACTCAACTAAAACTCACATTTGCTAAACTTTGCATGCAACTGTTTATCTCGCAAAGTTTGTAGCACAAGTCACGAGTGCTCAAAGATGCTCGCCCTTGCTAGGAGTGCTCGATCGACTCACTACTAAACTAAAGAAGGTTCGTGCATGCTTCGACTTAGCCACGTGATCCGCTAATTCATCTCTTGATCCGTATTCGAAAAGGGGTGGATAGGTCACGAAAAGAAGTGGCGAGGGCGGAAGAAAGGGTTTTCAATTCGTGGTCCCGCTCCTTGAAATGGGTATTAAACAAAGGACATAGTGGGTTAGGTAACACCAAAAAGTTTTCTAAAGTGTTCGAGAGATCGTCAGTGAACAAATCGGCTCTTGCAAGAGAAGACAGATCCATAGGCAAAGAAAAGAAGACTTTCGCTAAACAATGATACTTCACAAGAGAAAGGAAAAGGAGTCGATTCCTTATTCTATTATGGGTAGCGCATACGGGAGAGAGAAGAGCGACAACTTAAGATGTGCATCAATTGCTTCAGATATGAGTTGTCTCACATCTTGGCTTCTCAAACAATCAATACTTTTTAAGAACTATGTTCAAAGCACATGATCCGAAGCCCGATTTTGAGAAAGAAAGGAAGCAGTTGGGTTGGGAGAACCGGGATATGTCGATTTAGAATAAGCCAACGCAATTTCAAACAGTATATTGACGTGAAATGATAGATAATTTCTTTCTTCTTCTTGCTTGTCGATGTATAACCAGGTATCATGCAATAGAAAATCGATTTCATCTCTGGAGTAGATCAGAATATCATCTATAAACACTACTACATATCGATCCAAATACTGACTAAAAATCTGATTCATCAGATCCATAAAAATAACAGGTGCATTAATGAATCCAAAAGGCATAACTAAAAACTCATAGTGTCCATACCTCGTTCGAAAAGTAGTTTTTGACACATCGAAATCTCTGACTCGCAACTGATAATAACCCGACCTCAAATCTATCTTTGAAAACACTAAAGCCCCTTTCAACTGATCAAATAAATCGTCAATTCGTGGCAACGGATATTTATTCTTTATAGTTATGTAACAGTCCAAATTTGACCCTAATTGGAACGGTGGTTTTGGGACCACGAATTGAGTCTGAAATATATTTTAATGGTATATTTTGTGCTTATTATATGTGATTTAATGTGTGTGAAAGTTCCACAGAAAAATTTAATCATTTGTGTGATCAATTTGATAAAAAAGACTAAATCGAATAAGTGGAAAAATAATAGTTGTTATGAAATTGGTGGCCAAATTAAATTGTCTTCTTTGGAATAGGTATTGAAGTGATAAATTAGCCATTTTGAATGTATAATGGACGGCAAGGGAAATAAAATAATACTAAGTGGTTGTTTTATATTATAAAATTAAAATAATAATAATAATGGTATAAGATGAATATTATAATAAAAACAAAACATTAGTGGGAGGGAAGTGTTCATCTTTTTACTCTTGTTATTGCCGAAATCTTGAGGAAGAAGAAGGGGAAAGATTTTCACCATTTTCGGCAATTGCATGGCCTAATTAGGTGAGTGATTAACTTTATTTCTTGATAATTTTAATAATTTTGAAGTAGTCACCTTGTAAGTTAGCTAACCCATGACCGAATTTTTGCTATAGAAATGTCTTTTGAATGTTGCCATGAATATGAATTTTTGGTTTGAGTGATTTAAGCTAAAATATGCTATATGTATGTTAAACTATCAAGTTTTCTTTACAATTTCTAATGGAGGTTAACTCAATGAAGAATTTGTGAGAAGAGAAGCTCATGGACGAACTAGATGGCTTGAATAATGAAAGAAATGTGATGATATATGTATTATGAACATTCGGCTTTAGCTTGATGTTGTGGAAAATTTTGATAATTGGTGTTTGGAATCTTAAGGACTAATTTGTAATTGATAAAGAATTGTTGAATTTTAAAAAAATACAAATTGATAGTTTGTATAGATTTAATAAAAGAAGGAGAAAATTTGGTCCTTAAGAATTTAGTTTAAATTTTGTGTATTTTGTGTTTTATGCAAATAGGACTAAATTGTAAAAAAATGAAATATCAGGGGTAAAATGGTAATTTGACTGTTTATGTGTTTTGAGATTAAATTGAAATGAAATGTACTTGAATGAGCTGAATTTTAATGTGTTTAGATCAAGAACAAAGAAAAATGGATTTGGATCGGGGAAAGACGAAGATTATTAAATAACCGGTATACGTTGTCCGTCGACAGTCGAGGTAAGTCCTTAAGCAAATATAAGTCAAAGAATTATTTGTGAATTTAATAAATGATGAAATTTGAATACTTTAAGCATAAATATATCAAATGGCCGAATGTAGGGGTATAATATTGGATTGAGTTTTATTTTTTGAAAGTAATGTATAATAGATATGCTCGGTTGTTATGTGAAAGTGATAAGCATTACATAGGTTGTTTGAGATGCTAGTGTTGGGAAATGTGCATTGAACGATTTATTATGTTGTTATTTCGGGCTTCGAGCCTAGCAGACCTTGTGCCGGTGACTTATTTCGGGCTTCGAGCCTAGCAGGCCTTGTGCCGGTGACTTATTTCGGGCTTTGAGCCTAGCAGGCCTTGTGCTTGATTTAATTCAGACTTCTGACCTAGCGTGATTAATACCGGTGTTTATACTTCGAACCTTTGGTCTAGCAGGCTTAGTGCCGGTGGGTAATTCGGGCTTGAATGCCTAGCAGGCTAAATGCCGGTGATACGCTATAAACGAAGAATTTGAGAATAAAATGAGGTATGGCATATTAAATGATATGTGTTAGAAGCTCGGGTAAGAGTCGGCTTATTGTATTAGTAAGAAATGAAGTAGCTCAGTTGATTACCATTTTACTTAAGTGTGGTGTGATAAAATGAATGATTCATTAAGTATTTTATTTAGTGATGATGATCTTATCATTAACAGGTATGAACAGTTAATTTGTGTGAGGTTGAGATATGTATATATAACACATGGAAGATTTGATTTTAATGAAAAGATGAATGGTAAAAGTGTTGAAAGTATTTGTAATTGAGTTTGTTTGACTCAAAATATATGAATAAACATAATACTCAATGATTTGTTGGTATATCGTTTATGATATTCAAAAGCTAATATTTAAGTCAAAGTATTTCTAGTATTTGGTTAAGCATAATTTACATGTTGGAATGATTAAATTCAATGCCGAAAGCATGGAGATTAATATGTTTAAATGTTAGGTTATTGCATTAATACTTGCTTAAGACTTACTAAGCTAGTAAGCTTACTTTGTTTATGTTTAATGTTTTGTTTTTAGATTTTGATCAAGCTACGGGCTCGGGGAAATCGTCGGCAAGTCAATCGCACTATCAACCTTTTTGGTACTCTTTTGGTTTGGTTTATTTTGGATAAAGGCATGTATAGGATGGAAAATGTCTAAGTTTGAGTTGGAAACTTTTGTTATGTATCTATATTAAAGCCATGCGAATATGGCCTACTTTCAATATCTCGAGTTTTCAATGTTTCATGTTTTAATTATAGTAAGTGTGGTCTTTAATGAATTATAAGTATAGTAACTTGTTTGTTCGTACATGCATTAGTATATTTATATATGAGATGAATTTATAATTGATGGTATAATGGATATGTTGATTTAGTTTATATTGGTTTAGTATGCATATGCTTTAGGTTTGATTGGGTGATAGATTGTTTTTGGATTAAAATTTATTATAAGGTGTATTTGTATATTCGGTTAAGGCTTGGTTACTTTGATTCTGTATGAAGTGGTAAATATACTTATATGTTAAGCATGATTAGACAGATTATTAATATCTCGTAAATATGAATGATGAGTTTGATACATTATTTGGCCAAATTCATGGGGCACATACTTAGCATATGATTAAACGATGGTATGTGAGATATTAAATTCAATTAAGTCTTTGTGTATACGGTTAGAATGTGTTTAATCTATGCTTGACTATTTGATGAAATAATTTGATAAAGGATCTTTAATAATGTGATGTGAAGTCATTGAGTGAATATACTCATGTATTTAGCCATGCTAGAAATTAAGTCTAAAACGTTGTAATGTTATAATTATAATAATGGTCGCATTGTGTATGCTTGAAATCCATTGAATGTTTACTTGGAATTGAGTTTAATTTGGTAATACCTCATAACCCTAATCGACGACGGGCACGGGTTAGGGGTGTTACAAGTTACTTTATTGAGCTATCGGTAATCAATGCACATTCGTATAGTCCCATCTTTCTTTTTTTCAAATAAAACTAGTGCACCCTAGGGAGAGAAACTCGGTCGTGCAAAGCCCCTATCTATTAATTCTTGCAACTGTGCTTTCAACTCTTTTAATTCGGTAGGTGCCATTCAATACGGAGCTATTGAAATCTATGTCGTCCCCCGGTACTAACTCAATACCGAACTCTACTTCTCGAATAGGTGGCAAACCCAGTAATTCCTCAGGAAACACATCTGGATACTCGCACACTACCGGAACAGATTCAATCTTCTTTTCTATCACTTTACTATCAAGCATATAAGCAAAGTAAGCTTCAAACCCTTTTCTCATATATTTTTGAGCTAACATCGAAGATATTACCGCTGGTAACCCATTCAAATCATTAGAGTTAATCCGAATAATTTCACCGTTCTGACATCTCAAATCAATGGTCTTTCTTTTGCAATTAACAATAGCATCGTGCAAAGTCAACCAGTCCATTCCCAAAATTATATCAAATTCATCCAAAAGGCAACGACATTAAATCAGCTAGGAAACATGAGTCCTGAATCATCAATGGACAACCTTTGTACACTTTGTCTACCAGGACGCACCGACCCAAGGGATTTGATACTCAAATCACAAACTCAGTAGACTCAATAGGCAGAGTCTTACTGGATACTAATGTTTCACATACATAAGAATGAGTCAAACTAGGATCAATCAACGCAATTACACTTATATTATAAAGAGTGAAAGTACCGATAATGACATCTGGTGAAGAATCATCCTTGCGAGCGCATATAGCATATGCTCTAGCAAGTGCACAACCCTCTGACCGAATCGCTTTATCTTTTGTTCCCCTTTGACTGCCACCTACATTACCCGAATGTCTGGGTGGTCTGCCTCGTGCTGACACGTTGCTCGGTCTCACATTCTGAATAGTGTTTTGCTCAACTAACATTGGATATTCTCTAATAAAGTGATCCATCGATCCACACTTAAAACAGGACCGATCATGCAATCTACAGCTCCCAAAATGCTATTTTCCACAGTGTTTGCACTCAGCTCGGTTCTGCTGAACATTACCAACACTAGCCATCGAAGTAGCTATGGAGCCCGCAAGTGGACGATCTCTATCTTGTTGGGAAAAATCTGAAGTAGCCTTATGTCGACTGGATTCATCTCTGAACTTCTTTGATGCTAAGTGAAAGGCCTTACTCGATGATCTTTTCGAGTGTCTCTAGCTTCAAACTCGACTTTTCTTTTCTTTTCTCTTTTCCAAGCTCTTCGATTTTACAAGCTCGTTCAACAAGTACCATGAACTCTTTAATCTCAAGTATACCAACGAGCAACTTAATGTCTTCATTCAGACCGTCTTCAAATCTTTTACACATAATAGCCTCAGTTGAAATACATTCTCGAGCATATCGGCTCAATCTCACAAATTTCCGTTCATACTCAGTCACGATCAAACGACCCTGTTTCAACTCTAGAAATTATTTACGTTTTTTATCAATGAATCTTTGGCTGATATATTTCTTACGGAACTCAATCTGGAAGAATTCCCAGGTCACCTTCTCTTTCGGAACCACCGATACTAGTGTATTCCACCAGTGATATGCAGTGTCCCGTAATAAGGATATAGCACATTTTAAACATTCCTCCGGAGTACATGATAACTCATCACACACTCAGATAGTATTATCAAGCTACAGCTCAGCTCGTTCCGCATCATCATCATTATTAGCTTTAAACTCTTTGGTCTCGTGTTTCCTGATCTTATCTATAGGAGGCCTGCCAAATCTCGTTGGATCTACTGTCGGAGGTACCACGGTATTGAAGATGGATTATTCGGGGTGGAGGTTGTTGCACACCAGATTAGTCCGGATATATTGAGTAAACCATTCGTTCATCATCTGGTAGAAGGCTTGCTTAGCCTCCCCCTCATATCTACTCGAGACAGGTCGAGAGCCTATCGGTGCTGACCCATGTGCGAGATCAGGCACTACGCTCTCAACATCATCAACTACGGCTCTGTCGGGATCCATTTACTATATAAAAATCACAATTCAGATGTCAGAAGTCATCACACTATCGTAGTATAAATTAAGGCATGTATAGCTAGACTCACACGTGCTACGGTAGTCCTAGAATCAACTAAACCGTAAGCTCTGATACTAATAAAATGTAACACCTTTAACCTGTATCCGTTGTCGGATTAAGGTTATAGGGCATTACCATGCATAGCACAGGTCATATCATTTATTTACTGTTATTAAAAACATGGACAAATGCAATACGAGTTTGTACTTCTATAGCAAACTTAAACATTAACAACTTATCCTAATCCATCTAAGCCAAATTTGTACATTTGCATTTTTCAACAATTCTAAAATCAAAACATTTATAATAACATACTCACATCCAACTAGAACATAATATATGTCCTCTCTTGTCCGAAACACCTAAACTTAAACTAGATGTATATACACATAGTTGAACCACATGCGAATATGTCAATCTAAATACATAACATAAGATTTCATCTTCTATCCTAAAACCATATATATATATATATATATATATATATTCAATTTCATACAATCAAATTAACTAATTTATTTCATATACAAACGTTTAATATAACTTATAAAGATCATTTCAACTTATGCATATTTTATCATTTCTACTAAATCACATTATCAAACATCCAAATACCTATTCGGCTTATACCTATCATTTCAAACCAATTAATCATGTTCATAGTATAAGTGTCAAATTAAAACTAGTACACAACCATCATTCATATTTCACTTCATAACCGATTATGAAATCCACAATCACCTATATCAAACTTACTTAATATAATAACCTTAAGCCACAAACAACTACTTCATGCCAAATATTTTATATAAAACAAACACTTCACATTTACCATTCACATATGCCATTTAACATTTTTCTAAAAGGAGTTTCAATCGACATCAAACATAATTAAACACAAACCATAACAAAACATGACAAACACATCTCATTTGTATGCCATGACCGATTATACTTAGATTTAAGCATCATATTTAGCCATATTCGCATGGCTATATACATATACAAGGACAAAATTTATTAATTTAAAACATAGTCTAGCCTATACATGCCTGTAACACCCCAAACCCGGCCTAGAAGTTAGGCCCGAATCTGGTGTGTCATACTAAAAAGTTTTTTTTTCGATAACGTATAAAGAAAACATGTCAAATGAGAAAAACATGTTAAATCCTTTTTATTCGTACAAAAGTCGATGTTGATTTGTTAAAATCAAGAAAATCAAGTTTGATTTGAAACATTTGATAAAATACTACTAACCTTGAAGATTGATCGATTAAATTTGAAATAATAATTTATAAAACTGTGACTTTTAGAAATATCGTTGACAGTTCGAGAGAAATTTTCGTATTAAAAATATTTGTAAAAGTTTATTTTGAAATTCATTTGTAAATCGATTTTGGAAAAACCTTTATTATGATTCTAGAAAATCCCATTTAAAATAATTTGAGTAAAATATAAACACGTCAAACATAAAGCAAAATAAAATAATCCAGAGGCCTTATTACAACACATAACCCAAAATAGTAAAGTAATAAAGTAAACGAAGTAAGAAACTAAAGTCCAAATAAAACCATTTCTGAAGTATGGCCTCCACCGAGTCATCCATGGCCCCAAGTCCTCGTCACTGAGCATTACCTACAAGGGTTAAGAAAGAAAGGGGGTGAGTTACAAGAACTTAGTGTGTAACCCACTTACCATTTTCCACTGGGCCAAAAATTCAATTAAGCATTTATTGGGCCAAAGCCCATTTACAAATATAACATACTAACATGTATATAATATACATGTGATATGCAATTCCCAAACAAAACCTAAATTTCCATCCACTACACACCACCCGCACCAACCAGCACACTTGTGGGGAGCTTTAGTCACCCACCCCGCCAACACACCAATTGGGCATTTAAGCCATAATAAACTGGGCACAAAGCCATATATCAAACTGGCACGAGGCCATATATCAAACTGGGCACGAGGCCATATGTAACATCCTAAAAATGTGAGTATTGATATGTTTCATATTTTTGGTGTTTAGCTTATGAATGATTTTATTTGTGTGTTTAATATAGTCTTGAGAAGGCTCGGGTTTATTCAGAGTAAGAATAAATTTTAGTAAAGAGTACTTTACTGTAGAGGAATCAGGTGACTATGAAGTTTAAGTTAATTAAAGTGGTAAAAGATAGCATAAGTTGAGTTATTGGTTAAGTGGATATGCGCTACATGTATGGTATTGAGGGGAGAGGTTCGAATCTCCTAGCATGCAAATTGTGAGCATTTATTTTTGCTCTTTCCTAGCAAGTGTCGGCCAAGCTTCATTCATGGATAAGATGGACAAATTCTTTTATGGTAAGGAGGCTAAAGGTTATGGCAAGCATGAATTTAGGGATAGAATCAACTTGATTTTAGGGATAGAATTTTTAATCTTTTGGAAAGTGGAGGATCACAAGGCATGATACAAGGATGATGTCTTGGAAACTTTTGAATGGACATTTTGTCCATGAATTTGGATGGCATTGTGGACTAAAGGGGGAGCCGAATTTTGGGTGGCAAATTTTAGTGATAGGCTTAGTTTGATTGGTAGCTTTTGGGTATCATTTGGTCACTTTTATTTTGCTAGACATTTCTCCTTTCATCTTTCCCTCTCTTGGCCGAATGTGTTTGTGTTAGGAGGAAGCAACTTTTGTTTTGTTTCTTTTGGTCATTTTTTTGACCATTTGGGTCATTTATTTTGCAAAACCTCTCAAGTGCTTCATCTTGTATTCTCTCCTAGTGCCGAAATTATCAACACAAAAAGCCATTTCTTTTTCCTTCTCCTCCCCCATTGCCAAATGCATTTTGTTCCTAACTCATAACTTTCTCTTTCTCTTTTCTTCTCTTTGAAAACCGAATCATAAACACCTACTTCCCATTCTCTTTTCCTCTCCATTTTATTTATCATTCAAACACCTTCTCCATTCTTTTCTCCCCATGGCCGAATGGTACTAATACCATTTCCTTCAATTTTCTTTCAAAGCCGAATCTTCTCTTCATCTATATTGTTTTGTTGATTATTCCTTCAACCTTCATTTAAGCAATCGGTAAGAACTCTTTTCGAATCTTTTCTTTTCCCTTCTTTTCTTAGCCAAATATATATAAGTTTGCGAGGGTCTTATGACCGATAATAACGTTCTTTTCCCTTAGACAATCTTTCATTATTATAGAGTGATAGTGGAGGGCCGAATCACCACCTTGTCGAAGTCATCATGAGGTTGTTAAGTTCGGATCAAATTTTTCAAGGTAAGGGTTCTTATCAAGGAGCTATATACTACTCGACATATTGTTATAGACGGACTACTAATCGATTTCGTTTTAGGGGACGTTATCGCTCGATTTTTATCTTGTGGAACAAGGATATTTTGTGGTAAGCCGATTTCACCCTTAAAATCGTTAGTCACATTTTTCGATATACTTTTTAGTTGGACTAACGATCTTTTGTCAATGGAGACAATCAAGATAGGGACAAAAAAAGTTATGAATAGTGTTCGAAAAAGGGGTGGTTCCGCTATTCCCCCGAAATTTAAGCGAAGGGCTGTTTCAGGAATCCGAGATTTTTCATCGGGTTGTGGACCCTTATCCGAGGAGAATCTATTATTTGAAGTCGTTTGTACTCCTGAACCTTTGTTTGTTCGTGGATATTCATCGGGAAACAAACCAACAATCGGGGAAAAACCGCATATAGAAGTTGTTCGAAATTCCAAGGGTAAAGTCTAGATCGTTATTTATAAGAATAGATTTATAAATAGTATTAGTGTTCTAAATTATCGTGATGCGTGTTTAGGTATCGACGAGTGGGAAAGTCTAGTTCTCACTGTAACCAGGTGTGTAACTTCACACTTATCTCTCGGGTTAGATACTATACCGTAAGTATTGGGATAAAATCGTAAAGATGGTAAAATCGAAGAAATATGAAATAATTAACACTTTTGTGTAAATGCATGAAAACGGTTAAAGTCATGGAAATTACGAAAACGCCATCAATGGGTTATTTAATAAATAGTAAAATTTTATGCCTCATGTGATATATGGACCAACAACTGCTAGATCGATATATGGGCCAAAAACTGCTAGATCGATATATGGGCCAAAAACTGCTAGATCGATATATGGGCCAAGGTTTGCTAGATCGTTAAATGGGCTAAAATGCTATTTTGCCTTATGGGCCAAAATGAAAATTTGAAATATGGACCCACTTGTATTATGGGCCTTTTGTTAAATTAATCATGTGAATGTATTGTTTTGTTTTATATATAAACATGATTGCATGGGTTGGGAAAATTGACGAAGAGAAGAAAGGCCTGTTGCCAAAAATCTAGTTCGGGTGGCTTTGCCACAACTAGTTCGGTGGTGCACCACAATATTATTTAAATGGCTTTATGCCTGCGATTGGTGTGTTAGCGGGGTGGGTTGACTTGATCCCCACAGGTGTGTTGGTTGGTACGGGTGGTGTGTAGCGGATGGAAAATTTAGGATTGGTTGGGAATTTCATTCTACATGCATTATTATTATATTATTAAATCCGTAAATGGTCTCAAGCCCATTATAATGTCTTGATGATTTGGCCCAGTGGATATGGTAAGTGGGTTATACACTGAGTTCTGAGTAACTCACTCTGCTTTATTATCCTTCTCAGGTAATGGCAATTGATGGAGGCTTGGGCTAGGGATGACTTCGTGGAGGCCATACTTCGAACAAGGATTTTATATACTATGAACTTCAATTAAGTATATTTATTTAATTACTATTTTGGGTATGATGTAATAAGGCCTCTAGTAATATTATTTTATGATTTTTATGTGTGGATGGATTTAATTATGCTTTAGACACTTAATTTGGACTAATACTATTTTAATAATGTTTCCTTAAATATTTTGTTTTTAAACATATGAGATTCTTTAAATATTCTTGTTTCAAATTCTTTTGAACTTTTTAAAATTATTTTAAAGTCTTTAACAATTAAATATGAAATAATAAGACTTCAAACTAGTACTACATTATTCATCAATTTTAAATCAAATTCTTGGTTTTTACTAAACTTCATTTTCAAAAGGTTTTGTAGAACTGTTTTACCTAAATCGTTAGATAATTAAATGGATGTTCATTATGTGTGACAAACCAATTCTCGTCTTAACGCATAGACCTGGTTTGGGGTGTTACATTTAATGGTATCAGAGCCAGTTTCAAAACTTAGCTGTGGTAGGGTTCAACAAATAACTTTCGTTTAAAATTATTTTAATTATGTTTTAAAGGTTGTATGGCACCACAAGCATCCGGCACCAAGTCAAGTAAGTATTCATTACTGAATGATTATTATGATGATATGATCATAGGAACACTCTAGAACTTCTAGTTTTAAGTGTTGAAAATTATAGAGATCGAGACTATAGGATGTGTTTGCGAAAAAAACAACTTTATCTCATGAATCTCATAAAATATCGTTAATAAACACTGAAATAGTTTTCCAATTTATAAAATTCGTAATCAGATTAAATTGAGTTAGTCAGTATGAGTGTCAGAGGACGCGGACGTGGTAGACATGGCCGTGGTAGAGACCGAGGTGCTAGAGTTGTGTCTGAAAAATCGAGACATATCCCAGAAATAGATGCACCGGCATCCCCTGCGTCGGAAAATGAATCACAGGACCATAGAAGAGAAGATAATGCTTTGACACGAGCAATGTTGCGAGTCCTTGAAAGGGTCATTTGGAACTAGAGTCGGGCCAACACTCGTGGGTTGATATCGAGCGATCAAATCAAGTGGTGTTGAAGTTTTAGCGGTGTTTCGGTGTAGCTCTTAATGTTGCTGAATATTGGCTTGAGGCTGTAGAGCGAATTATGGATGATCTAGAGTGCCTTCGAGAGCGAAAACTAAGAGGAGCGGTGTCCTTGTTAAGGGACGAGGCATATCAATGGTGGCTTACTATTCGAGAAGGCACCGAAGGTGCATTCATTACTTGGGAATTCTTCAAAGCTGCCTTCAAGGGAAATATGTAGGGACAAGTTATGTGGATGCTCGGAGGAAGGAATTCTTGAATCAGGTTCAAGGAAATAAGACGGTGGCAGCTTATGAGGTAGAATTTTTACGCTTGAGTCGTTATGCTCCAACTATAGTACCAACGGACCATGAGTGCTGTGTACGCTTCGAGGATGGGCTGAATGATGAGTTACGGGTACTGATAGCCCCACAACAAGTAAGAATTTTTGCCACGCTTGTGGAGAATGCCAAGATAGTCGAAGAGGCTAAGAGCTCAGAACGTTAGAACCGGGAAAGAGTCAGAGGCAAAGAGATATAAAGTATTCGGGTTCTTTAAAAAGGTTTCAGAAGAGGCCTCGAAAGGATGAGCCAACTCAAGGTAGAGCACCTATGGCTACTAACCAGAGTCGAGACTGTGCCAAATGTGGAAAACGACACCCCAAAGAGTGCTTGAGGAAAACTGGTGCTTGTTATAAATGTGGTTCCAAGGATCATCAATATAAGAATTGCCCTCGACGGATGGATACGACTCAGGAAGCTCGTAACCCTGATGCTCAGTCGGCCAGAGGCGCTCAGCAGCCACCGAGAGGTCGTGGACCAGGTCGTGGTGGTAATGGGGTTGGACGCGGACAAGGTGCACTGGGTCGGGGCAATGGTTCCAGAGGTAATGTGGAGATAAGACAGCCAGGGTTGGTCTATGCGATTAGATGCCGTGAGGATGGCAATGCAACTGATGTGATAACTGGTACGTTCTTCATCTTTGATGTGCCTGTTACTGCTTTGATAGATATCGGTTCTACCCACTCGTATGTTGCTAGTGCCATATCTGGAAACCTGAATATAGAATCTAAGATTACCGATAGTGAGATAATGGTAATTAGTCCTTTAGGACAGTCGATATTTGTGAATAAACTGTTTAGAGACGTGCCCATAGAAATCCAAAGAGAAATATTTTTGGCGGATTTGATGGAACTGACTTTTAGCGAATTCGATCTCATTCTAGGCATGGATTGGTTGGTGAAGCACCGGATGCATTTGGATTGTGCTGTAAAGCGGATTTCAATAAAGACTTCGGATGATAAGGAAGTAGTAATGATAGGCGAATTGAAACACCCCAAACCCGGCCCACAAGCCCTACCGGATCTGGCATGCTCCTTGAGTAAAACATAGTTAAGTCTCGTATGACATTTTTTAAAAAAAAATCATGGTGGTTTCGAAGAAAATAGATTTGGGTTGATCTCGAGCTTAAAATTTAATTGTAGCTTGATTTGTACTAAAACGATAAGTTCATATTTCAAAAGTTACAATTTAAGAAATGCCGAATTTTAGAGTTTAATATTATTGTTAACCAAAAAAAATGTTGGTGTTTGATTTTCAAAACAATTGGTGTTGTTCGTATCATATCAGAAAAAAATAAAAAAAATAAACACAAAGAGTATAAAATAGTTAAGTAGTAATGGCCTTATTACATCAAAATATATCCCAAAATGAACCAAAATAACTTAATAAGAAAACTGAAGAAAACTTTAGCTGTGCATGGCCACCCCTAAGTTCCTCGCCGACCATCTCTTGAGCGCCATCTGCAAAAAGTTAGCCCACGAAGGGTGAGTCAATAGACTCAGTGTGTAATCCATCACAGACTCCCAAAACACACAAGACATAATATATCACATAAAATAATGACGAATCATGATGCAACCCAAACCACCTAGATCCAACCTCTACACATCACCCGTACCTACCGATCACACCGTGGGATTACTAAATCGACCTCCATCCTCTACACACCATCGAAGCGATCATTGCAGTCAAGCGCACATCGCCCTTATAATTTGTGGCATAGCCACTAGATAATGTGACAGAGTCACCAGATTTATGTTATGTGACATAGTCACCGGATAATGTGACAAAGTCACGGATATTGTGGTAGAAACCACGGATCACTTCCCTTTCACATAATCACCCATATGCCCATGCAACATACATAACATGCTTAATAACATGCCATTATACCTTACCCCATAGCCTTAACAATATTTCACATATGTCCATATTCATATCTTATAAACTTTACTTAACTAAGAGTTAGGGGTAACGTACCTGAATGCACTGTACCATGGAATGGTACCTTAGCCACGTTTTTCATATTTCCATTATCACATACATAATATTAATACCATTAATCTACTAGGAATTAGTGTAGGGCTACACACCTGATTACTCGTAGATCTAATCGAAATCGCGAAAGTCCGATCTAATGCACTAGATCTCTTCTCCTACATTCGGCCAACACTAAGTACATTAGTCAATAGGCCATTCGGCTAAACAGCAAATCTCGAAGGGTTAACGAGACCAAAACCCTTACCTTGCTACCGATTTGGTTACCAACCAAATCCCAAAACTTTGTGATGATCCCCCTTGCAATCGGCTAGACACTAGTACACTTAACCGGTTAGTTTTTGGCTTTTGAACGAAATAGGAAACAGATCTGAAACACCTTACCTAGATTGTTTAGCCAAATCCCTAAGATCTGTCGAAGACTTCCTAAAACACCATAATTAGAATCGGCATAACCTTTGAATAAGTGAAAGTGGCCCTTGGCCAAATGGTAAGCCTTGCTTACCTTGGATCTCAAATCCCGAGAAGACCACCTTAGACCGTCGGCTACTAGAGGATCCCGGAATCACCTTCATAGTTTCGGCCAAAGAAACATAGAGGATTAGAGTCTTGATTTTCGATAGTCAGAGAAAGAAAAGAATAGAAAATCGACATAGAAGAGGTCCTTACCGAAAAGAGTGACCAAAACACAGATGATCAAAAACCTCCAAGAAATCGACAGGAAGATCCTGAAGTAGCGAAATTGGTTCAAATGAAAAAGATGATAGGCTCTTGGTGCTTTAGGAGTAATCGGTTTCAATAGGGTAGAGGAGCGATCGGTTATGGCCACACAAAAATAGAGGGTTCGGCTTTTGAGAGATTCGTGGGAAAAAAGAAAAGAATAATATGGAGGCTCAATTATGATTCGGCTAGAGTGAGAGAGAAGAAGAAAGATTTGAGAGAAAGAAAAAGAAAAGAAAAGTGTTGGTGAGGCTTAATGAAAAATTCGGCCTAAGGGATTTTGGTGACCGAATTTGTCATCCAAGAAGTCCCTTGGCCGGCCAACTCTCCCTCTCTCCATTCAATCCCCCTTTTCACTCTACCTTAGCCGAATCCTTAAGTTTTTAGCTCAATCTACACTTCATCTTTGAAGTGTCCTTGTGCCGTCCAACACTGCCTTTCCTTGCTTCAAAATAAAACTCCAAAATGTTTCCTTTGCTCCTCGAACCCAGGCCCCCTCTACACTCCCTGTGGCGTCACCTTGTAAAGCCCTAGGTGGCGCCTCCTTGCCACCTTTCCAGGATAATTCTTGTGTCCTAAGTCACACAATAAACTCTTTAAGGCCTAGCTCCCTTAGTTCCCCTTTTGGTCTTTAGAAAAATTCGATAATTTCTAAGGCTCCTACCTACATCCCGAGGTCCCTGAAGCCCCCAAAACACATTCAAAACATACTCAGGCATGCAATCACATACATTTAAGTAAAAATGCATAACCCCCTAGTCCCAGATATGATAGTTCTACCCCTTTAAAATAAATTTTGACCCCAAAATTTACCTGGTCAGAAAAGTTGAGGGTATTGTTGCTGCATAATATCCTCCGGCTCTCATGTCGCTTCCTCCAATCCATGGTTCCGCCATAGTACCTTTACCAAAGGAACAGATTTCCTACGCAAAACCTTAACATCCCGATCTAGGATCTGCACCAGTTCCTCCTCAAATGTTAAGTCTAGATTCACTTCTATCTCCTCCACCGACACAACGTGTGATGGATCCGAGCGATAGCGTCTGAGCATGGAAACATGGAACACATCGTGAATCTGACCTAACTCTGGTGGCAACTCTAACTGATATGCAACTAGTCCCACCCACTTCAGAATTCGATAAGGTCCTATAAATCTAGGACTTAACTTTCCCTTGCGACCAAATCTCATCACCTTCTTCCATGGTGAAACTTTGAGAAATGCATAATCTCCCACAGCAAACTCAATCTCCTTCCGTTTAAGATCTGCGTATGACTTTTGCCGATCAGATGACTCCTTCAACCGTGTCCGAATTACCTTAACCTTTTCCTCCGATTCTTCCATAATTTTTGGACCCAAAATCTGATATTCTCCCAATTCCATCCAACATGTAGGAGTGCGACACTTTCATCCATACAAGACTTTCAGACGGTGCCATCCGAATACTTGCCTGATAGCTGTTGTTGTACGCAAATTCTGCTAAAGGCAAGAACTCCTCCCAACTCCCTCTGAAGTCTATCACGCAACCTCTCAACATATCCTCCAACACTTGTATTACCCGCTCAGATTGACCGTCCGACTGCGGATGGAATGCCGTACTGAAATCCAACCTGGTGCCCAAAGCTTGATGTAATGCCTTCCAAAATCGAGACGTAAACCTCGGATCCCTATCCGAGATAATCGACACCGGCACTCCGTGCAGCCTCACGATTTCTGCTACATACAACTTTGCCAATTTCTGCAGAGAATAGTCCACCCGCACCGGTATAAAATGTGTAGATTTTGTCAACCGGTCTACTATCACCCATACCGAGTCCTTCTTAGTAGGCGTAAGGGGAAGCCCACTAACGAAGTCCATGGTAATTCTCTCCCACTTCCATTGCAAAATCTTTATCGGTTGAAGCAATCCTGACGGTACTTGGTGTTCAGCCTTGACTTGTTGACACGTTAGGCACTTCCCTACAAACTCTGTAACTTCTTGCTTAAGACCAGGCCACCAAAACTGTTCCCGTAAATCCTTGTACAACTTACTTCCTCCAGGATGCATAGCATAAGGGCTACTATGCGATTCCCAAAGAATCCTCTGCCTTAACTCCTCATCCTTCGACATCTGACGACCTTGCCTTGAAAATATAGCACTCCGTCGCTGTTTACACCAAAATTTTCCAATTCCCCATTTTGTACTTGTAGCAGCTTAGTACTTAACTCTCCGTCTGCCAGTTGTTTCTCCTTAACCTGACTTAGCCATGTCGGCTTCACTTGCAATTTCGCTAGCAAACTTCCATCATCGTAGAGACTCAAATGTGCAAACATTGCCCTTAACTCCGACACTACTTTCGACATAGGGCATCCGCCACAACATTCGCCTTGCCCGGGTGATACTCTATGGAGCAATCATAATCTTTCAACAACTCCACCCACCTTCGCTGCCTCAAATTCAGCTCCTTCTGAGTCAGCAAATACTTCAGGCTCTTGTGGTCCGTGTAGATCACCGACCTTTCCCCATACAAGTAGTGCCTCCACACTTTAAGAGCGAATACAACCGCCGCCAACTCCAGATCGTGTGTCGGATAGTTTACCTCATGTGGCCTCAATTGTCGAGATGCATAAGCAACCACTTTTCCGTCTTACATAAGGACACATCCCAATCCTGTATGGGAAGCATCACAATACACCATGAAATCTTTTCCTGCCTCAGGCTGAATTAAAACTAGAGCTTTAGTCAAAACCCTCTTAAGCTTCTCAAAGCTCTCCTGTTGCTTATCTGTCCATACGAAAGGTACCTCCTTCCTTAGTAACTTTGTCAAAGGTGCAGCTATTGATGAAAACCCTTCTACGAATCTTCTATAATAGCCTGCCAATCCCAAGAAACTACGAACTTCCGCCACAGACTTAGGTGGTTTCCAATCCAATACTGCCTCAATCTTCCGAGGATCCACCCTTATCCCTTCAGCAGACACCACATGCCCTAAAAACGTAACTTCCTTCAGCCAAAATTCATACTTGCTGAACTTGGCATACAGCTTCTTTTCCCTTAACACTTGTAGCATGACTCGGAGGTGCTCATCATGTTCTTCCTCAGACTTGGAATACACTAGGATATCGTCTATGAACACAACGATGAACCGATCCAGGTAGGGTTGGAAAACCGGTTCATCATGTCCATGAACGCAGCTGGGGCGTTTGTCAATCCGAATGGCATTACCAAGAACTCATAATGCCCGTACCTTGTCCAAAAAGTTGTCTTATGGATATCAGCCTCCTTCACCTTAAGCTGATGATATCTTGACCTTAGATCTATCTTCGAAAATACTGCGGCCCCCTTGATCTGATCAAACAAGTCATCTATCCTTGGCAATGGATACTTGTTCTTGATGGTCAGCTTATTCAACTACCGGTAATCTATGCACATGCGCATAGTCCCATCCTTCTTCTTCACAAATGAGACCGGTGCTCCCCATGGAGACACACTGGGTCGAATAAACCCACGATCGAGTAATTCTTGGATCTGGGCTTTAAGCTCTACTAACTCCTTTGGTGCCATTTGGTACGGAGCAATTGACACAGGAGCTGTACCCGGTAGTAAGTTAATTCCAAACTCCACCTCCCTATCCGGGGGTAACCTAGGCAGCTCCTCCGAAAAGACGTCCACAAATTCCCTTACTATTCTAACTCCTCCTACAGCTGCTTCCTTAGCCTCCAAGGCACTGATCAACATCAGGAAAGCTACACACCCTTTTCTCACCATCTTCTCTGCCTTAAGGGCAGATACCACATTTGCCAAGCAATTCCGTCTTTCACCTATTACCACAACTTCTTTGTCATCAGGAGTTCTTAACGACATACGCTTAGTCGCACAATCCACATTTGCATGGTACTTCACTAACCAATCCATGCCTAAGATTAGGTCAAACTCCTCAAACGGCAACTCCATTAAATCTACTGAAAATTCGCCCCCTAAACTTCCAAGGATATTGCCCTAAAGATTTTGTCTAACACTACTGATTGCCCTAAAGGACTAAGTACAGTCATCTTCCTAGGTACAGTTTCAGAGTTCGCATGCAGAGTTCCAGACACCTTACTAGCAATATATGAATGAGTTGACCCAATATCTATCAACGCAATAAAGGGTAATCTAGAGATAAGGAACATACCCGTTATGACATCAAGTGCGTCACCATCCTCCCTCCAATAAACTGCATACACCAAACTCGATTGCCTCACTTCTGTGTTACCGACACCTCTACCCGGTGTTCTCCGTCCTCTTCTAGAACCATTACCTCTACCAGCAAACCACGACCCCGCGGTGGTTGTTGTCCACCTCTTCCAACTTGAGTAGGACCCTGACTTACGGGTCGGCTCCCATCTGTTTTCATGGGACAGTCCCTAATCATGTGATCCTTGGACCCACACTTGAAACATCCTCCCGTCTTCTTCCAACACTCTCCCAAGTGCATCTTTCCACACTGAGCACAAGTGCGGTACTGTCCTCCCGTAGCAGCTTGCTGACCTCGCGACCCATCCATTCTAGGTCTCTTCTGAACATTCCCAGATGACCCTGATGATCCAAGACCTCTCTTTTGCTTATTCCTGTCCGTGTTTTGTCTCACAGACTCCTTAACTCCTTCAGCAACCTTTGCCTTCTCTACCAACACAGCAAACTCCCGCTCCTGCTGTGGGGCAATCAACAATCTCAGGTCATCCCTTAGTCCATCCTCAAACCGGACACACCGTTCATGCTCCGTAGCCACTATACCTCGAGCGTATCGGCTCAACCTTAAGAATTTTACCTCGTACTCTGCTACGGATTTATTTCCCTGAACCAACCTCAGAAACGCCTTCCTCTGCGCATCAACATAGCTGGTCCCAATATACTTCTTCTGATACGCTGCCTTAAAGTACTCCCAAGTAAGATCATCTACGGTAGCACCATCTCGAACCGTGAGCCACCATTGATATGACTCATCGCGGAGGAGCGATACTACCCCTTTCAGTTTCTCATCGGCGGACAAGTCCAAATCATCCATAATTCGCTCCGTCGCCTCTAACCAATACCCAGCCGTATTTGGCACAACACCAGATATACCACGAAAAAACTCAGCTCCATTAGCTCGGAGTCGCTCAGGTACAGACTTCCGAGCTCCCATGCCTCCACCTACTCCAGCCACCCTTTCCGAACTTGCAAAGATCGCTCGTGATCTCGCATCATCCCCGTCGATCTTGATATTCCATACCAGCAGCTGGTGGTGGTGGCATTTCATTCTCGGACCCTTGACCAGACCTAACAGATTTCGACACGGTCATTCGGCCTCTACCACGGCCACGCACATTACGACCACGTCCCCTAGAACTCATGCTTCTGAATCGCGTTTATCTGATTAAAGAATTTTATGAATTAGTTTTTGTTCCACTGCTTTATCGTGAACAGTCTTATGTTCAATAGTTCTAAAGAGTAGTTCTTTCGAATTCATACACACACAGTCTCAAATTCATTCATTCAATCATCACATTCATGAACTTGCATTCATTACAGAAAAGTGTTGTAGTTGTCATTGTTGTTGTTTTCCACTACCTAGGGGTATTTTCGTAATTTTATCCTATAGGGATATTTTGGTAATTTTTCAAATTAGGGTATTTGAAAGTTTGCAAAATAGAGATTTTTGGTCTTTTTGCAAAATAGGAACACTTGGTAAGAAGATTCAAGGGTAATATGGAAATTTCATAAACTGAGGGTATTTTTGTATTTTTTTCAAACCAGGGGCATTTCGATAATTTTCTTGCAAAATATGGTTCCAGGTGATTTAACGAAATAAGGGTATTTTAGAAATTTTTAATTCGAGGGTATTTCGATAACTTTTCATACTAAGGGTATTTTGGTAATTTGCACGGGTTAGGGGTAATTCGGTCAATTTGCAAATCAGGGGTATTTTGGTCATTTTTAAATTAAGGGTACTTTGGAATTTTATAATCATGGTTTGACTTTAGAATTTTACAAAACAAGGTGACTAGTCCCTTTCGGGTTTTAATTATTAAATTTAGCTTTGTGATTGAGTCCTCTTGGTTAGGGTGAACCGTCACTACGCACTGGTAGGATTCGAGTGAGAGGAGGTGAGTCACTAGGACTGCTTAAATACCAAGCTCCCCCTGAATCCAATCTTAGACATGGCACAACAGTTGCCACACCTTTACCTCAGCGACTCAGTCACAGGTTTGTTTGGTTAGACTTTAAATTTTATGTATTTTAGTGTTAGAGTAGACTAATCCTAGGGTTCAATAATTCCTAATCTACTAATCTACGTCCCTATAATTCCCAATCACAAAAGGGTTAGGGGTACTTACCTGGTGGACTTCGGGCCGGAGACTCAGGTGCCATGCCAGAAAACCTGCTCAATTTCAAAATACAAAACGTTTTGGGCCCAAAAAGCCCTCAAGGTGAGTTTTGAACTGGGCTCTGATACCAAATTGAAACACCCCAAACTTGGCCCACAAGCCCTAACCGGATCTGGCATGCTCCTTGAGTAAAACGTAGTTAAGTCTCGTATGACATTTTTGAAAAAAATCGTGGTGGTTTCGAAGAAAATGGATTTGGGTTGATCTCGAGTTTAAAATTTAGTTGTAGCTTAATTTGTACTAAAACGATAAGTTCATATTTCAAAAGTTACAAGTTTAAGAAATACCAAATTTTAGAGTTTAATATTATTGTTAACCAAAAAAAAACGTTGGTGTTTGATTTTCAAAACAATTGGTGTTGTTCGTATCATATCAGAAAAAATAAAAAAATAAATGCGAAAGAGAATAAAACAGTTAAGTAGTAATGGCCTTATTACATCAAAATATATCCCAAAATGAACCAAAATAACTTAATAAGAAAACTGAAGAAAACTTTAGCTGTGCATGGCCACCCCTAAGTTCCTGCCGACCCGGTCCATCTACTGAGCGCCATCTGCAAAAAGTTAGCCCACGAAGGGTGAGTCAACAGACTCAGTGTGTAATCCATCACAGACTCCCAAAACACACAAGACATAATATATCACATAAAATAATGATGAATCATGATGCAACCCAAACCACCTAGATCCAACCTCTACACATCACCCGTACCTACCGATCACACCGTGGGGATTACTAAATCGACCCTCCATCCGCTACACACCATCGAAGGCAGTCACTGCAGTCAACTGCACATCGCCCTTATAATTTGTGGCATAGCCACCAGATAATGTGACAGAGTCACCAGATTTATGTTATGTGACATAGTCACCAGATAATGTGACAGAGTCACCAGATATTGTGGTAGAAACCACCAGATCACTTCCCCTTTCACATAATCACCCATATGCCCATGCAACATACATAACATACGAATAACATGCATTATACCTTACCCCATAGCCTTAACAATATTTCACATATGTCCATATTCATATCTTATAAACTTTACTTAACTAAGAGTTAGGGGTAACGTACCTGAATGCACTGTACCATGGAATGGTACCTTAGCCACGTTTTTCATATTTCCATTATCACATACATAATATTAATACCATTAATCTACTAGGAATTAGTGTAGGGCTACAAACCTGATTACTCGTAGATCTAATCGAAATTACGAAAGTCCGATCTAATGCACTAGATCTCTTCTCCTACATTCGGCCAACACTAAGTACATTAGTCAATAAGCCATTCGGTTAAACAGTAAATCCCGAAGGGTTAACGAGACCAAAACCCTTACCTTACTGCCGATTTGGTTACCAACCAAATCCCAAAACTTTGTGATGATCCCCCCTTGCAATCGGCTAGACACTAGTACACTTAACCGGTTAGTTTTCGACTTTTGAACGAAATAGGAAACAGATCTAAAACACCTTACCTAGATTGTTTAGCCAAATCCCGAAGATCTGTCGAAGACTTCCTAAAACACCATAATTAGAATTGGCATAACCTTTGAATAAGTGAAAGTGGCCCTTGGCTGAATGGTAAGCCTTGCTTACCTTGGATCTCAAATCCTGAGAAGACCACCTTAGACCGTCGGCTACTAGAGGATCCCGGAATCACCTTCATAGTTTTGGCCAAAGAAACATAGAGGATTAGAGTCTTGATTTTCGATAGTCAGAGAAAGAAAAGAATAGAAAATTGACATAGAAGAGGTCCTTATCGAAAAGAGTGACCAAAACACAGATGATCAAAAACCTCCAAGAAATCGACAGGAAGATCCTGAAGTAGCGAAATTGGTTCAAATGAAAAAGATGATAGGCTCTTGGTGCTTTAGGAGTAATCGGTTTCAACAGGTAGAGGAGCAATCGGTTATGGCCACACAAAAATAGAGGTTTGGCTTTTGAGAGATTCGTGGGAAAAGAAGAAAAGAATAATATGGAGGCTCAATTATGATTCGGCTAGAGTGAGAGAGAAGAAGAAAGATTTGAGAGAAAGAAAAGAAAAGAAAAGTGTTGGTGAGGCTTAATGAAAAATTCGGCCTAAGGGATTTTGGTGACCGAATTTGTCATCCAAGAAGTCCCTTGGCCGGCCAACTCTCCCTCTCTCCATTCAATCCCCCTTTTCACTCTACCTTAGCCGAATCCTTAAGTTTTTAGCTCAATCTACACTTCATCTTTGAAGTGTCCTTGTGCCGTCCACACTGCCTCTCCTTGCTTCAAAATAAAACTCCAAAATGTTTCCTTTGCTACTCGAACCTAGGCCCCCTCTACACTCTCTGTGGCGTCACCTTGTAAAGCCCTAGGTGGCGCCTCCTTGCCACCTTTCCAGGATAATTCTTGTGTCCTAAGTCACACAATAAACTCTTTAAGGCCTAGCTCCCTTAGTTCCCCTTTTAGTCTTTAGAAAAATTTGATAATTTCTAAGGCTCCTACCTACATCCCGAGGTCCCTGAAGTCCCCAAAACACATTCAAAACATACTCAGGCATGCAATCACATACATTTAAGTAAAAATGCATAACCCCTAGTCTCGGATATGACATGAACGAAGAAATTACTTGGCAAATGTAGTATCTGCGTTAAAGGCAAAAAAGTTGGTACGGAAAAGGTATGGAGCATTCCTAGCTTTTATTTGTGCTTTGGATGCCAAGGAGTTATCAGTGGAAGATGTGAGAATGGTGAAGGAATTTTCAGATGTCTTTCCCGAAGAACTTCCTGGTATACCTCCAGATCGAGAAGTAGAATTTGGTATTGAGCTTTTGCCCGGAACGGCTCTAGTGTCTATTGCACCTTATAGGATGGCATCGAAGGAGTTGGCAGAGCTTAAAGCTCAAATTCAAGAGTTTTTGGATCGAGGATTTATTCGACCGAGTGTGTCTCCGTGGGGAGCACCGGTTTTGTTCGTTAAGAAGAAGGATGGGTCGATGCGTATGTGCATTGATTACAGGTAGTTGAATAAATTGACGATCAAGAATAGGTATCCCTTGTCGAGAATTGATGACCTATTTGATCAATTGAAAGGAGCATCAATTTTCTCCAAAATTGATTTGAGATCGGGTTATCATCAACTTAAAGTGAAAGATGCAGATATTCATAAGACGACATTCTGAACTCGTTATAGACATTATGAGTTCTTGGTGATGCTGTTTAGGTTGACCAATGCACCGACTGCATTTATGGACATGATGAATCGGATCTTTCAACCTTATTTAGACCGGTTTGTGGTAGTGTTCATAGATGACATTTTGGTATATTCGAGAAATGAAGAGGAGCATGACTCACATTTGCATATAGTATTGCAGTTACTTCGTGATAAGCAACTCTATGCCAAATTCAGTAAATGTGAATTTTTGGTTAAGGGAAGTGACTTTCTTGGGTCATGTGGTGTCAGCTGAAGGAATAAGGGTGGATCCTCGGAAGATTGAGGCTGTATTGGATTGGAAACCACCGAAGTCAATAGATGAGATTCAGAGTTTCTTAGGATTGGCTGGATATTATAGACGCTTTGTTGAGGGGTTTTCATTGATTGCTGCACCCCTAACTAAGCTATTGTGAAAGGGAGTACCGTATGTATGGACTGATAAACAACAAAAAAGTTTCGAGAAATTGAAAAAGATTTTGACGGAAGTACTAGTACTGATTCAACCTGAGGCTAAAAAAGAATTTATCGTCTACTGTGACGCATCACACATGGGTTTAGGATGTGTGCTGATGCAAAATGGAAAAGTGGTGGCCTATGCTTCTCATCAGTTGAGACCGCACGAAGTAAACTACCTACTCATGACTTGGAGTTGGCTGCGATAGTGTTTGCTTTAAAGATTTGGAGGCACTACCTCTACGGTGAGAAGTCTATCATCTATACGGATCATAAGAGTCTTAAGTATCTTCTTACCCAAAAGGAGTTAAACTTGAGACAAAGAAGGTGGGTGGAGTTGTTAAAGGATTATGATTTCTCAATCGAGTATCATCCTGGAAAGGCTAACGTGGTAGCAGACGTATTAAGTCGTAAGGTGGTATCTGATTTAAGAGCAATGTTTGCTCATCCGAGTTTATATGAGGATGGTAGTCTATCGTGAAACTTGGTGAAGCCTCTGTGGTTAGATCAAATCAGGGAAAAGCAGATATCAGATGAAAAGTTAGGATCCTTAATTCAACAAGTTGAAAGTGGTGAAATAGGGGATTTTGGTATGAATAATGATGGAGTGCTATGTTTTCGTGGAAGAATTTGTATGCCCAAGGACTCAGATTTGAGACAAATGATTCTACAGGAGGCGCATAGTAGCCTTTATGCTATGCACCCCGGAAGAAATAAGATGTATCGAGATCTCCGTGAATGGTAGTAGTGGCCAGGATTGAAGTGTAAGATTTTTGAGTTTGTAGGTAAATGTTTGACTTGTCAACAAGTGAAGGCGGAGCATCAACTACCGTCAGGCTTATTACAACCGGTAAAGATTCCCCTATGGAAATGGGAGCGGATATCAATGGATTTTGTTAGTGGGTTACCTTTAACACCTACTAAGAAAAATTCCGTTTGGGTAGTAGTTGATCGTTTGATGAAGACTGCTCATTTTCTTCCAGTTCGTACGGATTACTTGTTACAGAAGTTGGCTAAGCTGTATGTATCTGAGATCGTGAGGTTGCATGGGGTACCAGTGTCTATCATATCAGACAGGGATCCTAGGTTTACATCACTATTTGGAACAAAGTTAAACTTTAGTACAGCTTTTCATCCTCAGTCAGATGGTCAGTCAGAAAGAGTAATTCAGATTTTGGAAGACATGTTATGTGGTTGTATAATCGACTTCAGAGGTAGTTGAGAGGATTTCCTACTATTGGCAGAGTTCATGTATAATAACAGTTACCAATCCAGTATCCAAATGGTGCCTTATGAAGCTTTATACGGTTGTAGGTGTCATACCCCTACTTGTTGGACTGAATTAGGGGAACGACAGTTGTTGGGTCCTGAGTTGATATCTGAGGCGGAAGAAAATGTAAAGGTGATTTGAGCGCGGTTAAAGGAAGCTTCGGATCGACAAAAATCGTATATAGATCTGAAGCGTAAGGATATTGAGTTTGCGGTGGGAGATCAAGTCTTTCTGAAAGTCTCACCTTGGAAGAAGATTTTCAGATTTGGAAGGAAGGGCAAGTTGAGCCCTAGGTTCAGTGGACCATATCGTGTGATGAAGCGTGTTGGTCTAGTGGCGTATCAGCTTGAATTACCTCCGGAGTTGAGTCAGATTCATAATGTTTTCCATGTTTCTATGTTGAGGCACTATAAATCGGATCCATCTCACATAGTACCGGTAGAAAAGGTGGAGTTGAGATCAAACTTATCTTTTGAGGAGGAACAAGTGGAAATCTTAGACCGAGATGTTAAGGTGCTAAGAAAGAAGACCGTGTCGTTGGTCAAGGTGTTATGGCATAATCACGGAGCGGAGGAAGCTACGTGGGAGCCTGAGGATGCAATTCGGCAACAATATCCTCACCTCTTTTAATCAGGTAAAATTTTAAGGACGAAATTTTCTTTAAGGGGGTAGAATTGTAACATCCTAAAAATGTGAGTATCGATATATTGCATGTTTTTTGTGTTTAGCTTGTGAATGATTTTATTTGTGGGTTTGATATAGTTTTGAGAAGGCTCGGGTTTATTCGGAGTAAGAATAAATTTTAGTAAAGAGTACTTTACTGTAGAGGAATCAGGTGACTATGAAGTTTATGTTAATTAAAGTGGTAAAAGATTGCATAAGTTGAGTTATTGGTTAAGTGGATATGTGCTACATGTATGGTATTGAGGGGAGAGGTTCGAATCTCCTAGCATGCAAATTGTGAGCATTTATTTTTGCTCTTTCCTAGCAAGTGTCGGCCAAGCTTCATTCATGGATAAGATGGACAAATTATTTTATGGTAAGGAGGCTAAAGGTTATGGCAAGCATGAATTTAGGGATAGAATCAACTTGATTTTAGGGATAGAATTTTAATCTTTTGGAAAGTGGAGGATCACAAGGCATGATACAAGGATGATGTCTTGAAACTTTTGAATGGACATTTTGTCCATGAATTTGGACAACATTGTGGACTAAAGGGGGAGCCAAATTTTGGGTGGCAAATTTTGGTGATAGGTTTAGTTTGATTGGTAGCTTTTGGGTATCATTTGGTCACTTTTGTTTTGCTAGACATTTCTCCTTTCATCTTTCCCTCTCTTGGCCGAATGTGTTTGTGTTAGGAGGAAGCAACTTTTGTTTTGTTTCTTTTGGTCATTTTTTGACCATTTGGGTCATTATTTTGCAAAACCTCTCAAGTGCTTCATCTTGTATTCTCTCCTAGTGCCGAAATTATCAACACAAAAAACCATTTCTTCTTCCTTCTCCTCCCCCATTGCCAAATGCATTTTGTTCCTAAACTCATCACTTTTCTCTTTCTCTTTTCTTCTCTTTGAAAACCGAATCATAAACACCTACTTCCCATTCTCTTTTCCTCTCCATTTTATTTATCATTCAAACACCTTTTCCATTCTTTTCTCCCCATGGTTGAATGGTACTAATACCATTTCCTTCAATTTTCCTTCAAAGTCGAATCTTCTCTTCATCTATATTGTTTTGTTGATTATTCCTTCAACCTTCGTTTAAGCAATCGATAAGAACTCTTTTCAAATATTTTCTTTTCCCTTCTTTTCTTAGCCGAATATATATAAGTTTGGGAGGGTCTTATGACCGATAATAACGTTCTTTCCCCTTAGACAATCTTTCATTTTTATAGTGTGATAGTGGAGGGCCAAATCACCATCTCGTCAAAGTCATCTTGAGGTTGTTAAGTTTGGATCATATTTTTCAAGGTAAAGGTTCTTATCGAGGAGCTATATACCACTCGACATATTGTTATAGACAGACTACTAATCAATTTCATTTTAGGGGACGTTATGGCTCGATTTTTATCTTGTGGAACAAGGATATTTTGTGGTAAGCCGATTTCACCCTTAAAACTGTTAGTCACATTTTTCGATATACTTTTTTTTGGACTAATGATCTTTTGTCAATGGAGACAATCAAGATAGGGACGAAAAAGGTTGTGAATAGTGTTCGAAAGAGGGGTGGTTCCGCTATTCCCCCGAAATTTAAGCGAAGGGCTGTTTCAAAAATCCAAGATTTTCCACCGGGTTGTGGACCCTTATTCGAGGAGAATCTATTATTTGAAGTCATTCATACTCCTAAACCTTTGTTTGTTCATGGATATTCATCCAAAAATGAACCAACAATCAGGGAAAAACCGTATATAGAAGTTGTTCGAAATTCCAAGGGTAAAGTCTAGATCGTTATTTGTAAGAATAGATTTATAAATAGTATTAGTGTTCTAAATTTTCGTGATGCGTGTTTAGGTATCGACGAGCGGAAAAGTCTAGTTCTCACTGTAACCAGGTGTGTAACTTCACACTTATCTCTCGGGTTAGATACTATACCGTAAGTATTGGGATAAAATCGTAAAGATGGCAAAATCAGAGAAATACAAAATAATTAACACTTTTGTGTAAATGCATGAAAATGGTTTAAGTCATGGAAATTATGAAAATGCCCTCAATGGGTTATTTGATAAATAGTAAAATTTTATGCCTTATGTGATATATGGGCCAACAACTGCTAGATCGATATATGGGCCAAAAACTGCTAGATCGATATATGGGCCAAGGTTTGCTAGATCGTTAAATGGGCTAAAATGCTATTTTGCCTTATGGGCCAAAATGAAAATTTGAAATATGGACCCACTTGTATTATGGGCCTTTTGTTAAATTAATCATTTGAATGTATTGTTATGTTTTATATATAAACATATTGCATGGGTTGGGAAAATTGACGAAGAGAAGAAAGGCCTGTTGCCAAAAATCTAGTTCGGGTGGCTTTGCCACAATCTAGTTCGGTGGTGCACACAATATTATTTAAATGGCTTTATGCCTACGATTGGTGTGTTGGCGGGGGGGTTGACTTGATCCTCACAGGTGTGTTGGTTGGTATGGGTAGTGTGTAGCGGATGGAAAATTTAGGATTGGTTGGAAATTTCATTCTACATGCATTATTATTATATTGTTAAATCCATAAATGGGCTCAAGCCCATTATAATGTCTTGATGATTTGGCCCAGTGGATATGGTAAGTAGGTTATACTTGAGTTACGAGTAACTCACTCTGCTTTATTATCCTTCTCAGGTAATGGCAATTGATGGAGGCTTGGGCTGGGGATGACTTCGTGGAGGCCATACTTCGAACAAGGATTTTATAAACTATGAACTTCAATTAAGTATATTTATTTAATTACTATTTTGGGTATGATGTAATAAGGCCTCTATTAATATTATTTTATGGATTTTTATGTGTGGATGGATTTAATTATGCTTTAGACACTTAATTTGGACTAATACTATTTTAATAATGTTTCCTTAAATATTTTATTTTTCAACATATGAGATTCTTTAAATATTCTTGTTTTCAAATTCTTTTGAACTCTTTAAAATTATTTTAAAGTCTTTAACAATTAAATATTAAATAATAAGACTTCAAACTAGTACTACATTATTCATCAATTTTAAATCAAATACTTGGTTTTTACTAAACATCATTTTCAAAAGGTTTTGTAAAACTGTTTTACCTAAATCATTAGATAATTAAATGGATGTTCGTTATGTGTGACAAACCAAATCTCGTCTTAACGCATAGACCTGGTTTGGGGTGTTACACTATATATCAAACTGGACACGAGGCCATATATCAAACTGGGCACGAGGCCATATATCAAACTGGGCACGAGGCCATATATCAAACTGGGCACAAAGCCATATATCAAACTGGGCACGAAGCCATATATCAAACTGGGCACGAGGCAATATATCATATTGGGCACGAGGCCATATATCAAACTATGCACGAGGCCATATATCAAACTGGGCACGAGGCCATATATCAAACTGGGCATGAAGCCATATATTTAACTGGGCATGAAGCCATCAGAATTATGTAGCAAAGCTACCAGAACTTCTCTTCATCAAAATCCCAACCCATGCAAATCATGTATGCATATTCATTTACAATAATTCATTCATATAATTATTACAAACATACGGCCCATTATAAAAATTTAAACAATTTGGCCCATATCACATTTTGGCCCATATAGCAAATATCACATTTGGCCCATATATCACTTTTATCGATTTAGTCCATTGAGGGCAATTATAATTCAGCCCATAAGGGCATTTTTGTAATTCAGCCCATAAAGGCATTTTCGTAATTTTACCCGTCAAGGGTAATTCGGTAATCTCGCAACCCAGGGGTATTTCGGTAATTTACCCTCTAAGGGTATTATGGTAATTTCGTAACCTAAGCTTAACTACTAATTTGGGGCATAAAAGTTTGAAATCATCCATCTGCGTTGTCTTGACTAAATTGACTATAACTCATGTTAGGAATCTCAAATCTAAATCAGTAAATTTACCTTGAAACTAGACTCATATTTCTTCTTACTACAATTTTTCTATAATTTTTTACCTTAACCATTTAGTACAGTTTATTCCTTAAATTTTCCCTTGTTTCACTATCCAATGATTCGACCTCTCTTAACAAAAATCCAAATATCTCACTTTGTCATGCTTTTCATATCTGCTCCCACTTGTCTCTATTAATAATAGGCTCACTAAGGAATCCATACATATAAATTATCTCCCATAATTCACTTTTTACAATTTTATATAATTTTTCCAAGATAGAAACAGAATACCCCAAAGTTATTCGAACCGGTCTCACTAAAATTAACATATCTCGAATATAATATACTTTTTCCTTCTCTGTTTCTTCCATATTAAAGTAGACACAGAAGATTTAATCGATAGCTTACTCACTTTGTAATTCCTTTTATCCAATTTTTGTCATTTTCAAATACATGTTACTATTTACGATCAAACTATTTTATTACAAAACATGATTACCACTACGAGCCTACACACGTCCGAGTGATCACGGATTCTGGTTATTGGTTTTCTTCGATATTTCTACCGAATCACAGAATATTTCATGTAAACTTTCAAAGAGATGTGAGACTTACCATTTCAAACATATATTCGGAAGGGTACGGGATTACACACCATGATTACGAGTTGTGCTTTCTGCCGATTTCAACACCTATATTGATAGTTGATAGAAGGTTAGTCTCAACTTCGATAATCGTAACTAGAAACACTTTATTAGGCTAACTCCACTTACCATGACTGTGATCTCCCTCGATGCACCAAGAATCGATCCTACCAACAATATCAATTAGCTAACCTTCAATCCGATTAACTCAATAACCAAATGGAGATATCGAATGGACTATGAAAGATCTTCTTTACCTTAATCGATTATAATCTTGTTTCTCACGATCGTCCTATGACTAGAGATGATTAGGCGATGTTATGGTATTCGGCCTCCCTCTATATCACTACGAAGAAGAAAATGATCTCGTATGAGAGAAAGTAAGGTGATGGTCTCGGTCAAAATGACCATCCAAAAACCAAAGTATGGATTCGGTCATAAGAGAAGAAAATAAAACATTGGAAAGAATACTTACCGATTGCTTAAGGAATAAGAAAGAAAGAACGATGGAAAGGTTTCGGTTATGGAGGAGAATGAACAATGATATTCGGCTATCAAGGAGATTAGACAAAAGATGAATATGTGACCAATTCAAGAGAAGAGAAAATGCACTATTGTGCTAATATGTTTCGGCAAGGAAAGTTGCAATCAAACACCCCAAACCCGGCCCATGAGCCTTGACCGGATCTGGTATGTTCCTCGATGTAAACCGATTCAAAATTCTTTTGTACTTAGGAAAAACTTGTGTGTTTTGTAAGAAAGATTGGTTTGGGTTGGGCTTGAATTGGAAACAAGTTCATTTTATTAAAAATCTCTTACTTTAGGTGGCAAAACGTTTACGGTTTGTTTTAAAAATAAATTTACTTAATCTTTAATTGATAAAAAATCGTAAAATAATAATTAAAAGAATAATAAAGTAGTTCAACTATGGCCTTATTACATCAAAATAATTCCCAAAATTTAAATTCAAAATACTTAAAATAAAATAGTCCGAATAAAAATGAATTTCTTGCTGAGCATGGCCATCCCTAAGCTTCTGGCCGGTCCACCACCGATCGTCACCGGAAGAAAAAGTTCCCAACAGGTGAGTCAAACAGACTCAATGTGTAACCAACACTAACATTTAATAAATTCAGCATACATTATCATATCACATACATGTTCATATAATGATAGAAAAAATGATGCAACCCAACCCAAACCTATATACCATCCGCTACACATCACCCGTACCATCCACACGCAAGTGGGACTACTAAGTCAACCTCCATCTGCTACACACCATCGAAGGCGTCATTGCGATCGGCGTGCTCATCGCCTCTTATAAAATTCGTGGTCTTATGTCACCACATTCGATATATCGTGGTCTTAGGTCACCACATTCGAGATATCGTGGTCTTAGGTCACCACATTCGATTATCGTGGTCTTAGGTCACCACATTCACTTCCCTTTTCATATAACCCATATGCCCCATATCATACATATCATGCATTAACATGCCAAATTCTTATTTCACATTCTTATAATGTCATATGTGTGTCGTAATGAGATATTTAACATAATCCTAGTAGGAGTAGGAAATGTACCTGAGTACTTTGTACCATAACATGGTACCTTAGCCATATTCACATTCTTATACACATACTTATATTAAACATTGCCATAAATCTTATTAAGAAATAGTGTGGGGTACACACCTGATTTACTTAGTGCTTTAATGAAGATCCCAAAAATCTCGATCTAAGCTTTAGATCTTTAACTACCTATATTCGGCCAACACATAGTTAATTTACTAAGACCCATTCAGCCATGAAACCAAATCCCAGTAGGATTAGTACACTTAAATCCTTACCTTGCTACAGATTGATGTCTAATCAAATGCCGGAAACTTGGTATCCTTCTTTCTTGAAATCGGCAATCACTAGATTACTTGAATAGATTAGTTTGACTTTTAAATATTAATGAAACACATCTATTTACTCAACATGGCCTTGGCGAATGCTATAGATACTTACCTTGTGGATTTTAAATTTGAAACTCACTTAGAATAACTAGGGAACACGCGACCTATGGTGTACCTTCGGAAAAGAATTTCTCCTTCCTTGTAGTCGACACTTAGTAAATCCCGAAAGATCTCTTCAAAGTTTCGAAACAAGATATTAATGGGGTTAGTCCTAGATTTCAGCAAATCTTAAAGAAAAGGATGAAACCGAATGAGATCTTACCTTCTTGAAGAATTTGACTGACTATGTCAATCTCCATTGAGATATTCGACTTTGAACTTGATGAAAATTCGACTAGAAGTACCCTATATATTCGACTCTTGAAAGAGTAATAAGGGTTATGGATTTGGCTTCCACAAGGGTCACAAAAGAAAAGGGTATGGAGTATTAAGGGTAACAACAATGGTGAAAATAGGGAATGGAAAGTTAATTAGAAACGGATAAAAAGAAAAGAAGAAGATGATGATAGCTTGGAGAGAAAAGAGTGCTTGAAAAAGAGGCAAAAGTATGAATGATATTCGGCTATCCCTTCTTCTAGCTTAGTCGAAATTACTAAGCTTAGAGTCCCTTACTTGGCCATCACTCCTCCCTTATTTTCCTTTTTATCTCTTTATTTAAAAATTAAAGAATAATCCCTCAATTATCTCTTTGAAAATAATCTAAAATAAATCATCATTTATCCACCTATTTAACTGAGTTTTAAGGAGAAATAAACTCTTCCCTTAAGAGTCCCTATTACCGTCCATTGCTTCCTCTTTAAGTAATTAAATAAAAATCACTTAAAGTCTTAGCTAGATGCCATCCACCCCCTTCCCTTGATGAGTCGAATTTAAACTTATTCTATTGGACTCCTTGTGGCCATCGAGGCCCAAATTATCGACCTAAGTGGCGCCTCCCTATGATTAGTTTAGCTTTAATAACAATTGGGCATAAGCCCAATTCGAGACGCAAAACACTCTCGAAATGCTCTCCTTATCGCTCTAACCTAAGCTTGCACACATCTTGGTGGCGTCATTCTTGGGCTTTAAGTGGTGCCTCCTTGCCACTTTTCCAAGCCTGTTTTTGTGTCAAATTTCTTCTATTAATTTTCTTAAGGCCACCTTGCCTTAAAACTTATCATTTCTAAGACATTTCCATACATTTCCTTACATTTCCATACATTTTCTTACATTTCCATACATTTCCTTACATTTCCATACATTTCCATACATTTCCTTACATTTCCATACATTTCCTTACATTTCCATACATTTCCTTACATTTCCATACATTTTCATACATTTCTTACATTTCCAAGGTTCTAAAATGCACACCACATATCACATAAACATGCTATTTCATAAAATTAAGCAAAATGCACACAATGGGATTCGAACCTCTTCCTCAAAGTACTTCACTTGATGCCATAACCCTTGCACCTTAGGTGGCATCCTTGCCACTTTTCCACATCACTTCTTGTTTTTAACTTAAAACCAATAATTGTCCAAAGCTTTCTCTTCCATCCTAGGATTTTAAAAACCCTTAATTCACTTCCAAACACTGCCAAAACCTACTACTCATGAATTATGCACAAACGCATAACCCCTAATCTAGGATGTTACATGCAAAATGGGAGAGATGACACAAAGTTGTCAAAGGGAAATTTTGCCAAAACGAAACCAAGACCTTACCAAATGCCAAGGTAAAATTCAGCTATCACTCTAGCCCCAAACCGTCCACATTCATCCCCTTAGGATAAGAGTTGGCCACCCATGCTTTCCAAAATGCCATCCTCAAAATAAGCCCCTTGTCCCCCTTACTTACCTATTTCTCATGATTCTTTTCCCCAACTTCAACCTTGCCTTATTCTTTTAGCCACCTTACCAAAATAATGAAGTCCACCCTTGCCATATTTATTCCTTGACCAACACATAAGGAAGGGAAGCAAAAATAAAAGTAAAATTGCACACAAAGTGATTTGAACTCCTTCCCTCAAGGTGCTACAAGTGGCGCCATATCCTCTCTACTAATAGCTCTTTTATGCTAGCTATTTAATCAATTATTTCCATATGCTTTAAGGTCACTTACTCCATCTCCTTAAAGTGCTAAAATACCAAGTTTTTCCTAAGGCCCAATTAAACCCGAGACTTCATAGAAACCTCGTAACCTTCCAAATTCACTTAGCTAAAAAAAAATCCAATTTGCAATAATACCATTCTCTTGTTCTCAAAATTTTAAACACTTCCATGCTCAAGGCCCAATGGGCCCAATCCTACTAGGCCTAATTTTGGGATGTTACAATTCTACCCTCTTTAAAGAAATTTCGTCCTCGAAATTTCCAATCAACTACTGAACGTATGGCTCAAATCACATCACTAAGCTTTCGCTGCGCACTCTGATCTTAATAACACTAATTTGTTTTCTATCTCTAACCTTGGAAACTCTTCATATCATCAAATATTTAAACTCTAGAAGCAAACAGGTATTTATCACTCATTCATAAAATTTTCTACATTCAAACATCACGTCCAACCAAAACATACCTAACTTGATAGTGATGGAACAATCCCAAGCCTTATGCTCCTTAGACCCGCATCTCAAACATGCTCCTGACCTCCTCCAGCACTCACCTGGATGATGCCTTCCGCAATAATCGCAAGCTAAAAAATTTGGACGTGCCTTGACACGCTTTACGAAACAGAATGTGATCCAAAAGAATCGCGATCTATTTTCTTCTTACAGTCCACAGACCCAACTCGAAGTGCTTCACTGATTCCCTTAACCTCCTTCAATACTTTCTTAACTATCTGAGTCAGCTCATCAACCCCAACTCGATCATGAGATCCCGTCTCAGCCACTAATGATGTCTGCGCCTCTCTTTCTGGCACATGCCTTGTTGCCGAAGATCTAGCCCTAGCACCTCGGCCTCTACCACGTCCACGTCTACCACGTCTGTGTCTTCTAGCGCTCATGTTCACTAAGTCGATATAATCAGATTAAGAGTTTTATGAATCATTATGCTATTCGATGTTTATTAAACAATGTTTTATAGAGTATGAGTAGAAAAGTTATTTTCGAGAGTCAAATTCGCATCCTAGAGTCTCAGTCTCTATAACTTCAACTCTTAAAGCTAACAGTTCTAGAGTATTCTACTTTGTAGAATTTTCGTAACACAATAATCATAAAATGAAAACAAATACTTACTTGACTTGGTGCCGGATACTCGTGGTGCCATACTTCCTTTCTAAATCAAAATTCTAAACAGCTTTAGAAAATGCTTTTGAACCCAAACCACGACCGAGTTTTGAAACTGGGCTCTGATACCATAAAATATAACACCCCAGACCCAACCTAGAAGTTAGGCCCGAATCCGGTGTGTCACACTAAAAGTTTTTTTTTTGATAACGTATAAAGAAAACATGTCAAATGAGAAAAACATGTTAAATCTTTTTATTCGTACAAAAGTAGATGTTGATTTGTTAAAATCAAGAAAATCAAGTTTGATTTGAAACATTTGATAAAATACTACTAACCTCGAAGATTGATCGATTAAATTTGAAGTAATAATTTATAAAACTGTGACTTTTGGAAATATCGTTGACAGTTCGAGAGAAATTTCCGTATTAAAAATATTTGTAAAAGTTTATTTTGAAATTCATTTGTTAATCGATTTTGGAAAAACCTTTATTATGATTCTAGAAAATCCCATTTAAAATAATTTGAGTAAAATATAAACACATCAAACATAAAGCAAAATAAAATAATCCAAAGGCCTTATTACAACACATAACCCAAAATAGTAAAGTAATAAAGTAAACGAAGTAAGAAACTAAAGTCCAAATAAAACCATTTCTGAAGTATGGCCTTCACCGAGTCATCCATGGCCCCAAGTCCTCGTCACTGAGCATTACCTACAAGGGTTAAGAAAGAAAGGGGTGAGTTACAAGAACTCGGTGTGTAACCTACTTACCATTTTCCACTGGGCCAAAAATTCAATTAAGCATTTATTGGGCCAAAGCCCATTTACAAATATAACATAATAACATGAATATAATATGCATGTGATATGCAATTCCCAAACCAAACCTAAATTTCCATCCGCTACACACCACCACCAACCAAAGACACACTGTGGGGAGCTTTAGTCACCCACCCCGCCAACACACCAACTGGGCATTTAAGCCATAATAAACTGGGCACGAAGCCATATATCAAATTGGGCACGAGGCCATATATCAAACTGGGCACGAAGCCATATATCAAACTAGGCACGAAGCCATATATCAAACTGGGCATGAGGCCATATATCAAACTGGGCACGAGGCCATATATCAAACTGGGCACGAAGCCATATATCAAACTGGGCACGAGGCCATATATCAAACTGGGCACGAGGCCATATATCAAACTGGGCACGAAGCCATATATCAAACTAGGCACGAGGCCATATATCAAACTAGGCACAAAGCCATATATCAAACTGGGCACGAGGCCATATATCAAATTGGGCATGAAGCCATATATTTAACTGGGCACGAAGCCATCAGAATTATGTAGCAAAGCTACCAGAACTTCTCTTCATCAAAATCCCAACCCATGCAAATCATGTATGCATATTCATTTACAATAATTCATTCATATAATTATTACAAACATACGGCCCATTATAAAAATTTAAACAATCTGGCCCATATCACATTTTGGCCCATATAGCAAATATCACATTTGGCCCATATATCACTTTTATCGATTTATTCCATTGAGGGCAATTCCGTAATTTGGCCCATAAGGGCATTTTCATAATTTTACCCGTCGAGGGTAATTCAGTAATCTCACAACCCAGGAGTATTTCGGTAATTTACCCTCTAAGGGTATTATGGTAATTTCGTAACCTAGGCTTAACTACTAATTTGGGGCATAAAAGTTTGAAACTTTCCATTTGCGTCATACTGACTAAATTGACTATAACTCATGTTAGGAATCTCGAAATCTAAATCTGTAAATTTTTCTTGAAACTAGACTCATATTTCTTCTTACTACAATTTTTATAGAATTTTTTTACCTTAACCATTTAGTACAGTTTATTCCTTAAAGTTTCCCTTGTTTCACTGTCTAATGATTCTGACCTCTCTTATCCAAAATCCAAATATCTCACTGTACAGCTTTCATATACTGCTCCCACTTGTCTCTATTAATAATAGGCTCACTAAGGAATCCATGCATAGAAATTATGTCCCATAATTCACGTTTTACAATTTTATATGATTTTTTCAATACAGAACAGAATATCCTGAAGTCATTCAGAACCAATATCACTAAAATTAACATATCTCAGAATGTAATATTCCTTTTCCTTCTTTGTTTCTTCCATATTAAAGTAGGCACAGTAAGCTTTAATTTGATATCTTAATCACTTTGTAATTCCTTTTATCCAATTTTTCGTGATTTTTCAAATACATGTCACTGTTTTTGACCGAAACTTTTTTATTACAAAACATGATTATCACTACGAGCCTACGCACGTCCGAGTGATCACGGATGCCGGTTATCAGTTTTCTTCGGTATTTCTACTGAATTACAGAATATTTCATGTAAACTTTCAAAGAGATGTGAGACTTACTCACCATTTCAAACATATATTCGGAAGGGTACGGGATTACACACCTTGATTACGAGTTGTGCTTTCTACCGATTTCAACACCTATATTGATAGTTGATAGAAGATTAGTCTCAACTTCGATAATCGTAACTAGAAACACTTTATTAGGCTAACTCCACTTACCAAGACTGTGATCTCCCTCGATGCACCAAGAATCGATCCTACCAACAATATCAATTAGCCAACCTTCAATCCGATTAACTCAATAACCAAATGGAGATATCGAATGGACTATGAAAGATCTTCCTTACCTTAATCGATTATAATCCCATTTCTCACGATCATCCTATGACTAGAGATGATTAGGCGATGTTGTGGTATTCGGCCTCCCTCTATATCACTACGAAGAAGAAAATGATCTCGTATGAGAGAAAGTAAGGTGATGGTCTCGGTCAAAATGACCATCCAAAAACCAAAGTATGGATTCAGTCATAAGAGAAGAAAATAAAACATTGGAAAGAATACTTACCGATTGCTTAAGGAATGAGAAAGAAAGAACAATGGAAAGGTTTCGGTTATAGAGGAGAATGAACAATGATATTCAGCTATCAAGGAGATTAGACAAAAGATGAATATGTGACCAATTCAAGAGAAGAGAAAATGCACTATTGTGCTAATATGTTTCGGCAAGGAGAGTTGCAAAATGGGAGAGATGACACAAAGTTGTCAAAAGGAAATTTTGACAAAACAAAACCAAGACCTTACCAAATGCTAAGGTAAAATTCATCTATCACTCTAGCCCCAAACCGTTCATATTCATCCCCCCTAGGATAAGAGTTGGCCACCCAAGCTTTCCAAAACACCATCCTCAAAATAAGCCCCTTGTCCCCCTTACTTACCTATTTCTCATGATTCATTTCCCCAACTTCAACCTTGCTTTATTCTTTTAGCCACCTTACCAAAATAATGAAGTCCACCCTTGCCATATTTATTCCTTGACCGACACATAAGGAAGGGAAGCAAAAATAAAAGTCAAATTGCACACGAAGTGATTCGAACTCCTTCCCTCAAGGTGCTACAAGTGGCGCCATATCCTCTCTACTAATAGCTCTTTTATACTAGCTATTTAATCAATTATTTCCATATGCTTTAAGGTCACTTACTCCATCTCCTTAAAGTGCTAAAATACCAAATTTTTCTTAAGGCCTAATTAAACCCGAGACTTCATAGAAACCTCGTAACCTTCCAAATTCACTTAGCTAAAAAAAAATCCAATTTGCAATAATTCCATTCTCTTGTTCTCAAAATTTTAAACACTTCCGTGCTCAAGGCCCAATGGGCCCAATCCTACTAGGCCCAATTTCGGGATGTTACAATCCCTTTAGTTTAAAATCCGAACTCAAAGGTACCAAAATAGATTGATAGTGTGGATGATTTTGCCGATCCCCTGAGTTCATAGCTTGATAAAAATCTATAAAATAGAACAATGAACACACAGAGTAAGCTTACTAGCTTAGTAAGTCTTAAGCAAATGTATTAAATAAAGTAATCATTCAATCCTTTCAATAACATACATAATATCATAAAAATCTAAAGCTTAATATTCATTTGGTCTATTAATGTCGAATACTAATACCTCATTTGGCAATCATCATCACTATTTTACCTTTAAACTTCAATTTATTATCTCATCATGTCGTTCAAATATAAATTAATAACTCATCTCCAAGTACTCATATTTTGATACACATAATTCAATAAGATTACATATATATGAATATACAAATAAGTATATACTTTACACTTAGTAATTTCACATAAAAGAAAATATATTCATATATATATATATATATCCATTTGACATTTCATACATTCGTATACATGGCATCAAAGAAATCCCAATATGGTCACATAAACATAAGCATAAGGCCGAATATACAGGATCAATTAATATCATTCGCGTTCGACAACTTAACACATATATATACTTACCTTATTGATCAAATATAGAAGATCAATTTAATTATTCGTAGGCACGTACCTGTATGGCCGAATATACATATATAACTCGTAATATCAACTTAATTCCTCGATGATTACATAGCTAGAAAAATTTATGTCTTGCAACTTGAAATTTCATCACCGGTTTAAAACCTGCTAGGCGTAAGCCTGAATTACTCACCGGCACTAAGCCTGCTAGACCGAGGTCTGAAATTGAATCACCGGCATTTAGCCTGCTAGGCAATAAGCCTGATAAACTTCACGGGCACAAGGCCTGCTAGGCTCGAAGCCCGAATATTCATATTATTGAGCCATCTCATTCACATTACATACTACCAATATCACATATATCACATATAATTCAATATCACTTTCACATATTACCAATATCACATATATCACACATAATTCAATATCACTTTCACATAATGAACACAATTAAGTTTAACTACATTTCATTGTTTTAAAACACTATATCACATTCAGCTTTGGCCAAATTTTTAATCTATAAATTCAATTTCAACATGTACTCAAGGTTATAGTCAATATTAACGATATTAAATTGCTTAAAGACTTACCTCGGCTATCGGCATACGACGAAGACCGGCTATTCAATTATTTTTGTTTTTCCCCGATCCAAATTCGTTTTTCTTTGTTCTTGATCTAAACATATTCAAATTAAGCTCATTCAAGCACATTTCATTTCAATTTAATCCAAAAACACCTAAATGGGCAAATTACCATTTTGCCCCTAATATTTCACACTTTTACAATTTAGTCGTATTTGCACAAAACACAAAATATGCAAAATCTCACAACAACATAGCTAGGCCGAATTTTCCATATGATCATATAAGTCCCTAAATTTCATTTATTTTGCATTTTAACCCCTCAAAAATTTATTTTTCTTCTTAGTAGTTGGTAGGCCGATTATTGGTTGTGTTAGTGTTGGTGATCAATCTCTACTAAAGGGGGTAAGTGTTGGCCGAATGGCCATTTCTCTTCTCTCGTATTTTACCAATTTTAGTATGTTAAGGCTGATATCGATATTGGTTAAAAGGTGTTAACTTTTGTTTAATCTTTTCAGATAGGATCTTTGGACTTTGGAAATAATCAAGAGGAGTCTTCCAACTCTTTAGCCGATTGTTAAGTGGTGGTAAGAGGAGAATTTTGTTAGTCCGCTTTTAGCCTCGTAAAGCAAGTCTCAATGGATTAATGGATTTTAGGTGGAGGCCGTTTGTAAAGGAGAAACTTTGTGGTTCGAGTTTGGTAGGAAGCCAAACGCTTGCAAGGTAAGGACTATTTGATAAACCCTTTTTGGTTTAATGCTTGGTCGAATGGTATGATGGTTAATCCATTTGTTGGCCGATTGTAGGATTCGAGTTGTAGAAGTGGTCAAGGGACGAATCGATTTTAGGATTAATACTTTCGCTAATTCGTGTGTAAACTAACACACTTCGCTTAGTAATATAATTGATAACCCGGTGATGATTAATGAAATAAAGATGATTGATGTGATACCCTAATGGGTATGATTCGACTTCGTAAGTCAATATTATTATGATGAGTTTATCGATGATCTATATGATACCATGGTTGTGGATATATGTGACATGGGGTATGAGATTAGACATATTAGCATGATATGCATGATTATATGATATGCATGATTACATGAGTGTGGTATGTTGATGGGTGATACGAGTGGAGGGAGTAAGTGATATTTTGTGTCGACGAGCACCAGTGTTTTGGTAACACACTTTGTGACTTTTGGGTCACCAGAGGTTTGGCACCTCCAGAGGTTTGGTACCTCATGCCTCGTCCTCGTGGTTAACACCACCGCGGTTGGCCCCACTTGTGAGATATGGGATTGACGCCAGTTGATTTGGTATCACACATGGGTTGGCCCCATCATTGATTTGTGGATCATGTCACAAAGGTTTTTGTAGCACAATTGTGTCTTTGGGACACCAAAGGGTTTGGCACCACATTGACGGATATTGTGTCTTTGGGACACCAGTGTTTTGGTAACACATTGTGATCAGATGTCACTGAAGTGGTTTGGCACCACCAAAGGGTTTGGTACCACACGGGTAGAAAAGGCTATATGGATGGTTAGGATCGGGTTGCATTGATTATGTTGCTTTGTATGATGTGTGTTAGCATGTTGTTTTTCTAGAGCGGATTTACACATCGAGTCACCGACTCACCCTCTTCTTTGACATTTCAGTGACTCTAGACGCTACACAACAGAGCCGGATGGACTCGGGGTGCACATGCCATGCTTTAATAAAAGTGTTGTCGACTATTGAATTTAGGTACTTTAGCTTATTTACTTTACTTGGGTTTTATATTGGATTTGTAAAAGGCCTTTAATTTATGTTTTGTGATGTTTATGTTTTAATTAGATTTTCTTTTTTATATGCCTTAACAAAACAAGTTGGTATGAATTTTCTAAAACTTGGAAAGAAAATGATTTCAAAATTATAACGCAATGTGTTTTAAACCATACCATCTGCATCACACTATGTCTTTATAGTAAGCAAACTCAAATGATTTTCAAATCAAACTTGTATTACTCCTAAGTCTAAAAAGGTTTTAAGTAACACTAAGAAACTATTAAGGTTTAAATGGTTTAAACTCGTTTAACCACACATTCTGGTTAAGATTTCAAAATCTCCGGGTTTCAAATACACCATCTGATTTCAAACAAGTCTACTCGAATTGTCTTCAAAATACATCGTGTTTTCACTCGCTTTTAACGAAAAATTTAACCTCTCACAAACATGTTTCTGTAACATACCGATTTGGACGTGGTGTCTTGTCCGGTTTGGGGTGTTACATTTGTGGTATCGTAGCTAAGTTCAAAGTTCGACTGGGGCCCGAGGCCCAAAATGTTTTAAAAACTATAGTTTTCAAGTATTCTTTTAAAAGTATGGTTTGAAAGGCATGGCACCGAGTCACCAGCACTACCGCCTGTAAGTACCCCATACTATTGGTTGTGATATTAATTGATATGATTGAATGGCTAGTGGTAGTAAGATTACTTTAGAGACCGAACCGATAGGATTCTGGACTCATGAAAACAAAGTCTCTTTAATATTCATAAAACTTTGCTTTAAAAATAGTGGAATAATGACCGATACATAAAATTTTTTAATCGGACGAGATTTAGTCATGAGTACCCGAGGTGGACGTGGTCGTGGACGTGGTCGTGGTAGGATGATCGCTTTCGAGCCCGTAGGTTCCGGCAGGGTTCGAGAATGAGGTACCTGCCTGCCACCACTTGGAGGTGGTGAGTTCAAGAGCGCACCGATGATGACGCAGGTCACAGCGCATGCTGCTGGTTTTAGAAAGGGTAATGGAGCAGTGGAGGCGAGGAGCTAGAAATCTCGTACTCGAGCGACTTCGGGTAAATGGGGTCAATTTTTTCGGTGTCTTCGTGTTGCTCCTAGCATCGCCGAAAATCTGCTAGAAGCGGCGCAGAACGGATCATGGACGATCCGGACCTAACAGCTGAGGAGAAATTAAAGGATCGATTACCTCCGAGATGAGTCATACCAGGTGGCTCACTGTTCGACAAATACCGCAATCAAGATCCGATATGGGATTATTTTCGGCCGCTATCGTAAAAGTACGCCGAGCTAACTACATAAATGAGCAGAGAAAAGCATTTCGAGGTTAGTCCAGGGAGCAACTGCGGTTGGAGTACGGCGAGTTTCGGTAATGAAATGTATGCCAGGTATGGTGGCGATCGAAGATGAGGTGCGCGCTCGCTTGAGGATGGCTCGCGAGACTAACTAAGGTCGATAATGTGCCAAAGCAGGAGCGTGAATTTGCGGTTCTAGTTGAAAAGGCGAAGGTTGCCGAGGGCATTAAAGAGTCTCAGGTGAGGTGGTATGGAGAGAAACCGCCACAAGAGGAGTTTTGGGTCTTCCGGGTCATCAGAAACCAATGTAAAAAGAGCTAGACCGAAAATAATCACCGGGTAGGTTTGTTGTCGCTAGGCAGGACCGCCGCAGGTAACCTGCTTGAAAGGCTCACCGGGAGGATGTTGGACCGATGGTAGAGGTTGTTTTGAGTGTGGCTCACGGATCACCGAGTGAGGGATTGTCCGCACAAGTTAGCTAGAATTCAAATGAGAATCTGCGTGAATCAAGATGTAAATAATGGACCACCGCAGAGGGGCCGAGGTAATGGCAGCAGGAGGTAATAGTTCGGGTCAGGGCCGTGAGCACCGCAAGCAGGTGCAGTAGTTCTCGAGGCCGCATACCTGATTGGTATATGTCGCGAGGCACCGAGAGAGGGCGACGACGCCTGGACGCCATAACCTGTGACGTTTTTGATTTTTGGTTTTCCTTATACTACTTTAATTGATGGGTTCTACGCACTCTTATGTTGCCGTGAGTATCAATTTAGCCCAAAATACTCAAATTCACCAAAACTTCCAATTCAAAACATGTAAATCTATCACATATATTTTATATTACATCCTTAAATAACATAAACAACCAACTATCAACAATAGCTCAACTCAAAATATTCATCAAATTCAAAAATTAAAGCATGAATCATGAACATTTCTAAGCAACGATCTCACAAACGTAAAAATTATCAAAAACCGAATAATAACTAACCTTTAATTTGGCTCCCAAATGGCCGAATATGCAAAACTCATCCCTTGCTTTCTCTTTTTCTTATTTCGGTTAAAGGATGAACTAAAATGACCATTTTTTTTTCTATGTTTTATCTAATATACAAACATAATAATTCATTTACATTTTAACCCTTCATTAAACAAATAAAACAAACATGTAATATGGGTATAATAGTCTTTCATTCATCCACTAACCATGTTTCTTTTATTATAATATAAATATAACTTATAAAATAAATATAATAAAACTTTAACTTATAAGATTTAATATATATATATATATATATATATATATAACACACACATATATATATATATATACATATTTTCTTATTCATGCCGTCCACTAACCAAAATAGTGGCTAAATTGCCACATAAGTCCTTAACACTTAAAAGCCACACTAATTTAGCCATTAATCAAATAAAAAGCAACTTTTACAAATTATGCAATTTAATCCTTTTGTCAAAATTGAACACACAGACAGACAAATTAGCTTACGGAAATTTAACACATGCTTAGTTGCATATCAACAACACAGAAAATAATATTAAAAAATTATTGAAACTCAGATTTGTTGTCCCGAAACCACCGTTCCGATTAGGGTTAAATTCAGACTGTTACACTTTTATTGTTTTCTTTTATTTAATTGTCCTTTTTTCCAATTATTTCGTATAGATTGTTGATTTTAAATGTTATTGTATTGTATCATTTCTACTTTTATTTTTGTTGTTTACGTTATTACCCTTGTTTCTATCCTATTATGTATTTGTGCTATACCCCATATTCCATTTTACTACAATCAAATCACATATTACTCGATGCATTAAAATTTTTGTTTTGAAATAAGCAAACTCTCCGTGTTCTAAGGTTCAAAAGGAGTCGTACCCTAACTTACTGGGTTTCAATTTCTCTTTTCGAGTCTAAAGAACCTATTATTTTTCTTTTAAAAGTTAAATAAAAACTTATTCTAGAGAATTCAAAATGTCGTGTCCTAACACGCTGGATGTGGCATTATGTTATCTCGAGGTAAGGCTTTTGAAAATAAGGCAATGTCTTGTATTTAGAAATTCAAGAATTAGTGCCTTAACGTGCTGGATTTCGATTCTCCGTTTAGCTAAATAACTAAATATTCTTTTAACAAGTTTTGTAGATCATGAGATGTTTTTAGTTACGAAGGTTTAAAAAATATCGTGTCCTAACGTGCTGGATGTGATGTTTATATTCATTTGAAACAAAGAAATCTCAAGTTTTAAATAATAAAAAAACCTATTATTTGAAAATCAAAACATTGTGTCCTAACTTACTAGATATGATGTTTTGAGTCTCAAGATAGAAATTTTCTAAAATAAAGACGTGTCTAATTTCGAAGTCATGAGATGCTATATCCTAACTTACTGGGTATGATGTTTTATTTCTTTGAGATAGGTAAGTCTGGTTTTCTCTTCAAATAAAATGACCATATTTTAAAATCTTTTCTAATTTTCGATTTAAGGACATTAATTAATCAATACGGTACTAATTTTGGGCGTTTCGAGGGTGCTAAGCCTTCCTCATGCGTAACCGACTCCTAAACCCATTTTCTTAAAATCCGTAGACCAAAACGTTTTCAAAAGTGGCCTAATCGCACTTCAAAAAAGATTGGTGGTGACTCGTTTTTTTTTTAAAGTCGGCCCGTTTTTCTAAATAAAAAATGGTTTCGACAATGGTTTAAAATAAATAATGTAAAAAAGGAAATTTAGGAAAACAATAATACATCAAACAATTTTAGAAAAGATGATATATTTATACAAAAATTAAAATAAGTAGTATATATGTATATATATATATATATATATATATGAGATAAATATCATATTTAGAGAGCTTAAAATAGACAAAAATAAAACAATTTGACAAGCAAAAGAGTTTAAAGAACAGAATATATAATGATTTAAAACAAGTGATAAAAACAATTTCTAAATAACATAAAAAACAAGTTTAAAAATAAAGAACATGTAAAGCATTTTAAAGTAGTTAACGCATGAAATAATTTAAAATAAATAATGCAAAATAGCTTATTATACATAATATATGTAATTTAACAAATAATGTTCTAAAATAATTAATGTGTACCAAGCATTTTAAAACGAATAATATATATAAACAATTTAATACGAATAATATGTAAGACTTCAAACGAATAATAATAATAAAACAAGTTTGAAAAATAAATGAATAATTTACACAAAACCAGGGACGAAATTTAAAATTGAGCCGAAATGAATAATCAAAGGCTAATTTAGGGGGCGAAATGAATAGTGCAAAACTAATAGGGACCAGATGGGAAAATGTTCCCTAAATTCCCTGCGCACATCCAATTTTGCAGCTCCGGGGACCTATTTGAAAAAAACGAAACCTGAGGGCCAAATTTAAAAGAACAAAGAAAATAGAAAACGGGGCCTGATCGAATGGAGTTGCGAAAGAGAGGGAGCATTCGCAGAAATATCCCTTTGAAGGAATATGCGCAGTAACCCTTGAACCAAACGGCGCCGTTTCATTGAATATATAAAGGCCCAGAATTTTTCCATAAATCACATTTTAACCCTAAATTTTTTTTAAAAAAAATGGCAGCCATTCAAACCCTCTCTTCCTCTCATCTCTTCCCTTTCTCCGGCGAATGGGTTCCCTCCGATGATCCGTCGCACCACCACCATATCTGGTGGCCGACGTCGCGTGAAGGTGGGCTTTAGCGCCCTGCTTGAAGACCCCAAAGGCTCCAACTGTGAGCGCCTCCCAAGCGACGGAAAAGGGGTCCTCGACACCCCCTCAGGCCAAGCTCCGACGACGGAGAGAGCATTCTGACGACGGGACCGTGAGGGTTTCGGTAAGTTCTCTCCCTTCTCTTTTATTATTTTACTTGTAAAAGTTTTAAAATAATCAATAATGAAAAAAAAAACCAAAAAACAGCAGTAAAATAAAAGGAAGCCGAAAAGAAACTAGATTAACCTTTGAAATTTCTATCCTGTTTTTGATTTCTGATGTTCGTCAAAATTCGTAAAAATTTGTAAAAAACTATTTTAAAGCCAATTTACAAAACTCTTGGATTTTGATTTTTTTTGTTTGTTTGCCATTTATTTCTCTGTCTTTCGCATGCTCTCTTTCTCTATTATTGTGCTTGTTTCAGGTGTCAGACGACGCATGGAGGGTGACTGACAGAGCGGCGCGCGAGCAGGCCGAAAGGCGCGGGGGCGGTGGCAGAGGCGTGGAGGGAGATGAAAGGTCAGCGGCTGACCTTGAGGCTAGAGTTTGCCTGCTACTGTTTATTTTCTTTGTAATGGGCTAAGTTGTTGGGCTCAAATTGGGTTTAGTTATTTTTTTGGACTCTTAATGACTGTTGTTTGGGTTTTAATTTGTTTTTGATTTTTGTATAGTGGGCCCGGGCGAATTGGGCCATTTACACTAATCTTTAAAAAAAACAGAAAAAACAGTGAAAGATAAAAAATAAAAAATAAAACGAAGCCGTAAGATCATATTTACTATGTTTTAAAGATTGATTATAATATAAATAAACATTAAGGAAAGGTGAAAGTAGTAAAATAGTTTGATTGGTTGTTGATAAAAAGCGGATGTAAGTAGAATGAGGAGCAATTGATAGTGGGCGTGGACATCAACTTTCCTGTATTTCAGCACCCATCCATGGAATTTATTTCAAAGTGAAACCCAATATAAGTTCAAATAATTCAGTTAGCATGCGGGTTATCAATAATTTTAGGGTTCAGTAAGATCATCATTTAATATATATATATAGCATTTTCTTTTCAAAAAAAATATTGATTATTCAACTAATAATCGCATACGTGTATCTTCGATTTAATTGATTGTGTCTCAAACTTTAAGGAGCATTGTTCTCAATTATGGTTGATTTAAATAATTGCACTTTTTTATGATAAATAAAATCTAATCAAACTGCATATGTGTAATTTTGATTTTCTTTTTTAAATTATTCCTTCTTTCCATTATGCTCCAAACCTAACTATAAATTATAATATAAAAGAAATAATAGTATTGTACAAGAATTATCAGGTCACGTGAAACCCTTTCTTTGCTCTTTGGCACTTTAGGATGTGATCAAGCCAGCAAGTTTTAGGTCTCATTGAGTTTCATGAAAAATGGAAAATCTAAAGAAAAATGTTTGATTAAAAATAACTAAAAACCAACCTTGAAAAATAAAAATAAAAATATGACTAAAGATATTTTATAAAATTAAAAAAGTTAAATATATTTTTTAACTTTGAGTAAATATTAAATCTATAACACTACTTTAAGAGGCATATTTAAGGGGATAGACAAGGACTTTGGCCTCTCAAAAATGAAAAATTGTTATTTCATTCTCCTCATAAATAATGAAATTAGTAAATTAATATATGGTAGAATTGCACTTTTCCTCAATAAAAATATTTTAATCACTTAAAAATGATGAAATTATAAATTAATAACTTCTACAAAGTTTATAATTTTCATCTCTATCTTAAAAAAATTTCTAGATTCGCTCAAGGCACAAAACTAAGGAGGTTGGAAGGTAATTCGGCTGAGGTGCTTAAACTTTAAAGAAGATAGACAAGTATTAAATTGTATACAATCGGAGGAGGGTTGCATCCACCATGAAAATGATAAGGTGCAGTGTCAATTGAAAAAGTGGAGCCAAGAGAATAGAGTTGTTCATGAGTCAGTTCATTCGGCCTAATTTGAAGGATCATTCAAAATATGAAAGGATTTGAACAAAAATATAGATTCGAAAAATGGGTTTGACAAAAAAATAAGGGTCGTTTAGAAAATAGACTAAGCCTTAATAAGATTTTTTGGCCTAGACCCTACTTGAATTTGCATTTTAAAAAAAAACATATTGTTCTGTAACTGTTTTCCCACTTTTTTGCCACTGTTTTACTACAATTTCACTATTATATTACTACTATTTTGTTGTTAATGTTTGGATATTGTATAACAATTGTTTTATTATTATTTTTTCTACTATTTCAGAGGTATTTACTTGATAAGTTGCACTTATTTTAGTGTTATTTAAGTATAGAAACTTTTTAAAATTTATTTTTAATTTGTTGGGAAATATTTATTTTAATATTTTTAGTGTATTTGGTGTATTATATGTTCTAAAAAATTTATATAAAAATTAAAAAATTAATACGGGTGAGTGGGATTCGGATTTTAACATTTTTATCCGGGCTAAATTTGGACAAAAATTAAGATTTATTTTTTCAAGCTAAGTCAGGCCTATCAATCGAGCCTAAAACTTTGTTAGGACCCAACCTAGCCTATAGACAATACTATGAGGGAACAACATGTTCAACAATTGGAATGTTGTATAAGTATATAATGTTGCAGAGGAAGTTGAAGATGGTTGTTTTCTTAATTTGTCAAATAATTCTCTTAAGTTAGATACAAAATTTATCTAAATTAGTATGGTTTCTAGCTCAAGCCTCACGTTGAGTTAATTATTTTGGACTAAATACTTAAAATTTAAAGGTTACAATATACACCAAGTTTTTGTATCCTCTGCATATTTGGAATTTAACCCCTAACTTTTTATTTTTAAACATTTAGTCTCTTTATTTTTCAAATTTAAATATTTAGGTCCAATTGTTAACACCGTTTAAATTATTTTGTTAAATTTGTTGGTGTGGTATTCTAAATTCTTTTATTTTTTTAAAGTACTCAATAATCATGTCACAAAAATAAAATTATAATGAACTTGAATTTAACAAAAATTTAATAATTTTAACAATTCTTTAAATTTACGTCAACATTTTAATTAGAATAAAATATTTAAACTAACTAATGATATTATAAACATTGAAGTACCAAATTATAAAAAGAAATGAAGTACAAAGTTTAGATCTCAAATTTTAACATTGTAAAGGTACCACAATTGAAATTTAACTTTTATAATTAAAAAGTAGAGGATTAAAATTGAAAATTAACCTTTATTGTTAAAAAAAAAGAGAGACCAAATCACGTGTCAAAGAAGGAAGACCCTAAGACTTTCTTTTTATATATAGTAGTATAGTATAAAGATCAAATCTCAAATTTTAACATGGATCACAATTATATAATTGAATTGAAAAGTATATGAATGAAAATTGAAAATTAACTATTATTATTAAGAATGCAAAAAAAAAAAAAAAAAAAACGTAAGTCGTGTGGATGGAAGGCCCTATTCACAGGTGAATAGTAGTATAGATAAAGTCACCACTTTAGTTTAGCATTGCTATTGAAAAGTACTTTTAAAAAGTATTGTGAAAAAGTGATTATCAGAAATGATTTTGGAAAGTTTAGTTTAAGATTTAAGTATTTAGCATTGATGTGAAAAAGTACTTTTAAAAAGATAAAATGTCTATTTTAGAAATGGTGATGATAAGAGAGAAAAGATGTATTTGAATATGAATGACTTATATTATTTCTTTTGTAAAATGTAATTTGAATATATGACCCATATTAGATATTAACATAACATAGAAAATATAAACCTAACAAGTTAAAATATTCTATGTATTTGAATTAAGTTTCAAAAAGAGGTAACAATTGTATACCCAATATAAATATTAAAAATTTTACATTAGCATTTGCAATTTAAAGTGAATTGATTAAACTACAAGCTATGACATCTCTTGTTAATTCCATTTCATAACCACTTGAATTGTTTGATTCACCATCATCATCATCATCGTCATCATCGTCGTCACCATCACTTTCTCCATCATGCACAACTTCTAGATTAATAATATTCTCATATGCCTTGTCAATATTTTTACAATCCATAAAATCTGCATCATTTCGATGACATGTTTTCAAATAAAATTGTGTATAGCCATTGTAACAAAAATAATCATCATTTGCTTTTCAAAACTATAACTTGGCATATCCTATAAAATAGCCCATTTTTTTCAAAACACCAAAAGTTCGTTCAATCACACTACGTAATGATGAATGTGAATGAATGAATACATCTTCTTTACTAGAAATAGGTCTACGTCTACAAAAGTCAAGTAAATGATATTGATGTCCTCTATATGGTCCAAGATAACCTTTCATTTGAAGATATCCAAAATTAACAAGATAATATTTTCCTACATGTCATAATATGATAAACAATTAATTCAAAGGTTGTTTTTTTTAAAATTGTCAATTAAAGAACTTATATTTTATTATTTAAAAAAAGAAATAACTGACATATCTTACCATTTGGTGGATGGGAAAATTTGTATTTTTAATCTCGAATTGCATCAAGAAATATTCCAATGCCATGCGTCAATCATTCCCATCCAACCATAACAAAGGCAAAACATATATTAAAATCAAATATTGTCATAACTTGGGACACATTTTCTTCCAATGTAGGGAATTTACTCATTTGGTGGAAGAATAGCGACAATATGTGTACCATCAATTGCACCTATGCAATATTAAACAAATAATCATATTAGTCTCATGCATATTTTTAGTTAAAAATATTAAAATATAAAAATATAATTTTAAATTTAACTTTACAATGCGTCATATATCTAGAATCATTACACATTTATTTAGGTATTGAGCTAAAAGAAAGATCATCAAATGCAATTATATCAATAGTCATCCTTGAAACTTTCTCAAGCACAATTGCAAAATATCGACTTATTATTGCTTCAAACCTTTGAAATCTTTCTTGACATTGGGAAACTTTTACATTGGTGCCTAATATGTACGAAAAAATTCCTAACATTTCACGAGAAAATATGTGTCTTGAAGTTAGAAAATTGTTTTTTGTCTCCAAAAGTCTCAACAAATTAGTGAATACAATTTTTGACTTCCTAAAATTAATCACGCGACGTGATTAATGACCGTCAAGGATCTCTTAGATCCATGCATCACCTGACTATTTTGAATTTATGCGTGGTTGCTTCAATATACAGTTCTCATAATATAATTGCACAAAAGAATATGCAACATGAAATAACCGATTAAAACTTTTCATGCGTTGTAAAATCTCTTTCTTTTCCCTTTCAACACCACTGGAATTGTCAACCATACTCATCACCTGTAAACAAATTTTATATCCAAAAACCAAACATAAACAACTATTGATAAAACTATATTACACATAAATAAGTAGAACATAAATAAATAGTCAAACAAAGATTACCCATTGATGATATTTTTATGGGCTAGTTTAGCATTGTTGTTTAATCACATAGTAGATATCTCAAGACCCTAGAAGACTAGAAAATTTTGAACTCTCCTCCATTTCCATCTTAAGCCACCAAGCTTTAATATTGGAATTAATTGATAAAAACATAATTTGCTTGCCCTTATCGACTAATAAATTTAGTGAGAAAAAGTATAATGGACTATCTTTTGGAACTTCCTTCGACAAGCTATCAAGCACTTTGACTGCTTGTGGAATACCATATGGGTCCATAACAGGAGTCAAACTACATGTGGCTTGACTCATATTGTCAGCTGCATTGCATAATTTTTCAATTTGATTGGATAAACTTGCAACCCCTCCAATTTGCTTTGAGGATTTCTTTCATCCAATTTTAAAATGTAAAGTTCCCGCCTCAGGTGTTTTTTTTTTTATTGTTTCCAACATCATTTGAAATGTGAACATCATTTATCACATTTTCTTCTTCATTCTCTTCAAGCATGTCATTACCGACATCTTTAAAACATTCACTAGGGAGTGTACCTAAAGAATGTGCCCATGCTTTATCACCAGTGGCAACTACCCCTATGAACATCTGGTTTAACGTCCCTTCAAATTGAGAATCAATTCTCAAAGTTCTAAATTTTTTAGCTTAGGCAAAACCTAAATATAAATTGATAGTTTAATAAGAAATTATCAATAACCTCATAAATAAATAAAAAACAAAAATAATAAGAATTATTAATATACCTTTAGCCTACTCTCCCACCAATCATCTAGGCATCAACAGTTCTTTTTATACAATTCCACCCTAGACCAGCATTTTCGCCTTTAAGCTTTTTCCAAGCCTTCCATTATTCTTTCAAGGCATCCCACTAATTTTAAATTGTTTTTGTGAATAAGCCTTGTATGTTCATTCTCGAAGTTGGCCATTATTTTCAACTATCCCTCTTTTGTGAAATAAGTATGAGGTCTATTGCGTTTCAATATCTATTTAATACAAAAATCATAGAATATTTCTGTCAATCTCTTATTCTACATTGCTTTGACCTTTTCAGCACTAACTTCAACCAACGAATTAATCTGTTATATAAATAAAAAATTTTATTGACTCTAGTTAAAACCATGCCCGTTTCACTCAGCTCAATTTTTCATTTCAATCCACCGAACAAATAAAACCAAAAAAGATATTTATTTGATTTAATTAATCATTATTTTCGAAACACTTTTATTCAGCTTAACTTTCTCAACAAACAAACAACCAAACGAAATAGAAGAAACATAATACTAACGTTACCTTTAGCAGCATCGAGTTCTCCACTGAATCAACTCACTTTCTCCACTTTGCTAACAACTTCAAAGAGTTAAATCAAATAGAATATACATAAGTTTTAAAGAGAAAATCAAATAGAATATACAAGAAAACACACACATAATGAGATCAATGACACATAAACTATATATTACTCGTACTGGTGTGTCAGGGTAATTTTGTGCTAATACTCTCAAATTAAAGTCGAAATCCTTTTTGATATCAATGATCTCCTGAACGAGTCTTTTGGCCTGAGATTTAACAGTCTGATGTTAGTATTAAGTTTTCTCCTTCTTTTATTTAATATTCATACAAGTCTCAATGAAATTTCATATTGAACTTCCCAGAAACAGGACAAGGCAAAGAAGGCAATAAGCCACAAGCAACAACCATTTGAATATGAAACAAGAAATTACTTATGATACTTTCTGAATTGCTTGGGAGAGATGAGAATAGATGTCTTTACGTTCTATGTTAACATGGAAGGTATATTCTGCAGAATCTTTGCTCACTCTTAATGACCATTGGCATTTGTCAAGAAATGCTTCTTTTCCTGTTTAGGTCAAAATTATTATTTTTTCTATCGACATGTATGTATGTGTTGAGCATCATGTTTGTTGAAGTTTCAATTTCTCCAGACCATAAATGAAAAGTTCAACTCAAGAAAACAGAGTTAACAACCTGTTCAAGGTGTATTCAAAGTGATGATATCGTCTTCACATAGTGACTGCAATATGACACACTAAAAGGCTAAATTTCTGATAGAAGGCCAATAGATTTTATATATCAAAGGCATAGAAGCACTAATTGAGGATGGAGAGTAGAAGTAAAGAGCCAAAGATTGAAATGGAAATCTCTTCTAATAAAATTTTGCAATGGTAAGTAAGTTCAGGTGGCAAAGATTATGCATTACTAAAAAAGTTGGCAACCATTAGTCAGTGGAGATGTTGACTAATAGGATTTGTGCGACAAGGGATAATCCCCTTCAATCCCATTGCTTACATTGATCAAATTTTTAGATTTCATGAAGATGAAATACTAACCTTTCTCGATGAAAGAAATATTAGCAAAACCTTTTATTACTGAAAGGTTGTGTTTAAAAGTTGAAACATTATTTATCTATTAATTATATTTGCTTCTTTAGCGAGAGTTTGGCTTGCTATCCAAAAGACAAGATAAAAATGAATGTTTTTGTTCCTCGAGCTTTCTTGAAAATAGCAATTCTAGTTATAAAGCTATGGCTTTTTCCTCAATAAGAGCACAACGGATAAACAATAACATTTCAAAAAAGTAGAAAGCGTGCTCAAAAAGTGTTTTTTTTTTTCCTTTTATGGTACCTTAGCAATCATAAGTACGAGAGAGCTAAAACTAGACAGAATGATGATAAAAAAAAAAAAAGTGGAAAGCATGCTAAACTTTGCAAATGATTTTTTTTTACAGAGCACTGAGATTTTGATTAGAAAATAGAAAATATAGATATAAAAAGAAGAAGAAGAAGAAGGGTAAAGTCATTTACCTCTCACGGAGAAGAAAGGCAAGTTCTCTTCCACTGTTACTTCACAAATCAGACTTTTATTCAAAGAAAATGAAAGAAGGGAATGTAGATAGTTGCAAAAGTTGAAGTTTAGAACTAGAGAGAATGAAAGGGAAAGTAGGAAGAAGCAGAGAAAACAAAAGAAGGGAAACTGCTGCAAAAATTTAGAACTAGAGAAAATGAAAGGGAAAGTAGGAACTGCTGCAATAACATCTTGCCATTGGTGTCTCATATTTAAAAGTGTTTTTGGGTCAAGAAGCACCAAATTTCTGCTTTTGAAAAGCACAAATTCTCTAAGGAAAACAGCTTGTCTACTAGCATTCAGGATGCTTCAAAAGTGCTTCTAAGAAACAGTAAATTACAAATTTTAAGGAAATGTAAATGCTAGTCACTTATGAGTCTATTTACAGGTCAATTTAAAGGGGTAGATAGTTACTTGGTTTCCAAAAAAGAAAAATAGTTGTTGTTTTAAAATAATAAAATTACACTTTTAACTCTCTAAAAATAAAACAAATGCTTTCTAATCTCTTAAAATTTAAGAAATAAAAATTAATAAACAATAAAATTATATTTTGATTTCTTAAAATAATTATAATTAAATTTTAATCTTCTCTAAACAAATTTCAAGATTTGCCCTTTGAGTGTATTCATTTTAGAATTAAGTTAAATGAAAATCATAAAAGAATAAACTCAGTCTAATTACTAGATCTAAGTTTAGGAGCTGGACTAGAACACTCTTAAGACGCTTCTCCTAAAACAATACCATGTTAGCCTTTTAACATTTTTATTAGGTTTTTTTTAAAAATATTCTTTAATTTAAGTTATTTTGACACCTAATAACCCAATTTTACAATTAACAGAACTTGAGTTAATTCAAGGTTCATTTTACAATAAATTAATCAACATTTCCAAATTATTTAAATTAATGTGGTTGATGTGAGCTAACATCTAAAAAGTAAAACAAGTCCCTTTTACCTAATTTACAAATTTAATTAATAAAGTGACAAAATGTCTTCTAAATGTAATTTTCCTAATTATTAAATCATATACAAAATTTAACTTTTATTTAATTAATTTCATACAAATCAATTAACAACCAAACATGTACAAATTAAATATCATTCTTACATATATAGCATACAAAATAACAATTATAAACACACAAATTCATTTTTTCCAAATAAAAATCAAATCAAATCAAATAACTAGTTAATTAAATTCCAATTAATATAAAAGTAACAAATATCCATTATTTATGAATTAGATATGAAGAACTTTTATGAAACAAAATAATAAAACGCTAATTACTAAAATAAAATAAAATAAATAATAAATAAAAAGCAAAAAAATTATAAACAGTGTAAAAGCAGAGATACTTAATGGGCAAATACTCTAGCCTGAATTTCAAAAGTGAAAGAAATTCAAACTTTTAGGGATCAATTGGGTAAATTTCAAAAGGCGGAAGTTCTCAAAAGCTGCTTAGAAAACACAGAGGGCCATCCTTGCAATATTCTCATTTATTTCCACTATAAAAGCTCCCTTTTTTGCCCTTTTCCCTTCATTTTCCCCCTAAATAATTTTCTAAAAAAATTTTTCTTCATTTTCTCTCTCTAATTTCTTTTTGTTGGCCCTCCGCCGTGGAAGAACCTGATGTTCTCCAATTTTCGGTAACATGGCACAGTAGGAGGTGGCCGAAAACATATCTTTTTTTGAGCAAAGCGTTTCATTTTTCTTCCTCTTATTTTCTTTTGAAAATTATGTCTAAAACCCTTCTGTTTTACTTTTTATTCTAAAACAAATCCCATTTTTTAAAAAAGAAATTTGAATTCCCTTTTTCTTTGTGGATCTAGTGAGATTAGAAGAAAAAAATCCCATCGTGATTAGGGTTTAGAAACCCTAGGATTTTGCATTCATCAGGGTCTTCTCAGCTTCTTCTCTATTGAAATCGAATAAAAAAATCCTTTTTTATTCAAAAAATTTATTTTCCTTTCTCACATCTTTCTCATGCACACACCAAAATAAAAAAAAAAAAAAAAAACCTTGGTGGGTGCCTGTGTATTTTATGTATTCTGACTTCTGAGATGGTATATTTTGTGTGTGGTGTTTTTCCTATCTGTGTGTTCTCTTTTTTATAGATTGGCAAAATAAAATCGAATCTTCAAAAATATATACATAATAACTACTAATTAATTATATAATTATAAAAATACATGATAACTACTAATTAATCCCAGTGGGTTTGTCAAACCAATTGTTTCAGAACCCTAAGTATACTTTGGAATCTACACTAAACAATCAACCTAAATAATTTTAATTTTTGGGCTTTCAACATTGGTTCTCTACTACTTTAGCTTTGACTTCCAATTTCGACTCCTGCCAGCTCTAATATTGGGCCTTTAAAGATTTTTTTTTTTTTTTTTGACTCTTGTTGTCTTTTTTATTATTATTATTTAAATTTGACTAGTAACATTTTAAAAAATTAAATTTCACTATCAATTTTTAAAAAGAGTTAAACTTGTTGTTTTGTAATGGAAATATAGAGTAAAATGTTAACTTTTAAATATGTTTTTTTAAAAAAATTATGAATATTTTATATTTTTCTTTTGGAATTTTGATTTTTTAAATATTTTTATAATTTTAAAATTATTTATTAATCTGATATATAAGACAAATAATGTAATATCAAAGATAAAATATACATTGATAGCCATGCGGGTTGATATGCCAACATCATTAAAAACAACATTTTAGTTACCATTTTTATTAAAATAATAATAATTTGACTCTTTTTTAAAGACTAATAACCAGTCAAGAGTGCTCTCTCTTTGTTTTCTTAGAGAAACAATTTTCTACCATGGTTAGATTGGAGGTGAGTGGTGACTTTTGAGAATGGGAGAGGTTGAGATCTCCCATCTTGAAGAAGAATTAGTTCAACTTTCAGTGAAAAGTTCGTTGGTTGTTCCAAGTAAAAATTCTTCACTGATTTGTTCCGTTTGGACTAGAAAATATTATAATCTGGATAGTTTTTGGGCACAACTTAAGAGTATAAGGAAAACTAAAAAGAAGTTTGAGATCCAAGTGATAGGTCAAAATTTATTTTTGATCTCTTTTGAAGATGAAGAGGATTTAGAGTTAATCTTCGAAGGACGCTCATGGTTATTTCGAAGACAATTGATTGTTTTTTATAGGCTTACCCAGCCTATTGAAAGAAATAATATTTGGTTTGTTTGCTCACCTTTTTGTCTTAAGATTGGCCAGTGCCTGTCGGAGTGTGATAAGAAAGATTTGATGCATGCGGTGGGATCTACATTTGGAGGGTTTGTTCGATTGGAGGACAAAAGTGAATTTTGTCGTTTAAAAATTAAGATAGATGTACAAAAGCCTTTAAGGAGTAGATGTACAAAAGCCTTTAAGGAGAGCGATCTTTGTCTCCATGGGAAATCAAGATAAAGTTTGGCTTTTTTTCAAATATGAGAATCTATCAATATTTTGTTTTGGGTGTGGATGTTTGGGTTATGGAGTTAAGGAATGCAATGAAATCTAGCCTGAGGAACAAGAGAAGGTTGAGGATAAGCAGCCATATTTAGTTGCGTTGAAAGATGAGTCAAATTTGTTAGGTAAAGAGAGCCAAAGGTTTGGTTTTGTTACAAAGAAATCTATGAAACAACACTGGTGTGGCTGATGTGCATAAAGGTGGTGAGTCGCCGTCTATGGTGGTACCGAAACCTGGTCAAAAAAGAGAGAAGAAAATGGAATCAGTAAAAGATTCTATTATTTTGGAATCAAATAATGTGCAGCAAAAATTTGGGGATACAATAGTTAATTTTTATCTATAATTTAATGCCATCGAATTAAATGAGTTGGGGGAAAAAGTCAAAACCAAAAAGATGTGCTGGCTAATAAGGAAAAAGGAGAGTGTTTGGGTGGGCCCGTTGTTTCTCTGAAAATGAAGGAAAATAATTCCAAAAAAAAAAAAGTTGGCACAGGGTGGAGAGAATAGAGTTTTCTGCATGTATATGGAGGAAACAGTGAGTGGTAATAGAAAGTGTGATACGAAGCAATTAGAGGAGATGGATAATTCTTCTATTAGGAATGTTTTGAAAAAGCCTAAGTTTAACGGTAAAGGTTTAGATGTTTTTGTTTTATCAGATCCGCTAAAACCTATTTTGGAGCACGATGTTGTTCTATTTCAAAAAGGATTAGCAACTATCAATAGGCAAGTTGATTGAAAGCAATGAAACTTTTAAACTGGAATGTTCACGGTTTGGGGAGTATGCGAGCATGTTGAAGGCTTCGCTTTGCGTTGAAGTCTCATAATCCTCATTTAGTCTTCTTAATGGAGACAAAACTTGATGGTAGGAGGATAGATAAAGTTCATAGAAAATATGGTTTTATGAATGGCATTGATGTTCAGGCGAAAGGGTCTCGTGGGGGGGCTTAGTCTTGCGTAGATTGGGAATGATTTAGTTCATATTCGAAGTTTTTCAAAAAGTCATATTGATGTCGATATTATTGGTTGTGTTGATAATTTGAGGTGGCATTTTATCGGTTTTTATGGATCTCCTATTGCAAGAGAGAGAGAGAGAGAGTAGTTAGGAGTTGATTCGAAGACTTAAAGGTGATTATAATATGCCTTGGATTATCTATGGGGATTTTAATGAAATTTTATATTCACACGAGAAGCAAGGTGGTATTCCCAGAGATGATCGGCTGATAGAAATTTTTAGACAACTATTGAAGGACTGTCAATTGGTGGATGGTGGTTATTCAAGACCTTGGTTCACTTGGGAAAGAGGAGATTTACTAGAGACTAATAGGCTAGATAGAAGGGTGGTAAATACTGGGTGACTGAATCTTTTTCCAATTTTTTGATTGATCACCTCCCTCACACTTTCTCAAATCATTGTCCTTTGTTGGTTAAGACTAATAAGGGTGCAAATTATAGGTCAAAAAAGAATTTTAATTTTGAGGCTTGGTGGGTTTTGGGTAATTCTTGTAAAGATGTTATTTGTGAAGTTTGGGAGACATCCTCAAATGATGTTCTAGCAAAATTAGAGGCCCTTCGTATTGCACTTATAGAGTGGTCTAAAGTTGTGAAGAAAGATCAGGGAGATACAACAAAACAGTTAGAAAATAGATTGGCAACACTCACTGAAAGGGAGAGGGATGATGAGTCAATGGTTGAATTTTTGGATGTTAAATTACAATTGAATTGGAGATGGAAAAGCAAGAAGCTTATTGGGAACAGAGGGCCTGAACTAATTGGTTAAAATTGGGGATAAAAATGCTGCCTTTTTTCATAAGTTTGCTTATCAATAGAGACATATGAATCGGATTCGAGGCTTAAATAATGCTGTGGGGGTGTTTACAAATAAAAAGGATGCGATGGAAGAAATTGCCCGTAATTATTTCTACAATTTGTTTACTTATGAAGCGATTAGTGAGATGGGTCATATATTATCAAGGGTGAATCGATGTATTTCAGATTAGATGAATCAAAGGCTTATGCCCAAGTACTCGGTTAAAGAGGTGTTTGAGGCTTTGAAAGGAATTGGTCCTATCAAAGCTGCTAGGAGTGATGGTTTTTCAGTAATTTTTTTTCAACAATTTTGGAATATTGTGGGGCAAGATGTAAGTAGTTTCTGTTTGAGTGTTATGAATGAAGGTATGTCTTTGGAACCATGTAATGTTACGAATATTGTCCTTATTCCTAAAATTCAACAGCTTACCAATTTTTCGAATTTTAAACCTATTAGCCTATGTACAAAATCATATCTAAAGTGGTTGTGAATCGTTTTCAAAGAGTTTTGGATTGCTGTGTTGATGAGGCCCAGAGTGCATTCGTCTTGGGCATATTAAGTAGTTTTGGATTGAGATCCTTCACACATTGATGAGGCCCAGAGGGTAGGTTGGCGCTTAAATTGGATATGAGTAAAGCGTATGATCGGGTAGAATGAGGTTTTATTTCTGATATGTAGTGAAGGTTTATCTACTCTGATTCGCTTAGCTGAAAGGGAGGGGGCCTTGGATTTTCACATTCTTTTTGTTGATGACAGTATTCTCTCTGGGAAGCTTCAGAAAAAGGGGCGCAAGTAATAAAGGGAATTTTTAAGGAGTACAAAAATGTGTTTGGATAGTGCGTAAATTTTGAAAAATCAACATTTTTTATGGTTTAAACACATTTGATCAGATTAAAATTGTTGTGTCACGATTTTGAAGGTTAGAAACTCTACAAATGCGAAAAGATATCTTGGGCTACCCAATCTGGTTGGGAAGAGGAAGAAGTTGGCTTTTCAAATGTTAAAAGGTAGGATGTGTCAGAAAATTAATAGTTGGAGTTTTTATTATGTATCGCAAGGTTGGAATGAAGTTTTTATTAAATCCATCCTTCAAGCAATCCCAAATTACTCGATGGCCTATTTTCTGTTGTAAAAATCTCTTTGTTATGAATTGCAATGTATATGTGTAAAGTTTTGATAGGGGAAGGATTCGAGAAAAAAGGAATTCACTAGTGTGAATGGAAGTATTTGTGTGTTCTAAAAGAAAATAGGGGTTTGAGTTTCTATAGCTTTACTCATTTTAATTTAGCTCTTCTTGCAAAGCAGGATTGGCGTTTGTTAAATTATCCAAATTCATTATTAGCATGTACTTTAAAGGTGTAATATTATCTGGAGACCTATTTGTAAGAGCAAAGTTGGGAAATATACCTTTGTTTACTTAGAAGAGCATATGGGCTTCAAAAGGAGTGCTTCAAGACGGCTTGTGTTAGAGGGTTGGAACTAGTACTAAAATACCTGTTCTTGGTTCTTCTTGGGTTCCAGGAGCTGGTAAGTGCAGGTTAGTGATAGATGTCACGAATTGTTAAAGGTGAGTGGTTTTATAGATGAGACTAACAGAATGTAAATAGAAGGTAGTATCCGCAATACCTTTAGTGATGTTGATGCTCAAAGGATCCTAAATATTCATTTATCCAGATTCCCTCATGATGATGTCCAAGCATGGTTTGGTGAGTCCTCGGGGGATTTTACTATCTGGAGTGCTTACAGACTCAGTTTACAAAATTCGCCTATGTTTATTCTTTTACAGAACCATACAAACCACTCAAACTTTTACAAGAAACTATGGGGTCTAGAGCTACTATCAAAATTAAAGATTACATTCTAGAGGATTACAAAAAATTTCATTATTACCTATGTAATCTACAGATTAAGCGAATTAAAGATATGAGTCTCTATCCAAGATGTGTAAGTGAGGTTGAAACTATTACTCATGTTTTGAGGGATTGTCCTATGTCAAAAGATATTTGGAATAATATGAACTAGGTTTGGTCAAATAGAGTTTTGCAAATGCACTTACTTGAGTGGATTACTTGGCTTTTTGAGCATAACTCTAGCTTTTTGTGTAAAGTATTTGTAGGTATGATGTGGTTCATCTAGACAAAGCGAAATAAGTGGGTGCATGAAGGCTAAAAAAGATTTGGGTTAGTCATTGCTGATTTTATACACAGATACATAAGGGAGCTTGAAGATCGGAATAATGTGTTACCTACTTCAAAAAGGAAGTTGGATTGTTGGAATCCATTAGTTTCTTCTTTGGTGAAAATCAACTTTGATGCAGCTTTTAGGAAATCCGACAATATCTCATGTTCTAAGATTGTGGTTAGAGACAAAAACGAGAGAGTTGTAACACTCCTAACCTGTATTCGATGCCAGAACAGGGTTATGTAGCATTACCGAATTTATACAACATACAATCATACATTCCATAATCATTTCTCATTCCAAACAAATACCATTCAATTACAATCATATAGTCCCTAATACGAGCCTTCGACACTCAAAATAGACATTAAAAGTGGTTCGGGGCTAAACCGAGTACTCAAGAAATTTTTGTATAAACATAGGAAATTTTCAAAATGCAGGCAACACATGCCCATGTGGCCAAGCTATGTGTCTCACATGGCCAAATGACACGCCCTTATCTTAGGCCATGTAGGCATTCGAAATGGAGACACACGGCCGTGTCCCAACCCGTGTCCTACCCGTGTAACTCACTAACTTGGGTCACTCGGCCAGACCATACGCCCAGGTGCCAGGCCGTGTACCATTCGAAATGGCCTCATATGTCCGTGTGCCAGGTCGTGTGCTAGGCCGTGTGAAAACTAGTGGGTATACTAACTTGTGCCATATGGCCAAGCCACATGCCCGTGTGCTAGGACGTGTGAAGCTGACTTGATTTCTATAAAAGTATCAGGGGATACATGGTCGTGTCACTTGGCCATGTGTCATACACGACTGAGACATACACCCGTGTCTCTGCCGTGTGGATAAAAATAGGCCATTTTCCAAACCACATTTCTCACCCAATTGGTACCAACTTACACACATCAATTTGCATAATAACCATGGCATAAATGGGCATTCAAAGCCAACCAATATCAATTTTGTAACATGTAATATCCACACATACAACATGATATTATTAAGCACATCAATTGACCACTTTAAAACATACCAAATATACTTCCATAGTCTACCTAAATGGTAAAATACATATATATGAGACTTTGTGCCTAAAACTTAACATGCATACACATCTCAATTCCAACCATTTAGTACCAAAACACAATTTCACAAACAAGGCATTTAATATAACCTCTATACACCACATAACATAAGGCCATTTATACATATACACATATCAAAATATATGACCAATTTGCAAGTCAACTCAAATGGTCAAAACTCAACAAGACATATAGGCCACATTAGCCAAAATACCTATACATGCCATTTAACCAAAATATATAGAGTCTAAAGTACCAAAATAAGTGTTTAATAGTGTGATGCGATCCTTGTCGTCTTCCAATCCGAACGAGCTTCCGAGACACTATAAAACACAGAAAAATAAACAGAGTAAGCAATTAAGCATAGTAACTTCGTAATACATAGAATTAAACTTACCATATAACCACAATTTTAGGCAAGTAACTCAATTCAATTTGGCCAAAACCTATCACATAACCATTCACCAAATTAGCCATGTATACATATAAAACTGAGAATCATGCATGAATTCAACAATTACTAGAATTCCATGTACTTGTAACAATTTTACCATATATCCATATATCAAATATATAAATCATATCCATGTAACTACCTGTAATAGTTCACATCTAACTTATATAATCTCGTAATACACTACACTCGTTGAACCACTTAGAATCTCGTTAAATACGCGGGTAATACACATGAGGTGTATTGAACTATAATCTATAAATTCTGAACATGTAGGCTCATACGAGCTGTAAATCGGTAAGCTCATACGAGCTGTGATGAGTCCGCAACACATGCAAGACTTCAACCAAAACGATAACCTTAATGACATGTCATTTGTATCCTACGAAATTCCTAAGGGCTCGGTATTTCTCTGTACTTCATCGGTTATGCATTCGATAATTCATACAATTCAATACATATATTTTCAATTAAAGTATATAAATACACAATTTAATTTTACGAACTTACCTTAAACTTGTATGATGGAAAATAATCGTTTATTCGATAACTTTGTCCTTTCCCCGATCTAATTCCGTTCGTTGCTTTTCTTGATCTATATAATCAAATTAACTATTTTAATCATTATTCTATTCAATTCAATCCAAAAATTCAAGTTTTGGCAAAATTACTATTTTACCCCTATACTTTTGACATTTTTACAATTTAACCCCTAAATGGTAATTTCATTAAAAATCCCTTAAAAAAAGTTGTTTAATTAAAAAAACACTCATTTTCTTCCAATAAAATTTTAAACCCTAACATATGCATCAATGATAAAACCCTAGGCTTTTAACCATTTTGCAAATTAGTCCCTATTTATCTTGATTAAGCTACAACGATTTCAAAAACGTAAAAATCAACAAAAACGAGACAATGAATCACTTACATGCAAAGAGAAAGCTTGAATAAAATCTCTTCTCCCCTCCTATAGTGATATTCGACCAACACCAAAAGAAATGGGAGAAAGATGATAGCTATTTGTTTTATTAGTTTGGCCTTTAATTACCTAATTACCTTTTTGCCCTTACCTAACTTTAAAATTTTCATAAATATCATGCTATGCACATCCACTAACTCCAATAATGGTCTAATTACCACTTAAGGACTTCCACTTTAAGGTTCTATAGCTATGTAACACTTTTAGCTAATAGAACACAACTTTCGCACTTTACGCGATTTAATTATTTTTCACAAATTGAGCATACAAACGGTAAAATTTCCTAATAAAATTTTTATACCATAATTCTAACATGCTGTAGATATTAAAATAATATAAAAATAAATTTTTGACTTCAGATTTGTAATCCCAAAACCACTGTTTTGATTTCACTAAAATAGACCGTTAGAGAGTTTTAGGGTTGAATGTGGTTTTAAATAGGAATATACCTTCCCCGTTTGCAGCTAAAGCCCTTGCTTAGATACAGAGTCCTCAATGGGGGCTTGATCTGGGTTTTCAGAATGTTGTTGTGGAAGGAGACTCTTTGTCTATTATTCAAAAATTACGGAGTCGATGTGAAGATAAATCTCTGATAGGCGCTTATATTAAGGATGGTATTGAGTTGAGTAGATGATTTCATACTTTTATTTTTAGCCATGTTCCAAGGTTGGCAAATGGAATCGCGCATGTTTTAGCAACAGAGGGCCTTAAGTCTCAGGAGCGGTGGTGCTTGAGAGGCAGAGTCGCGGAGCATGCCAAAGCAGCAGTTGAAAGGGAAAAAGGTGGATGGGAGGTGTTCTTCCTTGATTTTGCTGAAATGGTTTAGGGAAAGGGATGATAAGGGTTTTGGGAAAAAAAAGAGGAGTGGAAGAGTTTTTGGGTGAGAGAAATGATGGCTTTTTTTGAAAATATCTTTGATTTTTCCAAACAGTTTTGATTTTTCAGGAGGGAGAGCAATTAATGTTGGCTACTGAGACTTTGGAAGTCTCTAGAGCTTCCTTCCATTTAGAGGTGATCATGGGTTGGGCTACTCGGCCCGACCCGACAGCCCATCAAAAATAGGAGGATTCGGGTAAAAATATAGGCCCGAAATATGGGTTTGGGTAAAAAACGAGGCTGTTTAGAAAAGCAGTGGCTTTTGCCCTGGCAGGCAATTATATATTAAATATATATTTTATTTTTAATCAAATATACCTTTTAAATTTATATATTTTTATTTGTTTTTTTTGTTTTAATATTTGTTTTAAAATTTTTTATTTAATGAAAAAAGCTAAAAAAATTTAATATGGGCCGGGCCGGGCCGAGTTGGGCTTAGGTTTATCAATTTTCTTTCGGGCTAGGCTTGGATAAATTTTTAGGCCCATATTTTGGGCTCGAGCCTAGAAAACGTGCCTAAAATTTTGTCTGCGCCCGGCCTGGCCATGATCACCTCTACTTCCATTGGTTAGCCGGTCATTGTTTGTTTATTTTTTATGTTTATCTATTCTTATGCTTGGGCTTTTATCTTTTTGTTTGTTTTTTTTTTTTGGTTTCTTGGGTTCCATTGTAGTCTTTTGTTTATTACGGACTGGTGTTATTGTTTTTGGGTTTGCTCATTATCTGCGTGTTTGAGACTATAATATTTTTTGGAGTTTTAGTTCTCAATAGAAATATCCAACTATTTCATAAAAAAAAAAAAAGAAAAGAAAAGACTAATAACCAAATTTAACTAAAAGAACAAAAGAAAAAAAACCAATTGACAAAATGTAAACCATATAAATTGTTGCCATAATATTATTGTTAAAATTGACTTTACACAATTACATTTAATCATGGTGTAATATAAGACTTAACCAAATATTACGTCATTGTAAATTAATATTTCACAACTATATAAATATTGTTGTATAAAAATTTCAACAACTATATGATCAAGGGCGTAGCTAGGGGGACTGGCATGGGCCCCGACCCCCTTAAAATGTAAAATTATGATTTTAGCCCTTAGAATTTTTAAAAATTTTAAATTAGTAAAGATAAAATTTTAAATTATAAAAATTAATTTAATCATTTATAAATTATAAAAATATAAACTATAAAAAATTAAAATTTTATCCGCTCCCCTAAAAAATTCTTCTGACTTCGCCCTTGTATATGATTATTGTTTCGTAAAGTATTTGACAGTCACATTTTATGGTTGCTAGAACAATTTTTTAATAATGACAAATAATCAATGCACAATGTAATATGCAACCAATTAAAATATCATCACAAAATAATTTTTTGACGATCATTATAATACTATTACATAAAAATATTTAGTATCTAAATTTATTTTGTTACGAATTTTATTTTACAACTAACTTGTAATGTAATAGTTTTGTAGCCCAAATATTATTGTGGCGTTAAAGATATGTAGACAATTTTAGGGTAATTAAACATATTTAAATAATTAAATTAATTCTTTGAAAAAGAAAAAAAATTAAAAATGAAATTTTGGTAACTATAATTCAACATTTCATAAGGGTTGATAATATCCATTCTTGTTGGAATTGGATTCCATATAAGTCCCTAAAAAGAAAGTGTCTGTGGGTCGGGCATTGCTAATAAATGCTGTAAGAAAGTTGCAGAAAGTTATCTCTAGACGTCCGATCAACTCCGCTCAATTATGCTAAATCTAATCTTGGGCAGGGTCTATTCCTCCTCCACCTAAGCACATCAAATTAAATTAAGCAACATAATTAAGAACAAACTAAGTACTTATCATATAATTTAGAAATCAAATAACAAAATCCATCATAGGTTTCATCCCCTTCAAGTATCTGAAGGGTTTAGTTCATAACTAAATAAGAACACATCTTAAGAGTAAAGATAAAACAAAACATAAGAAATCCCTAAAACCCCCTGAAGGAATTAAAGGAGAGATCCTCCGTCTTGAATGGAGCTTGACTTCTTGAGATGGATCAACTGGCTATCTTCAAGTGACTCCCTAAAAGATGAACGCTTGACCAAAGCCTCTGCCAAAAAGCTCCCCTTTTAATGCCTGCCATGGGTTGTTTTTATAGGCTTTGGGATGCTACACTTGGCTCCTAAGTACCTCCTTCAAGTAGAATTACTATTAGGGTGTTGGAGTAGACTTAGGAGTATGTTTCTTTGGCTTCAAGCATCCAAATCCGAGTGAAATTGCTCTCTCCCGCGGCAGGGGCACGACCATGGCACATGCCCGTGTAACTCGTGGTTGGGCCGTGTCTCGATTCTGTCGTTTTGGGCACGGTCGTGTAAGTCAAGATTCAGTAGTGCTTGTGTCTCATCGATTTGGGCACGACCATGTAGATCACCGAGCACGTCTGCAGTGTGATAAATGGATGCTACACTACTGCGTGTGTCACGAGTTGAGGCCGTGCTCTAGGTAATTGGCGAGGCACGGTCGTGTGGGCTTTGGGCCAGGCCGTGTTGATTGCTTGCTAAGGCCCAATTACTCCGTTTTAAGCCCATTTTGTGTTCTTTTAATCTTCGGGTGCTTTCCTGAGTATAAACATGAAAAGAAATGATTAAAAGCACCTTTTACATAAATCAATGGCTAAATCATCCAAAAGCATACTAAATATGGGGTTAAAATATGTTACTTTTACGGTTTATCAAATACCCCACACTTCCAAATCAAAGCCTAGGAAATGGCAAAGAGTTGCCAATATTAATTTCAAATGGGACCAAACAGTCAACAAAACATAAAACCTTTGCTTTTGCCCCCACCCACATTTCTTTTGTCAAAAACAATATCTTTCGTCTCTCTGATTTTTTCCTCTAAAAGTAGTAGTTCAAAATTTGAATAATTATATGGAATAAATTAGCTAACAAACTAAACCCTTTAATATTTTTAGTGCTATATCATTTTCACGTCCTGTGTAGTATTAATAATCCACTTTTTCTCTCTAACCTTGTCAACTATTTGCTTTTAAATATATTTCTCCTACTGCTGCTAGTGCTACTTGTTGAAACCATCTGGTTTTGTGTTAAAAGTTGCCTCTTTCTCTTTTTCTCTCTCTCTCACTGCATTACACAAGACCCTCATTGGATTTGGCCATATGTTTCTTACCTTGTCTCTCTCTCACCGCCATTTGCTCATCAAAACCCTCCAAATAAACGCCCTATCAATTCACACCATTGCTCTACATTTCCTTAATTTGTGACTCTACTCTCTATCTACAACTTCAGGTGCATGATGGTTCAATGTGGAAGGCAAGTGGTTCTACTTCTCTGGCTCTTCTTAATTCTCACTTTCCTTGTCCACTACTGCCATGGTTCAAGAACCACCAAGGTCTTCAGATTCCACCCAAAATCTCATTACACAGGTCAGTTCTTAGGGTTCTTGCCTAGACATTTCCCTATTCCAGCTTCAGTTCCTTCAAGGAAACATAATGACCTTGGCTTACAAACTTGGAGATCGCCATGAAGATAAACTCACATTTCTTAAAAACACCAAAAGAAAACAGTGATCTTGACTTTGGGTTTTCTCTTTTTTTTTTTTTTTTTTTCCCTTTAGTTTTCATTTTCAATTTTCTTATTGGAAATCAATGAGAAGTTGATGGTTGATGTATATGGAGTTGGTGACACTGTTTGTCCAAAGACTCAAAGGAGAAAAATAGTTGGTTTAATCTAAAAACTTGTACTGGAGTGTGAATTAGAAGTAGAAATATAGAAAACTTTAATATCATTGAAGTTCTAATTCTTTCTTCTTCCTTTTGGTTTATACATATCATCTGTTTGTATGAGGAGAAATCTGATGTATGAAGAAGATATAATTATCATTAATACATGAACAAAATTCTTAATTTCCACTTGTATTCTGGATCTTCCTTTCAACTTGTACCTTTTCATTTTCATTTTATATCAACAAACCTCCATTAAATATCTGTTTCTTATTATTTTTAAGAGGGCGTTTGGATAAAGAAATTTAAAATTCTGAACTCAAAATGCTTAAGATTTGCAATTGTTTTATTTGGATAAATAATTGAGTTAGAAAAATTAAGTTAATAGAATTTTACAAATTAAAATTAAGAATATTTATATAAAAATAATGATATACTTATATTTGTAAAAAAATGTAAATAGTTTTAATAAAATAAAATTTTAAAAATAATATTATAATTAAATAAAAATAAATTTTAAAGTTTAAGTTTTTATATTATAGTGAAAACATGTGTATTAAATCAAGTAAAATTAAGGGTAAATTTAAAAAAAAATTGAGATATTATAATTTCTTCTTGAACTTAACAAAATTTTAAAATAGGTATCTAAACAAGTAAACCAATTTTAGAATTTTAAAATCTTAATAAAATAAAATTTCTCTTACAATTTCTTTGAAAATATTTTATTTAAGTAATTAAACAATTTGAATTTTTTATTTATTTAAATCATAAAATGGTCATTAAATTGTAAAAGGAAAAAGAAAAGAGATTTCGATTAATGTAGGTGGTGCACAGAAAAGATAATATAACAACAATTTTAATAGCCCAATATATAACTTAAATGGAATTTTTAATAGTTTAATTATATCATTTAGTAAATTTTAAAATGTAATGATCAAAACAATAATTTATTAATAGTTGAGTGTAGTTTATGTTTAATTTAATAAATGATGAGGATGGCATCTGTAATTCTGGAGAGAGAGAATAGGAATTGAACGTAAAATTTATAATAAAAGAATTGTTGAATTGATAAGTTGAGATAATGAAAGTTGTGATTGATTTGTAAAAAAGGTTATATTTTTGCAATTGAAGTTATTATGTACCCAATTGGATATTTTTGGAAAAGAAAGAGAAGAAAATAAAAAAAGAAATGTGTAGGCATAAGAATTTGTATGATGATAGGAATGAAATTCCACGAGGTATGATGATGAAATATAGAAGGTTTAGTTTTGTAAATTTCACATCATGGTATGAATTTGAGGTTACCCTTCGTATTCTATGATGGGTACAAACTCCATTGGATTCCTTGATGGGGAATTTTCTATTTTTTGTGGGATACAAACAAAAAACAGCTTCTTTTTTAGCACACCATATAGTTTCACTTTTTTCTTCACAAATTAATTATATATCAATCTACCTATTGAAGTAGATTGCAAAATAAAATATTGTTAGGATGTTAATCTGGCTATTTAAAGCTTTTGAATTATTATTTTTTAAATCAATAAATTAAACCATTTGATTGTTGAAGTTAACAGTTAACCTTATGAAGCGTAATGACAACCATTTTGGGAGGTTGTTTTCACCGCGTGACATGTTAAGATTGCGTCAATTGGAGAAATTTAGTGTTTTATACTTAAAATTATAAAAATATAGGAAAATAATCAAAAATATTAAAGAATTGCAAAAAATAAATAAAAGTGAAAAAATTATAAAATATTATTGTAACATCTCTCACCCAATCCAAATAAGAGATATTACATTTAAACACTAAACTCACCACCTAAACATATTCTTACTTAATCATAATCGAGGTAATTTATAAAACAACATTATTATTCATACATAATTCCTTTTTTTTTAGCTCATAAACTACTAAAGTCATATATATATATATATATATATATATATATATATACCAAAAGGCTTGAACTTAAAGCTTGAGGGGTGATGTGATCCGAACTTAAATAGCAATCCTCAATTCTTTTCAAAACTTATATATCATATACACGTTTAAAACAAATGCTTTAAGCTACGTGAACAACTTAGTAAGTACTTAACTGAATTCACTATTACTGCTTATTTATGTACATATATAATTTAAATAAAATTTTAATAACATTTATTCACATAGTTTCTTTCACTAAAATACTTAAACTTTAATTTCTTTTTCCAAAAGATAAAATCATTTAAATTAACTTTATAATTTATAGTCTTAACTTCAACATATATTATCACTAATTAACTTTCACATTCACATGTCAAAATCTTTCACTTATTTCACAAACATAATGTAAACACTTAATTTACATATATCTTTTAACACTTAATTCATATGTTCACTTTTATCTTTATTTTCAGATATTATTACACATACACATACACCTTTACTTTCACAAATCACTTTTGCAGTCCTTAGAGAGTTTCAGAGGAGTTTCAATAATTTCAATATATTGTAGAGCTCTGGGCCAAAATAAAACTCCTGGCCTTTAATGGAACTTTGATAACAAAACTCTAAAATATACAAAACTCTATTAACCATATTAAATATCCCATTTCTCCTCTCCTAATCCCTTCCAAACCCCGCACCACCAGTCTGATTTCGGTCCAAACCCCCAACCCCTCTCGACTCTAAAATTATTTCATTATCACATATCATATATCCTCTGAGCTTTCTAAGGCATTTATTCATATAACACTTTATTCATTCATTTTAAATCACATAAATATATACATTTTAATCAAATGGCTAAGATTTCATGTTATTTTTCAATCTCATCCAATGGCCTGTATTTAAAATGAGGAAATCTTCGCCATTGAATTAGAATTATGACTAATAGATTGTTATATTATATTCTAATATTTTACTAATTAATTTAATAAAGATATTATTATGGAAAGTGGAAACATAAAATGTTGAAGTGAAATTTTAAGAGTTGTTAATACTATTAAAATTCTCTATTAAATTCATGTTCATTGTAATATTTTTTTTGTTACATGGATACTTAGGGAATATTTATTTTAATTTTAAAATGTCATACTAGTGAATTTAAAAAGATTATCTTAATCGTGTTTGTCGTAACCATTTTTTTTTGAAAAAAAACGGAGGTCGACTTTGTGTTTTGAAAACGAAGATAAAAAATGGGAGTCGCCACCAATTTTTTTTGTTGAGGTGTGATCGGGTCACCTTTGAAAAACAGTTGTTTTTAATAAACAGTTCGATTTATCAAAACAACGATTTTGGTCTACGAAACTCAGAAAATGGGTTCGGGAGTCGGTTATGCACGAGGAAGGATTAGCACCCTCGATACGCCCAAAATTGGTACCTAATTGATTAATTAATGTCTTAATGTCGAAATTCGAAAAGATTTGAAAACATAGATCCTTTAGAAAATGTTTGGATAGTTCGAATTGGATATCGAAATTCTCTTGTTCCGAAAAGATGAAATACCACATCCAGCACGTTAGGACATGATGTTTCTGTAACATCCTGAATAGGGCCTATGCATTTCCAGTTTAATTGTATGAAATGACAAGTTTCAAGTACTATGAATAAATTTTTGATACTTTTGGAAATCTAGAAATGCATGAAAATGGAAAGGAAAATGGAAATGAAAATGAAGATAGAAATGAAAATGGAAATGGAAATGGAAATGAACACTTTTGGAAACTTAGACATTTTTGGAAAGTGAACATTTTGGAAACCTAAGTAAATTAGGAAAATGAACATTTTGGAAACCAAGCCAAAATAGGAAACTTGAACATTTTGGAAACTTGAGCATTTTGAAAACACGAACATTTTGGAAACTTGAACATTTTGGAAACACGAACATTTTGGAAACTGAACATTTTGGAAACCTAAACATTTTGGAAACACTGAAAATCTGAGCATGCGAAAATTTTAGGAAACTTAAAATGACCCCGAATGTCAATTTGAGCCAAAGGGAACTTAGGGCCAAGTGACCCTAAAATATCTGATACATGACATTTGCCCCAATAACGAACTTGGAAATGTGGCTGAAGATGCCACCTAAGGTCTTAAGAAATGGCCCAAATACAAGAGGTTTTGGGCTGAGTTTGAGTCATCCAGAAACAAATAATGAAGGCTTTATTTTGCTTCCGTAAAAAGTGAGGTGGACGGCATGGGTTTCTAGAAAAGGAAGAGTTTTATTCACATAAATATGTGAATAATAAGAGAGAAATAAAGGAGTTTTATTCACATAAATATGTGAATAATAAGAGATAAATAAAGGAGTTTTATTCACATAAATATGTGAATAATAAGAGATAAATAAAGGAGTTTTATTCACATAAATATGTGAATAATAAGAGATAAATGAAGAATTATTCTTTAATTAGGAAAATAAGGAAGAGTGGTGGCCAAGTTAAGGATTCTTGGCCTAGTAATTTCGGCTATAAAAGGATGAGACTAGGGCCATTCATTATTCATTCTCCTCTCTTTTCCTCTCAAATATTCTTCTTGAGCATCCATTCTTTTCTTCTTTTCTTTTAGCCTCCTAGCCGATTTCCTTCTAAGCCTATTATTCCTCTCTTCTTTCATCTTTGAAACCAAATACATAAGGGAATCATAGCCGATTGTTCATCAAGTCTCTAAGCCGAATCTCTCGAAGGTTGAAGTGAAGGTGCAATCGATTCCTTCAAATAAGGGTAAGATCCAAGTTTAGTTTTCCATTCTTTTATATTCTAGATTTATTGAAATTTAGAGACTAATTTCGATTATTAATCTTGGCGAATCATGGAAGAAGAAATTCTTTTCCGAAGGTACACCATAGGCCACGTGTTCCCTAGTTATTCGGTGAATTTGGATTTAAGATCCACAAGGTAAGTACCTAAAAGTATTCGCCAAAGCTTGTATGATTATCTAGATCAGTTCTTTAATTATTAAAAAGTGAAAACTAACCCATATTGAGATTCAAGGTTGGCGAATATCAAGTGAAGGAAAACCAAGTTTTGGATTTGAATAAACACCAAATCGGCATCAAAGGTAAGTCTTTTTACAAATCCTACTAGGATTTGGATATCATAGCCAAATAGAATTTATGCTAAGTAATAAAGGAAGAATCAAATGTAGGGACTAAGGATCTAAACTTTAGATCTAGCTTTTCGGAATCTCAAGGAATCGCTAAACAAATCAGGTGTGTACGCACACTAACTTTCGATATTTCATATGGCTATTATTTAATTTATGAATATGTATAAGAATGTGAATGTGGCTAAGTACCACAAATGTGGCAAAAAGTACCCAGGTACGTTTCCTACTTCGGATAGGATTGTGAAATGTGTTATTCTATAACATGCGAATATATGTATATAAACATGAAATTAAGTAAGTTATGCATAATATATATTCTTGGGGCATTCGGGATTTATGTGAAAGGGAAGAGTAGGTGTTGACTTGGTCTCACCAACGAAGGTGTTGACTTGGTCTCACCAACGAAATATAGGTGTTGACTTGGTCTCACCAACGAAGGTGTTGACTTGGTCTCACCAACGAAATATAGGTGTTGACTTGGTCTCACCAACGAAGGTGTTGACTTGGCCTCACCAACTAAATATAGGTGTTGACTTGGTCTCACCAACGAAGGTGTTGACTTTGGTCTCACCAACGAAATATGGTGACTACGGTCACATTATTTGAATATAGTGTCTAATGACACAACGTGGTGTGTAGCGGATGGAGGGTTGACTTAGTAGTCCCCACGGTGTGAATGGCAGGTACGGGTGGTGTGTAGCGGATGGACCATTAGGCTTGGGTTGGGTTGCATCATCATTATTTTTATATGAAATTGATTTGAACATGTATGCCTGATTTGTTGAATGTTAGTACTGTGTGCACATTGAGTCCGTTGACTCACCCCATTGTGGGAACTATTTTCAGGTGATAAACAGTGACGGACCGGGACGGTAGACCTTGAGGTGGCCATACATCAATTTGAAGATTTTATTTATTTTGGACTTTATTTCTTTTTAGTACATTTAATTTTATTATTGGGTTTTACTTGATGTAATAAGGCCATAAGGCCCAAGTTGGATTTCTTTATTTCTTTTTACTTTTAATTATTATGTTTACGAATTTTTATTAAGTAAAGATCAAGCAAATACATTTTTAAAATAAAACCTAAATGTTTTGTCACTTTAAATAAATGGATTTTTATGTTAGATAAATTGGTTTTCAGCACAAGCCCAACCCAAACCAATCTTTTTTTTTTTTCAAAATCACACAGGTTTTTCTCTAAGTAACAAAAGAATTTTAAAACCGGTTTACTTGAGGAACATACCAGATCCGGTCCATTCTCGTGGGCCGGGTGTGGGGTGTTTCAGTTTCAACCCTCGATACCAATGTCATTTAATGACTTCCAAAATTCATGCATTGAAAATATTAAAAGGATGTTCAATGATTTGGCCAAACGAAAAACTGAAACCCAGCACGTTAGGGCACAGTTTCTCGGATTTCCAATCACAGAATATTACCTTGGTGTATAACGTCTTATCTCGAAATAACGAAATGTCACATCCAACACGTTAGGACACAACACATCGAATTCTTGAGAATAAGCTTTTTATTTAAAATGTATTTGTTTTAAAATGATATTCGGTTATTTAGATTAAACGAGGAAAATTGAAACCCAATATGTTAGGGTACGATTCTCTCGAATTTCTAAATATGGAATATTACCTTTGTGAAAGAAATCAATTTTGTAACAGTCAAATTAACACTATAAAAACAAATTACAATGTTAATGTATAGAACAATAGTAAATGCGTTAATGTGGACGGTGATAACAGGGGACGACAATGAGACGGGATAAGGAAATAAAACGGACTAATTACAGAAGAGAAAAATAATAAGTAAAACCGAATAAACAAATAAGATAAAAAGAATGCGGTAATAATAATATGAGAAAATGATAAAAATAATAGCAATAATAACGAAATGAATACGAACAATCGTGATGAAAAAAAGTAAATGGCAGTAATAACAATAACAACAACAACAACAACAACAACAACAACAACAACAATAATAATAATAATAATAATAATAATAATAATAATAATAGTAACAATAATGATAATAATAATATTAAAAATAATTGATTTAATGATAAAGTGGTTAAAATAGTAAAAAAGGACTAAAATTGAATAAAAAACGGACTTTTGGGAAAATCTGGAGTAAAAATAGAAGGGAAGGACCTGTCCGATATACGCGGATAACTTGGGGACTAAAGTGGGCAATAGCCCATTCCCTCCAAAACGCATAGCATCGACAAGGACCTGATTGCAAACCAACTAAGCTTTCGGGGCAAATTTTTAAAAATTGAAGACCTGATTGCGATAAGAAAAAAGGGCGGAGGGGATAAAAGTGAAATTAGCCCCTCCAATGAAAAACACGTGGATCCTAGGCGGAGCGGGTCGGGTCGAATTGGGTCATGTCAAACGGCGTCGTTTTGGGGCCACTGAAACAGGCCCTAAATGGCGTCGTTTTGGTCCCCTTATAAAAGCAAATTTTTTCCTTTTCTTTTTCATTTCTGCTGCTTGCTTTCAAAAAAAAAAAAAAACTAACCCCTTTGTTTTTTATTCTTTGCAGGTTTGGGGTCTCCGGCCAGTCAGTCGCCGCGCACCTCCGCCGTCGGCCGCCATGAACGACGACCGAAAATTAAAGGTAAAATTCTCTCTTTTTAAGCTCTTTTAATATATATATATATATTATAGGTAAATAATTTCAAAAAAAGAAAACAAAATGATAAATAGATGGAAAACAGTTTCGGAAATAGGGGATAAAAAGAAAAAAAGAAAGGACCTTTTGCACGTTTTTGTTTTTCTTCTCTGTTGCTTGTTGTTTTTTTGGTTTGTTTATATGCTTGAATCTATTTTTTTGTTAAAAAAATGCTTCTGTTATTCGTGAAAAAAAAGTCCCCTTACAAAGAAATATTGATTGGCTTTTATAGCCTAAATTCTGATACATCCATTTATTTCTGTCCTTTCTCTTTTAAGTCTTGCAGGTGCAAGTGGCGTGGGCGGTGGAGATGTGATGTGGGCGGTGGCCGATGGCTTTGGCAAAGCAAGTGGGGCAGCAGGCGACTGCACTTAGGGTTAGGGGAAATAGGTTTTATTATTATTATTATTATTTAGGTGTTGGCCTGGGGTTTTAGGTCTATTTTGGGCTTTGGTTGTATGGGTCTTAATGATGTTTGGGTTTTAATTTTAGTTTGGGTTTGGGCTAGGTAAAAATGGGCTTGTACAGTGTTAATAAAATAAATCTAAAATTTTAAATTAAAAAAACTAAATTCTCAAAAATAAAAATATAAAAATTAACTCAACGAAAATTGTAATAAAACTATGTTTGTGTTAAACAATTTTAGAGGACGGACGCCATACCAAAGACACAAAAATTGTCCACTAGATTTATCTGATTTAATATTAAAACTATTTATTTAATGTTTAAATTGGCAAATATATTTAAATATGTTGAAAGAAAATAAAAATTGAGAAGGTAGGCCATTTTTTCTATAATTTACTGATCTATGTTGTTTTTGGAGGGAGAAAGGAAAACGCGTCTTACAGGGAGAAAGTGCGCCCTGTAGGACGTGTTTTTCTTTTCCCAAAAAAATACATCCTATGTGGCACGTTTTCTCTTCCAATTTAGTGAAAATGTACTCTGTAGGACACATTTTCTATCCAACGATAACTTTTCCCAACAGGCAAAAATCCCAACGGCTATGGGACTCCAACAACCATTTTTTCCCTATATAAACCCTCAAATTCTCATTTTTTTCAACTCAACTCTCAACTTCCACAATTTGATTATCAATTTTCTTGTTCTAGATTTGTTATTCTCAATTGTCAATTCTCAATTTTTTAACCCAAATTCCCAATTCCAAAGATTTTTAAATATTTTTTCTTAATTCTTTGATTTTATTTTATTAATTATTCGATGGCATATCAATTTATTCATTTGGATGACAAGCACATCGACGGCGTTCAATTACAAATGGTAAGAAAATATTATTTAATTATTTAATTTTAATCTGTTAATTATTATGATGTTAAGAAAATATTATCAAATTATTTAATTTTAAATAGTTAATTTCTATGTTGTTTAGATTAATAATTTTATATGTTTATATACGCGGGCCGAAGATCGAATTTTGGAGATGTACATAAACAACTTAAGCGAAGGTGCACCGAAGGTCATTCATGGACACTTGCAAGATGCAGGCTTTTAATATGCAGCTCGCATGCTCGGGACGGGGGGACTAAATGTAACACCCCTAACCCGTATCCGTTGTCAGAATAGGGTTACGAGACATTATTAACAAATCCCAACTTTTATACCATCATAAAGCCACTTAAGACATATTAAAATTTGTTTATGTATCCACACATCCTTTACGGATTTAAATCACAAAATTCAACTGAGTATAAATTGATCACGTGTAGATACAGATAAATATATATATATAAAAGACATTTGATTTCAGAATATAATACATACACTTCACTAAACCAAAGTCATATACGGCATCATCCATATAGGACCATGATCAATCATACTATATACATTTATTTAGGTCGCAAAATGATGCACCAATTCATATGCCAAAATTTACCCTATTTAAAATGCCCACTCATAATCAAAATACAAGACAACTTTATGCATCAAATATATTTTTCAATAACCATTCGACTAAATATGCCAATCATCATTTTCGGTTCCACTAAATAGGATCATAATAGTATAATTAACTTAAATATCAATTTAAAGACTCGTACACCGCATACATGATATATATATATATATATATATATATAAAAGAAAAATAGGTATAGTTGATTATATATATACTCATACATTAAATAACCTACTTAATATTTAAAAAAAATAACCAGGTCTATTACAAGAACATATACATAAAATACATTTCCAAAGATCCTTAGATCTGAGTCGAATATACATAAACTCTTTCATACTTTTTAGCCAAATCATATAGTAAAATATACTCATCTCATATATTCACATAACCAAATCGAAATGGCCATTCTTTAGTCATTGAAAAACTTTGCATTTTATCCATTTATCCAAACCCAAATCACAAGACTATATCATTAAGCATCTACCAAGTATATCATATACATAAGAAAATATATCACTTTCAAAACATGATTAAAACATAGCCAACTCAACCAATTATTTATAAAGCATATTAGGCACATCTCATACATATATATATATATATATATTCCATAATCAAACTTGCATAGACTTAAGTATTTTAACTAGCCATTTTCGCATGGCTTGTAATTACAATCTCAAAATTTACCAAGAACATATGCTAGCCTATACATGCCATAGACTTTAAGTTTATATACAAAAGCGGTACCAAAAATTTTGATGATAGTGTGATGAGCTTCGACTATGATCCCCAAGCACGAGGTGAACGCCTCAAAAGAAAATCTATAATACACCAACAACCATAAACGAAATAAGCTTCCACAACTTAGTAAGATGTAAACAATTCGTATACAAATAAGCTCATATAAACTTTCATAATTAGTCCCACAAAATCCCATCCTTGTCAAATAACTAAACATTCAAGATTAGAATCTATGGGAGCTTGTATTTATACAAATCTACATTCATATACCTTACTTATTTCCATGTAGCACCATCATGTATTAGTAATGAAACACCCCAAACCCGGCCCACGAGCCTTGACCGGATCTGGTATGTCTCTCGTCCTAATCCGATTCAAAATTCTTTTGTGACTTTGGAAAAACGATGTGTTTTGAAAAAAAGATTGTTTTTGGGTTGGGCTCGAGTTGGAAACAAGTTAATTTTATACTTGAAATCCCTTGATTTTAGGTGACAAAACATTTAGAGTTTAGTTTAAGATAAATTTACTTAGTCCTAAAAAAAAAAATATTTTGTAGCATGATAAATGGAAGTAAAATAATTCAACTAAGGCCTTATTACATCAAATAATTCCCAAAAAAATAAATTCAAAGTATTTAAAATAAAAAGAGTCCAAAACAAAGAAAAATTTGAACTTCACATGGCCTCCACTAAGCTCCTGCCGACCTGGCCCATCACTGATCGTCACCTGAAAGAAAATGTTCCCACAACGGGGTGAGTCAAACAGACTCAATGTGTACACAAACACTAAGTCCAAATAGATTCAGGCATATCAAGTCATATACATTCATATCGAAATATACAATTAATGATGCATTTCCAAGCCCAAGCCTAGTTACCAACCGCTACACATCACCCGTACCAACCTGCACACCGTGGGGACTACTAAGTCAACCCTCCATCCGCTACACACCATCGAAGGCAGTCACTGCAGTCGACGTGCTCATCGCCCTTATATATTTCGTGGCATAGCCACCAGATAATATTTTGTGTCATGAGACACCACATTCAGATAATGTGACCGAAGTCACCACATTCAGATAATGTGACCGAAGTCACCACATTCAGATAATGTGACCGAAGTCACCACATTCTTATATCGTGACATGAGTCACCACATTCACTTCTCCTTTTCATAATATCCCATATGCCCCCATATATCATACACATTATGCAATATCATGCCTTAATTCACATTCTTATCATATTCACATTCATGGCATAACAAACCATATCATACTCATAGTAGGAGTGGGAAAATGTACCTTAGTACTTTGTACCATTGTATGGTACCTTAGCCATATTCACATTCTTATAAACATGCTCATATTAAATATTGCCATAAATCTTATTAAAAGATAGTGTGGGGTACACACCTGATACACTTTGCGGTTCACTTAAATCCTGAAAAGCCCGATCTAAAACCTTAGATCCTTTAGTCCCTATAATCGGCCAACACTAGGCATATTAGCAAAAAGGCCTATTTGGCTAAAAACCCAATTCCCGAAGGATCTTTGCGACAAAAGTCCTTACCTTGTTGCCGTTTTCATCACTAATCAAGTCCCGAAACTTTGTTGTGCTTCTCCTTGAAATCGTTCAACACTAAGCTTTTTTTAAACAAAGAAGGAATAGACTTAAAACATCAAATATGGCCTTGGCAGATTGTACTTATGCACTTACCTTGCGATTTCCAAATCCCGAAAACACCACTTGACTATGGAGATGTCGACAGCCCTATACACGTATGTTGGATTTAATCTAACACTAAAACATAATAGAATGGCCTATGGCCGAATTTCACTTATGGCTTACCTTGGGTTCTTAAAATCCCGAAGATCCCCTATTGTAGCCGACTTTACTGAAAAAGTCCCGGAAGATCCTTTCAAATTTCGGCAAACAAATTATTAATGGGATTAGTCCTAGATTTTGACAAGTCTTAAAAGAAAAGGAATAAAATTGAATTTGCTCTTACCCCTAATGATGAAATCGGTTACACCTTCTTCCCGACACCACGAGATTGGCTTAGAGACTTGATGAATAATCGGCTATGGGCTTGAAACTTATCTTGACTTTTGATTGGGTTTGCAAAAGAAGAAGAATTGATGATGGGAAGCACAGGGTATTTCGATTTTAATCAAAATAAACGAAGGAAAGAAGAGTTGTTTGGAAGAATTCGGCTATGGTGATTTTTGGGAAGGGAATTCGGCTAGAGAAGAAAGGTGAGAGAATAAAAGAAATAAGAAAAAAGATAAACACTTTGCTGAAAATTTTGGCTATAAACTTAATCACAAGCCTCACCTTGTTATTCTCAAATTTTATCTCTTATCACCTCTTTAAATTAATCAAATAAATCCATCAATTATCCCTTATCTAGCCAAATTTAAAAAGGATAAAACTCATCTTGTAAGTGCCTTGATACCGTCCATTACCTCCCCATTTTGACTCCAATAAGCAAAAGAAATAAAAACCCTTCTTTTGCCTCCCATGCGGCTCGAACCCTGGCCCAATTGCACATGTAGGTGGCGTCACATGCTAGGCCCTTAAATGGCGCCTTGTTGCCACTTTGCCAAGCCCATTCTCATGTCATATCTCCCTTACATTTTCTCTTAAGGCCCTATCCTTTTAGCTTCCCCTTTTAGACTTAAAACTTAATATATTTTTTTAAGGCTTTCTCCTATTTTCTAAAGTTCACAAATTCCATTACACACATTCACAACATACTCAAGCATGTTATTTCATATAATTAAGCGTAAATGCATAAGCCCATTTTCAGGATATTACAGTTCTACCCCCTTAAAATAATTTCGTCCTCGAAATTACCTGGCTAGAATAGGTGGGGTATTCTTTGTCGATTGCTTCTTCCATTTCATGAAGCTTCTTCCGATCCATGATTGCGCCATAACACCTTAACTAAAGGTCTTGATTTCGTCGTAACACTTTCACATCTCGTTCTAGAATCTGAATTGGCTCCTCTTCATAGGACAAATCTGGCCTTAGCTCCACCTCTTCAACCAGTACTACATGAGATGGATCCGATCGGTAACGGCGTAGTATGGACACATGGAATACGTCGTGCATCTGCTTCAATTCCGGTGGCAACTCCAACTGGTATGCCACTAGTCCAATTCACTTCAAAACCTTATAAGGTCCTATAAACCTTGGACTTAACTTCCCTTTCCGACCAAATCTCATTACCTTTTTCCAAGGCGAAACCTTAAGAAACACTTAATCTCCTACATCAAATTCTATTTCCTTCCGTTTGAGATCTGCGTACGACTTCTGTCTATCAGATGCTTCCTTTAACCGTGCTCGAATTATCTCAACCTTTTCTTCGGATTCTGCCACTAACTCTGGACCCAAAACTAGACGTTCTCTCAATTTCGTCCAACATGTAGGAGTCTGACACTTCCGACCATACAGTGCTTCGTACGGTCCCATCTGAATACTGGCTTGATAACTGTTGTTGTAGGCAAATTTCGCTAGAGGCAAATATTCCTCTCAACTTCCTCTAAAATCCATCACACAGCCTCTCAACATATCCTCCAACACTTGGATTACTCGCTCAGATTGGCCGTCTGACTGTGGATGAAAAGCCATAGTGAAATCCAATCTTTTGCCTAAAGCCTGATGTAATGCCTTCCAAAACCAAGAAGTAAACCTTGGGTCCCTATCTGAGATAATCGACATCGGCACTCCATGCAACCTTACGACTTCCGCCACATACAACTTTGCCAACCTCTGCAAAGAATAATCAACTCTCACCGAAATAAAGTGCGCGGACTTGGTCAAACGGTCCACTATTACCCATACCGAGTCCTTCTTAGTAGGCGTAAGGGGAAGCCCACTAACGAAGTCCATGGTAATTCTCTCCCACTTCCACTGCGGAATCATGATTGGCTGAAGCAATCCGGACGGAACTCAGTGTTCAAATTTTAACTTGCTGACATGTTAAACACTTTCCCACGAATTCAGTAACTTCTTTCTTCAAACCAGGCCACCAAAACTGCTCCCTCAAGTCTCTGTACAACTTAGTGCCTCCAGGATGCATAGCATAAGGGCTACTATGCGATTCCTGAAGAATAGTTCGTCTAAGTTCCTTATTTTTAGGCATACAGACCTTTCTCTTGAAACACAACACTCTTTCGCGATTAATGCCATAATCTTCCAACTCTCCATTCTGTACTTGCTGTAGCTTAGCATTTAGGTCCTCATCAGCCAACTGTCCCTCTTTCACTTCATTCAACCACGTCGGCTTGACTTGCAACTCTGGCAATAGGCTTCCATCATCATACAAACTCAAGTGTGCGAACATCGCCCTCAGATTCGACACAACCTTCCGACTTAGGGCATCCGCCACTACATTCGCCTTGCCCGGATGGTACTCTATTGAACAATCATAGTCCTTCAGTAATTCAACCCACCTTCGCTACCTCAAGTTTACCTCCTTCTGAGTCAGTAAATACTTAAGGCTCTTGTGGTCGGTGTAGATCGTCAACTTTTCGCCATAAAGATAGTGCCTCTATACCTTAAGAGCGAAGACCACTGCTGCTAATTCTAAGTCATACGTCGGGTAGTTCACCTCATGTGGCCTCAACTATCGGGGCGCATATACGACTACCTTCCCGTCTTGCATCAATACGCAACCCAAACCTATATAGGAAGCGTCACAATACACCGAAAAATCTTTTCCTGCCTCAGGCTGAATCAACATTGGAGCTTCCGTCAATACCCTCTTAAGCTTTTTAAAGCTCTCCTATTGCTTATCCGTCCATACAAAGGGTACTTCCTTCCTCAATAACTTTGTCAAAAGCACTGCTATTGACGAGAACCCTTCTACAAACCTTCTGTAGTAGCCTGCCAATCCCAAGAAACTGCGAATCTCAACCACTGACCTAGATGGTTTCCAATCCAACACTGGTTCAATCTTTCTAGGATCCACCCTTATTCCTTCTGCTGACACCACATGCCCTAAGAAGGCAACTTCCCTAAGCCAAAATTCACACTTGCTGAATTTGGCATAAAGCTTCTTCTCCCTCAATACTTGCAGCACAATCCGGAGATGCTCATCATGCTCCTCCTCAGTCTTGGAGTATACGAGGATGTCGTCGATGAACACCACGACGAACCTATCCAAGTAAGGTTGAAAAACCCGGTTCATCATATCTATGAACGCGGCTGGAGCGTTTGTCAACCCGAACGACATTGCTACAAACTCATAGTGGTCGTATCTTGTCCTAAAGCCTATCTTATGGATATCTGCCTCCTTCACCTTCAACTGATGATATCCCGACCTTAAGTCGATCTTTGAGAACACTGCCGCCCCCTTAAGCTGATCAAACAAGTCATCTATCCTTGGCAAGGGATACTTGTTCTTGATGGTCAGCTTATTCAACTGACAATAATCTATGCATATTCGCATAGTTCTGTCCTTCTTCTTCACAAATAGGACCGGTGCTCCCCACGGAGACACACTGGGTCGGATAAACCCACGATCCAGTAATTCTTGGATTTGAGCCTTGAGCTCTACCAACTCCTTTGGTGCCATTCTGTACGGGGCAATTGACACAGGAGCTGCTCCTGGCAGCAAGTCAATTCCAAACTCTACCTCCCTATCTGGGAGTATTCCTGGTAATTCCTCCGGAAACACATCCTCAAAATCCCTTACCGTTCTAACTCCACTAACACCTTCTTCCTTTCTATCTAATGCACTTACGAAGGCTAAAATGCCTTGCACCCTTTACGAACCATCTTTTCAGCCTTTAGCACCGAAACTACATTAGACAAGTAGTTTCTTCTTTCTCCTATCATAATTACTACCTCGTCCTCCGGGGTCCTTAACTCCATTCGCTTAGCTGCACAGTCCAACACAGCCTGATGGTCCACTAGCCAGTCCATTCCAAGTATGAGATCGAATTCTCCGAAGGGAAGTTCCATCAAGTCGGCAGAAAATACTACGCCTTGAATTTCTAAAGGTACACTGCGAAAGAGCTTATTCACCACTACAGTTTGACCTAGTGGGTTTACTACAGTCATCTCCCTATCAGAAAGTTCAGAGGCTATGTCTAGAGTTTAACTACTCTACATGCCACATAAGAATGGGTCGAGCCCACATCAATTAAAGTAACATAAGGCTTTCTAAATACAAGGAACGTACTGGTTATGACGTCCGACGCGTCTCCCTCTTCCCTACGGTGAACCGCATAAACCAATCCCGACTGCCTTGCCTCAGTATTAGCAGCACCTCGGTTCGGTGTTCCACGTCCTCTACCAGTATTGTTACCTCTACCATTCGGACCACGACCTCGCTGAGGCTGCTGTCCACCTCTACTAGCCTGATTAACATTCTGAGCTACTGGTCGATTCCCATCTGGTCTCATCGGCAGTCCTTAATCATATGGTCCTTTGACACACGTTTGAAACACCTACCTGTCTTCTTCCAGCATTTGCCTAAGTGTTCCTTCCCATACTACTCACAAGTACGATATTGCCCTCCAGTACCAGTTTGCTGACCTCGCGGCCCATCAACTCTAGGCCTTTTCTGAGCATTTCCAGATGATCCAGATGACCCAAAACCTCTCTTATATCTATTCCGATCAGAGTTTTGCCTTGCAGAGTCCTTAATTCCTTCAGCCACCTTAGCTTTCTCTACTAATGCAAAAAACTCCCGCTCCTGATGTGGAGCGATTAACAACCTCAGGTCATCCCTTAGTCCATCCTCAAACCGGACACATCGCTCATGCTCTGTTGCCATCACTCCTCGAGCATACCGGCTCAGCCTCAGAAATTCAGCTTCGTACTCTGCTACAGACTTGTTCCCTTGAACCAGCCCCAAAAATGCCTTCCTTTGCTCATCAATATATCTGGTTCCCACATTCTTCTTTTGATACGTCGCCTTAACATACTCCCAGGTTAGATCCTCAGCGGTGGCACCATCCCGAACTGTTAACCACCATTGATACGCTTCATCGCGTAGCAGTGCCACTATTCCCTTCAACTTCTCCTTAGGGGTCAGATCGAGCTCATCCATAATGCGCTCGATTGCCTCCAACCAATATTCAGCTGTACTGGGTGCCACATCAGATACTCCACAGAACACTTCAGCTCTGTTGGCTCGGAATCACTCGGGTACAGATTTCTGAGCTCCAATATTCCCTCCAGCACTAGCCACCATTTTAAGAACTCGCAGCACAGCCTGCGATACAGCATCCTCTCCCGTCTGATCTTGCTGCTCAATACCGACAGCTGGTGGTGGTGGCGGTGGTACCTCATTCTCAGATCCTTGACCCGATCTAACGGGCTTCAACACAGTCATTTTGCCTCGATCGCGTCCCCGTGCATTGCGACCACGTCCCCTAGAGTTTATTTCTACTACCACGCTTTAATCTGACTAGGAAATTTTATGCATTAGCCATTGTTTCCCTGATTATTCGCAAAGAAGTTTTATGGAAAGAGTTTAGTAGCAGTTCTTTCGATCAATCAAAGTTTCAAGTTTTCTATCCTAATTCACAGAAAAGCACATCCATTCCATAGTATCCCCCATACACATTCACTCTTCGGACATTTCTGTCCGTTCCTATCCCAGGGGTATTTTCGTAATTTATCCTATAGGGGTATTATCGTAATTTGTCAAAATAAGGTTCCTTGGTGATTTTGTCAATAAGGGTATTCTGGTAATTTTGCATTCCCGGGGGTATTTTGGAAATTTTGAAATCTGAGGGTATTTTGATAATTAACCCGAGTAAATTTATAAATCTTAATAAATCAAGGGTATTTTGGAATTTACAAAACTTGGGGGTTGTTTTTGAGAATTTGTTTTCCAAATCAGTGTTGTTGCAGAAAATTTTTTTTGAAGATCGGGGGTCATTCTGGTAATTTTGTAACTCGGGGGTATTTCGGTAATTTACAGATTAGGGGTAATTTTCGTAAATTTTTTTCAAAATCAAGGTATTTTGATATTTTTTAAATTTAGGGTTTTTGAACAAAGTAATGAAATTTTGATAAGAACTGTAGGTAATATGAGTATTTTATAAACCAAGGGCATTTTGGTAATCTTACCATTAGGGGCATTTTAGTAATTTTGCAAATAGGAAATATTTTGGAAAAAATTTCACAATAATCTTTTGCTACACTTAGAAGGTTAATATAGAGATTTTAAAGCTAGGGTTTCCATAAAAATACGGCTAGTCCATTTCGGGTTTTAGTCGGGGTTTAGCAGTGAATAAGTCCTCTTGGTTAGGGTGAACCAAGCTACGCACTGTAGGATTCGAGTGGAGATGAGGTGAGTCACGCTGATTGCTTAAATACCAAGCTCCCACCGAAACCAATCCTAGACATGCGCACCATGGTTGCCACACCCTAACTCGGCGACTTAACCACAGGTTTGTTTAGTTAGGCATTTAAGTTTTATGTATTTTTGTTGGGGTAACCTAGTCCTAGGGTTCGAGTACTTATCATGCTAATCTACGTTCCATTCCAGTTCTACCCTTCTACAAGTCACAATATAAATCACACAAGAGATAGGGTTACTTACCTGGTGGACTTCGGGTCGGAGACTTAGTGTGCCATGCCAGAAAAAACTTGCTTAATTCACAAAATTCCTTTTGGGCTTAACTTTGAAAACGTTTTGGGCCTTAAACCCAAGGCTGAGAGTTTAAAACCTGGCTCTGATACCAAGCTGAAACACCCCAAACCCGGCCCATGAGCCTTGACCGGATCTGGTATGTCTCTCGTCCTAATCCGGTTCAAAATTCTTTTGTGACTTTGGAAAAACGATGTGTTTTGAAAAAAAGATTGTTTTTGGGTTGGGCTCGAGTTGGAAACAAGTTAATTTTATACTTGAAATCCCTTGATTTTAGGTGACAAAACATTTAGAGTTTAGTTTAAGATAAATTTACTTAGTCCTTAAAAAAAATATTTTGTAGCATGATAAATGGAAGTAAAATAATTCAACTAAGGCCTTATTACATTAAATAATTCCCAAAAAAATAAATTCAAAGTATTTAAAATAAAAAGAGTCCAAAACAAAGAAAAATCTGAACTTTACATGGCCTCCACTAAGCTCCTGCCGACCCGGCCCATCACTGATCGTCACCTGAAAGAAAATGTTCCCACAACGGGGTGAGTCAAACAGACTCAATGTGTACACAAACACTAAGTCCAAATAGATTTAGGCATATCAAGTCATATACATTCATATCGAAATATACAATTAATGATGCATTCCCAAGCCCAAGCCTAGTTACCAACCGCTACACATCACCCGTACCAACCTGCACACTGTGGGGACTACTAAGTCAACCCTCCATCCGCTACACACCATCGAAGGCAGTCGCTGTAGTCGACGTGCTCATCGCTCTTATATATTTCATGGCATAGCCACCAGATAATATTTTGTGTCATGAGACACCACATTCAGATAATGTGACCGAAATCACCACATTCAGATAATGTGACCGAAGTCACCACATTCTTATATCGTGACATGAGTCACCACATTCACTTCCCCTTTTCATAATATCCCATATGCCCCCATATATCATACACATTATGCAATATCATGCCTTAATTCATATTCTTATCATATTCACATTCATGGCATAACAAACCATATCATACTCATAGTAGGAGTGGGAAAACGTACCTTAGTACTTTGTACCGTTGTATGGTACCTTAGCCATATTCACATTCTTATAAACATGCTCATATTAAATATTGCCATAAATCTTATTAAAAGATAGTGTGGGGTACACACCTGATACACTTAGCGGCTCACTTAAATCCCGAAAAGCCCAATCTAAAACCTTAGATCCTTTAGTCCCTATAATCGGCCAACACTAGGCATATTAGCAAAAAGGCCTATTCGGCTAAAAACCCAATTCCCGAAGGATCCTTGCGACAAAAGTCCTTACCTTGTTGCCGTTTTCACCACTAATCAAGTCCCAAAACTTTGTTGTGCTTCTCCTTGAAATCGGTCAACACTAGATTACCTAAAGGATTAGTTTCGGCTTTTTTTGAACAAAGAAGGAATAGACTTAAAACATCAAATATGGCCTTGGCCGATTGTACTTATGCACTTACCTTGCAATTTCCAAATCCCGAAAACACCACTTGACTATGGAGATGTCGACAGCCCTATACACATATGTTAGATTTAATCTAACACTAAAACATAATAGAATGGCCTATGGCCGAATTTCACTTATGGCTTACCTTGGGTTCTTAAAATCCCGAAGATCCCCTATTGTAGCCGACTTTACTGAAAAAGTCCCGAAAGATCCTTCCAAATTTTGACAAACAAATTATTAATGGGATTAGTCCTAGATTTTGACAAGTCTTAAAAGAAAAGGAATAAAAATCAAATTTGCTCTTACCCCTTAATGATAAAATCGGTTACACCTTCTTCCTGACACCACAGAGATTCGGCTTAGAGACTTGATGAACAATCGGCTATGGGCTTGAAACTTATCTTCGACTTTTGATTGGGTTTGCAAAAAAAGAAGAATTGATGATGGGAAGCACAGGGTATTTCAGTTTTAATCAAAATAAAAGAAGGAAAGAAGAGTTGTTTGGAAGAATTCGGCTATGGTGATTTTTGGGAAGGGAATTCGGCTAGAGAAGAAAGGTGAGAGAATAAAAGAAATAAGAAAAAAGATGAACACTTTGCTGAAAATTTCGGCTATAAACTTAATCACTAGCCTCACCTTGTTATGCTCAAATATTATCTCTTATCACCTCTTTAAATTAATCAAATAAATCCATCAATTATCCCTTATCTAGCCAAATTTTAAAAAGGATAAAACTCATCTTGTAAGTGCCTTGATGCCGTCCATTACCTCCCCATTTTGACGCCAATAAGCAAAAGAAATAAAAACCCTTCTTTTGCCTCCCATGCGACTCGAACCCTGGCCCAATTGCACATGTAGGTGGCGTCACATGCTAGGCCCTTAAGTGGCGCCTTGTTGCCACTTTGCCAAGCCCATTCTCATGTCATATCTCCCTTACATTTTCTCTTAAGGCCCTATCCTTTTAGCTTCCTCTTTTAGACTTAAAACTTAATATATATTTTTTAAGGCTTTCTCCTATTTTCTAAAGTTCACAAATTCCATTACACACATTCACAACATACTCAAGCATGTTATTTCATATAATTAAGCGTAAATGCATAAGCCTATTTTCAGGATATTACAAGTAATTAGCATACTCGTTTAGTACTTATCAAATTCTATACCTCCACTTTGAATTACCACAAATTTCAAGAAATTATAAATAACACATACCTTTAATGTACTTACCAATCACATCTTAACTATCCATACATAGCATAGGGTACTATATTCGATCATTCATATAATACAATAGCATAGGGTACTTATATATCCGCACACATAGTGCCATTTCCAGTAATGTATCGCACACATAGTGCCGTTACTTACATTCCCGCACACATAGTGCCATTTCCAGTAACGTATCGCGCACATAGTGCCGTTACTTACATTTTCGCACACATAGTGCCATTTCCAGTAACGTATCGCACACATAGTGCCGTTACTTACATTTTCGCGCACATAGTGCCATGATTCCGTAACATATTGCACACATAGTGCCGTTACTTAACCTGTCATTCATTCAACTCTACCATACACTTATAAAATCCAATTTTCAACTTCACATATAAACGTATACACATATATAACTTTATTATTTCAATCCAAGTTTATATCATATTCGGCCAAGCCCCTTTATGTGACTAACCTTCACTAAAGAAAAATATTCATATTCTTGTTTAATATCTCTCATATTCATTTACACTATTACCATGTAACTATCTCTATCATGCAATTAAATCCAACTTTCAAGCAATATCCCATTCGATCGAATTATACTAAGTACCTACACACATTCGGAAATGTAGTATAGAATAAAATTTGATTAAACTCAATTGCTTAAATCTTACCTCAGATATCGACGGACTAAACTTCCCGGCTAGTCGTTCAACTTAGCTTTTCCCCGATCCAATCCCATTTCCTTTTGTTCTTGATCTAAATAATTCCAATTTAAACTCATTCAAATATATATTCATTCAATTTGATCCAAAAACATATAATTATGCAATTTACTATTTTACCCCTAACATTTACCCCTTTTATAAATTAATCCCTAATACACAACTCACAATTTTACTCAAAATTTGAACTTCTCCCTTAAGGGCCGAATCTTCATCCTTCATTTACAAGCCTATATAACTCATTTCTTTAACAATTTAACCCCTAAAAATTTTCTTTTTTCAAATAAACCCTTAATTAATAACATTCATCAATAACTCAAAAACAACAAATGTTCATCTAACATAAATCTTCCATTATAAGCTAAAAATCATCTCAAAGCTCATCCTATCTTCAATGGCACTTCACACATACATGATCACTATGCAAAATTAACACATGGGCTTGATAATAGAGTGAATATACATATCAAAAATGCAAAAATTATTAAAAATCCTAGACTTAAGCTTACCAAATTTTAGTTGATGTGCGATGAACCCTAAGGAGCTTTTCTCTTCTTTTTCTTTTGCTATATTTGGCCAAGGAAGCTCCAAAAAGATGAACATGCAATGGGTCCCTTATTTTTTTGTGTTTTATTTCATTATGCTTAATTAATTATAATATAATACTAACATATGCCACTAACTATAATATAATATATTTACTTATATCACACCATTTTGCCATCCACTCTAGTAATAATAGGGATAATTGCAATACCAATCCCCTTAATTGAAAATACACTTCGTTTTAACCCCCCAATCAAGCAAATGGCAATTTTTTTCCACTAATGCAATTTAGTCCTTTTTCTTAAATTAAACATATAAACAATCAAATTATCATATAATATTCTAAAACATGCTCAAGCATATATCATAAATATTAATTAAAATATAAATTTTTTTAACTCGGATTCGTGGTCCTGAAACCACTGTTCCATTAGGGTCGTAATTAGGCTGTTACACTAAATTGGATCCACCACTCATCAGTGCTTTGGTCGAGATATGGAAGCTGGAGACACACACATTCCATCTCTCCTGCGGTGAGTGTACAATTACACTTGAGGATGTCAGTTTACAACTTGGTCTACCGGTTGATGGGGATGTCGTTACAGGGCTAGTTGTTAGTGCTGATTGGAGATCAACATGTGAGAAACTATTGGGGAAGGTAACAAACATGTTTAGGGGTAGTCAGATCGAGATGAGATGGTTGGAGGAAAACTTCCAAACTATTGAAGCTTCAACGAGTGACATTGAAAACGAGTAATTCACTCGCGCATTCATCTTAATGTTGATCGGGGGTTTGTTAATGCCAGATAAATCCCGCAATTTGGTGCACTTGAAATGGCTATTACTACTGGCCGACTTGAGAGAAGCAGGACGACTTGGGGATCGGCGGTGACGGCAACATTGTACCGAGAAATGTGTCGAGCGACGATACTGAAAAAAACTAAAATAGGCGGTTGCATGCTTCTTCTTCAATCGTGGGCATCGTATCGATTACCATTTCTATGCCCTCGAGTGCAAGTCCTTTATGAATTCTCACTCATAACATGGTAAAATTCATTTGATAATATTGTTACCATTTTGGAATTTTTATTGTTGTAATTTTGAAATAACATATTTTTTGAACAGGTGGAACAATCCCATGAGCCACAATAGTATACCAATCGAGCTCGAGGACATCTAACTAGCTTTAGATCAAGAAATCAATGAGAAGGTTAGTTTATGAATTTCATAGTTATCAGTTTTTTATTCCAGCATTTGAAATTAAATATTAGAAACTTGCTGAAATTTATAAATTTGTACTGCAGCTCGTATGGATGCCATACACGGATCTAAAGATCCAAGAATACGTTTTGGAGGAATTTTTGGCCAACCGTAACATTTGGTATGTGAAAGTGTCATTGGTTGTTTTTGTAATGGTCGAGATGCATGAATTCGACCGAGTGCTACGGCAGTTTGAGTGTACACAACATATTTCGCGGCAACCTCAAGAGCTCGATGACTTGTACAAGATCGACATGCGAGGGAGACTGGATGAAGATTGAGCAACATTCCAAAAGATGTATATCAAGTTATGGCATCACAGATATGATTACTTGCCAACGCGTGAATCGTATCTGACGTCGCAGTTGGCGACATCTTGGGATTACATGGATTGGTTTAGGTATCACGATAAGCTGTATCTACTGCCGACTTCAGAAAAGAGTAGGCAACGTCACTGTAAGAAGCCAAGAGGAGGGCCTATCAAACCCATGTCGAGAGGACATGCCGCAGACGGATCAACATATACTCCACATGCATACGTGGACACTATTCTCGTGCAACCTCCTGATCAGTATGGTTCATTTATTCCTGTCACTAACTCATTTGATTTTACACCATCATCACAACATGTACCACAACACGCTCAATCATTCCCTACTCCAACACAATCATCACTAGTTTATTTTACACAAGTACCACAGCACGTGTAATCATTCCCTGCACCAACACAGTCATCACCAATTTATTTTACACAAGCACCACAGCACGCACAATCATTTCCTGTAACGAAACCTTCTCCAATGGTATATTTCGCATGACCGCCACCCTCACATCTTATTACACTCCCCATGCGACACCATATAGTGGCCCGCCAATAGTGTCGCAAAAAAACCCAACATCATTGTTCTTCCAAGCTAGGTCGTCCTTGCAAATGCTGACTCGGTCAAGGGGGATGCACTACGGGCAGTTGGGACACGGTTGTAGTCATCCACGAATGGAGGAGATGAGGTCACCGATCAACCCCAATGTGCACATGAAGACCAGGCCGAAGATCAACCCTGACGTGCACATGAGACGAGGTCAAAGCCCCAATGGAGTCGCCAACCCAAAAGTGCGATGAAACCCTAAGTGTACTTGACGTGCAGCCGGTTGTGAAACACATTTAGGGGATTGATGATGATGTCTATTTGTAATTTTCCAAAGTTGTTTACTTTGTTTTACATTGACAATTTACACTTATTATATATATATATATATATATATCTTGTTTACTACAATTAGGATGCATGTGCATAAGTTTTTAAGTTAAGGATTTTGAATATGTAGGGTCATGCTACAAACATTGTAATTTTTGAAGGATTTAAATGAAAATTTAGTAAATTAATGTTGTATATGGTTTGTGTATCTTTTACAATGAAAAAAAAAATAGTAAATTCAAACATACCTTAAAACTATAACAATGTCGATCTCAAATGCTGGATAAATTTACAAAATTTTAATTTCAAAACGTGAAAAAAAATAATTTCTATAAAAAAAACTCGTCTTACAAGGTGCATTTTCACTGAACTAGTAGAGAAAACACACCAAGTAAGACGCCTTTTTTTGGTGAAAGGAAAATGCGTCCTAAAGAACGTGCTTTCTCTTCTAGTTTAGTGAAAGGATGCATTGTAGGACGTATTTTCCTTTCTCTCCTAAAACAATATAAATTGATAAATTTTTTAAAAAATGTCATAGTTTTAAAATTTTTTTTGAGCATATTTATATAAATTTTTAGGGAGAAGCGAGTTTTTTAGGGCTGAAATAAAATTTTAAATTTTAATAGTTTATATCTTATAATTTTAAAAGATTAAATTAAATTTTCATAATTTTAAAAAGGTAAAGTATAATTTTACTTTTATTAATTTAAAATTTTAAAATTTTCTAAAATATTAAAATAATAAATTTTCATTTTAAGGGATACGAACTTCTGCGAGCCCCTAAATTCCTTCCGTAAATTTGCCGTTTAAAATGTTTAGCATTAATTTATTCAACGTAATTCATTAAATTATTCCAGTGAAGCAATATTTGACTTTTTGATTTGAGTATTTTACATTCCAAATATATTGTGGATTAGGAAAATGGGATTGATTATGGTAAAAATACAGGTAATTATGAACCTAAGATGTTTACTTTTTGTCACGTTTTGTCGTTAAAAGAGGGTGAATAATGAACGGTTTTATGGTAAGATACTGGAAAAAAAAACTTTGCTTTCATTGCTCGACTCCCAAATCTATCATGGTAAATGGCCAATCCATTTGCCCAAATTATGGGCAAAATCACACAATTCCAACTTAAATGATGCAGTGAAATTAATAATGACCAAAGGCAAGACTGATTTTATGATTGTTAATAAATTTGTTTATGTTTATACTTGAATTGGATTTGGTCCCATCATTTTATTGTTTAAATAAGAATAAAATATGAATGTAATTTTTTTTGTGTTTAATAAATTATGGGTCAAAATTAATGGCACATATTAATTAGTGCGTTGTGACACACCGATTAATGGTGATATTTATAAAAGGAAACATACAATTAATAATTATTTTTAAAACCTAGTAAAATCAATGCATTATTAAATTGATAAGCAGTGGTTGATGATGTTAATAATGAATGAATGCATGCCTTTTCTCTTTTCACTTCACAGTCTGTTTAACTATTTCAATGTTGGCATAATTACATTATAAACAATATTGGTTCCTTTTATTTCTCATATCATTAGAGTTAAAATCTACTTTTTTTTTTTTTTTTTTTCCTCGTGTAAACATTACCTGTAAAATGAATGATTACTCAAATTTTCAGATTTTCATATAATTAGAAGAGGAAAAAACACCCATTTTCATCTATATTTGAAATTTAGTTATTTTATTTTTATTTTAAGGAATTTAATTCTTTTATTTTTCGGATTTGAAAATATAAATCTAATTATTAACCCTATCAAAATTCTCCTATTAAATTTATATTTTTATAATGTCATTTTTGTTATATGACTACCAATGGAAAATTTTTTATTTATATTTTAAGATGACACACCTTTAAATTTAACAGAAAATTTTTAATAATTTTAATAACTGAGCCTGGGTTTTAAATTCTAATTTTGAAAAGTACAAAACTTGAAGCATATTTTAACTCACCAGTTAATTAATCTGTGATTAATTATTTTTTTTCAGAAAAGTCAAAATCATAAAGCAAACTATCATTATAAAAGATCAATGTGGGGCTGCTGGTGCCATCCTCTATAGAACTTAGTGAGTGCCACTTGACCAGAAAGATGGAGGAGCTTTCGATGTAGCGTATGTCAAGATGTCAATTTGGTGAAGCAATGCCTTTGTTGGAGTGGCTGTATGTCTTGCCGTATGGGTTCTAATTTCTACTGGACAAGAATTAATCCCTGAAGCAACTTCTCCTATTTCTGATTTGGACATAATAATTAGAAGTTCAGGATCCAAGTACTTTCAAGTTTCAACATGATTTTTGGGGTTAGGGGAAGCTTGATAAACCTCAATTTACACATATTTTAACCCCATGCTTGGCTTATTTTTGGATGAATTCTCATTAGATTTGATGAATTCGATACTCCTAATCCCTTAATTTTATGTTTTATACTCAGGAGAGCTTAGGAAGTCGAAAAGAACGAAAAACGGGCCAAAAAGGGGCAAAACGAGCCTACATTAGAAATCACACGGCTTGGACTATCGACCACGGGCAGATCACACGACCGTGTGTGGCGACCAGAATCGACCACGGTCGAAGGAGTCCACCACGGGCGTGTCCCTGCCGTAGCAAAGAAGAGTTCTATTTGGAATAAGTTGCTTGTGGGCCAATAGAGGTATTCCAAAGCATATATAAACACCCTAGGAGGCAACCTAAAATGGGACATTGAACAGACGTCGAGTAGAAGGCAAAAAATACTCCAAGACAGCTGTCAAGAGCAGCTTAGGAGAAGGATCTCCATCAAGACTGAAGATCTCTCATTAAGTTCTTTAGAAGTTTTTGGGTTTTCATTATGTTTTGTGGTTTTCCTTATTTTATGTTGTTTCCTTCTATCAGTATGAACTAAATCCCTTAAATATCTAATGGGATGAAACCTAGACGAATCTTATTATTATTTGATTTATAAGATAAACACTTGTTCTTATTCTTAATTGTGAGTTTTTATTCTTGTTTTGATAATTCAAGTTATTAATTCAAGTCGAATGTGTTTATTCAGTGGAGCAAAAGTCCCTGTTTAAGAGAAGATCAACACAATTAAGCGGAGTTGATTGCAACCCTAGAAATAGGGCGACAAAAATATGCCGAATTAGAGTCAAATCTAATAAGGGAATCCATAGATCGATTTAATGCGACAATAGGGGTTTTAATTAGAAAGAGATTTCAATTAATCAACCTAGAGTCAGTTGTTAGTAGCCTCGAAAGAGGTATTAATATAATTTAGGGATTTCTACGGATTAAGTCAAGTGAATAAATCATATGAATTAAAAGTAATAAGTGAAGTCTAGGTGGATTCTTCCTTAGGTATTGCCTATCACATATAAGTCGTCCAAAAATATTTTCCCAATTCGCTCTCTGTTACGTTCATAGTCATTTAGTTAGTTAAATTAGTTAGTAAATTTTAGATTAAAAATAAATCCCCTTAATTATTAGGCTAGATAATAAAAAGATAGTTATTACTAGTAATTTTAGTCCTTGAGGATATGATATTCCAAACTCACCATAGCTATACTACTGTTCGATAAGTGCGCTTACCTTTTTTGAAATAATAGTTAGTTTCGACTTCCATCAAAGATCTCTATGGGTTTTGGAGTGTCTAGTGAAAGGAATTTATGGTATTCAGTGATGCCTTATTGAATGGCTTAGGTTGTGTCCTAATGAAGGATGGTAAAGTAATTGCGTATACTTTTCGTCAGCTAAAAACACATGAGCGCAATTATCTGACTCACGATTTAGAGCTGGCTGTTATGGTGTTTGCTTTAAAGATCTAGAGCCATTATTTATATGGTGAAAAAGTCATACCTATACAGATCACAAAAGTCTCAAATACATCTTATCCTAAAAAGAGTAGAATCTGAGACATCATCGTGTTGGAAAAAACCCGGTTTGAAAATGGGTTTCTTACACAATGGGAAATTAAAATTTTGAAAACCAAACTAGTTTGTGATATTTATAGCAATAAACCTTAACTGAGTTCGTACATGTGTTTCTGGATAACCAGATCATTGATGTTTTCTGGCTTTCAACCAAACGATCTTCTCCTCTATTCTCGTACCACGAACTACTTCTGGAATCTATTTTGCTTGGATCCTGTCCGATGTACTGCCAGTCCAATTAGTCACATCTATGTCTCTATCTTCTGGGAGTCATCCGCTTCGATGCCCAAGGTATGACATCTCCTCAATTGGATTTGATAGACGACATATTAGTCTTTTAATCAGTTTGCTCATTTTCGATTAGACTAAGGACATGTTAAGTTCGTCTACTAATACAAGCTGTCTATCCGTACTACGATCCAACAATGTAATACCACTTAGGGCTAGTTTGGCAATGCTTTTGAAAAGTGCTTTTGAAAAGTGCTGTGGAAAAGTGCTTTTGAGAAGTGCTTTTGAAAAGTTTGCTTTAAAATTTGAGTGTTTAGCATTCTTTGTCAAAAAGTGCTTTTGAGAAATAAAATGTCCATTTTAGACATGTTATTATCAAGTAACAAATATACATTTAAATAAATTTTAAATTAGTTAATATTATTATATTTTAGTAAGAATATAAAAATTACTATAACTTGTTAATATTTTAATATATGAAATATAAATTTTAATTTTAAATATTTATAAGTAATAAATATTAATTAGTTATAAAATTTAATTAGAATATATAAACTACATTTTAAATATTTAAATATAACCATTAAATATTTGTAATTAATATTTTAAAAATATTTTTTATTTTCAATTAATAATTTTAACACATTTGTAATTAAGCTCTCTGAAAAAAAGAAAAGTACTATGTTATTAGCGGGGTGAAAAAGTAATTAAGCACTAAAAGTGCTTTTGGGAAGGAAAAGCTAAAATTTTAGCTTCTCCTTTTAGAAGTGCTTTTGAAAAGCACTTCGAAAAGCAAAAATTTCAAAAAGCGACATTTTCGCATGACTTTTCTTCCAAAAGTGCTTTTGGAGCCAGAAGTGCTTTTGAAAAGCAATGCAGAACTGGCCCTTAGTATTAATTAAACATTTAGACAGCTAACGAGCAACATTTGCTTCCAATTTTCTTTGTGTGCAAAAATCATGTGAGGACAATTATACAAAGTATATTAATGTAATCGATGAATTTTGTTTTATTAACCAATTTGTTCGAAAAAAGTTACAAGTTTACAAACGAATATACTACAGTCAGACCACTAAATCCAAAAGTCTCCCACTTGCCCTAGTGAAGTAGATGAGCTATATTTTGCATTCCCATGCTCTCCACGTGTTTCTCAAAACTCTTAGCTAGTAAAGTCTTGGTAAACAGGTCCACAAGGTTATCCTCATATGCGACCTTGACTACATCCACAATTTCATCTGCAACTGCCTCTCTTATTATATGATACTTTCAATCATTATGTTTCGTCCTCTTGTGGTTTCTCATTTCCTTGGTATTAACTATTGCTGAACTATTGTCACATTACAGTCTGATAACTTTTTTCATACCAAGAACGACTTCAAGATTCATGAGGAACTTTCGAAGCTATATTACTTCTTTTGTAGCCTCAAAAACAGCCACATATTTGGCCTCTGTAGTGGAGTCAGTAGTACAAGTCTGCTTTACATTTCTCCACACAATGGACCCATTGCCTAGGACAAAATCATAATCCATTGTCGATTTCCTCGAATCCCAACATTTTTGGAAGTTAGAATCCGTATATTCGATAGGCGTAAGGTATTCTCTGAAATACACAAGCATATAATCCACCGTTCTCCGTAAATACTTAAGTATATGCTTAACTTCTTGGCAGTGCCTTATTCTTGGATTTGCCTGATATCATATTACCAACCCTATTTCAAAACAGATATTTGGACGTGTGCATAGCATAGCATACATGAGACTCTCTACTGCCGAAGCATAATGAACCTTTCCCATGTTCTCTCTTTCTTCCGGTGTCTTAGGACAGTCCTCTAAAGAGAGATGAAATCACAAAGGTTACTTAAATAAACTAACTAATATTAGTAAAATATATATCAAATTAATAATATTATTATCGATTACTTATCTTGAACCATTTCCACTTGTCATCAGTTGAATCACTGCGAATAGGTTTAGTCTTTCTAAATAGCAAGTGTTGGACTTTAATAACACTAATAAGGACTTTATTGAAGTACCTACTCACTGTTTCACCTGACTTTTGAAATGTATCACTATAAGTTCTATTCTTAATATGATGAGCAAGTATGAAAAGGAAAATTTCAACTTGCTCATTAATTAACAAGTGTTTTGTGTCCTTCAACCCCCCCTTTTTTTTTGTAGTAATTCAGGCAACTTAAAAAGGACAACTTTAGACATTATTAGTTCATCAATACATGTTTGTTCATCACCAAAGATAAAAACTCTAATCCTATCTTGTTTTGCTAAAAAATATAATGTGTATGATGTCATTTTAAGCCTGTAAGAAGTTAAATGTTTCTCCATGATTAGGTGAGCAAAACACCAATTTACTAGTGTCATCATCTTAATCGAATGACTTACTACACCCAGTATCATCCTCCTTCGATCCCTAGACCAAATTAAGTTAAAATATTCACTCATACTTCACTGAATACTAAAATTGAAATGAGTAATTTTTTACAAGGTACCTACAATTGTTTAATGTTATACAAAGATATTTTTAATATCAATAACAAAAGCTATACCCAACAATATAACACACAAAAATGATACCATTTATGAAGTAGCAATAGTTAAAATTAATAATCCTAATACTATAACAATATTTTAATCAATTAGCTAACAAATGAGTTGTGTGTGTGTGTTTTTATTTTTTATTTTTGCATTAGAAGAGTGAAATAATCCTAACCAGACCTAAAAATTAAAATTTTCAGCAGTTTTACATAAGGCAATGGTTCAAATTGATTTGAACTCTCGACTAGGACTTGGAAACAAAGGTATTTTTCTTTTAAAGACAAATTACGAGGGTAAACCTCCAAATTCTCAGACAATACCGCAAATTTATGTTTATGTGGTTAATATTGCATCGTAGGTTCAAGCCAAGTTGGTTTGAAACAAATTGAGTTTTGGGTTAAAATCATGACATAAATTATTATTTTTCAATTTATATCCCAAAATCTGATATGGGTTGACTTTTATAATTTAGAAAACTGGACAACTAGAGGACCAAATGAATATTTAACCATTAAGCTTTCAATCTTGGTTCTTATACAAAACTAGTCTGCACTGATTGACCACTACTTACTCTATAAAAGACCCAGAGATGTAAAACCCAAAACCACACTAAACACTTCATCTATCAATGAATTAAGCGAGTTTGGATCTATAAAATTGTCATTCTTTTAAGAACATGGAGCGTCATCCACACCAACAGTTTCAAAGCCCAAAATTTTATTTTGAGAATGATATAAAATTATAAGAATGATATAAAATTATAAGATTTTTTTTTTAAAAAAAAAAACCTAGAAAAACAAAGAAAGATAAACTCTTGGACAAAATAAACAACCCCCAAAAAAAAAAAAAAACATCAGAATCATAAAACTATTAATGCAAGCAAAGTAATGTCAACATATAGTTTATCTCAAAAAACTAACGTGAACCATGAAGTTAAAATAGAAAAGTACGAATGAGTTTTTTCAAAAATAATTTATCTCATGAAAAAAATAAAAATAAAGTAAAGAAATGAGTTTTCAGATTACCCTGTCTTGGATTAGGTAGAGAAGAGGAGTATAAAGTTGTATGCATTTCTATTATTTATTCAAAGCTCACACCAAAATTTTTCTTATTTACCTTTTTTTTTTTTTTTTTGCTTTGGGGATAAATTTGAGTATTGGTATAGGTTAAAAATCTTGTATAATTTGAGAAATTTTGGAAAATATGAGAAATTTTGAATTAAGGTTGAGAATTGCAATTTATTTAATTATATGCGGGTATAATTGGAAAAAAATTAGAACTAGCTCACAAAATACCCTTGTTAAATAAATACCACATCGACATTAGTGATAAATATCACTCAACTTGTGTATAACTTGTGTAAATAAAAATATGATGTATTAATTTACAGCACTACCAAACACATGATTATTTATAAATTACGTAATACTAGTATATTAAATAAATATAATACTCAAGTATTAACTCAACCAAATGAGGCCTTAGGGTTTTGTGAATAGAGAGGAGTCCCCCTACTAAATGATATCTTAGGGTATTTATAAGAGAGGTAAGGGCCCAATCGGGTCCTAAGTTAAGGTAGGGATTCAATGGAGGGTAAAGTGATTCTCGGATGGTCTCCTTTTTAAGGAGAACATATCCATTAATAGCAGATAGCTTAACAGAGAACCTACTCGGGTGATAAGGACGAATGATCCTTCTCATGAGGGGTACAAGGCACGTAGGTAATCTGCCACTGGGTGACTATTTGGACAGGACAAGATGGAGGGTTGTTTGTGAATTTCCATTAATTTATTTTTTATGTTGTCATGTGTCCTAATTGAGTAATTTATTGAGACTTAATTTTATCAGTACCGTATTGCAATAATTTTAAAAAATGTAAGTTTGAATGTCTTTAAAACACATCATATTTTTTATTTTAAAGATAAAAAAATATAAGTAATTTAAACGCGAAATAAATAAATAAATATGTAAATCGAAATCCAATTGAGACGAGTTTGTGGAATAAAATGCGTAGCTGGTGTACGTATGTAAATGAAATTATCCATTAAATGGCATACATAGCCACATTATTTCTGACATGAAAAAAGAATCATTATAAAATGCATGCCCATTCTTTATCTAGTCGTAGAACTATCTTTTATATTTTGTTATTTCTTAATAATAATAATAATAATAATAATAATAATAATAATAATAATAATAATAATAATAATAAGTAACAGCAATCCTGACATAATCATTCTATACGAAATCAAATAGATTTATTCTCTAAAGAAATACAATTTTACCATGAATAATTCATGATAACAAACGAATAATTTTCACTGTGCCTAAAAGAATGAATAATTTTTACAATGATTATTCCATAAAATACTTTTATTGATATAATAGGGTAATTTACTAAAATATACTAAAATTAAAAAAAATTATGGAAATGGGCCGAAAATTTAATTATTTACGAAAAAAGAGTCATTTCCTCCCAAAACGCGTCCACGTCAGCGTGTTTTCAGGGGATAAATAAAAAAAGCTCGTCCACGAGGGAGTGCTTTGTGCCACATCAGCCAAAAACATGTCCTTGAGGGCGCGCTTTGCAGATGTGGCAAAAACGCTCCCCAAGGACGCGTTGTAGCCCGTGTTTTTTTTAAAAAAAAAAACTATTCTCAAATTTTTAAAAATTTATTAGAATAAACTTTTATAAAAGTTCAAAGTGATAACACCATTTTTTTAAGGTGTCATTAATTAATAAGAAAATATAACTTACAAAGGAAATCTTTATATAGACCCAAAGTCTCATTTCTCTTGTTTTCTTGAGCAAAGTGGGATATGAGATATGTGTATATATAGACTCATGAATATTTTTACAGCTTGTTCCTAAACAATGTGGGATTCCTTCCTCTTTTAACTAACAATATGAGATTAAAGGCTACACTATATTTGATATTTTTTTTACAAAATAATTTTTTAATATTTTGTTAACATTTTCTTATATTATAAAATTATCTTTTGAGATCTTTAATCTTGTTGCATTTTAAAATTGTTAACATATACAAAAGAACTATTAAAAAAGAGAATAAATTGTACATATGAAACTTGTACATGCAATAATCTTCTATTGAATTTTAAATGTTTGAAGTTAATATCAATGCAATTCTAATTTTTAAAATAATTTTCATTATTTAAAGTTAGAAGTTATACTTTTAATTTTTATTATTTATTTTATTTTATATTATGAATGTTTGATTAATAAATAAATGGTGAGTATTTGGTACTCAAATAGTATTTTTTGTAATTTTAAAAATTGATATATCTTTTAAATATTTATTTATTTTTAATATTTTACTATACTAATTAATTTTTAATTCTAATTTAATTTAATTTTCATCACCTAATGAATGCCGATAAATTTATTTCAGATATATTTTGACTAGATAGATAATCTATTTAAACATAGTATATAATTATGTTAAATTAATTTTTTATAGAAATATATAATATACATAAAATATAATAATTATTTTTCATATTTTATATCTAGATTAAATTACATTAGTAGTCACTTAACTATATTTTTTAGCTATTGAATTATAAAACTTACAAAATGATCACTCAACTATTAGTAATTTTTAAATATTTATTTTTAATATTTTACCATACTCATTTTATATTTTATATTTTTTTACTTGTAGAGTTTAAAAGTTTTATTTATAATGTAACAAATGTTAACTTTTGTAAAAATATTTAAACTCTAAGTAAAAAAATCAAATATAGTTTAGCATTTCATCTCATGTTGTTAGTTAAAAGAGGAAGGAATCTCATATTGTTTAGGAACAAGCAGCAAAATTATTTATGAGTCTATATATACACATATCTCATATCCCACTTTGCTCAAGAAAACAAGGGAAGTGAGATTTTGGGTCTATATAAAGATTTTCTTTGTAAGTTATATTTCCTTATTAATTGAGGACACCTTAAAAAAATGGTGTTGTTACTTTGAGCATTTATAAAGGTTTATTCTCGTAAATTTTTAAAAAATTTGAGAATAGTTTTTTTTAAAAAAAAAAACACGGGCTAAAACGCGTCCTTGGAGGAGCATTTTTGCCACATCGGCAAAGCGCGCCATCAAGGACGCGTTTTTGGCTGATGTGGCACAAAGCGCTCTCTCGTGGACATGTTTTTCTGATTTATTCCCTGAAAACGCGCTAACGTGGACGCGTTTTGGGAGAAAATGACCCTTTTCCGTAAAATAATTAAATTTTCGGCCTATTTCTATTTTTTTTTAATTTTAGTATATTTTAGTAAATTGTCCGATATAATAATGTGAATCAAAGCTCAAAAGTAAAAATGAATTATGAAGGAAAGTAAGTAGCACCCAAGTAATGTTAACACTTAATACATTATTTACAAATAGTGGAAATTAATCAATCAAGTATATCTACTCTTTAGGTTCTCTATAAGCAAAGAAATGAATAATCATTTAGCTTATGAGTATGATCAGATTTGATTAATTTTCTTTCATCAACAATACATTTGTTTAAGTTTTTTAAAATTTACTTTTAGTAATTTTATATATATTTTAATTAAAAAATCATTTCTTTAAATGGTTATTGTAATATGCTAATTTAGCTCGGGCTCATACAAAAAAAAAAATCCAAAATAATAAAACAAAGTTCAAGTTCAGTCCAAAATATATCATTTGGCCCGATCGGAATGACCCATTAAAAGATTGAAGGTCCATCTACAAGCTTGACGTATATGAGAACACAATCTTCAAGGATATGCAATCTTAGATATGATATGCAAATCTTAGATATGATATGCAATCCTAGAAGATATGTTATGTAATATTAGAAGATATGATTTTGTAATCTTAGAGATTTAATTTGTAGATACCTTTTAATCTTAACCGTTGATGTAGAGGCTCAACTATAAATAGATGCCTCTCCCTTCATTGTAAAACACACTTGAGTTTTGAGTAATAAAAATTCTTGAGAGCATTCACTCAAATTTCTCTCTCTTATGCGCTCTTATTTTCTGTGGCTTGTTCTTATTTTGTTTTTCGCTCATCTTCGTTTCTTTTTGAGTTGCTTCCGTTCGAGTTTGATTTTGATGGAGGAATTTCGTTGAATCCTTATATTGTGGGAGTTAGGTTGACTTATGCGTTTTTTTTAACTTTTTTTATTTATCCATATCATTTTATACTTTTTTATTTTTAAAAATTTTTATAATACTCATTAATTGTTTTGAGTATATTATTTACCTTATATTATTATTTTTTATACATGAATTTAATCTTGTGAATAAATATTTTTTTAAAATTTTTCATAGATTCTTTTAAAATTGTTATTATCTACTCTATATTTTTTATTTTGATTGTTAATTTTAAATTTTTTTCCATCATCTTTATTTTCCTTAACATTATTATTATTGCTTGTCATTCTTTTACTTAATTGTTTATGTTAGTGTTAATTGTTAATATGACTCGTAACTTGAGTAAATTGCACTTTTGTAATAACTAAATGTTTTTTTTCTTTAAATCTTTGTTTAAAAATATCTATCTTCTTTAATTACTACATTTTATCCAAAAGTTTTTCATAAATAAGGCAATGTTTTGTGTTTAGAAATTCGGGAAATAGTGCCCTAACGTGCTGGGTTTCGATTTTCCGTTTGACTAAATAAGTAAATATCCTTTTAATGAATTTTGTAAATCATGAAATAATGTTAGCTACAAGGGTTTAAAACATCATGTCCTAACGTGCTGGATGTGATGTTTGTATTCTTTTGGAACTAAGGAATCAAGTTCCAGTTCAAATTGTTCAAGTTTTTAAAGAAATCATGTTTTTAAATCTTTTCGAATTTTCGACATTAGGACAATAACTAATCAATTTGGTACCAATTTTGGGTGTTACGAGGGTGCTAATCCTTCCTCGTAAATAACCGACTCCCAAACCCATTTTCTTGAATTTCGTAAGCCAAAATCAATATTTTGAAATAAAATGTTTTATAAGGTGATCCGATCACACCTAAGCAAAAAGGGATTGTTGGCGACTCTATTTTTGTTTTTAAAGTCGATCCTGATTTTTTTAAAAAAAACTTAAAATTGGTTTCGACAGTTTGGCACTCCACTAGGGAAAATAAGAGAGTCAAGCCGTAAAATTGATTATTTCATGTCCTTTTGTTCAAATTTTAAAATATGATTTGAAAAACTATGATCCTTTTTATTGCATGTGGTTCTAATTTATAAAATGTCTTTGCATGGCACTGCATGACCGTTGTGGTCACACCCTTAAGTGGAAGTGAGAAGCTATGACTCTGTGAGGTTTTCACCTCTGCATGGGCTAGTGGATTGCTTCCGGGATACATCTGTACCTATGTCTTCGTGAAGTTTTCACTTTCGCATGGCCATAGGGAAATATATTCCCTTGAATCGAATTCGGTCCGTATGAGCCTATAATGGGTGAGGATCGAGGAATCTACTAGTTCAGGTACCTCAACTTTAGAGCTAAACCGCATATAGTAAACCTTAAGAGCCCACCTTAGGTAGAACTATGCCAAACCCTAGTATAAGTGCCCTATTTTGTTATTTATTTTTCTTGTGCTAACATGTTCTCTTTTGTTTGGATTGCATTGCATTCATATCATAGAAAAGAGATGTTGATTCAAATTTGATTGTTAAATAGAATAGTTTATCATAAGAAAATGAATTTCTTGATAAAGTGGATCATAATACGGTCGTCCGAATATGGTCCAAGTAAACACAACAAGAGAAGACTGATAGTCCGTGAAGGAATACAAGACTTTATTGCCCAAGGATTCAAGCTGACGAAGACTATTCGAGAGCCGTCACGTTTCAATTTTAAGCATTGCAAGGATAAGTGAGTAATGGGTCGCAACCCAAACAAAAAAGCTAGTGGATGAATCTATTAGAAGTTTGCAAGATTTGTCCTTCATGAAGAAGAGGATTGATGTTTTTGCTTGGAATATGAGGGCAAGGTCGCATATGTAATCCGTTTTATGTAAAGAAATTTGCATTTTAGAAAAGTTGTTCTAATAGAATTAAATTCAGAATCAACGCCTCTTTTTCTTCTGTATTCATTCCATGCATCTGCATTTCATTGCATCATATGCATTAGAATTCATAGAAGGACTCTAATTAGCTGAAGTTATTTTAGAAAAAGAGAGAGAAAGAAAAAAAAAATTAGAACCTGAACACTGGTACGGTACACGTGCCAAAACAAAGAAAATGGATCAAAGACTTGAACAGTTTCAAAGAGACATGCAAGACCAGATGCAAGAGCAATTAGCAAAACTCCAACAAGAGATGAGAGATCAAATGTTAGAAGCCCAAAGAAATATGGTGGCTCAAATGGCCCAGCTACTGAACGGGGTGATGGACAAAGGAAAAGGTCCCATAGTTAATGCCGGAGATAATGAGGACTTTCCTCGGGGTTTCACCCTACCGCATGTACAACCTGAGGAGTGTACCCGAAGGCCATCTGTCACGATTAGGCCTTAACAAGGGCAAAATGACATAGGAGTGTCCATGAATTTCCAAGTTGGCACACGATCCAACCTAGGAGATGACCCTACTAATCCTGTTATCCCTGACTTAAATATAGTAGAGAGGGAGAGGATAAGAATTAAATCTTCAAGGCAGTTAGAAGATCATTATAAATGGTTGGAAAAAAAGTTCAAGGCTTTGAAAAATGCTAATAATCACCACGAAATTGATGCTAAAGACCTGAGCTTGGTTCCAGACTTGGTGCTTTCTCATAAGTTCAAAATTTTAGAATTTGAGAAGTACAATGGGACCAGCTGCCCTGAAACCCATATCACTATGTTCTGTAGACGGATGACTGGCTATGTTAACAATGATCAACTCTTGGAAGAAAAGTTCAAGGCTTGGAAAAATGTTGATAATCACCACGAAATTGATGCTAAAGACTTGAGCTTGGTTCCAGACTTGGTGCTTTCTCATAAGTTCAAAATTTCAGAATTTGAGAAGTACAATGGGACCAGCTGCCCTGAAACCCATATCACTATGTTCTGTAGACGGATGATTGGCTATGTTAACAATGATCAACTCTTGATTCATTGTTTCTAGGACAGTTTAGTGGGGGCAGCGTCTAGGTGGTACAATCAACTTAGCCATGCTAAGATTAGATCTTGGAGAGACCTAGCCCAAGCCTTCACGAAGCAATATAATCATGTCACAGACATGACGCCTGACAGAATCACTTTGCAGAATATGGAAAAGAAGTTAAATGAAAGTTTCATGCAGTATGCGCAAAGATGGAGGGAGGTCGCCATGCAAGTTTAGTCACAACTCTTGGAAAAGGAAACTACAATGCTTTTTATCAACACTTTGAAGGCACTATTTATCACTCATATGATAGGAAGCACCACCAAGAGATTTACGGATATAGTGATGGCAGGAGAGATGATTGAAAATGCCATAAAGGGTGACAAGATTGAAGTAAGGGAAACCATTAAGAGGTCTACTCCTAGAAAAAAAGATGACGATGTGAATAATACTAGTACATACAACAAAAAGTACTCGAAGGCAATTATTGTTAGCCAGCCAAAAGTAATTACTGCTAGACAACAAGGGTCGGTATGGTAGGAATCAAGCGCAAGGAAAAACTCTAAAAAGCTTCAATTTATGCCAATCCCGATGACGTATAAGGAGCTATATCAAAGTTTATTCGATGCACATGTGGTGTCCCCATTTTATCTAAAGCCATTACAGCCCCCATATCCTAAATGGTATGACCCGAACGCTCAATGCGACTACCATGTGAGAATAACGGGTCACTCAATTGAAAACTGTACTACGTTTAAAAAGTTCATCGAAAGGTTCATTAAAATGGGAATTGTGAAGTTCGACGATTCATCAAAACCTGATCACTTTGACGAAGAAGTAAATACGATAATTGAAGGAGACAAGAATGTTGCGACTCCTTAAAGAAATCAAAAGTGAAGAGGGAACCGAGAAATGAAGTTTCCAAACCCTTGTGTATTTGGGAGTGTTTTGAATAATAGGATTGTGGAAAAGATCCCAGTATTTTTTAGAGCTGATCTAGAATAACATTCAAAACACGCTTGTTGCCTTAAGCCTAGAGGCAATAAGAATCTTTTTGTGAAATAGGCTCATGTTCGAAAATTTTTATTTCAATAAAATGCATTTCTTTTGAGTAAATATTCTTTTATGTTTTCATTTCATACTGTACAAACAATTTTTTTTCTTTTGTTTGTTCTTTGGACTTTCTTTCAAGTATTCTTTCATTCTTCATTCATGACTATACAAATAATCATTCTTTGAATCATTTATTTTTTAGAATCTTCCTTCGAACCTACAATAGGTCTCTAGATATCAATGATGTGAGCAACGCTGTTACTGACTCAGAGTCTCCTTTCGAGTAAGATATGTGTCTAGAGGGATCTTAGAACTTTGAAAATGACAGGGATTGTAACCTATCTTCTGATTTGTTAAGAATGGAAGAGCAAGATGAAAAATAGACCCTGCTCTACAAAGGTCAGTGGATATTGTGAGCCTACAAAAGAGGTGAAGATTGTAGCCTAGCACACCACAGAAATAAGGCGAGATATCATTGAGTTATTTTCAAGAATTCAAAGATGTTTTCGCACGATCATATTAGGACATGTCTGGGCTAATAAGACGCGGGCTAAACACAAGGATCGAGCACTGTTGGCCTACCATGGAAGGGTATTGCATCAGTTATACCGTAAATACTGAATTGAAGAAGACGAGATTTATGTGAATCTTTCATTTTCTTCACAGACTTTTCCATATGTGGGGCATGGATGTTATGGGGACGATATCATCAAGAGCTTCTAGTTGACATTGAATTATCTTTGTGGTCATCGATTATTTCACTAAGAGGGTGAATGTTGCTTCATATGCCAATATTGCAAAGTCGACAATTATCAAATTCAAAAAAAAAAAAAAAAAAGAAAGAAAGAAAGAATAAAGGAAAGGATCATTTGCCAACAAAGAATGCCATAAAAAATCATGTTTTATAATGCATAACTGTATAATGTCAAAGATTACAGTTTGCTTAAAGATCAGGCAGCATATCACAGTCCAGCAAAGGTTGTCAAAAGAAAAATAAAAAAAATATGAAAAGGTGACCAAGATTTGTAAAGATTGGTATAAGAAGCTATCATTTACTCTCTATGATTATCGAACGTTGGCTAGGACTTTTGTCGGGGCAACATCTTACCCATTGGTTTATGGAATAGAAGCATTTTTGCCAATTAAACCTAATCGAAGAAAAGGTTAAAAGTTATCCATCATGGTCAGATGATGCAAGTTTATGACAAAGAGGTTCATCTTAGAGAATTCTATAAGGGAACCTGATGTTGAAAAATATCTTTCTTCTACAAAATGATTTCAGAAGAAAGTAGATGCCAAATTGGGAAGGACTATATGTTGTAAAAAAGATCTGCTCGGGAGGAGCATTGATATTGACCGAGATGGATGCCAAAAACTTGCCTAATCCGGTGAATTCAGGTTCAGTCAAGAAGTATTTTACCTAAAAAGGGAAAGGCCAAGGTGAAAACCCGCAAAGGGCGCTTTGAGCTCAAATTCATTCAAAAAAAAAAAGAGGCTAAGGTGAAAACTCGCAAAGGGCGCCTTGAGTTCAAATTCAAAAAAAAAAAAAAAAGAGAGGCCAAGGCGAAAACCCGCAAAGGGCGCTTTGAGACCAAAGTGGTTTTGAGCCAAAAACCCAAAAAGGGCGGCTCAAATTTTGATCAAAGATAGGGCATGTGGTAGTCTTGCTATGCCTGAATTAACAGTGAGGAAGTATGCTATGTCTTGGGGCAGCGAAAAAGTACTCCGGATCTTCTAAATACGTATTGAGCTCAAAATGATCCTCATGAAGTTTGTACAGAGAAGCTCATACTGCGATATCTGGGGCACCTAGCTTCTATCTTTCCCATTTTGAATTTGTTATCTTTGATTACTTTATTCTTTTCAAAGATACACCCAATCAATTTTCTTTTATGGCCTTAGCTATATTTGATTACTTTATTCTTTTTAAGATACACCCCAATCAATTTTTTTATTGCATTTGTTATCTTTGATTAACTTATTTGTTTCGACCTATGCTCCTGATTATTTTTTTTTTCACGTCCATTGTTGTGATCTTTTTCAAGCATTTTATATTGAAATAACGATTAATGGTCTGATAATACTTTCATAAAAATGAGAATCTGAAATAGGACTATTGTTTAGAACTCATCAAGCTTAAGAGTTTGGAAATATTGAAAGATGATTATCTCTTTTGAATTTTTATTGGTTGGTCAAAAACACAAGACATTTTTTCAAGTGATACCATCTTGACAAATGACGAGCAATGTCAACCCAAGTATAGAAGGGGATCATTCTCGAGGAAAGAAAAAGATACCCTGCATTCATGCAAATTTCAAGCACATACATCGGGTCATTACACCTAGGGAATGGTGTTATAGATAAAATTAATCCTATACCTCAGAGTTGTAGCTTGATAGATGGAAGAAACCAAATGTTATTCTCCTGAAGTTGCAGTGGGAGGTACAAACTTTATGTCCCAGAAGGTACAATGGAAGGGGCTCTGAAATTACAGCGGGGCAAGCTTGCTGAGCAGAATATGATCGTTTCTTTGGGTTTTCTATCAAAGATACCAGCTGAAAGAGAAAGCAGGGTAACACATCAGTGATAAAACCTTGATGAACTATGAGCAATGAAAACCCAAACATTAAAAAGGGATCATTCTCATGCATTTAATATCATTCATACACTTCCAATTAGGAGGATTTGATTCATTTCGATCATTGTATCCTAATCATTGTACATTAAAAAAAGAGAGAAAAAGAAGGAGATCATTCTCATGACATTCTGCATTCATGCAAATGTCATCCATAATATAATTCAGTTAGGAGCATTTGATTCATTCTGATAATTGCATTCTAATCATTTTACATTTAAAAGGGATCATTCTCATGACATTCTGTATTCATGCAAATGTCGTCCATAATATATTCGAGTCTATAAGACAGTCCCCTAGAGGACGGTGTAACAACATCGATGAATTCACCAGTCCTATCTCCTTGACCAGTAGGGGAATAGGTTAAAGATTGTAGATCTTGTCATCCTAAGCAGTAGTGGAACAAGATCGAATGGAAAATCTTATCATCCTAAGTAGTAATGGAACATATTTAAGCCACCAGTCTTATATCCCTGACCTACAGGGGAATAGGTCGAAGATTGTAGATCTTGTCACCCTAAGCAGTAGTGGAACAAGATCGAACGACGAATTTTATCTCCATGAAGCAGCAGAGTAGATTTAAGCCAGCAGTCTTATCTCTCTCGAAATGGTAGTGGAGCAGACTGAAGATTGAAGTCTTCCTGAGATAGTAAGGAAGCAAATTGGAAAGTTCAAATTTTGTTCCCTCGAGATGGTAGTAGAGTAGACTGAAGATTGAAGTCTTATTGAGATAGTAAGGAAGCAAATTGAAAAGTTCAAATTTTATTCCATCGAGATGGTAGTGGAGCAGACTGAAAGATTGAAGTCTTCTTGAGATAGTAAGGAAGCACATTGAAAAGTTCAGATTTTGTTCCCTTGAGATGGTAGTGGAGCAGATTGAAGATTGAAGTCTTCTTGAGATAGTAAGGAAGCAAATTGGAAAGTTCAGATTTTGTTCCCTCAAGATGGTAGTGGAGCAAATTAAAGGTTGAAGTCTTCCTGAGATAGTAAAGAAGCAGACTGAAAAGTTTAGATTTTGTCCCCTCGAGATAGTAGTGGGGCAGACTGAAGATTGTAGATTTTATCTCCCTAAGCGGTAGCGGAGCAGATAGAATTTGGCGAATCTTATCTTCCTGATGTTGCAAGGGAGCAGATTTTAGTCACAAGTCTTATCTCTATGTATCGACAATGAAGCAGACTAAAGATAGTTAATCCCATCTCCATGAAGTTGCAGTGAAGCGGATTAAAATGATGAATCTTATACCTCTAAAGTTTCAGTAGGTCGGATTGAATTTTTCATTGAAAGTCTCATCTCCCTGAAGTTGCAGTGGAGCAGGCTGAAAATGGCAAATCTTATCTTCCTGAAGTTGCAGTGAAGAAGATTGAAGCCACCAACCTTATCTCCCTCAAGTTGCAGTGGAGCAGGTTGAAGTCACAGATCTTATCTTCCTGAAGTTGTAGGAAGTAGATAAAAAATGTCAGGCTTGCCTCCCTGAAGTTGCAGCGTAGCAGACTGAAGACAGCAGATCTTATCTTCCTAAAGTTGCAGGAAACATATCGAAGATATTAGCTTGCCTCCCTGAGTTTGCAGCGGAGCAGACTGAAAATAGCAGATCTTGTCTTCCTGAATATTACAGTGAAGCAAGATCAAAGATACTAGTCTCACTTTCCTGAGGTTACAGTAGGATGGATTAAATCTACAAGAGAAGGTTTTATTTCCTTGAAGTTGCAGTAGAATAAGATTAAAGCTACAGATTCAATCTCCTTGAAGTTATAGTTGAGTTAGAGACTACTTGAAGAAGATGAGGATCAAGAAGTTAAGGCTCGGCAAGACGGGCAAAATTGGTCTTTTTATAGTCTTTGCTCCATTCTCGTTACACGACAATGAGCAAAGAGGGGCAGCTGTAATTAGCCAATTTAGCCCGAGCCCATACAAAAAAATAATAAACCCAAAATAATAAAACAAAGTCCAAGTCCAGTCCAAAATATATCATTTGGCCCGATCGGAATGACCCATTAAAAGATTGAATATCCATCTACAAACTTGACGTATATGGGAACACAATCTTCAAGGATATGCAATCTTATATATGATATGCAAACCTTAGATATGATATGCAATCTTAGAAGATATGGTATGCAATCTTAGGTATGATATGCAAATCTTAGATATGATATGCAATCTTAGAAGATATGGTATGCAATCTTAGAAGATATGATTTTGTAATCTTAGAGATTTAATTTGTAGATACCTTTTAATCTTAGCCGTTGATGTAATTGATCTGTACCGTTGGATTTTGGGAGGCTCAACTATAAATAGAGGCCTCTCCCTTCATTGTAAAACACACTTGAGTTTTGAGTAATAAAAATTCTTGAGAGCATTCACTTAAATTTCTCTCTCTTATGCATTCTTATTTTCTGTGGCTTGTTCTTATTTTGTTCTTCACTCATCTTCGTTTCTTTTTGAGTTGCTTCCGTTCGAGTTTGATTTTGGTGGAGGAATTTCATTGAATCCTCATATTGCGGGAGTTAGGTTGACTTATTCGTTTTTTAATTTTTTTTTTATTTATCCATATCATTTTTATACTTTTTTATTTTTTTAAAAATTGTTATAATACTCATTAATTGTTTTGAGTATATTATTTACCTTGTATTATTATTTTTTATACATGAATTTAATCTTGTGAATAAATTTTTTTAAAATTTTTTCATAGATTCTTTTAAAATTGCTATTATCTACTTTATATTTTTTTATTTTGATTGTTCATTTTAAAATTTTCTTTTTCCCATTATCTTTATTTTCCTTAACATTATTATTATTGCTTGTCATTCTTTTACTTAATTGTTTATGTTAGTGTTAATTGTTAATATGACCTGTAACTTTAGTAAATTGCACTTTTTGTAATAACTAATTTTTTTAAAAGCTTTGTTTAAAAATATCTATCACTTTGTTTAAAAATATCTATCTTCTTTAATTACTACATTTTATTCAAAAGTTTTTTTAAATAAGGCAATGTTTTGTGTTTAGAAATTCGGGAAATAGTGCCCTAACGTGCTGGGTTTCGATTATCCGTTTGACTAAATAACTAAATATCCTTTTAATGAATTTTGTAAATCATGAGATGATGTTGGCTACGAGGGTTTAAAACATCATGTCCTAACGTGCTGAATGCGGTGTTTGTATTCTTTTAGAACTAAAGAATCTCAAGTTCCAATTCAAATTGTTCAAGTTTTTAAAGAAATCATGTTTTCAAATCTTTTCGAATTTTCGAAATTAGGACAATAACTAATCAATTCGGTACCAATTTTAGGCGTTACGAGGGTGCTAATCCTTCCTCGTACGTAACCGATTCTCGAACCCGTTTTCTTGAATTTCGTAGGCCAAAATCAATGTTTTGAAATAAAATGTTTTATAAGGTGATCAGATCACACCTAAGCAAAGAGGGATTGGTGGCGACTCCATTTTCGTTTTTAAAGTCGATCCCCGTTTTTTTAAAAAAAAAAAGCTTAAAAATGGTTTTGACAATTATTCTTGAAAATATATAGATTATAAATTTATAAAAGGGATAAATATCTAAATTATACATCAACCTTGACTCAGTGTACAATCATATACACAAACTTTAATTTTATTCAATTATATATATAAAACTTTAATTTTGATTTAATTTTTTCGTATTATTAACACTGTTATCTATGTGGTGCTATTTTCCGTTAAACCTTGTGGAAAATAATGACATGACATTTTAATATGCAAATAAATAAATTTAATGTATTTCTACCTAAGCAAAAAAATAAATATGAAAAGTTTTTTTATTTGAACAAAAGTAGGCTAACTATTCGTTTACCTTTTCATCAATAGAAAAAATTGCTTCCACTATAATCAATTTGATAAAGAAAAAAAGCTATAAAAACATCTCCGAGAAAAAGTTGGTTCTTCTAAAAACAAGTTGGGTTGTCTTTTCCAAATTCCAACTATCAAAAGATAAAAAAAGATGGGTTGTTTTTCTTAAGCAAATAAGTTATGTGTGTCTGGTAAGTGCAATCAGTCTGTCCCTTACCTGTCCATTCAAGCCTTTCAATATCTCGTCTGGCCCTGTCTTCTGTCGTACTCTCCTCTATCGAGAATGGGTCTCTCGCCACTGTCCTGTGGAAAACGGATGCCGCTCTTCTGGTAGCCGTTGTTTGCTTCATCGGTTTCAGTATCCTTTGCTTGGTCAATTTAATTCCCACTTTACACACACTCTCTTTCTTCCTTTTTTTTTTTTTTTTTGAAGCATGTTTAATCAAAAGATGAAAATTCTGGATATTTTCTAATGGAAAACTGATCTTTTGGAACACAAATTGTTGCCAACTGCATGGGGTAAATGGTTAGAAATTAGTGAATATGAATTTATACTCATCCGTAAATTACTATCAAATTCCAAGCAACAATGATTTTAGTTAAATAATGATCTGGGTTGATGCAAATCATAAAGAAAGGTGACAGAAAACAACAGTGAAGGTAAAGTTCTTGTATTTTATCTGGTGAGGAGACAAGGAGGGTCAATTGCTTACATGGGTTGGTGGTGTTTGTATATTTGTGAAGTTATTTTTATGTGTTGTCGAGACCATTTTTTTCGAGTTTAAAAAACGGAGGTCGACTTTAAAAAATATGGAGTCGCTACCGATCTTTTATTCAACGTGTGATCGGATCACCTTAAGATGGACTATTTTAACAAAACATTTAGATTTATTAAAATAATAATTTTTGGTCTACGAAATATAAGAAAACGGGTTCGGAAGTCGGTTACGTGCGAGGAATGATTAGCACCCCCGCAACGCCCAAAATTGGTACCAAATTGATTAGCTAGTGTCCTCGTGTTGAAAACTTAAAAATGTTTAAGGTGTGATACTTTTTAAAGAATGTTAATTAATGTTAAATTGAATCTCAAGATTCACTCATTCCAAAGGAATAAGAACATCATATACAGCACGTTAGGATATGACACGTTTACACCCATACACCGAGATCATCTTTGATTTTCAAAATATGCGATTAAAAGGATTTTTGGTTATTTGGTCAAACAGAAAATCGACACCCAGCACGATAGGGCATGATTTCTTGAATTTTCAAACACACAAATATTGCTTTATTTTGAAGAATTTTCAAATGCAATTTTAAAAATTGGCTCAAAATGCATTTTATTAGCCTATTTGGAATAACAATGGAACTACTAATATCAATCAAGATGTTAAAGTTTGAATCACAATGCGATAATGTAAATAAACAAAATTACAAACATTGAATACTATACATGGATAAAATATTACGCTAATGAATAATCGTAATATGAAATTTGAAGGAATGGATTTGGTACATACAATGGCAAGCCAATTAATGCAAATAACATATAGCAAGTTTTAAAACAAGATAAGCTAATGATATATATAAAATAATATGTGTCAATCTAAACAATATACATGTAATAAAACTCGATATAAAATAATGTACATATAAAATTAATAAAAATGTTTGAAATAGATAGAGTATAATTTAAAATAAGATCCTTTAAAAGAACAATCGTATACATACATTGTAACATCCTCAAAGTGGGCCTACTCATTTATATGATAGTCTAATATGTTAAATTGAGATTCTAAGGATCGGGCTGACTTTTTGATTAAATATGTGGATTAGGGTTTAAATTAGTGCTCTGGGTATTTTAAAGTGATATATTGGGCTTTAAAAATATGGGTTAGGTGGCTAATACATGGTGTTAGCTTATAATTTAAGTAGATAGTTAATTAAGTGACAAGCTGGGCTTGTGGCCCAAGGATTTGAGGAGCTTTAAGTGGGCATAAGGTGGCATCATAAGGGGGAGGAGTTTGGGCCTAGTATGGCCACTTAGAGCCCAAATTTTAAGACGAAAATTCGGCACTTACAAGCCCTAGGAGTGGACGGCACACTAGCTACAAAATAGGATTTTAATTCTTTTATTTCTTGATAAATAGGAAGATAATGAAGAGAAAGATGATGGCTATTTTTTGAGGAGATAAGGATTGGGTTATCGTGAGATAAAGGCTATCGGAGAAGGGAAGAGTTGGTCAAATTTCAACTCAGTGTGTGGATGATATGCCAAATTTCTCTAAAATAGGAGTAGTATTCTTCAATTTCGTATTATGAAACCCTATTTTTCTCTCATTCTCTGCCGAAATTTCCAAGCCTTTCCTATAGTTTCTCTTTTCCTTTTTCTAAAAGCCGAATTCCATTTGATTCATACTCTCATCTCACATAGCCGAACCTACAAGGGAGGTTTCGCTTCCAAAGGTGCACCATAAGCCACGTACTCCTTAGTAATTTGGTAAGTTTCGGGATTTTATTCTATGCGATTTCACTATTTCTTTTCATTCAAATCTAACCCGAAACACTTATTTAAGGCCTGTCGATTTTCCCTCTCTGCTTTTAGTAGCCGAATTAGTCTCATTAAAAGTATCCTGTGCCGATTTGGTGGAAAAGCCAAAGGTAGGAAGGTGACGTTGTCTTAGGGATTTTCAGGATTCGAAAAATAAGGCTCTACGTTAGGGATAATAGATTTTCGTGGTAACCAGGTGTGTAATACCTCCCCACCATCTAGATCTGCCTATTATTGTATGTTCATGTGTTTTTTTTTATGTTTTGATAAATGCCGAAATCTCGATTTATTGATGCAAGCCCAAGGAGGGAAAAAGCGGATCCCCAGGTTAGTAAATAATCTATTTAAATGTTATAAGTAAAATGCTTGTATGTGATTGCATGGGTTGGGTTGATGAAAGGAGGAAGTTATACGTTACATGTGTAGCGGCTAATGCCGTGAACTGTTATACGAGTTTCAGCCATTAAATGTTATACTGGCTTTGGCCATTATATGTTATAAGTGCTTCGGCCATCATATGTGAATAAGCAGCATGACTGCCATCATGGTGTGTAGTGGTGTGGGTCAATTGTAGAAATCCCCAATGGTGTGAACAGTTGGTACGGGGGTGTGTAGCGGATGGAAACCTAGGCAAACGGGTTGGGCCTTGCATATTAATTGCTATTAATTTTTATTATGATTATTACACTATTTATTTTGTTTAATGGGCTTAAGGCCCAAACTCTAGTGGTGCATAAGGGTTGCACACTGAGTCTCGCGACTCACCCTTTAATTAACATTTCGGTGATACCTAGTGATTCTGGACCGGCCGAGAGGAACGCAAGGTGGCCATGCGTAAGAATATGTAGATTTGGCAAAAAGAGACTCAAGTTTTATTTTATATTTTTAATTAATCGACTTCAAACCTCGTTGTAATAAGGCCATAGGCTATTATGTTTTATTATGGGCTTCTATTACTTTAAGTCGTTTAAGCTTTTTATTTTAATTAAAAGGCATGTATTTAAGTTTGGATTTTACTTTACTTAAGCATATTCTATATAAAACATATTTGGGCTTTTCCAAAATGCGACATGTTTCGATAAAATTTTTCTTGGTGACATACCGATCCGGTTGTAGTGTTTGGGCGAGTGTGGGTGTTACAAATTGGTATCGAGCACAGTTCAAAACTCGGCTCTAGGGTTTTGGGCTCAAAACGTTTTCTAATGATGGACTTTTGAAATATACATGTTTTTAAATAATAACATGTCTGTTAGCTCAAGATGGCACTGCCTCCTACCCAAGTCCGCTGTAAGTACTCAACCATTGTGTGATATTTATATATGTGGGCTTAGTGGGCCTAGTGGGACGTAGACTAAGCTAGAATTAGAACTTGATGGACTCTAGGCTTAGCTTAAACCACTTCTTAAAATTCATAAAACTTAATTTCACTGAACAAACCTGTTAACGAGCATGAAGGCTAGGTGTGGTAACCGCTACACGCATGTCTAGGAAGGATCCGGAAGAGCACGGTATTTAAGCGATCCTAGTGACTCACCTCCTCTTCACTGAATCCTACCAGTGCGTGGTGACTGCTCACCTTAGTCGAGTTAGGGTGTGGCAATAGGCATACGCATGTCTAGGAGTGGATTCAGGGAGAGCTTGGTATTTAAGCAGTCCTAGCGACTCACCTCCTCTTCACTAGAATCCTACCTGGTGCGTAGTGACTATTCACCCTAGTTACGAGGGCTGGTTGATGGGCTAAACCCTATGATTAAAACCCAAAAGGGACCAGCCACCTTTTTCTTAAAAAAACCCCAAGTTTTGTAAAATTTTCAAAATACCTTTGTTTTATAAAAAAAAATAAATAAATAAATTCCAATCAACCCTGTTTCAAAAAAAAAAACAAAAAAAACAAAAAAACAAAAAAAAACCAACAACGTTTGAAAAATTACCCTTATTTTGCGAAATGACCAAAATGACCCTGATTTCTAAAATTACTGAAATACCCCAAGATTTCTAAAATTACCGAAATACCCCCAGATTTCCAAAATTACCGAAATACCCCTAAATTTCCAAAATTATCGAAATACCCCCAGATTTCCAAAATTACCAAAGTACCCCTGAATTTTCAAAATTTTCGAAATACCCCTAGAATTAAAAAAATTACCAAAATACCCTTACTCCACAAAATCACCAAAGACCTTATTTTGAAAAAATTACGAAAATACCCCTATAGGACAAAATTACAAAAATACCTTTAGGTAGTAGAAACAACAACAACAGCAACAACGACAACACTTTTCTGTAATGAACGCGAGTTCATGAATGTTGATGATTGAACTTGAGACTGTATTGTGAATGCGAATTCGAAAGAACCACTTTTAAAACTATTATTCATAAGACTGTTAGTGGTTAACTAGTGGAAGAAAATTAATAATCCATAAAATTCTTAATCAGATAAACGTCAATCGAATGAATGAGTTCAAGGGGTCGAGGACGTCCGCCACGTGGACGCAGTAGGGGTAGAATGACCGCATCAGAGCCAGTAGGTCCGCCACTGGTCGGAAACGAGATGAATCGCGCCACGTAGAAGGAGAATTTCGGGATGAGACGCCCGGAGATGATGCTATATCTCAGGTGATGTTGAGGGTTTTAGAGAGGGTTGCTGGAGTAGGCAAGGGCACAGGAGCTCGAAAATCTGTGCTAGAACGGCTTAAGGCCAATGGAGAAGAAGTGTTTAGGGGAGTTTCTGGTGTAGCCCCTAACACAACTGAGTATTGGATGGAAGCGACTGAGCGTATAATGGATGACTTAGATTTTACGATGGAGGAGAAGCTGAAAGGGGTCAAGTCTCTTCTTCGAGACGAGGCTTACCAGTGGTGGCTCACGGTGAAAGAAGGTACTGCTGCGGACCTGATTGACTGGGATTTCTTTAAGGAGTCATTCCAGGGAAAGTATGTTGGGGCTAGTTATATGGATGCTCAAAGGAAAGCATTCCTGAATTTGGTGCAGGGGAGTAAGTCTGTGGCTGAGTATGAGGCTGAGTTTCTGCGCTTGAGTCGCTACGCTTGAGGAATAGTAGCAACAGAGTATAAACGATGCGTTCGATTTGAGGATGGGCTACGGAATGAGTTAATGATTTTGATTGCACCACAGAGAGAGAGAGTTTTCGCGGTATTGGTGGATAAGGTTAAAATAGCTGAGGAAGTGAAACGGGCTGAGAGACAGGATAGGGATAAGGATCGAGATCAGAGAAGTCTTGAGCCGTCAGGACCATCTGGGAATTTTCAGAAAAGGCCTAGGACTGATGGGCCAGCTCGTGCTCCAGCAGGCCAGAATCAAGCATGTTCTACGTGTGGGAGAACCCATTCGGGGGAGTGTAGAGTCAGAACTGGTGGTTGTTTTAAGTGTGGATCCATAGAACATCTGATCAAGGATTGTCCTCAGATGGATCGGGAGTAGCCAGCGGGCCGAGGTTTTGATCAGACTAGGAGAGGTGATCGGTCTGGACCAAGGGGTCATGGGGCGGCTAGAGGTGGTAATGGTTCCAGTCAGGGCTATGGAGCACTAGGCCAAGGTGCAGGTTATGCTGAGGTAAGGCAGCCAGCTTTGGTCTATACAGTGCAACGCCAAGGGGACGGAGATGCTCCAGATGCAAATAATGGTGCGTACCCTACCATAGTATACTAAGTGGTTATTTTGGCTTTAGAATTTGAGTACACAGCGAAAGCATAGCGGTGAGACTTAGGTAGTATGATTACTAGTTAGTTGGAAATTTTGAGGACGAAATTTCTTTAAGGGGGTAGAACTGTAACATCCTCAAAGTGGGCCTACTCATTTATATGATAGTCTAATATGTTAAATTGAGATTCTAAGGATCGGGCTGACTTTTTGATTAAATATGTGGATTAGGGTTTAAACTAGTGCTCTGGTATTTTAAAGTGATATATTGGGCTTTAAAAATATGGGTTAGGTGGCTAATACATGGTGTTAGCTTATAATTTAAGTAGATAGTTAATTAAGTGACAAGCTGGGCTTGTGGCCCAAGGATATGAGGAGCTTTAAGTGGGCATAAGGTGGCATCATAAGGCGGAGGAGTTTGGGCCTAGTATGGCCACTTAGAGCCCAAATTTTAAGATGAAAATTCGGCACTTACAAGCCCTAGGAGTGGACGGCACACTAGCTACAAAATAGAGATTTTAATTCTTTTATTTCTTGATAAATAGGAAGATAATGAAGAGAAAGATGAGGGCTATTTTTTTGAGGAGATAAGGATTGGGTTATCAGGTGAGATAAAGGCTATCAGGAGAAGGGAAGAGTTGGCCGAAATTCCAACTCTGTGTGTGGATGATATGCCAAAATTTCTCTATAAATAGGGAGTAGTATTCTTCAATTTTGGTATTCTGAAACCCTATTTTTCTCTCATTCTCTGCCGAAATTTCCAAGCCTTTCCTACAGTTTCTCTTTTTCTTTTTCTAAAAGCTGAATTCCATTTGATTCATACTCTCATCTCACATAGTTGAACCTACAAGGGAGGTTTCTGTTTCCCGAAGGTGCACCTTAAGCCACATGCTCCTTAGTAATTTGGTAAGTTTCGGGATTTTATTCTATGCGATTTCACTATTTCTTTTCATTCAAATCTAACCCGAAACACTTATTTAAGGCCTGTTGATTTTCCCTCTCTGCTTTTAGTAGCCGAATCAGTCTCATTAAAAGTCTTCTGTGCTGATTTGGTGGAAAAGCCGGAGGTAGGAAGGTGACGTTGTCTTAGGGATTTTCGGGATTCGATAAATAAGGCTCTACGTTAGGGATAATAGATTTTTGCGGTAACCAGGTGTGTAATACCTCCCCACCATCTAGATCTGCCTATTATTGTATGTTCATGTGTTTTTTTTATGTTTTGATAAATGCTGAAATCTCGGTTTATTGATGCAAGCCCAATGAGGGAAAAAGCGGATCCCTAGGTTAGTAAATGTGACATGTTTCGATAAAATTTTTCTTGGTGACATACCAGATCCGGTTGTAGTGTTTGGGCCGGGTGTGGGGTGTTACATACATATATTAAAATCAAATATATACACAGATAGATCAAAAGGAAAATACATACATAAAAATATTACAAAATCAACAATATAAAGAAAATAAGATGATTTTAATAGTAATTATATAAAGGCATGTATAAGTTAATGATAGATAAAAGTACTTAAATCAAATATTATATAAATCTTTAAAACAAGAAACATATAAAAGAACATTTTGAAATTTAATATTTATATAATAGATTAAAAACACATACAAATGGAAGATAAAACAAATTAAAACATTGTAAAATCGATAACATAACTCAAAATAATTTATTAAAACAACTTGTATAATATATAGATCTATTTCTATAAAAGGAAATTGCACAGATTGTGCATGAAAACTAAAAAATACCATATCGAAATAAAAATAAGATTAACAGGCTAATTTATAAATAAATAAAACTATTTAAACAAAATCAAGGATTAATATAAATGCGCCCCAAATGATCAGGGACTAAACCAGCAAATAATTCCATAACCCAAAACGCAGTGTTCAAGTTGGGCCGAATTGAAATAGCGAATAAATTATAGGGATCAATTAAGAAAATAAAGAAAATATTTAACAGGTTTTATTGGAAAACAACACGAAAAAGGAGGACTAAACACGTAAATATCCTCGAGGATCAAAACACGTAGATCTTGGCCGCATTCGGGTCAGGTCGTTGGGTATAGGCCAATATGACGTCGTTTAAAGGCTATTTCCATAAGCCTAAACGGCGTCGTTTCGTTAGCAGAATTAAAAAACCAACTGAAACAGTTCAAAACCTATCTACGCCCTTCTAAAACAAAACCCTAAATCCCCTTTCATTTTCGTTCCCAGCCGCAGAGAGAGGAAGGAAGATCCGGCCACTTCGACGCCTTGATAATCAGCGATTAGTGGCCGATTAAAGACCATTCAACTACTCTCCTTCAAACCAGGCTCGACCCCAGCCTCGACGACCCCTTTTATTTCGATTTCGACGAAAAAAAGGAGTCTACTGATTCGACTTTCGCAGGTGAGTCCCTTTTTTTAATTTTTGCGTATAGAAAAAGAAGGAAGAAAAAACCACCGAAATAGATTAAAAAAACAGTAAAGAAGATGAAATTGAAAAAGCAACCTTTTTGAATCTTTTTTTTTTTGGTTTCTATTGCTGTATTCTCTTTGTGCATAATAATAGTGAGCATACGTCTCATTTTTTTCTTACAATCGATCTCTTCTCTTTTTTAAAGCCGAGAGATAAAAATAATAAAAATAAAAAATACACTATTATTCTATTTCTTTGCTGTCGTTTTTTTTCCTGTGTAGGTACGAAGTCCGTGTGCTTGCTGGCGGAGGTACGGAGGCTCGATCGTGCGGACGTGGCGACACGTGTGTGTGAGGAGCGAGGTAGCCCAATCGCCTAGCTGGGGTTGCGGCGCAATGAAACTCCAGAAACCCCTAGGGTTTCTAGAAAGGTTAAAAAGTTTTGGGCCATTTGGGCCACGTAATGTATAGGGCTAAATTTTTGGCCAATTTGGGCTTGTAACAAAAACGGACTATTATTGGGTTTTTATTTTTTTTGGTTTTTAATTAATTTTTTGGTTTAAATTTAACTAATGGGCCTGGGCAAATTTGGGCTCTCACAGCTGCCCCTCTTTGCTCATTGTCGTGTAACGAGAATAGAGCAAAGACTTCAAAAAGGGCCAATTTTGCCCGGTCTTGCCTCTTTCAGTGCTTTTCTTCTTCGAGTAGCTTCATTCCATTCTGCTACATCTTTAAGGGCATAGGAACTAACGCTTCGATCCGCTCCAATGTAATTTTAGGGAAAAGAGATTTGTAGTTTCGATCTACTCCACTGGAACTTTAAGGAAATAAGCATTGTTCCTCGTTGTAAACTCAAGGAGAAGGGATTTGTAGCCTCAACCTACTCCACTGAAACTTCGAGAAGATAAGACTTGTATGGCTTCGATATGCTCCTGCAACTTCAGGAATTCCAAATCTGCTATCTTCAATCTGCTCCATTGCAAACTGAGGGAGACAAGATCTGATGTCTTCGATCTACTCCTGCAACTTCAGGATTTCCAGATCTGCTATGTTCAATCTGCTCCACTGTAAACTCAGGGAGACAAGATCTAATGTCTTCGATCTGCTCCTGTAACTTCAGGATTGCCAGACCTACTATCTTCAATCTGCTCTACTGCAAACTCAGGGAGACAAGATCTGATGTCTTCGATCTGCTCCTGCAACTTTAGGATTGCCAGATCTGCTATCTTCGATCCCCTTCGTTCAGGAAGGCAAAATCTACTATCTTCGGTCTGCTCCACTGCAAACTCAGGGATGCCAGATTGATGGCTTAAATCTGTTCCATTACTGTTTAGGGAGACCAAATTTGCCATTTGATCTTGGTCCACTACTGCTTAGGGTGACAAGATCTACAATCTTCGACCTATTCCACTGCTAGTCAGGGAGATAGGACTGGTGGCTTAAATCTATTCCACTACTGCTTAGGGAGACCAGATTTGCCATTCTATCTTGGTTTCTTACTGCTTAGGGTGACAAGATCTACAATCTTCGACCTATTCCACTGCTGGTCAGGGAGATAGGACTGGTGGCTTAAATCTGTTCCACTACTGCTTAAGAAAACCAGATTTGCTGTTCGATCTTGGTTCCCTACTGCTTAGGGTGACAATATCTACAATCTTCGACCTTTTCCACTGTTGGCCAGGTAGATAGGGCTGGTGGCTTAAATCTGTTCCCTACTGCTTAGGGAGACAAGATTTGTCGTTCGATCTTGGTTCCCTACTGCTTAGGGTGACAAGATCTACAATCTTCGACCTATTCCACTACTGGTCAGGGAGATAGGGCTGGTTTTTTCGATTCATTTCGCTTAGGAAGGTGAGATCTGTGAATTCACCGATGTTACGACACCGCCCTCTATGGGACCTATCCTGTAAAATTGGTTTTACGTGTTTATGCCCATGCAAAATGGTTAGGATGCAATGATCAGAATGAATCTAATGCTCCTAACTAAATGTATTATGGATGACATTTGTATGAATGCAAAATGTCATGAGAATGGTCTTTTTACAAAGATTAAGATGCAATGATCAGAATGAATCGAATGCTCCTAACTAAATGTGTTTTGTATGGATGTAGAATTTCCTGGGAATGATCCCTTTTTTTAAATGGTTAGGGTTGTCATCGCTCATTTTTTAGCAGGGCTTTATCACAACGTATCATGTTGCCATCTTGTTCGGCTGGTATTCTTGACAGAAAACCTGAGAAAACAAATATCTTGCTCAACAAGTTTGCCCCACTGTAACTTCAGGGTTCATTTCATTGTGACTTAGGGGTATAGGATCTGAATCTTTTCCTATCCATCCCACTGCGACTCCAAAATGTAGGATTTGTTTCTTCTTCAATCGATCCCATTGCTATTCGAAGGTATAGGATCTGTATCAGCTTCCATCTATTGATCACTCCCCGGGTGACCCAACCAGATGTGTATGCATGATGCTCGCATGGATGCAGAATATCATTTTTTTCTTACGAATGATTCCTCTTTTGCACATGGGTTAACAATGCTCATTTTTCGTCAAGATTGTATCACCAACTTTTTTAACAGAAAATCCAAGGAAATAGCCTCAATTTAGACTCTTCCTTAAACTTGGTGAGTTTTAAGCAATAGACCTATTTCAAGTTCTTGTATTGTTCAGAAGTTTACAAAGTAATATGCGAAACTCATTTTATGAAAATGTTATTATTCCACTAATCGTTATTTCAATGAAAAATGCTTGAAAAAGATCATAACCATGGACAAGAAAGAAATTAATTAGGAGCATAACTCGAAATAAATAAGTTAGGCAAAGATATTGATCGCAATCAAGAGGGAAATTTATTGTAAACATATTCTGAAAAGAATAATATAATCACAAATAACAAATTTAAAATAGGTAAAATGGAAAGTAGGTGCCCCAGATATCGCAGCCTGAGCTTATCTGTTCAAACTTTTTGAGGGCCATTTTAAGCTCAATATGTGTTTAGGGGATTCAGAGTACTTTGTCGATGCCCCAAGACATAGCATACTTATTCATTGTTAATTCAGGCATAGCAAGATTGTTGTATGCTCCAGTTTTGATCAAAATTTGAGCCGCCCTTTTCGGGTTTTCAACTCAAATCCCCTTTGGTCTCAAAGCGCCATTTGCGGGTTTTCGCCTTGGCCTCTCATTCTTCTTTCTTTTTTATTGAAGTTTTAATTTATTTTTTTATTTTTTTAAGGTGCCCTTTGCAGGTTTTCACCTTGTCTTCTCCTTTTTGAGTGAAATACTTCTTGACTGAATTCACCGGTTTGGGCATATCCCTGCCATTCATTTTGGTCAATGTTTCCAGAACAGGCTTTTTCACTACATAAAGTCTTTTCTTGTTTGACCTCTATTTTTCTTTGAAATATTTTTGTTTATGAAGGATCTTTTTCAATATCAGGTCCCCCTTTGGAAATTTTCTAGGATGAACCTATTTGTCGCAAACCCGCATCATCTGACTGTAATGGATAGCTATTAAATTTTCCTCACAAATTTGATTGATCATATTGGGATTGGATCCATTCTGCCTCATCCAACTTCAGTTTTGATAAAACTCAGAACAAAGGAACTTCGACTTCAATGGGCGAAACCAATGAGAAATGTGTTGCCCTGTTTGATAAGCATAGAGGGTAAATAGTAACTTCTGTGTGGCAATCTTTATAGGTCTCGATTTTTTTGCTGCCTTTTCTGCATTGTGATGTGGCACCTGATCTTTGAACAGACCTCAAACTTTTGACATTGTGCGGTTAAATATGATATTTTTGACTTTTTTTAGTATTCTTTCTCTTTTTCTCTTTTTTGTTCTGATAACTACCGACTTTGTAATATTGGCATATGAAGCGACTTTTACCATCTTAGTGAAGTAACCGACATCCACGAAAATGAATCGATATTGGCCAGAAGCTTTTGATGAGACTGGCTTGATAACATCCATATCTCACATATAGGAAATCTTATTTTTGCATTGAGCTAGGCTTTGATCTTCATATCCTTCCTTGGCTCGCGATGTAGGATCTGTTTTTCATCCAGTATTAACAAATCAAAAGATAGGTTACAATTTCTGTTATCTTCAAAGTCCTGAGATCCCTTAGACCCATATTTTATTCAAAAAGGGAGTTAGTAATAGCGTCACCCCTGTCATTGATATCTGGGGACTCATTGTGGGTACAAAGGTAAATTCCAAAGAATAAATGATTCTAAGGATGATTATTTATATGGTATGATCATGAATAAAGAATGAAAGAATATCTGCATAGAAATCCAAAGTACAAAAGAATCTATAAATAGAAAGAATGGAAAAATATTTGCTCAAAAAGATGCATTTTATTGAAATAAAGATTCTAAACACAAGTCTATTTCACAAAATGACTCTTATTACTTCTAGGCTGAAAGCAATAAGCATGTTTTGAATATTAATCTAGATTAGCCTTAAAAATACATGTCTCTTCCAGAGTCTTATTATTGAAAACACTCTTAAGTATATAAAAGCCGATGCTTGGAAAATTTTTATTCCTTGGTTCAGCATTGGTGTTCTGACTTTTCGATTTCTAGGCTTCTGATGACTTCTTCAAGGAATCGCAACTCTCTTGTCCCCTCCTTCAATTATCACAATTTACTGCTTCGTTCGACCCATCGAACTTCAAAACCCCTATTTTAATAAGCCTTTCAACCAATTTCTCAAATGCAATGCAGTTATCAATTGACTAACCCGTTATTCCCGCCTGATACTCGCATTGAGCATTCGAATCATACCATTTGGGGTATGGGGGTTGTATTGGTTCCATGAAATGAGGAACCACCACATGTGCATCAAATAGGCTTTGATACAACTCCCTATATGTTATTAGAATTGGTGTAAACTGGAGTTACTTTGCACTTGATTCTTGTCTTGATGAGCCCTAATGACCAGTGGTCACAGCCCTCGGTTGACCTGTAGTGACTGATTTGGAATGCATGCTCGAGCTGTTTACTTTATTTTACCTATTTCTCGGGCTTAATCTTTTGACACTTTCTCCCGCCTCTATCCTTCCACTTTTTTATAGCGTTTTCAATCATTTCTCCAGTCATTACGATGTCTAAGAAGCTTTTTGTAGCGCTCCCTAGCATATGAGTGATAAACAGGGCCTTCAGTGTATTAATAAAGAGCATTGTGGTCTCTTTCTCTAGAAGTGGTGGCTAGACTTGGGTGACAACCTCTCTCCACCACTGCACATACTGTCTAAAACTTTCATTCGCCCTTTTCTCCATGTTTTGAAGAGTATTTCTGTCGGGAGTCATGTCTGTCACATGACTGTATTGTTTCATGAATGCTTGGGCTAAATCTCTCCATGAACCAATTCTGGCACGACTCAACTGATTATACCATTTGGCTGCTGCTCCCACCAGGCTATCCTGGAAGCAATAGATTAACAGTTGGTCATTATTAATGTACCCCATCATTCTTTTGCAAAACATGGTAATATGAGCCTCGGGGTAACTTGTCCCATTATACTTATCAAATTCAGGCATTTTGAACTTGTATGGGAGCACCAAGTCTGGGACCAAGCTTAAATCTTTGGCATCAATTTCGTAACAGTTATCAGCACTTTCGATCGCTTTAAACTTCTCCTCCAACCATTTACATCTATCTTCTAGCTGTTTTGGCAATTCTACTTTTGTCCTCTCTCCTTCAGCTATTTCATCCAAATCAGGGACATTAGTAATGATTGAATTATTTCCTAAACCTGGGCCAGTTTGGAGGTTCACTAAAGCATCATCTTGGAATTGCTGAGGCCTGGTCATAACAGATGGCCTTTGTACAGTCACTTCAGGTAGTGTTTGCACGTGTGGTGGAGTAAAATCATGGGGATATTGATGATACTCAGTATTCTCCTCAATATTAACCATGGGGCTCTTTCCTTTATCCATAAGCCCCTTCAACAGCTGTGTCATCTGAGTCATCACATTTCCCTGAGCTTCCATCATTTTGTCCATCATATCCTGCTGGATCTTAGCGAGCTGCTCCTGCATCTGTTCTTGCATTTCTTTCTGCATTTGTTCCAACTTTTCTAGTCTTTTATCCATTGCTTGAGTTTTCTTTCTTGTGCCGTAGGGATGCGTATCTGGTAAGGTTTTATTGGTTTCCAGGTCGCTGAAATAATTTTTATTCAATTAGAAACTTTCTACGAATTGTAATGCATATGATATGATGTAATGCAAATGCATGAAATGCAATGCAAATGCATAGAATGAAAGAAAGAGAGACATTGATTCTGAATTCAATTCCATTAGAAGAACTTTTCTAGAAAACAAATTTCTTTACATAAAACAGATTATGTATGCGGCTTTGTCCTCATAGTCCAGGTGAAGACACCAATCCTTTTTTTCGTATCTGGATGTTATGGTCGTGTTCTGTGAACTTCCTCAATAGATGCCTTTTCTAGCTACTTTAAGAAAGTTAAAAAGTGACGGTTCTTGAATAGTCTTTGTCGGCTTAAATCCTCGAGCAAAGTCTTGTATTCTTCTACGGACTTCTCTCGTTGTTTACCTGGACTATATTCGGATGACCGTATTATAACCCACTTTATCAAGTAATCCATTTCCTTATGACAAAATCTTCTATTTAGTAATTGAATATTAATCGACACCTAATTTCTATAATGATGCAATGCAATGCAATCAAAACAAAAGAAAACACGTTAGTGCAAGAGAAATAAAAAACACAGAACACCTGATCGGGTGACCACTAGGGTTTGGCGTGGCTCTATCTAGGGTAGGCTCCTAGGGCTGCTATATGCGGCTTGGTTCTAAAGAATGGGTACTTGAACTAGCAGATTCCTCAATCCTCACCCATTATAGGCTCATATGGATCGAGTTCGGTTCAGGGGAATACATTTCCCTATGGCCATGCGGAGATGAAAACCTCACGAAGGCATAGTTTCTCACTCCCACTTAAAGGTGTAACCACAACGGTTATGCAATACCGATGCAAGTATTTTACCAAAAACATCATAGTACCAGCAAATACATCAAAGGAAACATGATTTTTCAAAACAATTTTCCAAATTTTCAATCAAAAGGACAAGAATTAATCAATTTATGGCCTAACTCTCAACCAGTCCCCAGTGGAGTCGCCAAGCTGTCGATACCATTTTTTTCGAGTTTGAAAAAATGGGGATCGACTTTAAAAAATATGGAGTCGCCACCGATCTTTTATTCAACGTGTGATCGGATCACCTTAAGATGGGCTATTTTAATAAAACATTTGAATTTATTAAAACAATAATTTTTGGCCTACGAAATATAACAAAACAGATTTGGGAGTCGGTTACGTGCGAGGAAGGATTAGCACCTTGCAATGCCCAAAATTGGTACGAAATTGATTAGCTAGTGTCCTTGTGTTGAAAACTTGAAAATGTTTAAGGTGTGATACTTTTTAAAGAATGTTAATTAATTTTGATTTGAATCTCAAGATTCACTCGTTCCAAAGGAATAATAACATCATTTTTAGCACGTTAGGATATGACACGTTTATACCCCGACACCGAGATCATCTTTGATTTTTAAAATATGCAATTAAAAGGATATTTGTTTATTTGGTCAAACAGAAAACCAACACCCAGCACGATAGGGCATGATTTCTCGAATTTCCAAACACACAAATATTGCTTTATTTTGAGGAATTTTCAAATGCAATTTTAAAAATTGGCTCAAAATGCATTTTATTAGCCTATTTGGAATAACAATGGAACTACTAATATCAATCAAGATGTTAAAGTTTGAATCACAATGCGATAATGTAAATAAACAAAATTACAAACATTGAATAATATAATGGATAAAATATTACGCTAATGAATAATCGTAATATGAAATTTGAAGGAATAGATTTGGGTACATACAATGGCAAGCCAATTAATGCAAATAACATATACCAAGTTTTAAAACAAGATAAGCCAATAATATATATAAAATAACATGTGTCAATCTAAACAATATACATGTAATAAAACTCGATATAAAATAATGTACATATAAAAATTAATAAAATGTTTGAAATAGATAGAGTATAATTCAAAATAAGATCCTTTAAAAGAACAATCGATACATACATATATTAAAATCAAATATATACACAGATAGATCAAAAGGAAAATACATACATAAAAATATTATGAAATCAACAATATAAAGAAAATAAGATGATTTTAATAGTAATTATATAAATGCATGTATAAGTTAATGATAGATAAAAGTACTTAAAATTAAATATTATATAAATCTTTAAAACAAGAAACATATAAAAGAACATTTTGAAATTTAATATTTATTTAATAGATTAAAAACACACACAAATGGAAGATAAAACAAATTAAAACATTGTAAAATCGATAAAATAACTCAAAATAATTTATTAAAACAACTTGTATAATATATAGATCTATTTCTATAAAAGGAAATTGCACAGATTGTGCATGAAAACTAAAAAATACCAAATCAAAATAAAAATAAGATTAACAGGCTAATTTATAAATAAATAAAACTATTTAAACAAAATCAAGGATCAATATAAATGCACCCCAAATGATCAGGGGCTAAACCAGCAAATAATTCCATAGCCCAAAACACAATGTTCAAGTTGGGCCGAATTGAAATAGCGCATAAATTATAGGGATCAATTAAGAAAATAAAGAAAATATTTAACAGGTTTTATTGGAAAACAACACGAAAAAGGAGGACTAAACACGTAAATATCCCCGAGGATCAAAACACGCGGATCTTGGCAGCATTCGGGTCGGGTCGTTGGGTATAGGCCAATACGGTGTTGTTTAAAGGCTATTGCCATAAGCCTAAACGGCGCCGTTTCGTTAGTAGATTTAAAAAACCAACTGAAACAGTTCAAAACCTATCTAAGCCCTTCTAAAACAAAACCCTAAACCCCCTTTCATTTTCGTTCCCAGCCGCAGAGAGAGGAAGGAAGATCCAGCCACTCGACGCCCTGATAATCGGCGATTAGTGGCCGATTGAAGATCACTCAACTGCTCTCCTTCAAACCAGGCCCAACCCTAGCCTCGACGACCCCTTTTATTTCGATTTCGACGAAAAAAAAGTAGTCTGTCGATTCGACTTAAGTAGGTAAGTCCCTTTTTTTTTTATTTTCGCGTATAGAAAAAGAAGGAAGAAAAAAACACCGAAATAGATTCAAAAAAAAAAATAGTAAAGAAGATGAAATTGAAAAAGCAACCTTTTTGAATCCATTTTTTTGGTTTCTATTGATGTATTCTCTTTGTGCGTAATAACAGTGAGCATACGTCTCTTTTTTTTTCTTACAGTCGATCTCTTCTCTTTTTTAAAGTCGAGAGATAAAAATAATAAAAATAAAAAATACACTATTATTCTATTTCTTTCTTCACGTTTTTTTCCGCAGCAGTGCAGGCGTGTGCTTGTTGGCGAGGTACGGAGGCTCGATCGTCATGGACGTGGCGGCAGCAGGCAGTGCGGTGTGAGGAACGAGGTAGCCCAATCATCTGGCTGGGGTTCCGGCGCAATGAAACTCCAGAAACCCTTAGGGTTTCTGGAAATGTTAAAAACTTTTGGGCCCTTTGGGCCACGTAATGTATTGGGCTAAATTTTGGGCCAATTTGGGCTTGTAACAAAAATGGACTATTATTTGGTTTTTATTTTTTTGATTTTTAATTAAGTTTTTTGGTTTAAATTTAACTAATGGGCTCGGACAAATTTGGGCTCTCACATGCGTTTTACCAAACTTGGCTACTATATACTTCTAGTGTCACATTCTAAAAATCGGGGGTTAGTAGAATCAGATTTGTGAACTGAGAGAGTGTGGTCATGCCCTAATTTTTGAGATTATTTGTGTGCTTTTAAGAAATAAATGAGGTATTGGATTGTTGGTTAAGTGTTAGTGAAATGTTCCTTGAAACCCAAGTTTAAATCTTTTCTTTCGCACCATTTTTTTTATTTTGCAAATTTTGCATCAAACCCTAGTATGTAACACGCCTTGTTTTTAAAGTCAATATTGCAAAATTGTTTTAAAAATAAGAAAATAGCCCAGTGGTTAATTGATAAATGAAAAAGCATGGAAATTAGATTAAGGTTCCAAGTTTGATTCCCTTCCCTTGTGAAATAGCTTAATTTTTGCTAAAACTTCTCCTCCTCCTTATTTTGTGCAGCCCAAGCCTTGAATCATAGGTATAAATACAAATTTTTCTTGTATTTTTCAGCCTTCAAGTCAAAATTTCCCTGCCCTAGTTGTTTACCCTCTTCCTCTATTCTTTTCTCCTCAATTTTCTTTTTTTGTTCCCTTGTGTGTTGCCACCCAAGCCACTAAGATTCACCATCAATTTCTCTTATTTTTGCAATGGGTTTTTACACCATTATATTCCTCTTATTATTTTCATTTTATCATAAAATTTCCAACGGCCTCCATTGATGGCCCAAAAGAACTCCATTGTCGACCCTATTTCTTGCTTGAGTAAGTGCCATTTTCTTTTGTTTTTCTTGATGAATCTTTCAATAAAATACCCAATTTTATAGATATGGAATTTGGGTGATTTTTAAATATTTAATGGGTATTTTTCCAGCCTTTAAAGTGATTTCAATTGTGGTTTCAAATTAGTCCTGATTTCGCCACCGCTGGTGGTGGTACACTAAGCATAGAGGCACAAAAGGGGGTTGTTGTTTCTTTAATTTTTCCCATCTATTTCCATAAGTATCTTGGGTTCTTGAACCCTACCTAATCAGACTTTAATCATGTATAATTTAGGAAATATCAATCTTGATCAATTGGCGGCTCAAATCTGACAGTTCGGGAAGTGTAAGTGTGGTTGATTATGGGCTAATGCGTAGTTTCGATTTTGATGTTGGGGAAATTGTTAATTGATAAAATTAAATATTTTAAAGATGGAATAGCTACTGACTTTTTAGTATTTAAATGTGTTATGTTCCGACTTAAACACCCCAAATCGTGAAGCCGTTAGACGTTTATGAATACGATTTCCATTAAACTAGTGTAAGAAACCTAACTAGTTTGGAACTGAAAAATCTATATAATTGTAAAAATTGGATTGAACCCATAAGAGGGTGTTTGGGGGATGTTTAAGTGGTATCTTAATTTAGTTAAATGATGATTTTCAATATAGGCTTGTTTTAAAGTCTTAAGGAGAAACTACGAAATTCGCAAGTGTGCTGCATTAGGGCGTAAATTAAGGTGTGGGTCCTAACTCGTTAACTTGAGTGTTTTAATATTAAGTTTAAATGATTTAATTGATGACTAAGCTTGCTGGTCGGGCTTGGTTAAATGGCTAAGTAATTAAATTGTAAGTGGCCAAACCAAGTACATTTTGAGCCCTAACTATTTGACATGTTAGCAAAAAGGTGAGAATGACTGGATAATTGTGTGATTGATATTGTTGTGGATGATTAGTTGATATGGTGTATGTTGATTGTATGTATAGCATGATTCTAAATAAGAATGAGGTACGCATGATATATTTGTATGAATGATTTGCTATGAAATATTTGAAAGACTACTATACATGCACTCTGTAATAGCCCATTTATGCCCGGGCCCAAAACAAACCAAAATTAAGGAAAATAAAAAAAAACAACATAAATGTCCATTTTTTTTAACAGTCCATTTACAATTATAAAGCCCAAAACCAAAACAGAACCCAATTCCTAAACTAAACCCGTGGCCCATTACACTTAACCCAAATCCTAACTACCCTACCCAAACCCAAGCTCGCACGGCCCAAAAAGACCCAAAATATTAAGTAGTCTCAGCAGAAGCCTAGGGTTTCTGGAAACCCTAGGCGCCGCAAGCAAGAGTCCAGCGTAAGCGCCGCAGCCACCAGCCTTCGATTGTGCCTCAATCTGCGAGTCACGCCACCATCAACGAGCCCTATCACCGCCGTTCTCTTCGTCTGACCTGCAAAATAAGGAAAACGCAGCAAAAGGGGAAAGAAACAAATATGGAAAAATATGTATTTCCTTTTTATTTTCGTTTTTCGGGTTTTAAAACCCCATGTAAACCTGTACCAACGGGGAGAAGAATAGAGAGAGACAAAAAAAAACACGAAAATATATAGAGAGAGATTAATAAAAATAAAAAAGCAGAAGGTGATTTTTTATTCCATTTTTTATCTCTATGTTTCATGCTTGTTTTTTTATATACACAAAATAGTACAAAAAAAAAATAAAGATAGAAGGATTACCTTTCGATTTAGGCGAACAGATCAAAATCTTTTAGCCTCCGGTCGCCGTCTATAGTGGCACGTACGGAGGCTCGTGCGACGGACCTTCGTCGAGGTCTTGGCCGAGGGCCAAAAGGCCAGAGAGGTTTTTTTTAAAATAGTTTTGTTTTTTTTTCTGAAGTGTTTTAAAAATGAATTTTTAAGCAGAACTTTGGCTTTTATAAATCATCCACACGATGTCGTTTTGGGGGTTCCCTTTTAAGGCCAAAACGACGTCGTTTTAATACCTGTGACCCGCACGTTGACCCGACCCGGGGAGGATTCGCGTGTTTTTTGTTTAAGGGTCTAATTGCCTTAAAGGCCCTCTGCATTTTTGAAAATTTACAATTATGTCCAAATATTTTTTTATTTTTTAATTTAGCCCTTAAATACTGCCTTTATTTTAATTAAGTCTCTGGGTTCCCTAAAGGCTAAAATCAGAATGACGTCGTTTTTAAAATGTGCAATAATTGCCATTTGGCCCTTACAGTATAATACGCATTTTTGATTTAATCCTTCTATATTTATTTTTACTTGCTATTTAATGCTTATTTTATTCTATTTTATTCTATTAAATCATCCTAATATTATATTAAATTATTTTGTCACATTAACATGTTGTATTTTTATATTAATTTTAATTAATAGTCTAAATTCACATGTTTTTTTATCTTTATATATATTAATTTACTACTATGTATTATTTTATTATTTAAATATTATATATTATTTTATAATTTGTATATTTATTATTGTATTATATATTTTCAATATTTTATATATTATAGTATTATATTATATTATATGTATAATCCAAATCATTTTATGTTTTATAAATTTCATATATTATATAATATATATTGTGTATATTATTTGTATTAGATATATATGGTTTTGTATTAGAATATTATAAATATATTTTTATTTAAAATCACTTATTTATTTCAAGACGCATCTTATTTTTTTTCATTATATATGCTTTTTTTATTTTTTTATTTTGCAATATTCATTTATTATTTAGTGTATATCATTGCATGAAAGTTTAATATTGCATGAGAAATTTTAATATTTATTTAGTTTCTTTATATATATTAATTTGTCATATGTTGCTTTATACATTCTAGTTGTTCATATTATTACCTTTATTTGAGACGCTTTTAATGTAGTTTTTTATTATTATTGTGATTTTATATTTTATTCCTTTATTGCCTATGGTCATATGAAATAAAGTATATCATGAATGCGATATTTTCACAGGGGTCATCATTTTAAAATAAAATGCATTTTGCAAAATTACTGTATTTTACTTAAAGGTTTTAAAATAAGACAATGTTTAGTATTTAGAAATTCAGGAAATAGTGCCCTAACGTGCTGAGTTTCGATTTTCCGTTTGACTAGATAACTAAATACCCTTTTACTGAAATTTTGTAAATCATGAGATGATTTTTGTTACGAGAGTTTAAAAATATCGTGTCCTAACGTGCTGGATGTGATGTTTGTATTCTTTCGGAACAAAGAAATCTCAAGTTTTAAATCAAATTGTTAAGTTTTTTTTTGTTATATTTTAAATGCTACTAAATTTCAAACATTTGGACATGATTCTATCGATTAGGTACCAATTTTTGGGCATTATGGGGTGCTAACCCTTCCTCATACGTAACCGACTCCCAAACCCGTTTTCTTGTTTTTCGTGGACCAAAATCAAATGTTTTAAAATAAAATGTTTTGCAAGGTGATTCAATCACACCTAAGTAAAAAGGGATTCGTAGCGACTCCCATTTTCGGTTTTTTTAAAGTCGACCCTATTTTTTCAAAAACTTCAAAAATGGTTTCGACACACTCGATAAAGAATTGTAAGTTATATGAGATTGAAATATGTTGAACGACACGATCTTAATGGTAAATTGAAATTTGGATAATTATCCTATTTATTGAAATTATTTGATAATATAAGGGCGTGTTGATCATGCCAAAGAAATGTGAAAGTATTGAATTAATGACTATGTATGAGATTGTATGACATAATGCTTGTGCATTGGGGTAGGATTGTTATTGTGGTTAACGTAAGAGTTCCATGGAGATTTGGCGGCATATTAAGTCCGCATTTATTCGTAGTCAGGGCACTGTAACATCCCTTACCCATGTTCAACACCGGAACCGGGTACGAGGCATTACCGGACCTATCTTGCTTGAACGTACAACTTTGGGATATCAAATTTCATTCCAACTTAAAATTTCTCATTCATAATCATAACATCCTTATTATGGGCCACGAGGCCTTAAACATGCAAATGGAGGGTCTCAGAATCAAACCGGGAACTTTTGTATACTTAGAAAAATTTTGCCTTAACAGGGTCACACGCCTGTATGAAATGGGACGCGCCCGTGTGGTCACACACGCCCTTGTCCACAGCCCGTGTGGGATTTATTTTTCATTTCGAACCTACAGGGGTTGTCACACGGCCGGACACACGCCCATGTCTTTGGCCCCGTGTCCTTCACACGGCCTAGACACGCCCGTGTCCTCGCCCATGTGTGAAAACTTGGGTATTCTATTTATGACGTCAGCAACCTCATAAGGGGCACATGGCCTAGGCACATGCCCGTGTGTCTATCCCGTGGTCGACACTGACTTGTAACATTAACATGTAGGGGACACATGGCCTAGTCACACGCCCATAGGACAGACCGTGTGTCATACACGGCTTCGACACACGCCCATGTGCCTACCCTGTGGACAAGAATAAGGCTATTTTCCAAGCTCTTTTTATCACCCTAACTCACACCACATAAACCCCATTCAACCATTTACCATGTAATCCAATCATTCAACATACACTTTCATGAATAACCTCTGCAATAAGCCCATTTTTCCCAGGCCCATGCTTGAAAACAAACCACAAATAATAAACCAAAGTCCAGTTTTCTTTTTAAAACAGTCCATTTACAACCTGTTACACTCAAGCCCCAAAACACCCATGCCTAAAACAGCCTATTCAGACCCACTACTCTACCCCAAACCCAATTACACCCAAAATAGACCTAACCCAACTAACCTACGGTGCCCAAAAGGCTCAAAACTAAATCAGAAACAAGGGTTTCTGGAACCTTAGGAAACCCTCGTGCCGCAAGCGCCCCAACAGCCCCTTCCTCACGCCCAAGCCACCAATCGCGCCGCAGTTAGCGCGAGTCATGCCCTATCGCCGCTGCGCTCCTTGTCACTCACCTGCGAAACAAGGAAAGAACACCATAGCAAAAGGAAGGAAATGGTAGAAAAACTAGCAAAACATATTTTGCTTCTATTTTTTTTTCAATTTATTTTAGGGCTATATAAACCCCAAAGCAACCTGTAAAACATACACGAAAAATACACACAGAGAATACACAGAAATATACAATAATAAAATAGAGAAAACCTAATAGCAGAGGTGATTCGAAACGATTCCTTTTCATTTTTTTATATATATTGTTATTTTCTAGTTTTTTTTCTCTATCTTGTTTTTTTTAAAACTATATAATATATATTAAAATATTAAAAAGGGGAAATTTTTCAAGTTTTGGGAGTTCCGGCCACCGTGCACGGTGGCCGGTGACGGCAACAAGTCACGATGGAGCTTCGCCGGAGCTCTGCCAGAAATCGCCCAAGCAGAAAAATAGGGGACTCGCACTTTCTTTTTTTTGAAAAAATTGTTCTCAAATGAATTTTTTTTCAGACTTCTCGGCTTTAAATGCCCAGCCAAAATGGCGCCGTTTTGGAAACCCCTCTTAGGGCTAAAACGACGTCGTTTTACTCCCTGCGACCTGCACGTTGACCCGACCCCGGGAGGATCCGCGTGTTTTTTGTAAAAGGGGTTATTTATGCAATTGGTCTTTTTGCTTTTGAGGCGTGTCTCAATTAAGTTCTTTTTATTTTTAATTTAGCCCTGTATCTTCACTTACTTGTCCATTTTAGTCTTACAACGCACGGCGCCATTTAGGAGGGCGTGAATATTTCCCATTTGGTCCTCTCATTTTTTCCGCGCGTTGCTAGGGGACCCTAATTCACTTATTTCTTTTAAAATTCGCCCCAAAGTTTCATTTTTAAGTTTAATTTGGTCCTTTCTTTATTTTCTTTTATTATTTTTGTTATTTTGTCATGATTTTAGCATTATTTTTTATGTATTATTTCTATATACATATTTTTATTATTATTTTATTATTACCATATTCATTATTTTTATATTTACTATTATTGTTATTATTATTTTATTCTTATTACTTTCAATATTGCTAGTGTTATTTTTTTTACTACTATTATTTTTAATCACTATTAATTTCAATATTTACTACTATTTTATTATTAATATTATTTTTATTTCTTCTATTACTTTTATTATTATTTTCATTTACTATTAATATTATTACTATTATTATCACTAATTTAGTATTATTATTATTATTTTATTACAACTACCATTTTCTTATTATTTTGTTTATAATTAACTTTATTATTATTATTATTATTATTATTATTATTATTATTATTACTACTTTTATTTTTGTTAATATTATTTGTTTATTAACACATTTTATTATTATCATTATTATTATTGTATTTTTTTGTCACTATTATTATTATTTTATTATTATTGTACCTAGTATTTACTTGTTTATTGATTTATTATTAACTTTTGTTTTTGTTTTTATTTTGTCATCTTTTTACTTATTATTTATTATTCGTTTTAATTTTTATTTATTATTGTTTCCCTCGTCTCACTCTATTATGCATGTGTATTGTAATTCATCCTCCATTTTATTATAAAATTACATCACATTTTATCCGATTTTGGAAATAAGCAATTACTTCGTGTTCTAAGATTTGAAAGAAATTATACCCTAACTTACTGGGTTATGATTTTTCTCATCGAATCTAAAGAACTAATTCTTTTTAATTAAAGCATAAACTTCAAATCAAAACTTATACTCGAGAATTCAAAATGTTGTATCCTAACTTATTGGATATGATATTTTGTGTCTCGAGGTATGGATTTTCTACAAATAAAGGCAAGCTTAATTTCGAAGTCTTGAGACGTTACATCCTAAGTTATTGGGTGTGACATTTTATTTCCTTGAGATAAGTGAGTTCTAGCTTTCTTACAAATAAAAGGATCGTATTTTAAATTTTAATTTTCGACATTAGGATATTAATTAATCAAATCGGCACCAATTTTTGGTGTTTCGAGGGTGCTAATCCTTCCTCGTACGTAATCGACTCCCGAACCTATTTTCTTGAATTTTCGTAGGCCAAAACTAATGTTTTAAATAAAACATGTTTTATAAGGTGATTTAATCACACCTAAACAAAAAAAAGGACCGGTGGTGACTCCTGTTTTCGTTTTTTTAGTCAATCCCCGTTTTTTCATAAAAATTTAAAAATGTTTTCGACAGCTTGGCGACTCCACTGGGGACAATAAGAGAGTCAAGCCGTAAAATTGATTATTTCCTGTCATTTTGTCCAAATTTAAAAATCTGATTTGAAAAACTATGATCCTTTTTTATTGCATGTGGTTCCAATTTTATATCTTTGCATTGCATTGCATGACCTATGTGGTCACACCCTTTTAAGTGGGAGTGAGAAGCTACTCCTTCGTGAGGTTTTCACCTCCGCCCAAGATAGTGAATCACTTTCGGGATACATCCGTACCTATGTCTTCGTGAGATTTTCATCTCCGTGCAACCATAGGAAAATGTATTCCCTTGAACTGAACTCGATCTATATGAGCCTATAACGGGTGAAGATTGAGGAATCTGCTGGTTCGAGTACCTCAACTTTAGAGCTAAACTTCATGTAGAAAACCTAAGGGCTTATCCTAGGTAGAACTATGTCAAACCCTAGTGGTCATATAGATAGGTGCCCTATTTTGTTATTTATTTCTTTCGTGATAACGTGTTCTCTTTTGTTTTGATTACATTGCATTCACATCATAGAAAAGAGGTGTTAATTCAAATTCGATTGCTAAATAGAAGAGTTTGTCATGAGAAAACTAATTTCTTGATAAAGTGGATTATAATACGGTTGTCCAAATATGGTCCAAGTAAACACGATGAGAGAAGACTGATAGTCCATGAAGGAATACAAGATTTTATTACCCAAGGATTCAAGTTGACAAAGATTATTCGAGAATCACCACGTCTTGGCTTTCTTGAAGAGGCTAATGAGCTTTATGGAAATAAGTGAGTGAAGAGTCACGGCCTGGATCAAGTAACAAGGATCTAGACGAGGCATCTATTGGGAAAGTTCATGGGACACGGCCATAACATTCGGATACGAAGAAAATAATTGGTGTCTTCACCTGGACTATGAGGATAAAGCCGCATATGTAATCCGTTTTGTGTAAAGAAATTTATTTTCTAGTAAATTTTTTTTCTAATGGAATTGAATTTAGAATCAACGCCTCTCTCTTTTCATTTCATTCCTTTGTATTGCATTTCATGCATTTGCATTACATCGTATCATATGCATTAAATGTCATAAAAGAATCATATTAACCAGAGATCATATTATAGTTACCCTGGAACATCAATACTACACTCAAAAGAAAATAGAAGCCATGGATCAAAGGTTGGAAAGAATAGAGCAAATGCAAATACAGATGCAAGGGCAATTGACCAAAATTCAACAAGAAATGCTAGAACAAATGCTAAATTTCCAAAGGAATATGATGGGCTAGTTAACTTAGTTACTAGACGGAGGACTTGAAAAAAGGACTGGCCTAGTGGTCAACAGTAGGGATGATGATGAAGACATCATTTATTCCCCAGGTTTTCCCCCAATAAGTGTCCAGGCCCAACCAAACATGCATTCGCATGGGGTACCCGTCATTGTCGGACCCTAATGTCAGACTGATATCTCAGCCTTGTTAAACTTCTCGATGAGCTCAGTTTTTAACTCGGAGGATGATCGAGCCAAACCATTTGTTCTGGCAGAAACAAAGGAAAAGGGAGAGTGGACCTTAAAGGCCCCGAAGAAGAAGAAAAAGGAAACGAATAGTACGAGTAGGTATAATAAGGGCCATTCAGAGCCAATTACAGTAAGCCGGCCAAGGACAGTAACAACCAGTCATCAGGTCTCCCCAAGGTAAGAACCCAATCCAAGATCGAACTAAAAAAAAACCCCAATTCACACCCATCCCAATCACATATAGGGAGTTGTACCAAATTTTGTTTGACGCACATGTTGTATCCCCTTTTTATATAGAACCATTATGGCCCTCATACCCCAAATGGTACTACGTAAATGTCCAATGCGAATACCATGGAGGAACCACAGTGCATTTGACTGAGAACTGCATCAGTTTTAAAAAGATAATTGAAAGACTCATCAAATTGGGTGAAAATTTGATGATCCCTCTGATGCAGAAAATTCGTTACCCAACCTTTCTATTAAAGGGGTAAAACATTGTGAGTTCTACGATAGATAGGGGCAGAAGATCCAAGAATGCATCGAGCTCAGGGCCTTACGAAAAGAGAACCGGGGAATAAAAGTTTCCAAGCCCTTACATGCTTAGGAAGATTTTAAACAATAGAGTTGTGGAAGGAGTCCCTGTATTTTTAAGAGTAATCTAGAGTAATATTCAAAACGTGCTTGTTGCCTTAAGCCTAGAGATAATAAGAATCCTTTTGTGAAATAGGCAGACTAAAAAATTGTAGATCTTGTCTCCTTGAGATAGCAGTGGGGCAGATCGAAGATGGAAAGCAGGAGAGCAGATTTTAGCCACTAGCCTTATCTTCTTGATGTAGCAAGGGAGCAGACTGAAGATTGTAGTAAGCCTTATCTTCCTAATGTAGTAAGAGAGCAGGCTGAAGATTGTAGTCTTATCTTCCTGATGTAGTAAGGGAGCAGACTAAAAATGGTAGATCTTGTCTCCTCGAGATAGCAGTGGGGCAGATCGAATTTGGAGAATCTTATCTTCCTGGTGTAGCAAGGGAGTAGATTTTAGCCACTAGCCTTATCTTCCTGATGTAGCAAGGGAGCAGGTAGAAGATTATAGTCTTATCTTCTTGATGTAGCAAGGGAGCAGACTAAAAATGGTAGATCTTATCTCCTTGAGATAGTAGTGGGGCAGATCAAATTTGGCGAATCTTATCTTCTTGATGTAGCAAGGGAGAAGACTAAAAATTGTAGATCTTGTCTCCTCGAGATAGGAGTGGGGCAGATTAAAGATGACGAATCTTATCTTCCCGAGGTAGTAGTGGAGCAGATTCAAACCACCAGCCTTGCCCCCTAAGCAGTAGCAGAACAGGTTAAAAATTACAATCTTATTTCCATGTATTGGCAATGGAGCAGACTGAGGACGGTGAGCCTTATCTCCCTAAGCAATAGTGGAGCAGGCTGAAGACATCAGATCTTGTCTCCCTGAGTTTGCAGTGGAGCAGATTGAAGATAGCAGATTTGATGCTCCTAAAGTTGTAGGAAGCAGATCAAAGACATCAAATCTTGTCTCCCTGAGTTTATAGAGGGGCAGATTGAAGACAATAGATCTGGCACTCCTGAAGTTGCAGGAAGAATATCGAAGACATCATATCTTGCCTCCTTAAGTTTGCAGTGGGGCAGATTGATGACAACAGATCTTACCTTCCTGAAGTTGCAGGAGGAAGATCAAAGACATTTGTCTGGTCTCTCTGAGTTTGCAGTAGAGTAGACTAAAAAATAGCAGGTCTGGCGTTCCTTGTAACATCCTAAAATTTGAGTATTGAATTGATGCATGTTTTGGTGCTTAACTTGTGTATAATAAAATTTTTCATGATTAGTATAGTCTTGAGAAGACTTGAGAACTATTCGGAATTAGAATAAATTTTAGTAAGGAGTATTTAATTGAAGTGGATCAAGTGACTTTGAGGTTTAAGTAAATTTAAGGGTTAAAAACTAGCATAAGATGAGCTAGTAGCAAGGTGGTGTTGGCGCATGCATGTTTGCTTGAGGTGAGAGGTTCGAATCTCCTAGCATGCATTTTGAAAGCATTTATTTTTGCCTTCCTTAGCAAGTTTCGGTCATGAATAAGGTTAATGGATGAGTTGGATATCATTTTTGGTAAGAAGACTTAAGGATTATGGTAAGCATGAGTTAAGGGATGGTATTGCTTGACTTTGGGGATAAGATTTCTCAAACTTAAGGTAAATGGAGGATCGTAAGGCTTGAGATTAGGTTGATATTTTTGTAACTCTTTCATGGCCATTTTGACCATGAATGGGGACGGTTTTGTGGACTAAAGGGGGGAGCCGAATTTGAGTGGTGAATTTTAGTGATAGGCTAGTTTGGTTGGTAGCTTTTGGGGGTATTACCTTTGGTCATTTTTGCTTTTGCAAAACACTTCCTCTCCATCTATTTTCTCTCTTGGCCGAATGTATTGGTATAGGAGAAAAGCAACTTTTGTTTCATTTCTTATGTCCATATTTTTGACCATTTGATCACCTTATTTTTTTTTGCAAAACCTCTCCTAGTGCCGAAACTACCAACACAACAAGCCATAGTTTTCATTCCCCATTGCCGAATGCACCATTGTCTTAAACACTCTCTCTTTGCTTTTCTTTTACCATTGATAAAAGAATTATAAACCTATCATTTTCTTCCTCTTTCTTTCTCTTTTCTCTCTTGAAAACCGAATCAACATCATCTCTTTCTTTCATCTTTTATTTTCTTTTTAACCATACTTTCTTCATTATCTATCTCTCATGGCCGAATGTTAGATAACTCCATTGCCCAATTTTTTTTTCTTTTCTTTGTTTATTCATAGTCGAATCTTCCATTACACATAAGTATCCTTCTTAATCATTCTTCTTTGAAGCCTTGGACAATAGTGTGATAGTGGAGGGCCGAAACTCAAGTGTTCGTAAATGTCGTAGATTGTTGAAATTGAATTTAAGGTATTAAAGGTAAGGGATTATTAAGGTAAACCGATTACACTGTTTAAGTCTTTAGTCTTAAGATTTTCAATAAATTGTTAGGACTAATGATTCTTCGTCTTTGAAGACAATCAAAATAGGGACGAAAAGGGCAGTAAATAGTGTTCGGAAGAGGGGTGGTTCCGTTATTCCCCCTAAGTTTAAGAGAAGGACTGTTTCGGGAATCCAAGATTTTCCATCGGGTTGTGGACCCTCATCTGGCGAAAATCAATTATTCGTAGTCGTACGTACCCCCGAACCATTGTTTACTCGTGGTTCTGAACCTTTGATCGAGAGAAATTGTAAATAGTGGTTATTCGAAATTTTGAGGGTAAGATTTAGATCGCTCAATATTAGAATAGTTTAATATTAAATTTTAGTGTTCTAATCCTTCGTAATGTGTGTTTAGATATCGATGAGCGGGAGAGTGTAGTTCTCACCGTAATCGATGTGTGTAATCTCACACTATATCTCATGGGTTAGATGACTATACAGTAGTAAAAGTTGGATTAAAAATCGCAAAGTTGGTGAAATCGAAAAATATGGTATTATCGACACTTTAGTGTTAAAATCATGAAATCGGTATTAAGATCATGAAAATTTTGGAATCGCCCTTAATGGCTAAAACGATAATAAGTGATAAATTTGGGCCATATGTGATATTTGATAAATTTGGGCCATATGTGATATTTGATAAATTTTTGATAAATTTGGCCATATGTGATATTTGGCAAATTTGGGCTATATGTGATATTTGATAAATTTGGGCCATATGTGATATTTGATAAATTTGGGCCATATGTGATATTTGATAAATTTGGGCCATATGTGATATTTGATAAATTTGGGCCATAATTGATATTTGGCAAATTTGGGCCATATGTGATAATTGAGAATTTGGGCCATATGTGATAATCGATAAATGGGCCATAAGTGAAATTTGATAATTGGGCCATTTATGATAATGGATAAATGGGCTATATGTGAAATGTGTTTTAATGGGCCAAAATTCAAAAATTATAATATGGTTTTCTTGACAAATATTTTGTAATGCATAAACATGATTGCATGGGTTGGGATCAATGATGAAGAGAAGAAAGGCTTGATGCCAGAATTCTAGATAGGCGACTCTGTCACGATGGCCGTTGCCCAAAATCTAGATTAGTGGTTCTACCACAATTATTTAAATGGCCGTTGCCACAAATATTATATTGGGCTTAAAGCCTACTTTGGTGTGTTGGCGGGGTGGGTGACTAAAGCTCTCAACAGGTGTGCTGGTTGGGTACGGGGGTGTGTAGCGGATGGAAATCTAGGTTTGGTTTTTGGAATTGCATATCATTTGTATTATTTTATTTGTAAATGCTAAATTATTATATTTTGAAATGGGCTTAGGCCCAAATGAATGTTTAAATGGTCTTGCCCCAGTGGACTATAGTAAGTGAGTTACACACTGAGTTCTAAGTAACTCACCCCATTTTTTTTACCCCTCTCAGGTAATAATAATTGATGGAGACTTGGGTCAGAGATGACTTCGTGGGGAGACTATACTACAAATGGTGGTTATAAAACTTTAAGAATTCTTTTATAATTTTATTAAGTGCTATTTTTAATGGCGATGTAATAAGGCCTTTTTAATTAAGGATTTTATTATGTGGATGGATTATTTATGTTTTAGTTTTATTAAGTTGGATTGATTTAGTTTTTCATAAATGTTTTTCTAAAACTTTGGTATAAAATAAAGGTTTTTCTTAAATATCTTTGAAACTAAGGAAATCCTTTAACTCTTCGTTAGAGTATTTTGATTTTATAAATTTTAAAATTTTAATCAAATACTACTCTATAGATCCAATGATAATCTATTGTGTTTTTAATAAAGGATTTCAAATAAACCTCGATTTTTCGATAAAGTCATTCTCTTAATCGTTTTGGAATTTGATTTTTTACTTCGTTAAATGATTTGAATGTACGTTAAATTTGTGTGGCATGCCAAAATCCAGGTTTAATGCATAGGCCGGGTTTGGGGTGTTATATTTTATGGTATCAGAGCCCAGTTTCAAAACTCGGTTGTGGTTTGGGTTCAACGATGATTTTGTTTAAAAACCACTTAAATTTCTAGACTTTATGTTTTAAAGGTAGTATGGCACCACGAGCATCCGACACTAAGGCAAGTAAGTATGTTCAGTAAGTATTTGTTTATTAAATGTTTATTTTTGTGATGAGACCTAAGGAACACTCTAGAACTTCTAGTTTTAGGTGTTGAAAACGATAGAGATCGAGACTATAGGATGTGATGGCGAAAACAACCCTATCTCTTATATCTCATAAAATATCGTTAATAAACACTGAAATAATATTCTGATTCATAAAACTTGTGATGAGATTAAAGCGAATTAGTCAATATGAGCACTAGAGGACGTGGTCGTGGACGCGGTAGACGTGGCCGTGGTAGAGGACGAGGTGCTGCGTCTGTAATGCCGGGTCATATACCGAAAATGGATGCGCCTGCGTCATTTGAGAGCAAAACTGGATCTCATGATCATGCCAATGAGGATAATGCTTTCGCTCAAGCAATGTTGCGAGTCCTAGAAAGAGTAGCTGGAGCCAGAACTGGGCCAGTAGCTCGCGGATCAATATCGAAATGACTCAAGTCTAGTGGTGCAGAAGTTTTTAGAGTGTCTCTGGTGTAGCTCCGAATGTGGCAGAATATTGGCTTGAGGCTGTAGAACGAATTATGGATGATCTGGGGTGTACCGTAGAGCAGAAACTGAGAGGAGCCGTGTCTTTGCTAAGAGACGAGGCGTATCAGTGGTGGCTTACTATTCGAGAAGGCACCGAGGCTGCATTGGTTAATTGGGATTTCTTTAAAGCTGCTCTCCAAGGGAAGTACATCGGAACAAGTTATGTAGATGCCGAAGGAAAGAATTGCTGAATTTGGTTTAAGGAAGTAAGACTGTGGTAGCCTACGAGGCAGAATTTCTTCGTTTGAGTCGTTATGCTCGTACTATAGTACAGACTGATCATGAGCGCTGTGTACACTTTGAGGATGGACTGAATGATGAGTTGCGGGTATTGATAGCCCTACAACAAGTGTGGACTTTTACCTCGCTTGTAGAGAAAGCTAAGATAGCCGAATAGGCTAAGAATTCAGAACGCCAGAATTGGGAAAATGTAAGAGGCAAAAGGGATTTTAAGTATTCTGTTCTTCTAAAAGGTTTCAAAAGAGGCCACAGAATGATGAGCCAATTCAAGTTAGGGCACCTGTGACTACCAATCAGATTCGAGAATGTGCCGACTGTGGTAGACGACATCTCGGAGAATGTTGGAGGAAAACTGGAGCCTGTTTTAAATGTGGATCCAAGAATCATAAATTTAAGAATTGTCCTCGACAGACTGAAACGACTCAGGAAGCTCGTAACCCTGAGGCTCAGCCAGTTAGAGGTACTCAGCAGCCACCAAGAGGTCGTGGACCAGGTCGTAGTAGTAATGGTAACGAACGTGGACAAGGTGCACTGGGTCGAGGTAATGGTGTTAGAGGTAACATGGAGGCAAGACAGCCAGGATTGGTCTATGCTGTCAGGCGTCATGAGGACGGTGATGTACCTGATGTAATAACTGGTACATTCTTCATCTCTGATGTACCTGTTACTATTTTGATAGATATCGGATCTACCCACTCGTATGTTGCTAGTGCTATATCTGGAAACCTAAATATTAGATCTGAGATTACCGATAGAGAGATAACGATAATTAGTCCTTTAGGACAGTCGGTAATAGTGAATAAATTATTCAGAGATGTGCCCTTAGATATTCAAAGAGAGGTATTTCTAGCAGACTTGATGGAATTACCTTTCAATGAGTTTGATCTTATTTTTGGGCATGGATTGGTTGGTGAAGCATCGGGCGCAATTGAATTGTGCCGAAAAGCGGATGTCAATTAGGACTGTGGATTGTAAGGAGATAATAATGATAGGCGAGCGAAGAAACTTTTTGGCAAATGTGGCATCTGCTTTGAAGGCAGAAAAGTTGGTACGGAAAGGGAATAGAGCATTCCTAGCATTCATCAGTGCTTTGGATGCCAAGGATTTATCAGTAGAAAGTGTGAGAACGGTGAAAGAATTTCCAGATGTCTTTCCCGAAGAACTTCCTGGTCTACCTCCAGATCGGGAAGTAGAATTTGGCACTGAGCTTTTGCTCGGAACTGCTCCGGTGTCCATTACTCTTTATAGAATGGCACCGAAGGAGTTAGCGGACCTTAAAACTCAAATTTAAGAACTGCTAGATCGGGAATTTATTCGACCAAGTGTGTCTCTATGGGGAGCACCAGTTTTGTTCGTCAAGAAGAAGGATGGGTCGATGTGTATGTGCATTGATTATAGGCAGTTGAATAAATTGACGATCAAGAATAGGTATCCATTACCGAGAATCGATGACCTGTTTGATCAATTAAGAGGAGCTTCAGTCTTTTCCAAGATTGATTTGAGATCGGGTTATCATCAACTCAAGGTGAAGGAGGCAAATATTCATAAGACGACATTTCGAACTCGCTATGGACATTATGAGTTTTTAGTGATGCCGTTTGGTTTGACTAATGCACCAGCTGCATTTATGAACATGATGAACCGAGTCTTTCAGCCCTATTTAGACCGTTTCTTAGTAGTGTTCATAGATGACATCTTAGTATATTCGAGGAATGAAGAAGAGCATGACTCTCATTTGCACACTGTGTTGCAAATTTTGCGAGATAAGCAACTTTATGCCAAATTCAGTAAGTGTGAATTTTGGTTAAAGGAAGTGACTTTCTTGGGTCATGTAGTGTCAGCTGAAGGAATAAGAGTTGATCCTCGAAAGGTAGAGGCTGTGTTGGATTGGAAACCGCCAAAGTTAGTAGCTGAGATCCGAAGTTTCTTGGGTTTGGTGGTTATTATAGACGCTTTGTTGAGGGTTTTCGTTGATTCTTTGCACCTAACTAAGTCATTACGGAAGGAAGTACCGTATGTATGGACTAATAAACAACAAGAAAGTTTCGAGAAATCAAGAAGATTCTAACGAAGCACCAAGACTAATTCAACCAGAGGCGGACAAGAGTTTACCGTTTACTGTGATCGTCACACACGGTTTAGTATGTGTCTTGATGCAAAGTGGAAAAGTGGTAGCTTATGCTTCTCGATAGTTGAGGCCGCATCGAAGTCAATTATCCTACTCATGATTTGGAGTTGGTCATGGTAGTGTTTGCATTAAAGATTTGGAGACATTATCTTTACGGTGAGAAGTCAATCATTTATACGGGCCATAAGAGTCTTAAGTATCTCCTTACCCAAAAGGAGTTGAATTTAAGACAACGGAGATGGGTGGAGTTGTTAAAGGATTATAATTTCTCAATCAAGTATCATCTTGGAAAGGCTAACGTTGTGGCAGACGCGTTGAGTCAAAAGGTTGTATCAGAGTTAAGAGTAATGTTTGCTCATCTCAGTTTGTATGAGGATGGCAGTTTGTTAGCGGAACTTCAGGTGAAGCCTCTGTGGTTGGAACAAATCAAGGAAAAGCAATTATCCGATGAAAAGTTGGGTCCTTTAATACAACAAGCTGAAAGCGGTGTAATAGGAGATTTTGGTTTGAACAAAGATAGTGTCTTGTGTTTTCGTGGAAGGGTTTGTATGCAGAGGATTCGATTTGAGGCAAATGATTCTTCTAGAGGCGCATAGTAGCCCTTATGCTATGCACCCCGGAGGAAATAAGATGTATCGGGATCTCCGTGAACAGTATTGGTGGCCAAAGTTAAAACGAAAAGTTACTGATTTAGTGGGAAAGTGTCTAACTTGTCAACAAGTAAAGGCAAAACATCAATTACCGTCGGGATTGTTGCAACCAGTAAAGATTCCATTATGGAAATGGGAGCGAATAACGATGGATTTTTTTAGTGGGTTACCCTTAACACCTACTAAGAAAGATTCTGTCTGGGTGGTAGTAGATCGATTAACGAAGACTGCTCATTTTCTACAAGTTCGTATGGATTACTCGTTACAGAAGTTGGCTAAACTGTATGTATCTGAAATCGTGAGGTTGCATGAGGTACCAGTGTCTATCATATCGGACAGGGATCCTCGGTTTACATCACGATTTTGGAAAGCTTTGCATGAGGCTCTGGGTACAAAGTTAAACTTGATCGACTTTTCACCCTCGGTCGATGGTCGATCGAAAAGAGTAATCCAGATTTTGGAAGACATGTTAAGAGGTTGTGTGATTGATTTCAGAGGTAGTTGGGAGGATTTTCTACCGTTGGCAGAGTTTACGTATAACAACAGCTATCAGTCTAGCATTTAGATGGCACCCTATGAAGTGTTATATGGTCGTAGATGTCGTACTCCTACTTGTTGGACTAAATTAAGGGAACGATAACTTTTGGGCCCTGAATTAATATCTGAGACGGAAGAAAAAGTAAAGGTAACTCGAGCGCGATTAAAGGAAACTTCAGATAGACAAAAGTCGTACGCGGATCTGAAGCGTAAAGATATCGAGTTTGCGGTGGAAGACTAGGTCTTTTTGAAAGTTTCACCGTGAAAAAGATTTTTAGATTCGGAAGGAAAGGCATGTTGAGCCCTAGGTTTATTGGGCCGTACAGTGTGTTGAAGCGTGTAGGACTAGTGGCCTATCAACTTGATTTACCTCCGGAATTGAGTCAGATTCATAGTGTTTTCCATGTTTCTATGCTGAGATGCTATAGATCGAATCCATCGCACATAGTACAGGTAGAAGAAGTGGAATTAAGGCCAGATTTGTCTTTCGAGGAGGAACCAGTGAGAATCTTAGACAGAGATGTTAATGTGTTAAGAAAGAAGACTGTACTGTTGGTCAAGGTTTTATGGCATAATCACGGAGTGGAGGAAGCTACTTGGGAGCCTGAGGATGCAATTTGACAACAATATCCTTATCTCTTTTAGCAAGTAAATTTCGAGGACTAAATTTTCTTTAAGGAGGGTAGAGTTGTAACATCCTAAAATTTGAGTATTGAATTGATGCATGTTTTAGTGCTTAACTTGTGTATAATAAAATTTTTCATGATTAGTATAGTCTTGAGAAGACTTGAGAACTATTCGGAATTAGAATAAATTTTAGTAAGGAGTATTTAATTGAAGTGGATCAAGTGACTTTGAGGTTTAAGTAAATTTAAGTGTTAAAAACTAGCATAAGATGAGCTAGTAGCAAGGTGGTGTTGGCGCATGCATGTTTGCTTGAGGTGAGAGGTTCGAATCTCCTAGCATGCATTTTGAAAGCTTTTATTTTTGCCTTCTTTAGCAAGTGTCGGTCATGGATAAGGTTAAGGGATGAGTTGGATATCATTTTTGGTAAGAAGACTTAAGGATTATGGTAAGCATGAGTTAAGGGATGGTATTGCTTGACTTTGGGGATAAGATTTCTCAAACTTAAGGGAAATGGAGGATGGCAAGGCTTGAGATTAGGTTGATGTTTTGGTAACTCATTCATGGCCATTTTGACCATGAATGGGGACGGTTTTGTGGGCTAAAGGGGGAGCCGAATTTGAGTGGTGAATTTTGGTGATAGGCTAGTTTGGTTGGTAGCTTTTGGGGGTATTACCTTTGGTCATTTTTGCTTTTGCAAAACACTTCCTCTCCATCTATTTTCTCTCTTGGCCGAATGTATTGGTATAGGAGAAAAGCAACTTTTGTTTCATTTCTTATGTCCATATTTTGACCATTTGATCACCTTATTTTTTTTTTGCAAAACCTCTCCTAGTGCCAAACCGCCAACACAACAAGCCATAGTTTTCATTCCCCATTGCCAAATGCACCATTGTCTTAAACACTCTCTCTTTGCTTTTCTTTTACCATTGATAAAAGAATTATAAACCTATCATTTTCTTACTTTTCTTTTCTCTTTGGCTCTGTTGCTAAGCGAATCAACATCATCTCTTTCGTTCATCTCTTATTTTCTTTTTAACCATACTTTCTTCATTATCTATCTCTCATGGCCGAATGTTAGATTACTCCATTGCCGAATTTTTTTTTTCTTTTCTTTTTTTATTCATAGCCGAATCATCCATTATACATAAGTATCCTTCTTGATCATTCTTCTTTGAAGCCTTGGACAATAGTGTGATAGTGGAGGGCCGAAACTCAAGTGTTCGTAAACGTCGTAGATCATTGAAATCGGGTTTAAGGTATTAAAGGTAAGGGATTATTAAGGTAAACCGATTACACTCTTTAAGTCTTTAGTCTTAAGATTTTTGATGAATTGTTAGGACTAATGATTCTTTGTCTTTGAAGACAATCAAAATAGGGACGAAAAGGGTAGTAAATAGTGTTCAGAAGAGGGGTGGTTCCGTTATTCCCCCTAAGTTTAAGAGAAGGACTATTTCGGGAATCCGAGATTTTCCACCGGGTTGTAGACCCTCATCCAGCGAAAATCAATTATTCGAAGTCGTACGTACCCCCGAACCATTGTTTACTCGTGGTTCTGAACCTTTGGTCGGAGAGAAATCGCAAATAGTGGTTATTCGAAATTTCGAGGGTAAGATTTAGATCGCTCAATATTAGAATAGTTTAATATTAAATTTTAGTGTTCTAATCCTTCTTAATGTCTGTTTAGATATCGACGAGCGGGAGAGTGTAGTTCTCACCATAATCAGGTGTGTAATCTCACACTATATCTTATGGGTTAGATGACTATACAGTAGTAAAAGTTGGATTAAAAATCGCAAAGTTGGTGAAATCGGAAAATATGGTATTATCGACACTTTAGTGTTAAAATCATGAAATCGGTTTTAAGATCGTGAAAATTTTGGAATCGCCCTTAATGGCTAAAACGATAATAAGTGATAAATTTAGGCCATATGTGATATTTGATAAATTTGGGCCATATGTGATATTTGGCAAATTTGGGCTATATGTGATATTTGATAAATTTGGGCCATATGTGATATTTGGCAAATTTGGGCTATATGTGATATTTGATAAATTTGGGCCATATGTGATATTTGATAAATTTGGGCCATATGTGATATTTGGCAAGTTTGGGCCATATGTGATATTTGATAAATTTGGGCCATATGTGATATTTGGCAAATTTGGGCCATATGTGATATTTGATAAATTTGGGCCATATATGATATTTGGCAAATTTGGGCCATATGTGATAATTGAGAATTTGGGCCATATGTGATAATCGATAAATGGGCCATAAGTGAAATTTGATAATTGGGCCATTTATGATAATGGATAAATGGGCTATATGTGAAATGTGTTTTAATGGGCCAAAATTCAAAAATTATAATATGGTTTTCTTGACAAATATTTTGTAATGCATAAACATGATTGCATGGGTTGGGATCAATGATGAAGAGAAGAAAGGCTTGATGCGAATTCTAGATAGGTGACTCATCACGATGGTCGTGTCTCAAATCTAGATCGATGGTTCTACCAAAATTATTTAAATGGTTGTTGCCACAAATATTATATTGGGCTTAAAGCCTACTTTGGTGTGTTGGCGGGGTGGGTGACTAAAGCTCCCAACAAGTGTCTTTGGTTGGATGCGGGGTGTGTAGCGGATGGAAATCTAGGTTTGGTTTTCGGAATTGCATATCATTTGCATTATTTTTTTTGTAAATGCTAAATTATTATATTTTGAAATGGGCTTAGGCCCAAATGAATGTTTAAATGGTCTTGGCCCAGTGGACTATGGTAAGTGAGTTACACACTGAGTTCTAAGTAACTCACCCCATTTTTTTTACCCCTCTCAGGTAATAACAATTGATGGAGACTTGGGTCGGAGATGACTTCGTGGGGAGGCTATACTACAAATGGTGGTTTATAAAACTTTAAGACTTCTTTTATAATTTTTATTAAGTGCTATTATTAATGGCGATGTAATAAGGCCTTTTTAATTAAGGATTTTATTATGTGGATGGATTATTTATGTTTTAGTTTTATTAAGTTGGATTGATTTATTTTTTCATAAATGTTTTTCTAAAACTTGCGTATAAAATAAAGGTTTTCCTTAAATATCTTTGAAACTCAGAAATCCTTTAACTCTTCATTAGAGTATTTTGATTTTATAAAATTTAAAATTTTAATCAAATACTACTCTATAGATCCAATGATAATCTCTTGTGTTTTTAATCAAGGATTTCAAATAAACCTCGATTTTTTGATAAAGTCATTCTCTTAATCGTTTTGGAATTTGATTTTTTACTTCTTTAAATGATTTGAATGTACGTTAAATTTGTGTGGCATGCCAAAATTCGGGCTTAATGGATAGGCCGGGTTTGGGGTGTTACATTCCTGAAGTTGCAGTGAAGTGGATCAAAGACATCAGGCTTGCCTCCCTAAGTTTGCAGTGGAGCAGAGTAAAGATAGTAGATCTTGTCTTCCTGAGGTTGCAGTGAAGCAGATCGAAGATACTAGTCTAACCTCCTTGAAGTTCCAGTGGAGCAGATTAAAAGATAACGGATACTACCTTCCTGAAGTTGTAGTGAAGCAGATTGAAGCCATCAGACTTATTGAAATCAAGATGAAGTTCCAATACCGTTGAAGTTGCAGTTGAGTTAGAAGCCATTTGAAGAAGACGAGGTCCAAGAAGTCAAGGCTCGACAAGGACCAGGCAAAATTGAACCTTTTATAGTCTTTACTCTATTTTCGTTACACGACAATGAGCAAATAGGGGCAGCTGTAATAAGCCCATTTTGCCCGGGCCCATGCTTGAAAACAAACCACAAATAATAATAAACCAAAGTCCAGTTTTCTTTTTAAAACGGTCCATTTACAACCTGTTACACCCAAGCCCAAAAACACCCAGGCCTAAAACAGCCTACTCAGACCCACTACTCTACCCCAAACCCAATTACACCCAAAACAGACCTAACCCAACTGACCTACGGGGCCCAAAAGGCCCAAAACTAAATCAGAAACAAGGGTTTTTGGAACCTTAGGAAACCCTCGCGCCACAAGCGGCCTAGCAGCCCCTTCCTCGTGCCCAAGCCACCAACCACACTGCAGTTAGCGCCAGTCGTGCCCTATCGCCACCGTGCTCCTCGTCACTCACCTGCGAAACAAGGAAAGAACACCACAGCAAAAGGAAAGAAATGGCAGAAAAACTAGCACAACAGATTTTGTTTCTATTTTGTTTCAATTTATTTTAGGGCTATATAAACCCCAAAACAACCTGTAAAACAGACACGAAAAATATACAAAGAGAATACACAGAAATATACAATAATAAAATAGAGAAAACCTAATAGTAGAGGTGATTCAGAATGATTCCTTTTCGTTTTTTTTATATATATTGTTATTTTCTATTTTTTTCTCTATCTTGTTTTGTTTTTTTTTAAACTATATAATATATATTAAAATATTAAAAAGGGGGAAATTTTACTAGTTTTTGGAGTTTTGGCCACCGTGCAGAAATTTGGCGATGACAATGACAAAGAATGGTCACGCCAAGCTCTGAAAATCGCCTCAATGAGAGAAAAAGGGGACTCACCCTTTCTTTTTCTTTTTTAAAAACTGTTCTCAAATGATTTTTTTTTCAGACTTCTTGGCTTTAAATACCCAGCCAAAACGGCGTCGTTTTGAAACCCTCTTAGGGCCAAAACGACGTCGTTTTACTCCCTGCGACCCGCACGTTGACCCAATCTGGGGAGGATCCACGTGTTTTTTTGTACAATGGGTTATTTATGGAATTGGTCTTTCCGCTTTTGAGGCGTGTCTCAATTAAGTTTTTTTTATTTTTTAATTTGGCCCTGTATCTTTGTTTACTTGTCCATTTTAGTCCTACAACGCACGGTGCCATTTAGGAAGGCAGGAATATTTCCCATTTGGTCCTCCCCTTTTTCCGCGCGTTGCTAAGGGACCCTAATTCACTTATTTCTTTTAAAATTCGCCTCAAAGTTTCATTTTTATGTTTAATTTGGTCATTTCTTTATTTTATTTTATTATTTTTGTTATTTTGTCATGATTTTAACATTATTTTTTATGTATTATTTCTATATACATATTATTATTATTTTATTATTACCATAGTCATTATTTTTATATTTACTATTATTTTATTATTATTTTATTATTATTACTTTCAATATTGCTAGTATTATTTCTTTTTACGACTATTATTTTTAATCACTATTAATTTCAATATTTACTATTATTTTATTATTCATATTATTTTTATTTCTTCTATTACTTTTATTATTATTTTCATTTAATATTAATATTATTATTATTACTATTATTATCACTAATTTAGTATTATTATTATATTACCACTACCATTTTTCTTATTATTTTATTTATAATTAACTTTATTATTATTATTATTATTATTATTATTATTATTAATACTACTTCTACTCTTATTTTTGCTAATATTATTTGTTTATTAACACATTTTATTATTATTGTATTTTTTTGTCACTATTATTATTATTTTATTATTATTATACTTAGTATTTACTTGTTTATTGATTTATTATTAACTTTTTTTTGTTTTTATTTTGTCATCTTTTACTTATTATTTATTATTCGTTTTAATTTTTATTTATTATTGTTTCTCTCGTTTCACTCTATTATGCATGTGTATTATAATTCATCCTCCATTTTATTATAAAATCACATCACATTTTATCGGATTTTGGAAATAAGCAATTACTTCGTATTCTAAGATTTGAAAGAAATCATACCCTAACTTACTAGGTTTCGATTTTTCTCATCGAATCTAAAGAACTAATTATTTTTAATTAAAGCATAAACTTCAAATCAAAACTTATACTCTGGAATTCAAAGTGTTGTATCCTAACTTATTGGATACGATATTTTGTGTTTCGAGGTATGAATTTTCTACAAATAAAAGCAAGCTTAATTCCGAAGTCTTGAGACGTTGCATCCTAACTTATTGGGTGTGACTTTTTCTTTCCTTGAGATAAGTGAGTTCTAGCTTTCTTACAAATAAAAGGATCGTATTTTAAATTTAAATTTTCGACATTAGGACATTAATTAATCAAATCGGTACCAATTTTGGGCGTTTCGAGGGTGCTAATCCTTCCTCGTACGTAACCGACTCCTGAACCTATTTTCTCGAATTTTCGTAGGCCAAAATAATGTTTTAAATAAAGCATGTTTTATAAGGTGATCTGATCACACCTAAACAAAAAAAAAGGATCGGTGGCAACTCCCGTTTTTGTTTTTTTAGTCAATCCTTGTTTTTTCATAAAAATTTAAAAATGGTTTCGACAACCTCATCTTTTTATAAATTAGTAATAATGAGCCATCAACTATGGCTATATACAAAAGAGTTCATCTTTAAAGGAGCCGACACACTTGGCCAAAACAACAAGACATTTCACTAAGTCTAGCCCCTATACATGCCATACTCAAAATGCTAAGTCTAAATATACCGAGATGAGCTGATAGTGTGGGTGATCTTCAGATTATCTTCATATCCTGAGCTAGCTCTTTGACACTATAAAACAAAGGAAAAGAAAGGGAGTAAGCTTTAAGCTTAGTAAGTTTACATGTAAACTATAAACATCATAACATATGCCAATCAACCAACAACATTACATAATAAGCAAGACCAGATCACATTTCCATAATAATGCTTACTCATCTCATCTCTTACCACGTTCCATCCATACCACAAATAAAATGCTCACATTTACTTGTACACATCCCCTGCACTCATCACCACAAACCACATGATATATTTACTTAGACAATTTCTCGATGAACCCCTTGGAATGATACTAAATACCTGATGGTTTCGCACACAGCCCACCAATAGTTAATAATAGGGTGGTATCGCACATAGCCCATCAAATAACAATATAAACGATGGTATCGCACACAGCCTATCGTGAATAAATAGTAAGGTGGTATCGCACACAGCCCACCAAAAAGGATAATTACAGTGGTATCGCACATAGCCCACAAAATAATTATAACGAATATTTTTTCGCACTTAAACATCTATTCCGAGGTTCATACGAGAATTACTCACTATCTATCAATTTTAATCAATCTCAATCATAATTGATCTCATTCATACAATGCACCAATAAGTAACAACATATGTATTAAAGATGTATCATTTACACATAAACTTACCTCGGTGCAAAATGTACTAGTCGAAGGTTTAGTCCGTAACCGTGCCTTTTCCTCAGTCAATGTGGTTTCATCGCTCTTATTGACCTATAATAAAATTCACTCATTCAATCGCTTTATAATTCATGATACATCAAAATTTCTACTTAGGCAAAATGACCATTTTGCCCTCGTACTTTGGCTAAATTACTATTTTACCCCTAGGCTCGTAGTCATTTTTCATCACATTCTCTCATTAAACAAGCCTAGCTGAACATTAATTTCTCTTACAACAACTCAAAAAACCAATTATTTCATGCACTTATTACACAATCATAACCTTTACAAATAAGTCTTATTTAGGTGTTTTCATGGTAACACCTTTACAAAAATTGTTCCTCAACCTACTAACATTCATTTTCTTCTATAAAAACTCAGCAAACAACATGAACACTCTCATGGAAAGTCCCTAACATTTCAACTATTTTGTAAATTAGTCCCCTCATTAGCTAGCTTAAGCTTTGGGGGTTCCCAAAGTACAAAAATTATCAAGAAAGACCCATAGAATCACTTACTTGCAAGAGAATAGCTTGGCTGAAAGTTTGAACTCCAAAATGCTATAATTTCCCTTCAATTTTTGGTGGAGAAGAAGCATGAATAGTGAAAGATGATATCTCTTTTATTTATCTTATTTTATTCATTTTTTTGGTCACCTAATTTCACCAAATTTTTGACCAAATTAATGTCTTTGTCTCCCTTGGCTGGCCATCACTCTTAGAGTGGTATATTTGCACTTTAAAGACCTCCAATTTAATATTCCATAGCTATTAGGCGATTTAGTCCTTTTTCACAATTAAGCATGCAATCGCTAAAATTAAAGCACCAAAATTTCCGTGCATCTCTATAAACATGCTATAACACATAAAATAATATCAAAATAATTTTCTTCAACCTCGAATTAGTGGTCCCGAAGCCACTGTTCTGACTAGCCCAAAAATCGGGCTGTTACAGCTCTCCCCACTTTAGAGATTTTCATCCTCGAAAATCATACTGGTAAAAAGGTTTGGGTACTGTTCCCTTATGGCTTCTTCCGGTTCCCACGTAGCCTCTTCCATGTCGTGCTTTTTCCACAATAGTTTTACTAAGGCTATGCTCTTATTCCTCAACTGTTTAACCTCTCGAGCCAATATCTTAATTGGTTCCTTTTTGTAAGTCATGTCTGGTCGTATTTCAATTTTTGTTAGAGGGATCACATACTAAGGATCGAAACGATATCGCCGCAACATCGACACATGGAACACATTGTGTATTCTCTCTAATTCTGTCGGCCAAGCCAACCGGTATGCTATTGGCCCACTCCTTTCAATAACCTCATACGGCCTTATGAATCGTGGACTCAATTTCCCCTTTCGACCAAATCTTAATATTTTCTTCCACGGGGATACTTTCAGAAATACTTTGTCGCCCACTTGAAACTCATTTATTTCCTTTTTAAATCCATGTATGACTTTTGTCGATCTAAAGCAGCTTTCAAACTATCACGGATCACTTTCACTTTCTCCACGATTTCTTTAACTAGATCGACCCCGTGAATTTGCTTCTCACTAAGCTCGGTCTAATACAAGGGAGTCTGACACTTGTGACCATATAAATCTTCGTACGCTATCGTCCGTATACTCGACTGATAGCGGTTGTTATAAGCAAACTCAACCAAAGGCAGATATCTTTCCCAACTACCTTCGAATTCTAACACATAACATCGGAGCATATCCTCAAGAACTTGAATCACTCTTTCAGATTGACCATCGGCTTGAGGATGGAATGTAGTACTAAAATTCAGTTTTGTACCCAAGGCTTCTTGCAACTTCTTCTAAAACCTCGAAGTAAATCTTGGGTCTCTATCCGAGATAATAGTTATAGGCACCCCATGCAATCTCACCACCTCAGCAATATATAGCTCGACCAACTTATCAAGTGAATAATCCACACGCACCGGTATAAAGTGAGCAGACTTCGTTAATCTATCAAGAATAATCCACACAACATCTTTCTTTTTCGGAGTCATAGGTAACCCCGTTACGAAATCTATTGTGATTCGATCCCACTTCCACTTTGGAACCATCACTGGCTGAAGTAATCCCGAATGTACTTGATGTTTGGCTTTCACTTGTTGACACACTAAACACTTCGTAACAAACTCGGAGATGTCTCTTTTCATACCCGACCACCAATACAATTTCTTCAAATCATTGTACATCTTCGTACTGCACGGATGTATTGACAAGCAACTACTGTGTGTTTCATGTAAAATTTTTCGGATCAACTCATCATCCTTAGGTACACAAACCCTATCATGAAACATCAAGCAACCATCTGAACTCACCCAAAAATCAGAGTCATTTTCCAATTCGCACTGAGCTCTCTCAGCTTGCATCTTACTATCATTCTTTTGAGCTTCACATATCTGCTGAATAAATAATGGTCTAACCCTCAGCTCGGCCAATATAACACCATCATCAGACAATGCTAAGCTCGTACTCATAGCTCTTAAAGCATACAGGGATTTTCTGCTCAAGGCATCCGTGACTAAATTCACTTTTCCCGGATGGTAACCGATTACTAACTCATAATCCTTCAACAATTCGAGCCACCACCGTTGTCACAAATTCAAATTCCTTTGGTCCATCAAGTATTTCAAACTCTTGTGATCGGTGAAAATAAACACTTTTCACCATATAAATAAAGACGCCAAATCTTCAAAGTAAATACGATCGCAGCCAACTCCGAATCGTGAGTCGGATAATTCTTCTCATGTGGTTTTAGTTGTCTCCAGATGTAAGCTACTACCTTACCCTCTTGCATTAACACACAGCTGAAACCATTTAATGATGCATCACTGTAAACTACAAACTCTTTTCCTGATTTAGGTTGTACCAAAATCGGCGCCTCAGTCAGCAATGCTTTCAATCTCTTGAAACTCTGTTGGCATTTCTTAGTCCATTCAAACTTAACATCTGTGTGCAACCGTTTTGTTATCGATGTAGCAATCATGGAGAACCCTTTGACAAACCGTCTGTAGTAACCCGCCAAACCCAAAAAGCTTCTAATTTCTGACACATTCCTTGGCGGTTTCTATTCCACAATAGCCGAAATCTTACTTGGATCAACTCTAATGCCATCACCTGACACAATGTGTCCTAAAAATCTGACCTCTCGGAGCCAAAACTCACTCTTGATAAATTTAGCATACAACTGCTTGTCGCTTAAGGTCTGCAAGACAATTCTTAGATGCTCTGCATGTTCACTTTCATCCCGGGAATAAATTAGTATGTCGTCGATAAAAACAACCACAAATTTATCCAAATACGGTCGAAAGATGTAGTTCATTAGATCCATAAAATCGCAGGATCATTCTTTAAGCCAAATGGCATGACAAGAAAACTCATAATGGCCATACATTGTCTGAAATGCGGTTTTCTGCACATCTTGCTCCTTAATCCTCAATTGGTAATGGCCAGACCTTAGGTCTATCTTAGAGAACACCGTAGCTCCCTTAAATTTGTTAAATAAATCATCTATCTTTGGCAATGGATACTTATTCTTCATTGTTATATTTTTGAGTTGTCTGTAGTCTATGCACAATCTCATCGACCCATCTTTTTTCTTCATAAAAAGTACCGGAGCACCCCACAGTGAATAGCTCGATCTTGTAAAACCCTTGTTTGTTGACTTTTTCAACTGAACTTTCAATTTTTTTAACTCTAATATGTCATCCTATACGTAGCAACAAAAATAGGTACCGTACCCGAAACTAACTCTATCCCAAACTCGACCTCTCTAACTGGAGGCAATCTGGGTAACTCTTCCGGAACACATCTGGATACTCGCATACTACCGGCACTGATTCAATCTTTACCTCTGACTCTTGAGTATTTAGTACGAAGGCGAGATAGGACTCGTACCCTTTCCTCAAGTATTTTTCAGCTACTATTGATGAAACTAGTACAAGCAAACCATCCGATCTACCTGATTCAACCCGAATGACATCTCTATTTATATATTTCAATTTGATGAACTTACTACCACAGTTCGCTAATACCTTATGAGCAGTTAACCAATCCATACCAAGAATCAAGTCAAATTCATCAAATGACAACAATATGAGATTTGCTGGAAAACAATAACCTCTAATTGTCAAACGAAAATTCCTACACACCTTGTCAACTAGCACATGTTTGCCTAACGAGTTTGACGCTTTTACTACATATTCCGTAGACTTGACATTCATACGCATGCTAGATGCCAATTTTATGCAAATGTAAGAATGTGTAAACCTCAGATCAATCAAAGCAACAACAGAGATATCATGAAGAGAAAAAGTACCCATTATCACATCTGGAGATGATGCATCTTCACGAGCGCGAATGGCATAAGTCCTTGTAGGTGCTCGACCCTCCGACCTCGCAGCAGAGTCTTTAGACGCACCTCTACTACTAGTCCCACCTCCCAGGTTCTTTTACGATCTACCACTCGAAGTTACATTGCTTGATCTTACTTCTTACTTTCTTTCCTTCTCATCCCTCTCTGGACAATTTCGGATGAAATGGTCGGGTGAACCACACTTGTAATAATTACTGTTGTTTCCCTAACACTCCCCAGTATGTTGCCTACTACAATTTAGACACTCTGGTTTATTTGAATTTGGATTGCCCATGCTTTCCATCGAGGTGGCTTGAACTCTCGAGCCCGAGTATGTGTTACCTTAATCTCGGTGTGAATATCCAACTGACGCAGTCGTCTGAGGGTTCATTTCCTTGGGCCTCTTTGATTGAGTTTGGTACGATTTACTCATTGGCCTTTTTCTTGTATCTCGGGCCTCACTCATAGGTTTTCTCTTTTCCTTATTTAGCTCATCGGCCTTGCAGGCCCTATCAACCAACACCACAAATTCTTTCAATTATAAAATCCCAACTAGCAGTTTGATATCATCATTCAGCCCGTCTTCCAACCTGTTGCACAAAATAGCTTCCGTAGACACACACTCTTGTGCATACTTGCTGAGCCTAACAAACTCACGCTCATACTCTGCCACAGTCATTTTACCTTCAATTCAAGGAATTCTTCCATTTCTGGTCCACAAATATCTGACTTATGTACTTCTTTCGAAACTCTTCCAAAAAGAAGTCCCACGTTATTCTCTCCCTTAGAACTATCGACGTCAACATCTTCTACCAACGATATGCCAAGTCCTTCAGCAATGACACGACGCATTTCAAGCTTTCCTCAGGTGTGTAGGAGAGTTCATCAAATACTCGCATTTCGCCCTCTCGGGGTCATCATCTATATTAGCTCTGAGTTTCTCAACCCCTTGCTTCCGAATCTTATCAACCGGGAGCCACAAGAACTGGCTGAGGTGTAGGAGGGGGTAGAGGAGGTTGAGCATTAGGGTTTGTTTGTACAAACTCGGTGTACCAGTAACTCATCATGTAAAGAAAGACTTCCCAAGCCTCTTCTCCTTGACCCATAATTTCGGGTCTACTCTCTACAGGAGAGGTCCTTTGCGTGGGAGCTGGCGAGTTACAAGCAACGTCATCAGCATCCGCTCGATCGGGATCCATTTACTATATAAAATAAAGTTTAGAACTGTCAGAAGTCACCACACTATCAATATACGTTTCTGGCATGTATAGCTAAACTCTTACACACGTTACGGTAGTCTGAGAACCGACTAAATCATAGCTCTGATACCACTAAATGTAACACCCCTTACTCGTGTTCAACACCAGAATCGGGTATGAGGCATTACCGGACCTATCCTGCTTGAACATACAAATTTGGGCTATCAAATTTCATTCCAACTTAAAATTTCTCATTCACAATCATAACATCCTTATTATGGGCCTACGAGGCTTTAAACGTACAAACGGAGGGTCTCAGAATCAAATCGGGAATTTTGTATACTTAGAAAAATTTTGCCTTAACAGGGTCACACGCCCGTGTGAAATGGGACAAGCCCGTGTGGGCAGGCCGTGTGGTCACACACGCTCATGTCCATAGCCCGTGTGGGATTTATTTTTCATTTCGAACCTACAGGGGTTTTCACACTACCAGACACACACCCATATCTTTGGCCCGTGTCCTTTACATGGCCTAGACATGCCCTTATCCTCGCCCGTGTGTGAAAACCTAGGTATTTTGTTTGTGACGTCAGCAACCTCATAAGGGGCACACGGCCTAGGCACACACCCGTGTGTCTAGCCCGTGGTCGACACTGACTTGTAACATTAACATGAAGGGGACACACGGCCTGGTCACACGTCCATGGGACAAACCGTGTGTCACACACGGCTTAGACACACACACATGTGCCTACCCGTGTGGACAAGAACAAGGCTATATGCCAAGCTCTTTTTATCACCCTAACTCACACCACATAATTTCCATTCAACCAATTACCATGCAATCCAATCATGCAACATACACTTTCATGAATAACCTCATCTTTTCATAAATTAGTAATAATGAGCCATCAATTATGGCTATATACAAAAGAGTTCATCTTTAAAGGAGCCAACACACTTGGCCAAAACAACAAGACATTTCACTAAGTCTAGCCCCTATACATGCCATACTCAAAATGCTAAGTCTAAATATACCGGGATCTAATAGTATGGGTGATCTTCAGATTATCTTCGTATCCCGAGCTGGCTCTTTGACACTATAAAACAAAGGAAAAGAAAGGGAGTAAGCTTTAAGCTTAGTAAGTTTACATGTAAACTATAAACATTATAACATATGCCAATCAACCAACAACATTACATAATAAGCAAGAACAAATCACATTTCCATAATAATGCTTACTCATCTCATCTCTTACCACATTCCATCCATACCACAAATAAAATGCTCACATTTACTTGTACACATCCCCTCACTTATCACCACAAACCACATGATATATTTACTTAGACAATTTCTTGATCAGCCTCTCGAAATGATAGAAGTACCCGATGCTTTCACACACAGCCCACCAATAGTTAATAATAGGGTGGTATCGCACATAGCCCACCAATAAGAATAATTACGGTGGTTTCGCACATAGCCGCCAAATAACAATATAAAAGATGGTATCGCACACAACCCATTGTGAATAAATAGTAAGGTGGTATCACACACAGCCCACCAAAAAGGATAATTACGATGGTATCGCACATAGCCCACCAAATAATTATAATGGATATTTTTTCGCACTTACACATCTATTCCAAGGTTCATACGAGAATTACTCACTATCTATCAATTTCAATCAATCTCAATCAATCTCAATCATAATTGATCTCATCCTTACAATGCACCAATAAGTAACAACATATGTATTAAAGATGTATCGTTTACACATAAACTTACCTCGGTGCAAAATGTACTAGTCGACGGTTTTGTCCGTAACCTTGCCTTTTCCTCGGTCAAGGTGGTTTCCTTACTCTTCTTGATCTATAATAATAAAATTTACTCATTCAATCACTTTATAATTTATGATACATCAAAATTTTTACTTAGGAAAAATGACCATTTTGCCCTCGTACTTTGGCAAAATTACTATTTTGCCCCTAGGCTCGTAAATCAGTTTTCATACATTCTCTCATTAAACAAGCCTAGCTGAACATTTATTTCTCTTAAAAAAACTCAAAAAACCAATTATTTCGTGCATTTATTACACAATCATAACCTTTACAAATAAGTTCTATTTAGGTGTTTTCATGGTAACACCTTTCACAAAAGTTGTTCCTCAACCTACTAACATTCATTTTCTTCCATAAAAACTCAGAAAACAACATGAACACTCTCATGAAATGTCCCTAAACTTTCAAACATTTTGAAAATTAGTCCCCTCATAGCTAGCTTAAGCAGTCCCTAAACTGTCAACTATTTTGCAAATTAGTCCCCTCATTAGCTAGCTTAAGCTTTGGGAGTTCCAAAAGTACAAAAATTATCGAGAAAGACCCATATAATCACTTACTTGCAAGGGAATAGCTTGGCTGAAATTTTGAACTCCAAAATCCTCTAATTTCCCTTTAATTTTTGGTGGAGAAGAAGGGTGAATAGTGAAAGATGATATCTCTTATATTTATCTTATTTTATTCATATTTTTGGTCACCTAATTTCACTAAATTTTTGACCAAATTAATGTCTTTGTCCCCCTTGGCTGGCCATCACTCTTAGAGTGGTCTATTTGCACTTTAAAGACCTCCAATTTAATATTCCATAGCTATTAGACACTCTTAGCTTGTAAAATGGAACTTTTGCACTTCATGCGATTTAGTCCTTTTTCACAATTAAGTATACAATCACTAAAATTAGAGCACCAAAATTTTCGTGCATCTCTATAAACATGCTATAACACATAAAATAATATTAAAATAATTTTTTCAACCTCTGATTAGTGGTCCCGAAACCACTGTTTCGACTAGCCTCAAAATCGGGCTGTTACAGGCACGGCACTAGAGATTTTAGGAGATTTAGCGATTTTATCGCATTTATTTGTCAAATGGTAGATTTTCTGAAATTATGTTCATTCGGTGGTTTTATCACATCGAGCTTTGCTTGCATTCGTTGGAGTTTGGAAGACGAGTACTGGGGAATTCGTGGTGTGTAGTGGATGGTTTGGGTAGGAAATTTTGCATTACATCATTTTCATCACCCCACGCTCATACACCATTTGACATCAATTTGGTAATGGTTATGTAATGATATGAAATTCTAATGATGGTTATGTGTTCTTCTGTTAATGTGAATAAGCTTCACTGTATTTGATATTTATGTCTGTTTAAATAACTGTTCGTGTAACACCCCAAACCTAGCCTAGACGTTATGGCTGAATCTGGTGATGTCACAAGGATTGAGTTTTGGAAACAGTGTTGTTTCGATAAATCATCCAAGTTCTATAACTACAACTAAAAATATCATTTTATTAATTCATTTACCAAAATAATATTTATCGCAAAGGTTTTAAAACCGTTATATTTTGCAAAACCCAGTTCATACTTTCAGAAAAACCTTTGATTTCGTAGAGCCGTAATTTTAGTCAAACGTCGCTATAAAAATTAAAACATAACCAAAATAAAATAAAAATTTAAATAGTCCAAAGAGTCCAACATTTACAAAACTTCCAAAAATAATTCGAAATTAAATAAACCCTTATTTAAAGTTAATTCACAAACTTGTGGTCACTGTGAGACTCCGTCGCACCGATCTGCCTAAGTCTATGGATTACCTGGAAAAATAGACAAACAGAAGTGAGTTTACGTAAAATCAGTGTGTAACCCAACAGAATTAAGCGTGCAAACATACAGATTTATAAACACAGTCAGAAGCAGATATAGGTTCAGATTCAGATTATATTCAGAAGCAGACATGCATAAATCCTACCTTCATCCTCTACACACCATCTTCGACCATCCCATCACACCATCTGGGGTTAAAAACACCCACCCATCCCTACACATCAGCTTGTGCCATTATGACACATATCAAAATATATGCAACCATGCTGCCAGAGTAAAGGCGATTAACGCCAATTAGAATACTTCTCCTCAAATACAAATCTCACCCCAAATCAGATATAGAAAATCAGATATAGAATTACCAGATTAAACACGCTCGACATGCTTTTAAACAAATAACATATATATATGGTAATACAGTCAGGCATACATTTAGTATCATACTCAAATCAGTATATCAGAATATCATAACATCTAAAATAGGGTTTAAATAGCCCTTACTGACCCTACAGCACGCCTACAGTCTATCGGAGCGACCCATGGAAAAATTTTAAAATTATGGGCCAAGATACCCCGGTGGCCTACACACCCAGTTTGGCCTTTGCCCGTGTGGCCCACACTGCTTGGCCCAAAATCTAAAAGCCCATGTGACTTGCCCGTGTGGGCCCACACACCTAACTTGGTCTAGCTCGTGCCACCACACAGTCGTGCCTTGTGCACGGCCATGCTTTCATCAATCACACGGCCATGTCTCGTACATGGCCTTCCACACGGGTGACCACACACCCGTGTGGCGTCGACAGATTTGTTTTTTGGCTTTCGCTGAAACCACTATTTTTGTATTTTGGGTACACACTGAGTTTACGTAAACTCACTTCTGTTTGTCTGTTTTCTCAGGTAATCCATAGACTTGGGTGGATCAGTGCGATGGCGTCTCACGGTGACCACAAGTTTGTGAATTGACTTGAAATAATGGTTTATTTAATTTTAGATTATTTTTTGGAGTTTTGTAAATGTTGGACTCTCTGGACTGTTTAAATTTTTATTTGGTTTTGGTTATGTTTTAATTTTTATAGCAACTTTTGACTAAAATTACGGCTTTACGAAATCAAAGGTTTTTTCGAAAGTACAAACTGGGATTTACAAAATATAACAATTTTAAAACTTCCACGGTAAATATTGTTTTGGTAAATGAATTAATTAAATAATGTTTTCAGTTGTAGTTATAAAACTTGGATGATTTATCGAAACAACACTGTTTCTAAAACTCAATCCTTGTGACATCACCAGATTCGGCCATAACGTCTAGGCTGAATTTGGGGTGTTACATTAGTGGTATCAGAGCCATGTTACAAAACTTGAGCAGTGAATTTTGGGTTTCAAAATTATATTTTGAAAAGAATTGGTTTTCAATTATTTTTGGATAAAATGGGAAAGTATGTGGTACACAAAGTCTCCGACGCCGATCGTGTAAGTATTTCTAAATTTTTGATAGAAAACTCTGAAAACATTGCAATTAGTACTCTCTAAAACTGTACTAAGTAGTTAGAGATTGAAACTTCCAAAAATAATTCTGAACTTTTAATAATTTATGCATAAAATATCTGTTAATAAATACTAGAACTGATGTATAAAACTTTGTAATGTAGATAAATTTGAAAATTTACGATGAGCACTCGTGAAATACATGGTCGTGGTAGAGGACATAGGAGGCTTGAGTTGAGTCTTTCTCTCTGTGTAGTATGCCGAACTTGGATACGAGTTAGACCAATTTTGCCTGCTACTGAGACTAAGTCTCAAAGTCGCTTGGCTGGGGACGACGCACTGTCCTAAACCATACTGAAGATTTTAGAGAGAGTTGCTGGACCCCATTCTAGAGGTGGGGGCTGAGGGTCTGTAACTGAGTGAATCTAGTCTAATGGTGTTGAGTTGTTTAGGGGTGTCACTGGAGTCACCCCTAATGTGGCTGAATATTGGTTGGAGGCCACCAAGAGGATTATGAATGATCTAGACTGCACCCCTGAGCAGAAACTGAAAGGTGCAGTCTCTTTGCTTCGCGATGAGGCTTATCAATGGTGATTGACAGTTGAGGAGAGTGCCCAGCGTGATCGTTTGAGTTGGGATTTCTTTAAGACTACTTTCAAAAGTAAGTATATAGGACTGAGCTATGTAGAGGGTCATAGGCATGAGTTCATGAATTTCACGCAAGGCGATAGATCTGTGGTCGAGTATGAGGTCGAGTTTCTAAGGTTGAGCCACTACGCTTGAGGCATGGTGACGATTGTGTATAAGAGGTGCATTCGATTTAGGGATGGCTTAAGGGATAATTTGATGGTGCTAACAGCTCTACAGAGGGAACGAGAGTTTCCAGTTCTGGTTGAGAGGGCAAAGATCACCGAGAATGTTAAGTGCGTGGAGTGCCAGAATAGGGATCGTGAGAGGGGTAAGAATAAGAGGGATTCGGAGCCCTCTAGTTCCGTTCAGAGGCCTAAAAAAAAGGCCAGACCTGATTGGCCCATTAGAGTGGGGGCCCTTGTTGCTCTTATTGGGTTGTAGCCATGCAGTGACTGTGGCAGGCGCCATTCGAGCGAGAATGTCCACAGAGGACTGATCAGATACAAGCTTCGAGATCAAGTTCTGCGCAGCCTCAGAAGGTAGTTCAACATCGTCCTAGGGGCTGTGGACAGGCTAGAGGTGGTAATGGTATGGGTCGTGGGTAGAGAGCACTGGGAAGTGGTGCTGGTCAGACTGATGCGAGGTAGTATGCACTGGTTTATGCTACATGATGCCAATAGGATAGAGATGTTCCTGATGTCATCACCGGTATGATCCTTATGTTTGATGTACCTTGTACTACTCTAATAGACATAGGTTCTACTCACCCCTACATAGCTATTACTATATCTGAAACTTTGGGGATTTCAGTTGAGAGAACTTTTAGTGAGGTTACTATACTAAGTCAGTTGGGGTAGTCTGTTCGGGTTAGTAAACTTTATAGGGATGTTCCTTTGGTGCTGCAATGGGCTATTTTTCTAGAAAATCTGATGGAGCTTCCTTTTGGGGTGTTCGATCTAATTCTGGGTATGGATTGGTTGGTTAAGCACCGGGTCAGTTTGGACTGCACGACTAAGAGGGTCGGTCTGAGGACCAAGGATGATTTAGAGGTGGTTGTGATTGGTGAGCGTCGAGATTATTTGTCCAATGTGATGTCCTCTCTTGTGGCTAAGAAACTGGTTCGAAAAGGGTGTAAGGCGTACTTGACTTACGTCAGTGTTTTTGATTTTAGGGATTCTTCAGCTAGGGATATCAGAACAGTGAGGGATTTCTCAGATGTTTTTCCTGAGGGGTTACCCAGTTTACCTCTAAATAAGGAAGTCGTGTTCAGAATTGACCTTCTACCGGGTACAGCTCTGTTGTCTATTCTCCATACCGTATGGCACCGAATGAGCTTACGAAGCTTAAGGCTCAACTGCAAGAGCTTCTGGATCATGGTTTCATCCATTCTAGTGTGTCTCCGTGGGGAGCACCAGTTCTATTTGTTAAGAAGAAGGATGGGACCATGAGGATGTGCATCGATTATCGACAGTTGAACAAGTTGACTGTGAAGAATAAAATAAATTAAGTTAAAGTGATGGAAACATGCAAAATATGTATAAAGCATAAATTAATTCTAATATCTACACAAAGATTCATCTAACAATGTTAAAGAAACAAAAATAAAGAATAGAATAAGGAAAAGAGATGCTTATGGATTTATTGATAAAAGTGTGGCTCCAGAACAATCTCCACTTACGTAAGTCTCTCTTCGAAAATAAGATCTTCCGATTTCAATAACATAAAATAACCTATGTAAAAACTAAGAATAAAAGAGAACCTAAGAATCCAAACCCCAAAATTGTGTGTTTAAACTTATTACAATGACCTTTATATAGACTAAACTTGGAATATTAATGTGCCTAAATTATCCTTGAATTCGTTAGAGTTTGACTAGTACAAATACTCCTATTCCCTAAAAAACGCAATCATCTCATGTAGAGAATTTTTGGGTTGAACATGAGTGGTGTTGCAACACAAGCCTGCAGTATTGCAATATCGGGGTCCGATTTCACGACACCAAAGGCAGTTTCACTCTAGGACTTGTTTTTAGCTTCTGTCTTCGATGTTGAGATATCATTATATTGGTGTCACGACATAAGCTTCAGTTTTGGCCCGAATAAGCATCTTTAGCTCCCGACTTGACCTAAAATACCATATAACATTATTTAGATTATAAAATGTAATAAAAACTACTAGAAAGCATAAATTACTACTTTAAGTATGAGAACCTAAATATATACAAAGATGCTTTGATACTAAGCAGGCTTGTGTGTTTAAACTTATTACAATAACCTTTATATAGACTAAACTTGGAATATTAAAGTGCCTAAATTATCCTTGAATTCGTTAGAGTTTGACTAGTACAAATACTCCTATTTTCCCTAAAAAATGCAATCATCTCATGTAGGGAATTTTCAGGTTGCGCAGGAGTGGTGTTGCAACACAAGCTTGCAGTATTGCAATATCGAGGTCCGGTTTCGTGATACCAAAGGCAGTTTCGCTCCAGGACTTGTTTTTAGCTTCTGTCTTCGATGTTGAGATATCATTATATTGGTGTCATGACATAAGCTTCAGTTTTGGCCCAAATAAGCATCTTTAGCTCTCGACTTGACCTAAAAGACCATGTAACTTTATTTAGATTATAAAATGTAATAAAAACTACTAGAAAGCATAAATTACTACTTTAAGTATGAGAACCTAAATATATACTATGATGCTTTGTGATCGTGTCAAACAGTCGAGTTTTAATATTTATAAAAGAATGATCGAACCTGTAGACTAACTATGACAACGATAGGGCAAGTGCACCTATCGAATAGTAGTATAGTTTAGGCAAGAATATCTTATCGAACCCAAGGGAACCTAAAAGTACTACTACTCACTTTCTTTCTATTATTTAGCCTAAAATATGGAGTGATTGGTTTATTAATCTGAAAAACTAATGAAATACTTAAACTAAATGCAAAGACAAAAGAATGAATTGGAGAAAGACTTTAGGAAAACTCAGTTGATGAAGACGATACCCTCAGAAAGAATCCACCTATGACTTCACTTATTATTTATTCCCCAAACCATCTGATTTCTTTACTTAGCTTGATCCGTGAGACTCCCTAACCTATATTAAACCCTCTCTTGAGGCGAATAACGTCTAACCTTAGGTTAATTAGTGGAACTGTTGTTCTCTTATAATAACCCCCTAAGGAAGCATTAAATCGATCAATAGATTCCCATATTAGGTTTCACCCTAATCCAAAAAAATCTCGTAGCCCTATCTCTAGGCGCCCAATCAACTCCGCTCAATTATGCTAGATCTACTCTTAGGCAGGGTCTATTCCTCCTCCACCTAAGCACATCAGATTAGATTAAGCAATATAATTAAGAACAAACTAAGTACTTATCATCTAATTTAGAAATCAAATAACAAAATCCATCATAGGTTTCATCCGCTTCAGGTATCTGAAGGGTTTAGTTCATAACTAAATAAGAAAACATCTCAAGAGAAAAGACAAAATAAAACATAAAAAATCCCTAAAACCCCCTGAAGGAATTGAAGGAGAGATCCTCCATCTTGAATAGAGTTTCAGCTTCTTGAGATGGATCAACTGGCTATCTTCAAGTGATTCCATAAAAGATGAAAGCTTCGGCAAAAGCCTCTGCCGAAAACCGTCCTGTTTCAGCTTCTGCCGAACTCTTCTTTTTAGTTGCTACCTTGGGTGTTTATATAGGCTTTGAGATGATTTACTTGGCTCCTAAGTATCCTAATTCAAGTAGAATTCCTCCTAGGATGTTTAAGTTGACTCAGGAATGTGTTTCTTTGCCTCCAAGCATCCAAATTCGAGTGAAATTGCTCTTTCCCGCGGCCGGGGCACGGCCATGGTACACGCCCGTGTAAATCATCTTCTGGCCATGTCTCGATTCTATTGATTGGGGCACGACCGTGTAAATCGTGGCATGGCCGTGTGAAGTAATTTGACGAGGCACGGCCGTGTGGCTTGGAGTCCAGGCCATGCCAATATCCTCTTTGGCCCAAATTGGCCCGTTTTAAGCCCATTTCTCGTTCTTTTCGTCCTCGGGTGCTTTCCTGAGTATAAACATGAAAAGAAAGGATTAAAAGCACCTTTTTACATAAATCAAGGGCTAAATCATCCAAAATCATACTAAATATGGGGTTAGAATATGTTACTTTTACGGTTTATCAAATACCCCCACACTTAAGCTTTTGCTTGTCCTCAAGCAAAATTCTCAACTTACAATTAAAATGAACTTTCAATAATTCATAATTCCTATCGACAATGTCTCATCATAATTCATAGATAATTTATACATGGATAATTCAACTCAAAGAACCCTAAAGATTCAACCAAGATAAGTCATACCTTTGTAGTAGTACGAAAACATAGGTGTCTCCCCTTATCTAAGTAATTACCTTTAATTCAAAACTGACAAGGATTAACATCCTCATAAAAGATTCACTCAAATCACTCGAAGTGTTTAGGGTTCAAGAATAAGCACTCTAAGTCGAACCTAAAAACTTAATCCCATAGGCTTGCCGAAAAATCAAATCTCCACCACTGTATATGAGATGATACACAAATCAAAAGGTCTTTAATCAGGGTTGTAACGGGTCTTGGGTTAAAAGGTGTGGATAAAGGCTGAATTAGAAGGTTAGAATCGAGACTGACTTGACAAATTACCTAACTAGAAACAATGAACTAAATATGAATATTTACATCGAATGAAAACTAATAATACCTACTATTGATAATTACTCTATAATAATGAGTATTTTCATCACTTGAAATTTGATAATACTTTAATACGAGCTTTTTCTTCAACAATTGGAGTTTAAATGTTCTAAGCTTTTTTTTAAGAACAAACTAAGATATTACATCATAAATGATAAATGTAACTACTGAACTAATATAATTTGGTAACTTAATCAAATCAAACCTCGATTAAAGAGTAGTCAAAAGAAAGGGTGATAACAAATACAAATGGGTTTTGGGTTAATATTAGTGGGTGAGTCAACAAAAAGGTTGTTAGGATTCAACGGGGTTCACTAGGGGTTAATTTGTGAAGGTAGGCTTTTTATGGAGTAAGTGGGTTAAATCCTAGGTTCCTTTATCATCTCAGTATATCAAATCATTAATGTGGTCTCGACATGTATAAACGAGGCAAGTTCTAGAATAACAGTTCAAAGTTGACACACTCATAATTAATAAAGTGAGCACGAAAAAAGAATATATGCTCTATAAGGCTCAAAATCTCACAAAAATTATGGGTGTTTTTGACATCAATCCCTGTATATTTCAAACTTCAAAGTAATACTCAAATTCAGTTCAATGACCTATTTATTTTTAATTTTTAGAAAGTAGACTTATCATGTTCGATTCTCTAGTATCCTTCAAATTTAATCATCAATGCACAATTAACTATGACTTACTCTAAAACATATCAATAAAAATCATACATCATTAGAAATTTCATCCTAATTAGTAATATGAGAAAATACTTTCGAACAAGACTAAATTTAGGATTTTGAGAATAATGCAAAAGTCGTACTTTTACCCCCACACTTAAGATGTACATTGCCCTCAATGTACAAAGATAGATAAACAATTATGTAATAATAAAATCAAAAGAGAAGGGGAGAATTAACACTTCCTGAATTTTTTGGATGAAGTCTATGAAAAGAAACCGGATAAGATTGGAGGTGAACGTGGGGAAGCGTCTCAAACCGTTTGAAATTGAATCCTCAAAGTAGCCGGCTTGGTTTTATTGTATCCTAAGCTAAATCTAAATATCATAAAGAATAAGAATAAGAAAATAAAATAAAATAAAGTAAAAAATAATGGTGAAATAAAATAAAAACAAAAATAAATAATGGAAAATGAAAGACAACTAGAAAAATAAGGAATGAGGTTTAAATAGAGATGTAGCCCGTGTTTTGGGATTTTGAATTTTGAACGCAATTAGGGTGTTCGAGCATGGCCGTGGGTGTCATGGCACGCCCGTGTCTTTCTTCACACGGTCATTTAATACGGGCGTGCTCCTCTCGTGTTCGATAAGTCAAAATGTTGGCACGGTTGAAAGGCACGGCCGTGTTTAGCCCGTGCTTGACAAGTCAGTAACCTTACACGGGGCGTCGGCACAGGCGTAGACAATTATCGCCACCGTGTTGGGAAAATAAATTTTTCTATGTCGTGCACGACTACTGGCATGCCCATGGTTCATCCCCTAGCTTCCGTACGGCCACGGGCACGCCCGTGTGTAGGGCCGTGTGGCCTAAAAATCTGCTCTTTGGTTAGTTTATGGTTAGGTGCTAAAAAGAAAAAGAAAAGAAAAAAATAAAAAATAAAAAATAAAATAAAAAAAATGTAAAAATGAGGTTAGTGCTCGAGTTGCCTCTCGAGAAGCGCTCGTTTATAGTCTTAGCTAGACTTTACCTCTCATTCGTATGGTCATGGTGGTTTGAGGAGGTGAAAATCCTTTCTCATGCGATCACTTCAGTTATGGATATATAGTTTAAGTCGAGTAATGTTTACCTTAAAAGTGTCGAATTTAGGATTGCTGACCTCGACTGTGACGTATAGGAAGACATTTAGTACCTTAAAAGTGATTTCTTCGTTTGTCTTGAGGTCTGAATTGGTGATTAACAATACTTGATCCCCTATTCTGAAGTGTTTCGTTGTTCCTATTAGCTAGTCTGGGGTTTCCTTCGGGTTGACTTCATGTGGTTCTGGCTCCTCTTTAAAGCGTGTCTTCCACTCTTCTAGTTTTTCGACCTTAAGGCTGCGTTCCTCATGTAATTCTTCTTTATTGGCACGAGGTCTATAATCCGTCCCAGGTTTGTAGCTTTGTGGTGTTTCCTGCAATGAAGGTTAAACAAGTTGGTTATCAACTAAATTTACTTTCTCACCTTTATCACTTGACGTTCTGGCCGAGTCAAGAGCTTGAAGAGTGACTATCTCGTCGCCTACGCGAAGTATGAGTTCACTTGCATAGATATCAATTTTAGCTCTGGCAGTTGCTAGAAAGGGTCTTCCTAAAATTAAGGGGATCGTGTTGTCCTCATCCCTGCCTAAAATAATACCATCTTGGGAATACGAATTTATCAATTTTGATTAGAGCATTTTCTATTATACCCCTAGGAATTCTTATAGTTTTATCAGTTAATTGAATGCTCATCCTAGTTTGTCTGGGTTTCCCTAAACCTAATTGTTTAAACATTTTGTAAGGCATAACATTGATGCTTGCCCCTAAATTCGTTAACGCATTATCAATTGATAAACTACCAATTAAACAATGAATTGTAAAACTCCCTATGTCTTTTTGCTTCTGTGGTAGTCTGTTCTGTAACATTGCTGAGCATGCTGCGTTTAATTCCATGTGGTGCTCCTCTTCTAATTTACGTTTGTTTGTCAAGAGCTGTCTTAAAGATTTCCTCGAGTCTGGCATCTGAAAAAGAGCTTCAAGAAGAGGTAAGTTAATATGTAATTTCCTTAAGAGTTTAAGAAACTTACCTAATTGTTCTTCTGAATCGTCTCTTTTCATTGCTTCGGGATAAGGTATGCGAGTTTGGTACTCCTTGATTACTGGTTTTGACTTTTCTTGTGTTACCTCTACCTTACCTTCATCTACCTTGGCTTTTTGTATTGGATTGGGTTCATCTAACCCCTTACTGGCATGAGCTGTGATAGCTTGATTTTGCTGCTTTGGATTGATCTCAGTGTTACTAGGTAGACGTCCTTGCGGTCGTTTTGACATCAACTTTGCAAGTTGTTCGACTACATTAGTGGCTGCCTTGACTGACTTAGTAAGTTCCCCGAATCGGTTCTTGTTGTTTTTACTTGTTTTCTCAGTTTCTTGGAGACGGTTTTCTGTGTTTGCCATGAATTTTTTCAGCATCTCTTCAAGATTCGGCTCTTCTTCTTGTTGGTGAGGTGGTTGTTGAAAATCTGGAGGAAATTCCGATCTTTGGCTATTTTGATCATCCCACGAGAAATTGGGATGGTACTTCCAACCTGCATTATAAGTGTCACGATAAAAATTATTTTGATATCTAGAATAGTTACATGTATAGTGAGCTTTCTCGTTTTCCATGCCATATCCGTAGGATGGGTACTCAGGATTCACCACGCCTCCTATATTCGAATCATATTGTATTTCTGGACGTATCTGCGAGGGACTATACCAATCATCAATATTTTTATTCATGACCTTTAACTGATTAGATAACCTAGTGACCACGTCGAGGTTGAAGACACTGGCTGTTTTAGTAGGAATTGTCCTCATGACTTGCCACTGATAATTATTCAGTGCCATCTTTTCCATAGACTAAAATTTTCTGTCAAAAGCAAAATAGAGGAAAAAATTAGCAAAGTAAAAAATAAAAATAAATAGTAATAATAATAATAAATTAAAAAAATTGGCTAAAGTAATAAAAATAGAGTTTTCATAATATTTTAGTGTTCCCCGGCAACGACGCCAAAAACTTGATTGTGTCAAACAGTCGAGTTTTAATATTTATAAAAGAATGATAGAACATGTAGACTAACTATGACAACGATAGAGGCAAGTGCACCTATCGAACAGTAGTATAGTTTAGGCAAGAATATCTTATCGAACCCAAGGGACCTAAAAGTACTACTACTCACTTTCTTTCTATTATTTAGCTTGAAATATGGAGTGATTGGTTTACTAATCTAAAAAACTAATGAAATACTTAAACTAAATGCAAAGACAAAAGAACGAATTAGAGAAAGACTTTAGGAAAACTCAGTTGATGAAGACGATACCCTCAGAAAGAATCCACCTATGACTTCACTTATTATTTATTCACCAAACAATACGATTTCTTTACTTTGCTTGATCCGTGAGACTCCCTAACCTATATTAAACCCTCTCTCGAGGAAAATAATGTCTAACCTTAGGTTAATTAGTGGAACTCTCGTTCTCTTATAATAACCCCCTAAGGAAGCAGTAAATCGATCAATGGATTCCCATATTAGGTTTCACCCTAATCCGGCAAAATCTCGTAACCCTATCTCTAGGCGCCCAATCAACTCCGCTCAATTATGCTAGATCTACTCTTAGGCAGGGTCTATTCCTCCTCCACCTAAGCACATCAGATTAGATTAAGCAACATAATTAAGAACAAACTAAGTACTTATCATCTAATTTAGAAATCAAATAACAAAATCCATCATAGGTTTCATCCCCTTCAGGTATCTGAAGGGATTAGTTCATAACTAAATAAGAAAACATCTCAAGAGAAAAGATAAAACAAAACATAAGAAATCCCTAAAACCCCCTGAAGGAATTGAAGGAGAGATCCTCCGTCTTGAATAGAGTTTCGGCTTCTTGAGATGGATCAACTGGCTATCTTCAAGTGATTCCCTAAAAGATGAAAGCTTCGGCAAAAGCCTCTACCAAAAACCGTCCTGTTTTGGCTTCTGCCGAACTCCCCTTTTTAGTTGTTACCTTAGGTGTTTATATAGGCTTTGAGATGCTTTACTTGGCTCCTAAGTATCCTAATTCAAGTAGAATTCCTCCTAGGATGTTTAAGTAGACTTAGGAATGTGTTTCTTTGCCTCCAAGCATCCAAATCTGAGTGAAATTGCTCTTTCCATGGCGAGGCACGGCCATGGTACACGCCTGTAAAGCGTCTTCGTGTAGTGTCTCGATTCTCGATTGGGGTACTGGCCGTGTGAAGTAATTTGACGAGGCACTACTGTGTGGCTTGAAGTCCGTGCCGTGTCGGTTTCCTCTTTAGCCCAAATTGGCCCGTTTAAGCCTGCTTCTCATTTTTTCGTCCTCGGGTGCTTTCCTGAGTATAAACATGAAAAGAAAGAATTAAAAGCACCTTTTTACATAAATCAATGGCTAAATCATCCAAAAGCATACTAAATATGGGGTTAAAATATGTTACTTTTACGGTTTATCACTTTGATACTAAGCAGGCTAGTGTGTTTAAACTTATTACAATAACCTTTATATATACTAAACTTGGAATATTAAAGTGCCTAAATTATCCTTGAAGTCGTTAGAGTTTGACTAGTACAAATACTCCTTTTTTCCCTAAAAACCGCAATCATCTCATGTAGGGAATTTTTGGGTTGCGCAAGAGTGGTGTTGCAACACAAGCCTGCAATATTGCAATATCGGGGTCCGGTTTTGCGACACCAAAGGTAGTTTCGCTCCAGGACTTGTTTTTAGCTTCTGTCTTCGATGTTGAGATATCATTATATTGGTGTCACGACATAAGCTTCAGTTTTGGCCCGAATAAGCATCTTTAGCTCCCAACTTGACCTAAAAGACCATGTAACATTATTTTGATTATAAAATGTAATAAAAACTACTAGAAAGCATAAATTACTACTTTAAGTATGAGAACCTAAATATATACTAAGATGCTTTGATTTAATTATCAAACAAGCTAAAGTTACGTGTGAAAAGAATGTAAATAATAGTGTATTTCATGACAGATCACACCCCTACACTTAACTTGTTGCTTGTCCTCAAGCAACCAAAACACATATATTGAAAAAAAATGAGAAAATAAAAAAAAATAAACATGAAAATGACTTAATTTCTTTCTTTAAGCAAGCTAGAGTTAGTGAAGATGGATGTAAATAAGACCCTTACACCTAAACTGTCCCTCACACTTAACTTTTTGCTAATCCTTAAGCAAACCAATTCTAGACACATAGCATGCAATAATTCTTACGCACATGTAACTTAATCTTGATACTTCGATGCCTTTCAAATTTTTAAAGTAAATCAATATTAATTTATAGAGTTACAATACTAACAAATTAGAAATAATTCCCATGACCAAATGTTTAACAATATCACTATTAAAATAAATCAAACAAATATCTAGCAGATACAATCATGTGAATCAAAACATTCATTAAGTAAAATTGTTAGCAACTCCGGAAGATTATTCACAGAGAACACTTAAGTCACATTGGTCTTCTGGGCTTGTAACGTTCTGAGGTTTAAGACGGTATGAGTTCAAAGAAAAATATGGCTAAAAGCGGTTCAAACACTAGAAATAGTTAGCAACATGACATCGTTCCCTCTCTCCCCCCTTAATGTCCCATCCAAGCTCACTGCCTTTTGTCTCCCTCTTTCACCTACATGTAGGAAGATGCAATATAATACTAGCAACTATGGTAGGCTTAATGAGTTTTGGTGCACCGATGACTAAGTTTTCTTACTTTTGTGACTCTTTGTTTTGTCACTTTGACTTTTTACTCTTTACTTAATCAAAGTGCTTTTGTTTCTATTCTGTACTTTTTATTCTAGTTTTTACTTTTGACTTTTCTTGATTCTTCTTTATCTCACATTTTTTTTGCCCGACCTATAATCTTTGTATCACATTATTTCTTCCTTTTTCGCTTTTTTTTAAGGAAACCACCCTGTTGTATCTACCTAAACCCTCAATATCTATGGCTTGACGTCTACTTCGTAATGTATTAAAGGACCAAAGATAGGGAAGAGTTCAAGGGTTCATCAAAAAGGAGTTATCAGGCTCAAATAAGGAGATTAGGGATTTATAACATTAAGCTATAGTCATTTGAGAACTGGTTATTCAAACAATGCCTTAGGTCATCCCTAAGCATCCCACCAATGCCTTAAGTCATCCCTAAGCATCCCACCATACACAATTTCTTTCATGTTTCGAATTAAACTGAATGAATAATAATCAACTCAAGCATTCATGTCCCTACGGCTATCTCAAAGACTTATATCTCATATGACATCATCAAACATTCTTACTTAGGTACTTCTAATCTGCTATGCAAGTTAATTAATTAACCTAATCAATTTCCCCCCAAAATAATCAAATTATCTTTTATCAATAAAAAATTTCATACTTGACAAGAACATTTACATGCTTTATTATCTTTAATTGCTATTCACAGTATTAATATAATCCAAGCACCATGCAACAAAAACAATAATAATTTTTTGTAAATAAATAATCAATTAAATCAATGTAAACACACAAACCAAAACACACAAAAAATTAATCCTATGTACTTCCCCCACTTTAGAACATACATTACCCTTACAGTAAAATTATTAATAACAAGAAATCTTCCCTGGGTAGGTCAAATCCTTGTTGGTATGATAATCTCGGGGTTTGTGTGCTTCAAGCGGATAGAAAGTACCTAAAAAAATTTCACGAAAAGAAGTATGAAATATAATATAAAGAAAATAAAAATAAAAATAAGAAGAAAAAGATGAAGTGTTGATAATGGATGACAGAACGTCTATAAATATTCGAATGAACTTGGGCCTTTAATGATTCAAGGTGCATTCTGTCTCGGATGTCGCGACATTAGGGTGCGATGTCAGGACATCAAGTCTAGTTTCTGATTTTTTCCAATTTTTTTCGTTTCTGTCACTCCATGATATCTACACCTGTTATGGAAAAAGACTAAACACAACTAATAATAATAAAATAAATGAAAAATAAAATAAAAAAAGTAACAAGATTTAAAGCAGGAAATAAAAGTTCTTTAAAAACCCGGGCGATCCATATCGCCACCATAGAAGAACTTCCAGCTGCTTCTTGACACTATGATCCGACATTTGTTCTTCTATCGATGTATATGAGCCAACCCTTTCGGTTGATTCCAACAATGTTTTCTTATCTTCAACCGACGCGACATCCACATTATAAGCCATTTGGTACCAAATCCGAGCCAACCCCAAATCATTTTTCAAGGTATTATTGCCTCGAGCTTTTTCTCCTCAATGTCGCATTAAGTTTTAGTCACTCTAATTTTGTTGCCTTTTTCAAATGAGAATGAGTCAATCTTATCGATCTCTTCAACTGATAGCTTCTCTGCTACGGCCAGAAAGTGTATTGGCTCCTCTAAACTTTCATTAAGAATCGATTTACGCTTCATGTTAGTGGTTACTTCTACTTTTACGTCATCGACTACATCTATTGTTATGTCTGATTCTATGTCAATTGGATCGAAGATTGCTTCATCCATATACAATTTATCCCCATGATCTCTGGTTCCAAACTCTTGTTGATTACTATTGTCTAATTCAATGTGGTCAACTTTAAAACAAGGGTCCTTTGGATCAAGGTTGGGAACATCATGCACGACCTCTTCCCTTGGGGGTAACGCCTCAGATATCTCTTGGAGCATTTTCCTTATCTATTCCATCATGTCTGACATTTTTTATAATCTTTCGGCGTGGACGACTCAACAGTTTCACATGACAGAATCTTATGCATATCACAAAGAGATTCATCTTAGTTTTTGGATATATCATTACCTTTGTCGTATGACTCATAAAGAGGTTCATATGAGTATTCATTGTCCTCACACCAACTTGTTATGTAGTTCCATCCATCATCCCAAGAAGTCCTTTCATCATTAATCCACCTGTGATAAAAATTTTCCATAATTAAATATTCTAGTCAACAAGGTATATACTAATAAAAAATTGAGAAAACACAATTAATGAATATAAAAATCAATACACTAACTAGCCCGTTCGTCTTTCGACTAATATTATTTACAAGTAATCGATTCAATAACAATTATCACCGTCATAATCCTCAAAAATCTTGTCAACAACTTGACCACCTCTGGACGTAATAACGTCCAGAGTGTGAATACTTCTACAAAATATATAGAATTGAGGCGGTGTCTGCAAGTATACAGGTCCGGTTGTAATATGGTTTGTTTACAACGAAACACTTGGTAAGTATTTTGAGGAGAGTACCCAAAGGATTGCACTTTGGGGAAAACTTCTATTAAGCTAATTACCAAAAATAATTACTAATCTACTCGATTCACAAATTAGTAGTGTTGATCAAGAGGCAAGATGATAATAATAACAATAAACTAAATAAAGTTGACTAAACCTAAATCTATTCTAGGTTCTTGTATCGGGGTTTTCTATTCCTTGTTTTGACTACACGAGTTCCTTTTAGCCTAAATCCAATTGATTTACCTAATTAATTATTGATGTAGAGTTCTAACCAATCTACTAGTCAACATCCTAGTAGGATCTTCCGATCTTACACTAGAATAGCGAGTTAGCAAGAACTACTAATATTTCAACCTCACAGTCCAGACTGGTTCAGGGTTAATGTATTTACGGATAGGCCATACCAATTTTAGGTTAATTGCCACCTAAATGACTTTCTATGGTCGTCAAGCCTAGGGTTTAATTTCTTTCATTCCCAAATAGTTGATCCTCTAAGAAACTCAATCATTCAATCAATTAATTAAGTTAAAGCAATTGAAACATGAAAAATATGTATAAATCATAAATTGATTCTAATCTTTACACAAACATTCATCTAACAATGTTAAAGAAATAGGTATAAAGAATAGAATAAGGAAAAGAGATGCTCATGGATTTATTGATGAAAGCGTGGCTCCGGAACAATCTCCACTCACGTAAGTCTCACTTCGAAAATAGGATCTTTCGATTACAATAACATAAAATGACCTAAGTAAAAACTAATAATGAAAGAAAACCTAAGAATCAAAAACCTAAAATTGTGTGTTTAAACTAATTACAATGGCCTTTATATAGGTTAAACTCGAAATATTAATGTGCCTAAATTATCCTTGAAGTCCTTAGAGTTTGACTAGGATATATACTCTTATTTTCCTTAAAAAAATGCAATTATCTCGTGTAGGGACTTTTTGGGTTGCGCAGGGGCAATGTTGCAACACAAGCTTGTAATGTTGCAACATTAGGGTCCAGTGTCACGACATTGAAGGTCGGTGTTGTTGGGAAATGTGTCCATATTGTAGTAAACATGTAACTATTTTTGATTTATTTGAACGATGAATAAATAAATAAAGTTACTTTCACATTTCAGTATTATGTCTTCTGTATTAATGTCTTTTATATTTTGCATGTATAACGAAATTGTGACAAGCAAATATTAGCTCATTGATTGTCTAAAGTTAAAACTGAAGATAAGTGGCATTGTAAAGAACGTTTACATTACGAAAATGATGACTTACTTCAGTAGATAATCTAAATGTGCCCGTAAACCCGCAAAAGAATTAAAGTGAGCATTTGATTCAAATACTGAAAAGGATTATTATGTCGTCTACAATTCCAATTAGGGAGATAACTAGTCTTGGCTATCAGAGCAGTTGACTCCACTATTAAAGACATGGATGTATTCATTGGTAGAATGATACACTGGATTAGACCCAAGTGAATTAATTCTGAATTCATTTCTGAATTAATTCACTTATGACGTTTATAGTGTGATTTACCTAAATCCTGAGCCAATCACTGACCATGCGTTTGCAACTCATATTCTTTGATATAAGTGGAGGCTTATGCTCTAAAGATTATCAAGCCCATAGCTGATATGTTGGGTACGTTACTTGTGTATGGCATGGGTTCACTAGCAACAGTGGAATTCGTAGGTTAATTAAAGAGTTAATGATATCCTCTCATTGGCATTGTGTGGATTAATAAATATAGAACATGACCATGGGTTGCTGGTTCTCGAACGAGTAATTTATCACAGTCATTTGTTGACAGTGGTCATATTAATCATTAAGAAGACACAATGGTGACAATAAGATAAAATGAGATTGTATTGAGTGAACATATTTAACTCAAAGGAATCAAGGATATCATATGAGGGTAACACACACATGACGAGGTCATTGGACAAAGCAATTGGATAAATTGCTTTCGTAAAGAGTATATAATAAGGAGTTTTCACTCATGGTACTTCTTGTGGACTGACCCCATGATTAAGTAATTGTGAATTATCGGAACGATGCTTCTGGACATAATTGAAATCACTAGAGCCTAATTGTATATATCTGATTAGTCCCTCCGCTAGCTCAACAAAAACGTGATCAGACTGCATTTGAATCAGAAGAAAACTCTATGACTTTAGGAATAATTTAATTGAGTCAATTTATTCGATATGGAATTAAATTATGTGGTTGTGAGAAGTGTTCAACTAGAGAATTTGATTAAAGATTTTTCTTGAAAAATTAATTTGGAATATCTAAGTCTTTTTTGGAAAAATTAATTTTGATCAAGTAAAATTAAAATAAGCAAATCAATTAAAATTAATATGATATTTTTGGAAGTTAATTTTAAAGTAAGACAATTGGCCAAACCAAGACCAAAATCGAGACCAAGACCCAAAAACTAGTTGAACAAGGCCCGACATTTGAAACCGGGTCTATGGTCCAACTGATGGCCAAACTGGACCGCTCGGGTCGTCGTTGACCCAGATCGAATCAATAACTGTCGAACTGGCTTGGGTTGCCGTAAGGGTGCCACACCTACATCATCGGACATGGCAGTGCCGGTGGCCGACAGTGGTTGGTCATCGGTGGTTGAGTAGTAGAAGAGTTACACTCCTATTAGGACTCTACCAGAGAATTTGATTTCAGATTAATTATTCCAAAAATAATATTTTATTTGAATAATTTAATATTAAATTTAATTTTATAATTATCTTAATAGTATTTTACTAATTTAATATTAAAGTGATTATCTTAATATTAAATTTAATTCAATGTTTATCTTGTAGATTAAAGTGATTAAGTTTAATTCATGGTTGAACTCTTTAAACTCTCCCTATATAAAGAGAGCCTTGGGTCATTATTTACACACTTTTGAATTCAAGAGAGTTTTAGAGAGAAAATTCTCTGAAGAGATTATTCTAGAAAATTTCTAAAGATATTTTTCTGATTTACAACATGACCCAAACGTTTAGAGAAATTACAAAATTAGCCCACTGGTAATTTTTGTGAAAAATTTTCTGATTCGAAGTGAGCCCACACTCGCCAGATGTGAGCTTAAGAATAGTAAAGAAGACTATACGGTCGAAGCACTCATCCTAGACGAATAAAAAATGTACAATTTTGATTAAGTGTTTATTACTTTAGATATCACGACCAAGATCTTGTTTTGAAAAAATTTTGAAAACTTTGGTTTTTCCTTAAATCTATTTTCCGTTGAGTTTACCAAACCCGTTTTTCCAATAGGTATCGCGACATCGAAGGAAGTTTCGCTCTAGGATTGTTTTTAGCTTTTGCCTTCAACGTTGTGACATCAGTATCTTGGTCTTGCAATATAGGCATCAGTTTTGGCCCGAATAAGCATCTTTAGCTCCCGACTTGACCTAGAAGACCATGTAACCTTATTTAGATTATAGAATGTAATAAAAACTACCAGAAAGTATAAATTACTATTTTAAGTATGAGAACCTAAATATATACTAAGATACTTTGATTTAATTATCAAACAAGTTAAAGTTATGTGTAAAAAGAATGTAAATAATAGTGTATTTCATGGCAGATCAATACACGGTTAACCATCCAGAACACACCAGAACACTCAAAAAAGCCAAACCAACCGATAACACAACTGGGAACAAGTGCCAAGCCCAAAGGCTTTACATCTGCCCCCGATAACACACTAAAATCACTGTAAATATAACATGATAGCCCGCAATAAATGCTGGACTTCGTTATATTCAGTGGATAGTAACAAATCAATAATCACCATCTCATCACAAGTCAAACCCGTACTGCACGCAATAAAACCTATTGGCAAGTCCATTGTATCATATCCTATGTTAATCTAGCTCAATATAACATCCAATAACAATGTTCAAATCAATTACTTTCTTAACTCACATCAATTTATTACAATTCAATTATATCAGAATATCCAACAATCTCAACTCATAATTAATATAACATTTCAATTTATACAAAACTAAACCGTTAGGACTTACCAGGGCTAAATTGTAGAGATAGTGAAAGTTTAGGGACTAATCAGCAACTTTTCATTTTTCCTCGATTGTCTACTAGTTATTAATCTATAAAGTAATTTATTTCAATTCATTAGCTTCAATTCATTTAATATTCAATTTAATAACTATATCCTCCTATTTACAATTTTTCACAATTGCCCCAAGCTTCTACACCTTAATCAATTTGGTCCCTATAACCAAAACAAGATTATTTTTTATAATTTAAATTTATACCCATTAAACCAAATTTATAAATACTTCAAATCAGTCCTCACATGCTGAAATTTCATGAGAAAAAACATGTCATATTTTCATTATTTTCAATTAAATCCTTAAACCTGAAAAATTATACAAAATTACTTTACAAAATAATCCTATTTAACAACCAAGCTTAATAATCTACAATTAAACTTCGAAAACATATCAAACTCGTCAATGGTATCTTTCAAAATATTTAACAGTTTTACAAATTAACCCCCAAGTTTGCTAGATTAAGCTAAAACAACCTTAAAAACATAAAATTCATGAAAAACGAGTGAAAAATACATATCATGCATGTGAAATGAGTCTTGGCCGACAACTTAGTTTAAGCTCCCATGGTGTTTCGGTTTTCAAGCCAAAAAGATGTAGAAAGATGTAGAAATTGGCTTTGTTCATCTTTGTTTTATGTTTTAATTTAATTTATTTATATAATTACAATTTTACCCTTTAATATTACTTTAAAGTTCATTTAAAACAATGTCACTACCGTCCATTATAAACTAATTTGGTATATTTACCCTTTTAATCAATTAAATCATGTTTCCTTATCCATTTATTACAATTGAACTAATAATGATTGACTTTTGTAACTTTTACGATTTAGACCTTTTTACTTAATTAACTACCCAAATATTAAAATTTCCATACCAAAATTAAATACACCGATATAACCATGGTTTACAAAAACGAGGTCTCGATACCCCATTCTCTAAAACCACTTGACTTTAGGGACAACCACCTATACTTAGCTAATTATCCAAAAAAATAAAATTACCAAATAAAAATTCACTATATTATAATATTTAAATCGTAAATATTAAATAATAATATTTACAAACTTACTTGTCAGAATTGTAATTCTGAAATCACTATTTTCCGCAACCACTAAAAAACGAGCTGTTACAGTAGCAATAGCAATAGAGTTTGTTTGTTAAAGTGGGGCTCAACCTCTTTTTTAGAGGTTTTGAGTAGCCTTCTAGCTAATTGTCTTTAAGTCTTAGCTATATGCATACATATAATAAATAATCAATCTTAAAAATTAAAATTTCTTAAACAACAATAACAAAATTTAGTTTTCCATACAATTAAAAAAGAAATTAAAAATCTGTGTACTCACATAATTAAAAAAAAAAAAGAGAAATAAACTGCACTTAAATGTTACTTCTCAATGAACTTTTTGTTTGAAACCCCATTCTGTCTCTATTTTTCTTTCTTTGTTGTTGAGTCTCCATTATCAATTGGTTTTGAATATGGATGCAGCTACTCATGGTTACCATCATTCATCGATTGTGACTAGTAGAATTACACAAAATCTGACAAAGTTAAAATGCATTCATTCATAATTTTGTAAATTAATTTCACTAAAAATAAATTATTACCTTGCTGATAGTAGATCTTTGTGGACAACCCCTCTGGTTATGTCCATGTAGTTTACATCTGCTACAAGCCATCGTTCTACCAATTTTGGTTAGCCTTTCTGTTTTATTTGTGTTAGATTCATCCTGCACCATCTCCGCCTTTTTTATGGGCCTTCCTGCCATGACATTGAACTTTGGTGGTGATATTTTTTTTTCATTTCTAGTCTTCTCCCACAAGTCAAGTCCATTTATTGGTTGTAAAGCATACTTATATAGTTCTCATGTACATTTCCTTGCTGTAACATTTTGCCAAATATTTCTCTGGATCCTCTTCTTTGTTGTAAATGGCACACACTGTATGTGCACATGGGATGCCTGACAAGTCCCATAATCTACATGAACAAGTCATCCTTTCGAAGTCCACAATATATGTGATCCTACCACACATGATCTCATATCCATAATCTCCATTGAAATGCACATTCCACTTAGTAGATTCTTTTATGCTCTTATCAAGCTTAACTATAATTAGAGGACCACACAACCCTTTCCATCCCAATATTGTTTTTCTTTTACTAACAATCTGTTCCCTGACATCCAACCTAACATCATTTAGCATACTTATTATTGACTTTGACCTAGCTTGTATGATGCTAGCATTGAATGCCTCGGGTAGGCTGTTATCTGCCGAATCACACTTAACTATACATTTTGTATCATCAATATCCCTAAATGTCAGTTTAGATCAGAAAAATTGAAACAAAATGCAAAGGAAGAAATCTGGGTTTCAATACTCCAATCCCTCCAACTCAGAGTCCTGTTGCTCATCTTCACCAAAGTTCACAGTCAGCTCAACTTGCCCTTCTTTCCACTATGAGACCTCTGTCTAAGCTCCATCCGTTCTATTTTCTTTTCCTTTTTATTGCCTTTTATACTTAGGTTGTCCTCTAGGGTAAAAGCCATCAGTCAGTGACTGTTTTTTTCCCTAATTTTGAGGTGAATATTCTCTATTACACGTGCATGTAGGGGACCAAATGCTGAGTGCTCTCATTGCTGTCTAGGTGTTTGTCGTTTTCTTCACCAACATTGCCATGGAAACCTTTCATAATGCCTTAGCGAACCACCATCCTCTGTTATCCTTCTCCTTTAAACTTGTCATTCAGCTACAATAAGACCTTTCCACAAGCAATTAAAAGTAAAGATGCAATAAAGTAATCACCATCGCAAGTTCTTAGATGCATTGCTCAATTGACTAGAAATGATCATGCAATAACCTAAAATGAAGCTAATTTTACTTAAGTACAAGTAATTAATTAAGTCTAAAAGTATGAATTATAGGTCTTTTCAAGAGTTATCAATTATTTAACAACTTTTTTAACCCTACAAAATTAAATTAAAAATATAAAAATATGATATGCTATAAACTATGAAAATAAAAAAAATTAATTAAAGGTAATATACCTTTTGTTGATCTGATATGAATGTCCACTCATATCCATCAAGAATGCCAATGTCTCTTTTCAAAATCTCAAGAAACCAAGTCCATGATGCTGTAGACTCGACCTCCACAACACACCATGCTAGAGGAAACATTTGGTTATTTGCATCCCTAGCCACATCAGTTAGTAAATCCCTTTTAGTTATTCCTTTGAAATTGCAACCATCAAATCCTAAGATAAGCCTACATCTAGCTAAGAAGCCTCTCCTCAAATCATCAAAACAAGTATAAAAACTTTAGAATAATGGTGGAAATCTAGGAGCAAGCCTTTCTGTCTTAATTTCAATTGTACTCCCTCTATTAGATCTTCTCGAGTCTTCTGTATAATCATATAAAGTCGCATACTCTTCAATCACATCTATCTCCATCTCTTTTAGTACTTTTAGCTTAGTTCTTGTAGCCTTATTGATATTGATATTAATACCAAGCTCCTCTTTCACTACAGATTGTATGTAATTAAGCTTGAAAAATGGATTAGCAGAAATTAATTCTTTGTATATATTTGCCAAGAAAGTTGTTGAAGCTCTTTGCACCTTCCATTGAGGGTTGCACTTATGTTTCTTTCTGAGCACCTTCACTTGAAAGTCTCCATTATTCTTCTCCACAAATGCAGATATATACCACTTACATTTTTTTCTCACATCTTGGTGGGGTCCTAGTTGGTTCGCTCCTTTTAATTTTTATTTTATACCTAATAGTGATTGCATACTTGGTCAAGGCTTCCTTAAATTGGGTCTTGCTCAAGAAAAGCATTCGAGTAGTAAACTCTGGAACTCTAATATTTGGATAATAAAGGGGAAACTTGCTTTTTCTCACACTAGGTTCATCTCTGGTTTCCATGTGCACATCACTATTTGAGATTTCACTATAGACTTGATCTGAATCAAATCCATCAAAGCAAAAATTGTCATCCAAATCATTATTAGATTCAAAAGCATAATCTTTTAAGTTACCTGTCTCATATCCACAATTTGTTTACAGGTTTCTTTCTCTTTTTTTTTTTTTTTTTTTTTTTTTTTTTTTTTGTCGTCGTTGTCTATTCTATTATACCCCTGAATTGTTGCCATGGCTTCAAACAACTCATCATCATTATGAGATAGACAGGTTACATTAATAATAAAATTCTCTTCTTCATCAACATATTCCTCCATCTCTCCAAATGGGACACTAAAAAAATCTCGAACCCCCCACTCATTTGACTGCAACCAAATAAAGATAAATATCACCACTTACAAAACTAGTTAAATTTTTACAACAGTTGCTAACTAAGTAACTATTCAAACTACTCATGATGCAACATAATTCACAATGAAAAATAAATCAAAGAAGTACAACAAAGTATCCAGATTAATATGCGTGTGGTTGAATGAGTGTTTATTTCCATATTTCTTATTATTTTGGCAGAATGAATTCTTGGCTGTGTTATATTTTGGTTTATGCCATTATGTGCCCTTATTGCTATGTGTTTGTTGTTATATTAGTTTTTTCTTTACTTAATAAAATTTTACATTTCAAAAAGAAATATTTGCGATGTCCTTTTTTTGTGTTTCTTATCGTTTACAATCAAAACAAAAGTTTTCAACTCTGTGAATAATACAATGATAGCCATTTTGACCCTTAAAGAAGCATTCCACAACAACAATTTGTGAGTTGCATGGAGTAGAAGCAAACTCGTTCATAAACTTCTCATTACTACCAGTCGTAAGTTTCATTGGAAATATTAGCTAGCTAGTTCTAACATTTAGATATTTTTGTAGTTGGTTTAGTCTATCAGATCAAGGATCACACTTCACCCAAAACAGAACACACTCAAGGGTCTTCTTGCTAATGTTGCCACACTATCTGAAGACTTACATGAATACTCTTTGTACGAGCCCATTTGCCCGGCCCGTTTTCAGGCTAAAGCCAACGAGGCCCAACAGGCCCATTTTTTCTTTCCAGCATGCTAGGGTTTCTGAAAACCCTAGCGCCGCAAGCCTAGGCCACTTGCCTCTGCCTTCTGGCCACCCTGCCCTCCACTTGCCCTCTGCGCCTGACCAGAAGTCTTGTCCACCGCCCTTCCACCGCCTCTGACCTGCAAACATTAAACGAGAATAGACAGAAAGTAGCAAAATGTAAAAAAAAAAAATGGCTATAAAAGCTGATTCAAAGTATTTGTAAGAAAGTTTTTTTTTCCAATCAATACAAAAAAAAAAATAGATTCAAAAAAGCAAAAACCGATTCAAAGAGAAGTAGAAACAGATTCGAGAAATTTGAAACCCAAATACAGAGATCCAAACACGAAAGTGCAGAGAAAAAAATATTAAAAAAACTACTGAAAACAAAGGCCAAAGGAAAGATAATTTTTTTTTTTTGTATTTTCGAAACTTTCCATTTTTCTTTTTTTGGCACACACACACACACACACACACACACACACATATATATATATATAAACAATAGTCTAATATAAAAAAATAAGAAAAAATAATACATTTTTACCTTTTCTGGCAACCGTGCGCGGTGGCCGGAGCGACGGCGCCGACGACGGAACCCGCAGCGGACGTTGACCGGAGCTCGCCGGACTCCCCCTGCAGAGAAAAAAGAGAGAAAGGAGATTTTTTTAAAAAAACTCTCGGCACAAATGATTTTTTCCAGGGCTTTGGGCCTTATATAGCCCCATAAAACGACGCTGCTTTGGGGTGGCTTTAACCCCAAAACGACGCTGCTTCACCCGTCAGACCCGAGCCCGACCCTCGAGATAGGATCCGCGTGTTTTTTAAGCCAAAGGGGAAATTGCGCTACTGGCCCTTCCTCAAACGCTGCGTTTTACTCACTGGGAAAAATTGCTTCTTTGGCCCCCCTCCTTTTGTACGCGTTTTCTTTTGCCCCTGAACCTCTACTTTATTTGCAATTTGACCCAAAACTTCCATTTTCAATGCAATTTAGCCCTTTTTTCTATTGTTTTGCAATTTTTATTATTATTACTACTATTTAATATTTTATTTTATCATTATTATTATCATTATTATGAGATATATTTTCTTAGTTTAATACTATTATCATCTATTTGATTTATTTATCTATTTATATTTATGTTATTATATATATTTTAATTCTCACTTACATAATTATCACATTTATATATTTTTACTTCTATTTTCATGATTAATATTAATATTATTATTATCATTATTATATTCATTATTACTATTATTATTATTATTATTATTTACTTTTTTTGTTACTATTATTACTATTTATTATTATCTCTATTACTCTTATTATTGTGTTATTACTGTATATACTTACTACTACTACTATTATTATTATTATTATTATTATTATTATTATTATTATTGTTATTGTTATTACTAGTGTGTTAATACTACTATTATCTATTTTATGTCTATTTATTAATTCGTCAATATTATTGTTATTTTTTTCTCGCATAACATCGATTTGTCGTATCAGTTTACCCAATGCATCAAGTTTTCAAATAATTGATATTTTGTATTAAGGGTTTGAGAAAATCGTGCCCTAACTTACTGGGTTCCGATTTTTCTTGTTCGATCTTAATAACGAAATACCTTTTCTTAAAATCACAATACAAGTTTTAAATAAAATACTTGTTCTCAGAAATTCGAAATGTCGCACCCTAACTTACTGGACTCGACATCTAGATACTTCGAGATAAGTTTCTTTTTCCTAAAATGGAGGTAATATCCCTAATTTGGCTTTTCGAGAAAATAAGCCCTAACTTACTGGGTTTTGATCTCTCGTTTGACAAACGACGGGAGACCCTCTTCAAATATAAAACTAAGTTTTAAAAGGCGAGCTTAGTTTCGGAAGTCTAAAGTATTGCGCCCTAACTTACTGGACATGATGCTTTATCTCTTCAAAAATAAGAGAGTCTTAACGTCCCTTTCGGTCCCTTCAAGTTTTGGAAATCAGAAGTATCTATTTTCGAATCATTTCAAAGTTTTCAACATTAGGACATCGATCAATCAATTTGGTACCAATTTTGGGCGTATCGAGGGTGCTAATCCTTCCTCGTGCGTAATCGACTCCCAAACTCGTTTTCTGGATTTCGTAGACCAAAATTGTTGTTTTGATAAATCAAACTGTTTATTAAAATAACTATTTTACGAGGTGGTCTGATCACACCTCATCAATAAAGATCGGTGGCGACTCCCTTCTTTTTATTTTTTTAAAAAAACCCGAGTCGACCGCATCGTTTACTGTTTTATCAAAAAATGGTTATGATAGCTTGGTGACTTCACTGGGGACTCGAGGGTCAGTCCATAGATTGATTGATTTTTGTCCTTTTGATTAAAATGGTTTTGAAAAATCATGCTTCTTTTAATGCACTTTCAATATTGGATCTCGTAAATACTTCGGCATTGCATTGCACGACCGTTGTGGTCACACCTTTAAGTAGGAGCGATAAGCTATGCCTTCGTGAGGTTTTCACCTCCGCATGGGCTAGTGGACTGCTTTCGGGATACATCCGTACCTATGTCTTCGTGAAGTTTTCACTTTCGCATAGCCATAGGGAAATGTATTACCCTGAACCGAACTCGGTCCGTATGAGCCTATAATGGGTGAGGATCGATGAATCTGCTGGTTTGGGTACCTCGAACTTTAGAACTCAACCACATGTAAAGAGCCTAAGAACCCACCTGAGCCGAACTATGCCGAACCTTAGTAGTTACCCAGATAGGCGTTTGTGTATTTTACATGCTTTATATCTCATTCTGTGGTACTAATTGATGATATTTTATTTCCTCTGCATGTCATTTCCATTTTTAAGAGGCATCGATTCATGGTCCGTTTCTGAGTTAGGAAGCTGCTTATGAAAAGTGAATTCCTTGATAAAGTGGAGGACAATGCGGCCGTCCGCACCTGGTTAGAGCAAAGCCAATTAGAAAGAGGGGACATCTTAGCTGAGGGATATGTGTCGAATTACGGGATTTTACCAATATCAGTGTCACACAGAATGAACTCCAAGAGTTGAAAGAAATATGGACCCAGTGGGATGACGAGGCAAAGCAGTTGTTCCATAGTACCTACGGCGATCTACTATACCTGCTTGATGTCAAAATAGATAAGCACCTATTTCGAGCAATGACTCGATTCGAATGTCGCTTATAGTCATTTCTCATTCGAAAAAGTAGATTTGGTTCCCACGGTAGAGGAATACACGACCTTGCTACGTTGTTCGAGAATTCAAGTTGATAAAGCTTATTCCAAAGTAGTTAATAGCCTGACTTTTACGAGGAAATTGATGAATATCATGGGAATGAGTGAACAATGGGTTTCAGCTAGAATACAGAAGAACGGTGGGGGTAAATGCATACCTTGGATATATTTGAGGGACCTAATCCTAACGCATCCTGATGCAAAGAAAAAGATTGACGTCTTGGCATTGTGTATTTACGGTTTGGTAATCTTCCCAAAAGCTCTAAGACACATTGATGAAGCAATTATTGATCTATTCGGCCGATTAGACAAAGGGGTCACGCCTGTTCCCGCTATCTTTGCTGAAACGTTCAGATCCTTGAATGCATGTCAGAGAATAGGTTAAGGCAGATTTATTGGATGTGCGCAGTTGTTATTGGCCTGGTTTCATAGTTATTTCTGGAAGGTGGATAAAGTGTCTTATCGGTTTTTGTCAGAGAATTGCTCCCCGTTGAAAGAGATAGTAGCTACGCCTAGGAGAGAAGACGTGTCCGAAGAAAACTGGATAGCGCTCCTCCAAAACCTTCAAGAAGACGACATCGAGTGGAAGGCTCCTTAGATGATTCTCGACAAGGTCCTTTATCACTGTGGAAACTTTGACTGGGTTCCTCTACTGGGAATTTGGGGTGCCACTGCATATGCCCCTTTTGCTGGTCCTAAGACAGTATAGTTCAAGACAGTTTGTACCAACGACATACGGGCTAGCTCAAAGCGAGTTCTCATACAAAGAGGGAACCTATAAGAAAAAGGTTAAAGAGATCTCTAGTACCTGGAATCAGATTCACAGAATGAGAAGATTATCTGCAGGCCCGAGGACAACCCCGAAATACAGTGAATAGAGGGCTAGGAGAATCAATGATAACATTCCCGAGCCAAATCCAGAAGGCGCCCGATCGAGAGAAGAATGCTTGCGAGTGGTCCCGTCAGAATTAGAGATTGTGAAACAAGATTTTGAATGGATGAGTTCGGAACTTGGAAAAAGGATAGAAAAGCTGGAAGAAGAAAAGATGCTCCTCCAATTAGAGGTGGACGGTCAAAAATCGAACGCTAAAAAACTCAGAAAAAGAAAATAGAAAGTAGAGGAAGACCGAGATAACTTGAAGACGGAATACAAGAAGATGCGTCTGACGATAAAAAATGTAAGATTAGGGAAAACTTCAGAGCAGTGGCGACAAGAAATCCGATAGGAAAAAGCCAGAGTTAGCAATTGGGAGAGAAAGTTTCAAGAAATACAAACGCAAAAAGAGGCCTTAGAAAAGGGCATGACAGAAAACCAAAAGGAGAAAAAGGGACTAAAAGCTAGAATAGCTGAGCTTGGGCAATCTCTACACCACTATCGAAGTCAAGACTCGGAAAGCAAACTGAAGTCAAACCTGAACAGAATCGAGGAAATGAAGGGTAAGGTTGAAGAGCTAGAATCGGCATTACACAGTAGTGAGCTCCGGATTGAGCTTCTGGAAACAAGAGAAAGGCGTTGGAAGGAGGAGCTTCGCCATTCTTGCGAGCAAGTTAGAAGCCGAAACTACCTTATGGGTGAAGCGATAATCCAGATTCGAAAGGTAGCTGATCACCTACATATTTTGGCTGCGGAAGCTGACATATTGAGCGTGAGATATGAGCTACCGCCGGGTCATGATCAAGAGCTAATCTCTTTGCTTGGGAAAATCAAAACCTTAGGCCTTAGGGCGAAAGCATATTTGTAATCTACTTTATGTAAAGGGATTTACCTTCTAAAAAATTTTCTAAAATGAAGTTGATCAGAATCAATGTCTTCTTCTTGCGTTCATGCATTTGCATTGCATCATATTACATGCATTTAAGTTTATAAAAATGGGCTTAATTAGCTAAAATTATCAGAAAGAGAGAGAGAGAGAAAAAAAAAGTAAAAGGGGAAAATCTGGAAGCGGAACATCACTACGGAACGCGCGCTAAAACCAAGAAAATGGATCAAAGGTTCTAACAATTCCAGAAAGAAATGCAGGAACAAATGCAAGAGCAAATGTTAAAACTCCAGCAGGAAATGAGGGACCAAATGTTGGAGACCCAGAGGAATATGGTGGCCCAAATGGCCCAAATGATGAACAGGGCAATGGATAAGGGGAAAGGCCCTATGCCTCCGGTCGAGGAAAGTAGTGAAGGCATCCCCCCGAGTTTTACCCCTCCACATGCAAGAACTAGGCCTAAGGAGTATATCCTAAGGCCACCAGTTGCGATCAGGCCCCAACAAGGGCAAGACGACGTTAGACCTCTCATGAGCTTCCACGCAGGCTCCGGATCCCAACCAGAAGATAACCCGGCCAATCCTGTTGTACCCGATTTAGATATGGCAGAGAAAATGGGGTCGAGAGAAGAATCTTCAAGGAAGTTAGAGGATCGTTGTAAATGGCTAGAAGAAAAATTCAAGGTGCTAGAAAGTATCGATCATCATCATGGGATTGACACAAAAGATTTAAGTCTGGTTCCGGATTTAGTACTGCCTCATAAGTTTAAAATGCCTGAATTTGAAAAATACAGTGGGACTAGCTGCCCAAAGGCCCACATCACCATGTTCTGCAGTCGAATGCCTGGCTACGTGAACAATGATCAACTCTTAATCCATTATTTCTAAGAAATTTTAGTGGGTGCAGCTGCTAGATGGTATAACCAGCTTAGTCGGGCCAATATTAGTTCCTGGAGAAATTTGGCTCAAGCATTTCTAAAGCATTACAGCCACGTTACGGACATGGCACCGGATAGAATTACTTTGTAAAGCATGGAAAAAAGACAAAATGAAAGTTTCAGACAATACGCGCAAAGGTGGAGGGAGGTTGCCATGCAGGTCCAGCCACCCCTCTTAGAAAAAGAGACTACCATGCTCTTCATTAACACCCTGAAGGCCCCTTTCATAACTCATATGATAGGGAGTACGACTAAAAGCTTTGCCGGCATAATAATGGCAGGAGAGATGATCGAACATGCCATAAAGAGCGACAAGATCGAGGCAGGAGAAAGTGCTAGGAGGGCCGCTCCTAAGAAGAAGGACGGTGAAGTAAATAACGTGAGCACACACAAGACGATCACGGTTAATCGGCCAAAGGCAGTCACCTCTGGACAACAAGGTCCGACAAGATAGGAATCAAGAACCAGACCGAACACCGAAAAAATTTAATTCACGCCAATTCCAATAACGTACAAGGAGCTATACCAGACCTTGTTCAACAAGCATATCGTGTCCCCATTCTATTTGCAACCATTGCAACCTCCATACCCTAAGTGGTACGACCCTAACGCTCAATGCGATTACCATGCAGGGGTAACGGGGCATTTGATAGAGAATTGCCTCACCTTTAAAAAGGTAGTCGAGAGGCTAATAAAGATGGAGGTCATAACACTCGACGATTTGATAAAAAAGGGGAACCCACTACCCAATCACGAGGGTAGAGGGGTAAACACGATTGGTGAGGAGGCGGTGAGAAAAATCAAGAAGGACGTCATGGAGGTGAAAACCCTATTGAGAGTAGTCTGGGAGGAAATGTCAAAGAGAGGATTGATAGATTCAGATCCTACGGAAAACTGAAAGTATATAAAGAACTACTGCGAACTCCATAAAACAAAAGGGCACGAGATTCAAGAATGTGCCCAATTTAGAATCTTGTGTAAAACCTTATGGACAACAAGGAACTGGAGTTTTATGAAGAAGGGGTAGAGAAAAGGAATGTATGTGTGACCGAGGAAGAATTGATGAAGCCTGGAGTCAATTACCCGAGAATTATTATCTCGCGAAACACGGAAGGTGGGGTGCAGGGAAGGCCGAATATTATAATTCAGAGACCTGCTTCTTTTCCCTACGAAGATAGTAAAAATGTACCCTGGGACTACAATTGTAATGTGATGATACCAAGGGCAGAAAGTTCCACTAGCATTTCTGAGGAAGTCAAGAATGAAGGGTCCTATACGCATAGTGGGAAGCGTTACGACCCTAAGAATAAAGGAGCAGAACCAGTGAAACCAAAGACTGTGCTGATTGGGCAGAAAAAGAAACCCGAAGCCCCTGTCAATGAACCCGTAAAAGAGGAGGAGGCCAAAAAATTCTTGAAATTCTTAAAACACAGTGAGTACAGCATGGTAGAATAACTGCGTAAACAACCAGCTCGCATATCCGTGCTAGCCCTGCTGTTAAGCTCAGAAGTGCACCGTGAAGCACTGATGAAAGTACTGAATGAAACTTATGTTACTAACGATATATCCATTAATAAATTGGACCGTCTGGTTAGTAACATAAGTGCTGACAATTTTATTTACTTCAGTGACGATGAAATCCCACCAGGAGGCATAGGATCAACAAAGGCCTTGCACATAACTACTCGTTGTAAGGGATACACTCTGCCAAGTGTGTTAATAGATAATGGATCAACTTTAAATGTCTTACCTTTGGCTACACTGAGGAGGTTGCCTATAGACAACTCTCACATGAAAGCATGCCAGAACATAGTGAGAGCATTTGATGGCACCGAAAGAAGAGTGATGGGAAGAATGGACGTGCCATTATTGATCGGGCCTAACACATATGAAGTAAATTTTCTAGTCATGGACATCAAGCCCTCTTACAACTGCTTATTGGGAAGGCCCTGGATTCATTCGGCAGTCTTTGTGCCTCATCATTGCACCGTAAACCAAGTCGGTAATGTAAAACCGACCGTAACTATAAACGCTGAAGAAGACATCATAGCAACTGTTACCAACAAAGTGCCATATCTAGAAACAAGTGAGGAGGTCGTTGAATGTTCCTTTCAATCCTTAGAGTTCGTCAATGCTACTTTCATCTCGAAGAGGAATGAAATCCCGGTGCCTAAGCTATCCAAGACCACGAGGATGGGCTTACGAATGATTATAGGAAAAGGGCTCTACCAGAAAAAGGATTTGGCAAAAATCTCCAAGGGAAAGTTCAGATCCTGATGTTGAAAGAGAAGAGAGACCGTTTTGGCTTGGGTTTCAAACCAGATGCAAAACAAATGAGGAGGGAAATAGAGAAGAAACAAGAAAGAAGAAGGACAAGGTTGAACAGAGAGGACGTCAAGTGGGAATCAATGACATTCCCCCACATATCCCGTACCTTCGTGTCAGGAGGAATAATCTACCCGGAGAATCTTCCTCACATCAATGCCATACACGACGAGGAAACTGATCAAGGAAACCTGTTGGGCATTCGCCCGTATGAACCTGGAAGCATTCTGAACAATTAGACTGTAGAGGAATTTCTTGTAGTTTTTAGAGATTATACAGAGTAATATTCAGAACGCACTCATTATTTTAAGCCTAGAAACAATGAGATTTCTTTTGTGAAACAGGCTCATGTTAGGATATTTTGTTCCAATGAAATGCATCTTTAATTCTAACAAACTTTTTTTTCATTTCTTGTTCCCATTCATATCATGTGAATAGTTATCCTTTAATTCATTTATTCTTTGTACATCCGTTGATGCCCATCACAGGTCCCTAGCCATCAATGATATGAGCAACGATTCTACAGATTCAGAGGTCTGTTTTGAGCAAGACATGTGTTTAGAGGAATCTCAGGATTTTGAAAGTGACAGAAAATGTGACTTGCCTCCAGATTTGTTGAGAATGGTACAGCAAGAAGAAAAACATATCCTACCGCATAAAGAGTCAGTGAAGTGGTGAACCTGCGAGAAGGACAAGAAGTGAAGATCGGAGCTTGTATCACGGCAGAGACCAAGTGAGACCTCATCGAGTTACTCTAAGAATTCAAGGACATATTCGCATGGTCATATCAAGATATGCCCGGATTAAGCAATGATATCACAGTACACCGGTTGCCCATAAAAGAAGAATACAAGCCCGTCCAACAAAAGCTTTGAAGAATGAGACCGGATGTTTTGTTAAAAATAAAAGAAGAAGTCGAGAAATAATTTAACGCCGAATTCTTGCAAGTGGTTAAGTATTCGGATTGGGTGGCTAATATCGTCCCTATCCCTAAGAAAGATGGGAAAGTGTGAATGTGCGTGGACTACAGGGATCTAAACAAGGCTAGCCCGAAAGGTAATTTTTTGTTGCCTCACATCGACACCTTAGTAGACAATATGGCCGGATATCGTTGTTCTCCTTCATGGATGGTTTCTCAGGGTAAAACCAAATGAAGATGCATCTTGAAGATATGGATAAGACAACATTTGTGACCATGTGGGGGATGTTTTGCTACAAGGTGATGCCGTTTGGGCTAAAAAACGCAGGAGTGACATATCAGAGAGCCATGGTAACCCTATTTCACGACATGATGCACAGAGAAATTGAGGTTTATGTCGACGATATGATCGCCAAGTCCCGAACTAAAAAGGAACATGTGCAGGTCTTAAGGAAACTATTCTTGAGGTTGAGGAAATTCCAGCTTAAACTTAATCCAGCAAAGTGTACCTTCGGATCTCGGTCTGGGAAGTTGCTCGGAAGTCAGTAAAAAGGGGATTGAGGTTGACCCAGACAAAGTCAAGGCCATACAAGAGTTGCCTCCACCACGTACCCAAAGAGAAGTTAAAGGTTTTTTAGGAAAGCTAAATTACATCGCTCGGTTCATTTCACAACTGACTGAGAAATGTGACCGCATATTCCGTCTTCTTAAGAAACGCAATCCAGGCACGTGGGATGAAGAATGCCAGAAGACCTTCGACAAAGTAAAGCAATACCTGTCCAATGCCCCAGTATTGACACCGCCTCATCCAGGTAGGCCGTTAATCCTTTATTTGACAGTGCTCGATAATTCAATGGGATGTGTGCTTGGTCAGCATGACAATTCGGGAAAAAGAGAGAAGGTAATATACTACCTTAGTAAAAAATTCACTGAGTGTGAAACAAGGTACTCGCCAATCGAGAAACTATGTTGTGCCTTGATTTGGACAACTCGAAGATTGAGGCAGTATATGTTGTATCATATGACATGGCTCATCTCGAAGCTAGATCCTCTGAAATACAGGATGGAGTCTATCACTTTGAAAGGAAGGATGGCTAGATGGCAGATTCTTCTTTCTGAATTTGACATAGTATATGTGAACCAAAAGGCAGTATAAGGGAGTGTAATAGCGGACTTTTAAGCCAGTAGAGCCCTTGAAGATTACGAGCCTTTAGACTTCGATTTCCCTAACAAAGATTTGATATATGTGGCAAACACTGGAGAGGGTGCCTCAGAAGATCATCCTTGGAAGCTGAATTTTGATGGAGCATCAAATGCCGTGGGCAATGGAATTTGGGTAGTTCTGATATCCCCAAAAGGAGACCATTACCCATTTGCTTGCAAACTGGATTTTGATTGCACTAATAACATGGCTGAATATGAAGCTTGCATCATGGGTCTCCGCGCCGCTATCGAACGCAAAATCAGAGTGTTAGAAGTGTATGGAGATTCTGCCCTCGTAAACTATCAACTTAAAGGCGAATGGGAAACCAGGGATCCAAAGCTAGCTATCTACAAAAGATTGGCCCAAGAGCTGATCAGAGAGTTTGACGACGTCACTTTCCGTTATTTACCCAGAGACGAAAACCAGATGGCTGATGCTCTGGCCACCTTAGCCTCCATGGTCCGAATAAACGAGAATGAGGATATGAAGCCTATACGAATGAGCATTCATCAGGACCTAGCCCATTGCTACAATATTGAGGAATAACAGAAAATTGGCCTACCATGGTACCATGATATACTGCTGTATGTGAAAAATTATGAGTACCCGGACCAAGCAACTGAGAACGATAAAAGGATGTTGAGAAGACTAGCTCGTGAATACGTCCTGGATGGAGAGGTCCTATACAAGAAAAGGAAAGATCAAGTGCTACTGAGATGTGTGGATGCTGCCGAAGCTAAGTTAATCCTGGAAGAAGTCCATGAAGGCGTTTGCGGAACTCACATCAATGGTTTCACAATGGCCAGACAAATAATGAGGTTTGGATATTATTGGTCCACCATGGAAGGAGACTGCATCAACTATGCCAAAAAATGTCATAAATGCCAGATTTATGGAGACAAGATTCATGTGCCTCTGTCACCTTTACACGTTATGACTTTCCCATGGCCATTTTCCATGTGGGGCATGGATGTCATTGGACCAATCTCACCGAAAGCTTCAAATGGGCATCGGTCCATCTTCGTGGTCATCGACTACTTCACCAAGTGGGTAGAGGCCGCCTCGTATGCTAACGTCACTAAGTCAGCGGTCAGTCAGTTCTTGAAGAAAAAGATCATTTGTCGATATGGAATGCCTGAGAGGATCATATCAGACAATGCATTGAACCTAAACAACGATGCGATGGCGGAGTTTGCGTACCAATTCAACATTAAACACCACAATTCGTCTCCATATCATCCAAAAATGAATAGGGCAGTGGAAGCGGCCAACAAAAACATCAAAAAGATAGTGGGGAAGATGACCGAGACTTATAAGGATTGGCATGAAAAATTACCGTTCGCACTCTATGCTTATCGAACGTCCGTCCGAACCTCTACTTGGGCAATGCCTTTCTCATTGGTCTATGGGATGGAGGCAGTTCTACCTATTGAGGTAGAAATACCTTCTCTTTGAGTATTGTCAGAAGTGAAGCTGGATGAAGCTGAATGGATCTAGGCTCGATATGATCAGTTGAACTTAATTGAGGAAAAGAGATTGAGGGCTATCCATCACGGTCAGATGTACCAAAAGTGAATGATGAGAGCTTACGACAAAAAGGTTCGCCTAAGGAAATTCCACGAGGGGGACCTCATGCTGAAAAAGATTCTTCCCATACAAAATGATTACAGAGGAAAATGGATGCCGAACTGGGAAGGACTGTATGTGGTAAAGAAAGCTTTCTCGGAGGTGCACTGATTCTGACTAAGATGGATGGGAAAAGCTTACCCAATCCCGTGAACTCAGATTCAGTTAAAAAGTACTTTGCTTGAAAGGGGAGAAGCCAAGGTGAAAACCCGCAAAGGGCACTTTGAGACTTCAAAAAAAAAAAAACGGAGAGGCCAATGTGAAAACCCACAAAAGGGCACCTTGAGACCAAAGTGCTTTTTGAGTTGAAAACTCGAAAAGGGCGGCTCAAATTTTGAATGGACACGTCGCGATCTTGCAGCGCTAGAATCAACAGAAGAGGAAACACATTGCATATCGGGGCATCGACAAAATACTTTGAGTCTTCTAAACACATGACAGGCTCAAAGCAATCTTCTTGAAGTTTGTATATAGACGCCCAATTGGCGATGTCTAGGGTGTCTGATCCATGTTGTTTATTTTACTATTTTTGAGTTCATTTTTTCTCCGTAAAAAAGAGATATGTTCCCAGTCAATTTTTTTTTGTTTCATAAATAATTCATTTTAACTCTCTTTGAAATCGACCTACTGTTACCCATCATTAACATGCTGTATTGAAACAGTAATTGATGAACTAACAATCTCATAAAGGAAAGTTCCATGCATTACTTTGGAAATCTCTAGATAAAACAGAAACCGAGACAGGACAATTGTTTAGAATTTCCACAAACACAGGATAAAGACATTGGAGGAAGGGGGTCTTAATGGAGACCATTTCTTCAAAGTTCCTCGCCCGATTCAGTAATTGTGGCTGGGTGAATAATGTTACTTGGTCACTTAGAAAAGGTATGATAGGCTAATTTTCGATAAGGAAATATTCAAAAGCCCTAAATTGCTGAAGAACGAATCCAAAACAAACTAAGTCGGGTATTCTTCAAGTAGGAGTTGTGACTCCTGGGGAAGACAGCTAAAAGTCAAGGCAGGCCCGTGTTTTGAGGCCTAAAATGGGCTTTGAAATTTCCACAGGGGCAAGTCATTCATGCGAAAACGGTTACTACAATGGAAACGAAGATAAATCCTTGACAGATAAATGAGTGATAACACCTTGAATAGGAATCATACTCATAACATTTTAACCCATTCCAATCATGGCATCCTAATCATTAGGCATGAGCATGTACTCATTCTGCAGGTTATGTCTTTAAAAGGACACTATAGGAACAGATGAGGGAATGGCAGATTTGACCTTCCTGAGGTTACAAAAAGCAGATCGAAGATATCAGTATGGTAGTCCTTGAGTTTACAGGGATCAGATTGAAGATAGCAAATTTGACCTTCCTGAAGTTGCAGGAAGCAGATCGAAGATATCAGTCTGGTGGTCCTTGAGTTTGCAGGGATCAGATTGAAGATAGCAGATTTGACCTCCCTGAAGTTGCAGGAAGCAGATCAAGGATATCAGTCTGGTGGTCCTTGAGTTTGCAGGGATCAGATTAAAGATAGCAGGTTTGACATTCCTAAAGTTGTAGGAAGCAAATTGAGGACATCAGTCTGGTGATCCCTGACTTTGTAGGGATCAGATTAAAATAACAAGTTTGACATTCCTAAAGTTGCAGGAAGCAAATCGAAGACATCAGTCTGGTGATCCCCGAATTTGCAGGGACCAGATTGAAGATAGCAGGTTTGACATTCCTGAAGTTGCAGGAAGCAAATCGAAGACATCAGTCTGATGTTCCCCGAGTTTGCAGGGATCAGGTTGAAAATAACAGATTTGACATTCCTGGAGTTGCAGGAGGCAGATCGAAGACATCAGTCTGGTGATCCCTAAATTTGCAGGGATCAGATTAAAATAACGGAGTTAACGATTCCTGATGTTGCAGGAGCAGATCGGATACAAGTCTTATCTCCATAAAGTCGCAACAGAATAAATTGGAGCTACAAGTTCTATCTCTCTGAAGCAGCGGTAGAGGGGATCAAAACAACAAGAGGCGGTGAATTGGAATGAGGCTACTTGAAGAATAAGAACACTAAATGATTCAAGTCTTAGCAAGGCCGGGCAAAAACGATCTCTTTTGAAAGTCTTTGCTCCATTCTCGCTACACAACAATGAGCAAAGAGGGGCAGCTGTACGAGCCCATTTGCCCGGCCCGTTTTTAGGCCAAAGCCAACGAGGCCCAACAGCCCCATTTTTTCTTTCCAGCAAGCTAGGGTTTCTGAAAACCCTAGTGCTGCAAGCCTAGGCCACTTGCCTCTGCCTTTTGGCCACCCTGCCCTCCACTTGCCCTCTGCGCCTGACTAGAAGTCTTGTCCACTGCCCTTCCACCGCCTCTGACCTGCAAACATTAAACGAGAATAGACAGAAAGTAGCAAAATGTAAAAAAAAATGGCTATAAAAGCCGATTCAAAATATTTGTAAGAAAGTTTTTTATCCAATCAATACAAAAAAAAATAGATTCAAAAAAGTAGAAACCGATTCAAAGAGAAGTAGAAACAGATTCGAGAAATTTCAAACCCAAATACAGAGATCCAAACATGAAAGTGCAGAGAAAAAATATTAAAAAACTACTGAAAACAAAGGCCAAAGGAAAGGTAAATTTTTTTTTTGTATTTTCGAAACTTTCCATTTTTCTTTTTTTGGTACATATATATATATATATATATATATATATATATAAACAATAGTCTAATATAAAAAAAATAAGAAAAAATAATACATTTTTACCTTTTTTGGCCACCGTGCACGGTGGCCGGAGCGACGGCGCCGGCGACGGAACCCGCAGCAGACATTGACCGGAGCTCGCCGAACTCCCCCTGCAGAGAAAAAAGAGAGAAAGGAATTTTTTTTAAAAAAACTCTCGGCACAAATGATTTTTTTCAGGGTTTTGGGCCTTATATAGCCCCTTAAAACGACGTCGTTTTGGGGCTGGCTTTTAACCCCCAAAACGATGTCGTTTCACCTGTCCGACCCGAACCCGACCCGCTCCAGATAGGATCCGTGTGTTTTTTAAGCCAAAGGGGAAATTACGCTACTGGCCCTTCCGCATTTTTGTGTTTTTAAAATCAAATTTTTAGTTATTGCAATATTGGCCCAGAAATTTCACGCGGTTTGCGATTCCGTCCCTCCCTCAAACGCTGCATTTTACTCACTGGGGAAAATTGCTTCTTTGGCCCCCTCCTTTTGTACGCATTTTCTTTTGCCCCTGAACCTTTACTTTATTTGCAATTTGACCCAAAACTTCCATTTTCAATGCAATTTAGCCCTTCTTTCTATTGTTTTGCAATTTTTATTATTATTACTACTATTTAATATTTTATTTTATCATTATTATTATCATTATTATGAGATATATTTTCTTAGTTTAAAACTATTATCATCTATTTGATTTATTTTTCTATTTATATTTATGTTATTATATATATTAATTCTCACTTACATAATTATCACATTTATATATTTTTACTTCTATTTTCATGATTAATATTAATATTATTATTATTATTATTTTCATTATTACTATTATTATTATTATTTACTTTTTTGTTACTATTATTACTATTTTATTATTATCTCTATTACTCTTATTATTGTGTTATTACCTATATATACTTACTACTATTATTATTATTATTATTATTATTATTATTATTATTGTTGTTGTTGTTGTTGTTGTTGTTGTTGTTGTTGTTGTTGTTGTTGTTGTTGTTGTTGTTATTACTAGTGTGTTAATACTACTATTATCTATTTTATGTCTATTTATTAATTCATCAAAATTATCATTATTTCTTTTCTCGCATAACATCGATTTGTCGTATCAGTTTACCCAATGCATCAAGTTTTCAAATAATTGATATTTCGTATTAAGGGTTTGAGAAAATCGTGCCCTAACTTACTGGGTTCCGATTTTTCTTGTTCGATCTTAATAACGAAATACCTTTTCTTAAAATCGCAATACAAGTTTTAAATAAAATACTTGTTCTCGAAAATTGAAATGTCGCGCCTAACTTCATGGACTCGACATCTAGATACTTCGAGATAAGTTTCTTTTCTTAAAATGGAGGCAATATCCCTAATTTGGCTTTTAGAAAACAAGCCCTAACTTCTTTGGGTTTTGATATCTCGTTTGACAAATGACGGAGACCTCTTCAAATATAAAACTAAGTTTTAAAAGGCGAGCTTAGTTTGAGTCTAAAGTATTGCGCCTAACTTCTCGGACATGATGCTTTATCTCTTGAAAATAAGAGAGTCTTAACGTCCCTTTCGGTCCCTTCAGGTTTTGGAAATCAGAAGTATCTATTTTCGAATCATTTCAAAGTTTTCAACATTAGGACATCGATCAATCAATTTGGTACCAATTTTGGGCGTATCGAGGGTGCTAATCCTTCCTCGTGCATAATCGACTCCCAAACTCGTTTTCTGGATTTCGTAGACCAAAATTATTATTTTGATAAATCAAATTGTTTATTAAAAATAACTATTTTACGAGGTGGTCCGATCACACCTCATCAATAAAGATCGGTGGCGACTCCCATCTTTTCATTTTTAAAGAAAAACCTGAGTCGACCGCATCATTTACTGTTTTATCAAAAAATGGTTATGACACTCTTTACAATAGAGCCTTTTGACTTTAGAATCCAATGTTTTCTAGTTTAGACTTTTTTTTTTTTTTTGCAAAGTTCTAGTTTAAACCTTGTACAACCCCAATTTTGCCCGGGCTTACAAGCCCATCTTAACCCAGCCCAATAACAAGCCTAGCAGACCTTAGCCCAAAAACAAAATCAAAAAACTCTAATTTTTCCTAAACCTAGCTGTTACCGTCTCTGCCTCTGACGACTGCCACCAATGCCACGCCTACAGCACCGCCCATGTCACGTCCACCGCCCTCAAGTTGCACCTACAAGAGAAAACATGCAAGCAAGTGGCAAATAGATTAAAAAATTGTAAAAAGATGACTATATAAAGCCATCGAAAATGAACATGAAAGAAAAGAAAAGGATGGGTACAAGGGGAGGACTTTTGGTTTTGTTTTTCGATTAATTTCCTTGTAAAAATGGGGGTTTTTATCAATAAAAAGGAGAGAAATTCATGCATATTATACAATCAAAAAAACCATTACAGACACTCTCAAATATACAAGCATAAAATACGAAAAGCAAATTTTAAATAGCGAAAAAGGGGCTTCGACTTCTCTGTTTTCTCCATTTTTCGAAACAGTTGCATGTAAGATCCCTTACAGTTCTTTTTTTTTCTAAAAAATTACATATATATATACATATTAAATATAAAAAAATAGATTTTTACCTTGGCGCCGCCGTGCAGTGATCACCCGGTGACGAGCCATGCAACAACGAATGGACGAAATCCCACCGGACCCTTGAACCTGCAGAGAAAAAAAAACAAAGGATCAAAATTTTTTTTTAAGGAGCAGCTCAAATGAATTTTTTTTTCTGGGTTTTAGGCCTTATATAGCCCCTTAAAACGACGTCGTTTTGGGGCTGGCTTTTAACCCCCAAAACGACGTCGTTTCACTCGACCCGACCTGAATCCGACCCGTGCTCGCAAAGGATCCGTGTGTTTTTAAAGGGAAGGGCTAATTGCACTTTTAGCCCTTCCGCGTTTTTATCATTTTTAATTAGATTTTTATTATTTCAAAATCTGGCCCGAACACTTAGTTTGGTTTTCAATTTGGTCTCCCTCGCTGCTACGCGTTTTGACCAAAAGGATTTATTGCGTACGTGGTCCCTCTATTTCCTCCGCGTGTGCAAATTGGTCCTTTTCTTTTATTTTTGTTTCAAATTGACCCTAAAATTTTGTTTTATTTACAAATTAACCCCCGAAGCTTTTTGATTTATAATTTAACCCCCCACAGCACCCATTTTACCAAAATTGACCCCTTCCATTCTGTTTTAAGTTCAATTTGGCCCATTTGCTATATTATTTCATAATTTTTATTTGGTCTTGCAATCATTTTTGTCCTTTTTCTTTATTGTACTATTGTTTGTTTATTATTACATTATTACTAATATTATTATCATATTTTTATGTACATATATATTATTATTACCTATTATATTATTGTTGATATTACACTATTACTAATATTATATTATCATTATATATTATTATTATTATTATTATTATTATTATTATTATTATTACTATGTTATTATTATTTTATTACCTTTATTGCTAGATTATTATTATTACTATACTATTATTATTATTATTATTTTACTATTACTATTATTATTATTATTATATTGTTATTATTATCACTTATATTATTATTCTCACCCCATTACTATTATTTTATATATTACTATTTTATTATTTAATTATCATCATTATTGTTATTTTATTTTCAATATTATTGCTATTACAATTATTTGTTATGATCAATATTCTCATCGTTCGTCTCACTAATCCTTCCCAACATCTCAATTTTTATAACGACCAATATTCCATATTAGCGATTCGAGGAAATCAAGCTCTAACTTACTGGGTTCCAGTTTTTCTCGCTTAAGCTAAACAACGGAGTGTCCCTTTTAAAATCTCAATTTAAATTTTAAACAGAACACTTTATCTCAAAATTGAAATGTCGCATACTAACTTCTCGGACTCGACACCTGAATCTTCGAGATAAGTTTCTTTTCCTTCTAAAATAGAGGCAATATTCCTAATTTGGATTCTCGAGAAATCGAGCCCTAACTTACTGGGTTCTGATTTCTCGTTTGACAAATGACGGGAGATCCTCTTCAAATATAAAACTAAGTTTTAAAAGGCGAGCTTAGTTTCAGAAGTCTAAAGTATTTCGCCCTAACTTACTGGACATAATGCTTTATCTCTTCGACAATAAGAGAGTCTTAACGTCTCTTCCGATCCCTTCAAGTTTTGAAAATAAAAGTATCTATTATCGAATCATTTCAAAGTTTCAACATTAAGACATCGATCAATCAATTTGGTACCAATTTTGGGCGTATCGAGGGTGCTAACCCTTCCTCGTGCGTAACCGACTCCCGAACTCATTTTTTGGATTTCGTAGACCAAAATCGTTGTTTTGACAAATCAAACTGTTTATTAAAAACAACTGTTTTATGAGGTGACCCGATCACACCTCATCAAAAAATGATTGGTGGCGACTCCCTTCTTTTTCATTTTCAAAACCCGAGTCGATCGCGTCTTTTCCTATTTTATCAAAAAATGGTTACGACAGCTTGGCGACTCCACTGGGGAACTCGAGGGTCAGGTCATATATTGATTGATTTTTTTCCTTTTGATTAAAATTGGAAAATGGTTTCGAAAAATCATGCTTCTTTTAATGCACTTTCAATATTGGGTCTCGTAAATACTTTGGCATTGCATTGCATGACCGTTGTGGTCACACCTTTAAGTGGGAGCGAGAAGCTATGCCTTCGTGAGGTTTTCACCTTCGCATGGGCTAGTGGACTGCTTTCGGGATACATCCGTACCTATGTCTTCATGAAGTTTTCACTTCCGCATGGCCATAGGGAAATGTATTCCCCTGAATCGAACTTGGTCCGTATGAGCCTATAATGGGGAGGATCGAGGAATCTGCTAGTTTGGGTACCTCAACTATAGAACTAAACTGCATATAGTGAACCCTAGGAGCCCACCTTAGGTAGAACTACGTCAAACCTTAGTGGTCACCCAGGTAGGTTTTTGTTCATTTTCAATGGCTTTATATTTTGCGATACTAACTGGTTGTATTTTGTTTTTGTGTATATCATCGCATTTTTTAGAGGTTTCGATTCATGATCAGTTTCTAAGTTAGAAAGCTGGTTATGGAAAACAGGCACATTGATAAAGTGGAAGACAATGCAGTCATTCGTATATAGTCGATTCCTAGGCAGTTCGAAGGGTATGGATACATTTGAGCAAGAGGAAATGGGGCAGTGCTAAAATCTCAGCCACCTGTGCTTCCTGATGTTGTTCTGATCAAAGCTGAATTAGATGTGAAGAAGATTGTACGACATTTTATGGTAAGACAAGGTTTTGGAGCTAAAAGATAGAAAGTAATTATACTCACCAATCACTTCAAAATAAGCGGGAAAGGTACGGATAGACACTTCCACCATTACAGGGTTCCTCTTTCATGTGAAGATAGTCACCCTATAGACGGCAAGGGTGTTGGAAGAAAAGTGATTGGTAGAGTGCAAGAGACCTGTGACAATGAATTGGCTGGAAAGGACCTTGCTTACGAATAGGAGAAAATTTTATTTACTGTTGGTACTCTTCCAAATAATGAGCATAAGTTTATAGTGGTATTTGAGGATGTTACATCTAACAGAAACAACGGTAATGCAAGACTTGATGTCCATAATGACTCAAATGGGAAAGACATGAAGAGAATTACTTATCGGTCAAATCAACTTTGTTGCAAAGACACCCATGCAATCAACTCAAAATGCTCAGCACGGACAGGAATCTAAAAACTCTCAAGAAGCACTAAGGGTGATGGATGTCATTTTAAGGTAGCATGCTACGAAACAGGGATGCCTATTTGCTTGCCAATCTTTCAAGATAATCAGAACAACTTCACAGACATTGGAGGAGGTGCCCATGGCTATAGGGGTTTCCATTCAAGTTTAATAGCCACTCAAGAAGGCCTTTCGCTGGATATTGATGATAATTCGTCCTAGTCTGGTTGTGGATTTGTTGCCAATCAGAACGCCATAGATCCATACTCCCTGGACTGGACCATTACTAATCGAAGCCTTAAGAACCTGAATAAAAGTCAGTCTATCCAATCATGAGTACAAGATCACATGGATTGAATAATCAGTTGTGCAAAGATCAGTTGTTTTCATTAAAGCAGAAAAGCATGAAGAATGTTAATGGGGAAGTTGAGAGTCTAGAGATTACTGTCAACCATCACAACATACAGTTGCGCTATTCTGCAGACTTGACTTGCATTAACGTCGGAAAGCATAAATGGCCTGCATATATCCCTTTAGAGCTCTATTCCTTGATGCTTTGCAATTACCAAAGCACTAACAACTTTTCAGAGCGCTTCCTTGGTTGAGACAGAAGCCTTAGTGAAGAATAAAAGTCTTATCCAATGCTTTACAGGGGAGCAACTACAGTGCTGAGCCGATACTACGCTCTTGTGGTGTTTCTATCAGCACTAATTTCACCCAAGTCGAAGGTCGTATTCTACCAATACCAAGGGTCAATGATGAAAATTTCTTTCTGAAAAATGGGCGTTGGAATTGGTGGAACCTTCTAGGATGGAAAGATAGGCTATTGTGAACTTCTCGGCTCCTCGTGGTGGTCCAAGCAATATTGCAAGGTATCTGATTCTTTGTGGAGAAATGAAAGGAATTTGTATTGACCCCATTTGATAGATTCAAAGAGATGAACCAGAATAGACTACTTTCACCTGTGGTTAGAATTGGAAAAGCTATTGAACAGATACAATCTAAAATGTCTAGAGTTTTGTAGTTCCTTCTTTGTCTAGAAAAACTCTAATCTTTATGAGCCATGGAAGCGGAAGAATCTCTCAGAGTATGGCGCTAGCTAGAGTGATTGATCAATACTTTTCTGAAGAATTGATGCTAAGCTTGGACAATCTTTTCACTACCATTGAAGCTGTAACTCTGCAATCGAGTTGAAGTTAAGTCTGAAAAGATTAAGGAAATGAAGTGTAGGATCGAAGTTAGAAACAACATTGTACAGTTGTGAACTTCAAATCGAGATCACTGAAATAAGATAAGGGATTTGGAAGGAAGAGCTTCATCATTCCCAAGACCAATTTAGAAGTCGGGGTTACCTCGGGGTGAAGCAGTCGTTCAGAGGTAACTGGTCATCTACAAACTTTGGCATCACGGGCTGATACATTGAGCAAGCTGCAGTTCGATCGTGGTCAAGAGCTAGCTCCATTGCTTGGGAAATCAAAACCTTTAGGACTTAGGACGAAAGCATATAGTAGTCCGTTTTATGTAAAAGAATTTGTTTTCTAATAAAGTTTTCTAAAATAAAGTTGATCAGAATTGATACCTCTTTGCATTCATGCATTTCCATTGTATTCCATGCATTTGCATTGCATTTCATACATTTGCATTACATCTCATCATATACATTAAAATTTGTGGAAAGGTCCTAATTAGGTGAAGTTATTTCAGTTAACCTAGAAAGTTATGGGCTGAAGGTTGGAAAGGATAGAGCAAGTGCAAATGCAGATGCAAGATCAATTGACCAAAATTCAACAAGAAATGCAGGAACAAATGCTAGACTTCTAAAAGAACATGATGGGCCATTAACCCGATTACTAGCGGAGGACTTGAAAAAGGAGTGACCCGGTGGACGACAATGTGGATAATGATGAAGACATCGTTTATTCCCCAATAAGTGTCCCAACTCAACCCGATGCGCATTCTCGTGTGGTACCTATCATTATCAAATCTCAATATAGGACTGATACCTTGAACTGTTAAACTCTCTGATGGGCCCCGATAATGATCAAGTCAATCGTGTTGTTATTGGCTTACCAGAGGCAAAGAAAAAGGGAGAGTGGGCTTCAAAGGCCCCGAAGAAGAAAGACAAGGAGGTGGATAACACGAGTGGGTACACCAAGGGTTATTTGATGCCGTTTACAGTGAACCAGCCAAAGAAAGCAGTTACCAGTCACCCGGTCCCCCCAAGGCAAAAATCGAATCCAAGATCGAGTTCAGACAAACTTCAGTTCACTCCTATTCCCATGACGTATAGGGAGTTATACCAGAACTTATTTGATATGCATGTTGTAGCTCCTTATTATATAAAACCACTGCAACCTCCATACCCAGAATTGCACAGCGGGTATCACGCGGGGGTTACGGGGCATTCGATAGAAAATTGCACAGCTTTCAAGAAGTTGGTGGAAAAATTCATCAAAATAGGTGTTGTGGAGATAGATGACGCACCAAAAGCAGAAGCATGAACCTGGAAGTGTTTTAAGCAATGAGTCTGCGGAAGAAATTCCTATAGTATTTAGAAGCTTACCTAGAGTAATATACGAAGTATACTTGTTGCTTTAAGCCTAAAAGTAATAAGATCTCTTTTATGAAATAGGCTCGTGTTCAGAATTACTATTTCAGTAAAATGCATCTTTTTGAACAAATGTTTTTTTTCCTACTATACATTCTATTCTTTTATTCTTCATTCACAAATAGCCATTCTTTGAATCATTTATTCTTTGGAATTTACTTTTATACCTACAATGGGTCCTAGATATCAATAACATGAGCGACGCTGTTGCTGACTCCCTTTCTAGTGAGATATGTGTCTAGAAGGATCTAAGGACTTAGAAGATGACAGAGATTGCAACTTATTTCCTAACTTGTTAAAAATGGTAGATCCTACCTTGCAAAATATCAGCAGACACTACGAGCTAAACGAGGAAGATGAAGATGGAAGCTTAGCTCACCGCAGGAATAAGGCAAGACATTATCGCATGATCACATCCAGACACATCGGGGCTACTGAAACAAGAGTATGCTGCTAAGATTGATGTTTAAAGAACCCGTGTTAATGGTTCTACAACAGTCAAGAGGTTCGAACTATCGATTTACCAAGAAAGGGAAATTGAATATAGGGCTCAGGCGCCTCATCTATTTCTTCATAGATTCCTATACGTGAGGCATGGACGCTATCAAGCCAGTCTCCTCAAAAGCTTTTAGCCAACATCAATTCATATTCATGGCCTTTGGTTACCTCACTAGGAGGGTGAGGGTCGCTTCATATGCCAAAATTACAAAGTCAGTAGTCCTCAATTTCAAATTCAAATTCAAATTAAAAAATAAAAAAAAGAGAAGAAAAAAAAAGGAAATAAAAAGAGAGTGACAATAAAGAATGTCCGGAAGAAACGTGTTTAACATGATGGCATGAATTTATAGTCTGTTCAAAGATCAGACACCATATCAATGCAGCAAGACAGCCAAAAACCATTCAAAATTTTGAATACAACTGATATTTGTAAAAGTTAGCATAGAGAAGTTACCATTCACCTTCTGTGCTTTGTGAGTGTTGGCGAAGACCTTTACCGGGGCAACGTCCTTCTCGTTGGTTCACAAAATGAACAATTATTGGAAGTTAAGATTCTTTTTGGATGAAATAGAACGTCTACAGTAAGCTTGATTGAAAGTATTCATGGTCAAACATACCAAAAAGGGGGATACAGGCTTACGACAAAAAAAGGTTCGCGTAAATGACCTACATTAATAAGGATTCTTCTTATCAAAATGAACCCCAGAGGAAGAGTAAAAGTCTTATGCAGCAAAGAAGGCACATTAGGGAAAAGGATACTAACCAAGATGGACTGGCAGGGCGTGCCCAATCCTACGAGTTGATTTGATAAAAAAAAAAAAAAAAGAAGAAGAAGAAGAAGAAGAATAAAGAAAGAAGAAAAAGGAGAGGCCAAGACGAAAACCCGTAAAGGGCGCCTTGAGACGAAAGGGGATTTGAGTTGAAAACCCGAGACAGACAGCTCAAACTTTGATCAAAATGAGGCATACGGTAGTCTTGCTGCACTTGAGTTAACAGTGAAGAAGTATCTTGCGTCTCGGGGCATCAACAAAGTACTCCGGATCCCGTAAACACATATTGAGCCTAAAATGGTCCTCAAGAAGTTTGAACAGAGAAGCTCAGGCTGCGATATCTGGGCATCTAGCTTCTATTTTACCCATTTTTTTTATTTGTAGTTATTTTCCTTGCAAAATACACTGCCAATAAATTTCATTTCTAATTGCATTTGTATTTGTTTAACCTATTTGTTTCAAGCTATGCTCCTAACTAGTTTTGTTCTCATCCATAGTTATGATCTCTTTCAGGCATTTTGCATTGAAATAACGATTAATGGACTAACGACACTTTCACGAAAGAAGTTTCGCATATCACTCTGGAAACTTCTAAATAGTACTGAAATCTGAAACAGGACTATTGCTTAAAACTCCTCGAGTTTAAGGGATAGAAATAATGATGGAGGAAAAGGCTGAACTAAGGCTATCTCTTCGAATTTTGTCAAAAAATGATGATCTCGATGAAAAGGGCAATGTTAACCCATGTGTAAATGGGGAATCATCCGCGCGAAAATGATATTTTGTATCCGTGTTAGGATCATGCGTGCACACTTGGTCACGACCCCCAGGAATCGTTAGGTACAGTAGACCAAATCATTTACAAATTATATACCCCTGAATTGTAGTAGGATGGATCAAAGATGACACAAATTCTATACCCTTAAGTCACAATGGGATGGTCGGAAGAAGGTAAGCCTTAAAGTCCTATAGGTGCCGTGGAGTGGACCTTGAAGTTATGATTATTTCTTAGAGTTTTTGGCAAAGGTACCAGCAAGAGCGAGATAGCAGCATTGTACAGCTCTGGTGTACGACGAATAGTGACAACCCTAGGCATGAAAGGGGGTCATTTCATTTTTCATTCACTCATCATCATTAAGAGTGTGCGATCATTGCATCCTGATCCTTATACATTTCTAACAAAGAATCATTATCATGACATTCTGCGTTCATGCAAATGTCCTCCATGATACCAATTAGGTAGGAGCATTCAAATTACTACGATCATTGCATCTCAATCATTCTCATGACATGACATTCATGTCAATGCTGGCCATAGCACATGTAGTTAGGAACATTTGAGTCATTCTAATCATAGCATCCTCATCATTTGCATAAGCACGTAAAAATAATTCTACATGACGAATTCCCCAAATAACGATGTAGCAATATCGAAGATTTCAGATATTGCCCCCTAGCGAGGCAGACCAAAGACCAGATAACAGATTGGGCGTCCCTGATATTGCAGGGAGCAGATTGAGATAATAGAGTTGGCAATCCTTGATGTTGCAGGGAGCAGACTAAAATAATAGAGTTGGCGATTCCTGATGTTGCAGGAACAGATCGAAAATAGCAAGGCTAGCGTCCCTGATGTTGTAGGGAGCAGATTGAAATAATAGAGTTGATGATCCCTGATGTTGCAGAGAGCAAATTGAAATAATAGAGTTGATGATTCTTGATGTTCCAGGAATAGATCGAGGATAGCAATTTTGGCGTTCCTGATGTTGCGGGGAGCAAATTGAGATAACAGATTTGGCGCTCCTGATGTTGCAGGGAGCAGATTGAAGATGGCAGATCTTGTCTCCCTGAGTTTGCAGTGGAGCATATTGAAGATAGCAAGTCTGGCGTTCTTGATGTTGCAGGAAGCAGATTGAAAATAATAGATTTGGCATTCCTGATGTTGCAGAGAGCAGATTGAAAACAACAGATTTGGCATTCCTGATGTTGTAGGAAGCAGATTGAAGATGGCAGATCTTGTCTCCTTGAGTTTGCAGTGGAGTAGATCGAAGATGGCAAGTCTGGCATTCCTGATGTTGCAGGGAGCAGATTAAAGATGGCAGATCTTGTCTCCCTCAGTTTGCAGTGGAGCAGATCGAAGATGGCAAATCTAGCATTCCTGATGTTGCAGGGAGCAGATTGAAAATAACAAATTTGGCATTCTCGATGTTGCAGGGAGCAGATTGAAAATAACAGATTTGGCGTTCCTGATGTTGTAGGAAGTAGATTGAAGATGGAAGATCTTGTCTCCTTGATTTTGCAGTGAAGCAGATCGAAGATGGCAAGTCTGGCGTTCCTAATGTTGCAGGGAGCAGATTAAAGATGGTAGATCTTGTCTCCCTGAGTTTGCAGTGGAGCAGATCAAAGATGGCAAGTCTGGCATTCCTGATGTTGCAGGGAACAGATTGAATATAATAGATTTGGCGTTCTTGATGTTACAGAGAGCAGATTGAAAATAACAGACTTGGCGTTCCTAATGATGCAGGAAGCAGATTAAAGAGGGCAGATCTTGTCTCCCTGAGTTTGCAGTGGAGCAGATCGAAGATGACAAGTCTGGCGTTCCTGATGTTGCAGGGAGTAGATTGGAGATAGCAAGTCTGGCATTCCTAATATTGCAGGGAGCAGATCGAAGATAGCAGAAGCAGATCGAAGTAGCAGATTAAAATGAAGAATCTTATACCTCTGAAGTTGCAGCAGTGAAGTGGACCGAAACAACAAGATACGGTGGACTGGAATGAGGCTACTTGAAGAAGAGGGGTACCAAAGAAATCAAAGACTTAGCGGGACCGAGCAAAATTGGTCTTTCTTGAAAGTCTTTGCTCTGTTCCCGTTACACAACAACAAGTAAAGAGGGGCAACTATACAACCCCAATTTTGCCCGGGCTTACAAGCCCATCTTAACCCAGCCCAATAACAAGCCTAATAGACCCTAGCCCAAAAACAAAATTAGAAAACCCTAATTTTTCCTAAACCTAGTTGTTACCGTCTCTGCCTCCGACGACTGCCACCACTGCCACGCCTACAGCACCGCCCATGTCACGTCCACCGCCCTCAAGTTGCACCTGCAAGAGAAAACACGCAAGCAAATGGCAAATAAATTAAAAAATTGTAAAAAGATGACTATATAAAGCGATCGAAAATGAACATGAAAGAAAAGAAAAGGATGGGTACAAGGGGAGGACTTTTGGTTTTGTTTTTTGATTAATTTCCTTGTAAAAAGGGGGGGTTTTATCAAAAAAAAAAGGAGAGAAATTCATGCTTATTATACAATAAAAAAACCATTATAGACACTCTCAAATATACAAGCATAAAATACGAAAAGCAAGTTTTAAATCACGAAAAGGGGCTTCGACTTCTCTGTTTTCTCCATTTTCGAAAATGTTGCATGTAAGATCTCTTCCAGTTCTTTGTTTTTTTTTTCTAAAAAATTACACATATATCTACATATTAAATATAAAAAAAGAGATTTTTACCTCGGCGCCACTGTACAGGCATCATGATGATGAGTTCATGACAATGAATCAGACGGAATCCCGCTGCACCACTTGAACTTGCAGAGAAAAAAAAACAAATGATCAAAAATTTTTTTAAGAAGCAGCTCAAATGAATTTTTTCGGAGTTTTAGGCCTTATATAGCCCCTTAAAACGATGTCGTTTTGGTGCTGGCTTTTAACCCCCAAAACGACGTCGTTTCACTCGACCTGGCCCGAATCCAACCCGTGCCCGCAAAGGATCCGCGTGTTTTTAAAGGGAAGGGCTAATTGCACTTTTAGCCCTCCCGCATTTTTATCATTTTAATTAGATTTTTATTATTTCAAAATCTGGCCCGAACACTTAGTTTGGTTTTCAATTTGGTCTCCCTCGCTGCTACGCTTTTTGGCCGAAAGGATTTATTGCGTACGTAGTCCCCCTATTTCTTTCGTGTGTGCAAATTGGTCCTTTTCTTTTATTTTTGTTTCGAATTGACCCTAAAGTTTCGTTTTATTTACAAATTAACCCCCGAAGCTTGTTTGATTTATAATTTAACCCCCCACAGCACCTATTTTACCAAAATTGACCCCTTCCATTCTATTTTAAGTTCAATTTGGCCCATTTGCTATATTATTTCATAATTTTTATTTGGTCTTGCAATCATTTTTGTCCTTTTTCTTTATTGTACTATTGTTTGTTTATTATTACATTATTACTAATATTATTATCATATTTTTATGTACATATATATTATTATTACCTATTATATTATTGTTGATATTACACTATTACTAATATTATATTATCATTATATATATATATATTATTATTATTATTACTATGTTATTATTATTGTATTACAAGTTATTGCTAGATTATTATTATTATTATTATTATTATTATTATTATTATTATTTTACTATTATTATTATTATTATATTGTTATTATTTTCACTTATATTATTATCCTCACCCCATTACTATTATTTTATATATTACTATTTTATTATTTAATTATCATCATTATTGTTATTTTATTTTCATTATTATTACTATTACAATTATTTGTTATTATCAATATTCTCATCGTTCGTCTCACTAATCCTTCCCAACATCTCAATTTTTATAACGACCAATATTCAGTATTAGCGATTCGAGGAAATCAAGCCCTAACTTACTGGGTTCCGATTTTTCTCGCTTAAGCTAAACAACGGAGTGTCCCTTTTAAAATCGCAATTTAAATTTTAAACAAAACACTTTATCTCGAAAATTCAAAATGTCGCGCCTCAACTTACTGGACTCGACACTAGATACTGCGAGATAAGTTTCTTTTCCTTCTAAAATAGAGGCAATATTCCTAATTTGGATTCTCGAGAAATCGAGCCCTAACTTACTGGGTTCTGATTTCTCGTTTGACAAATTACGGGAGATCCTCTTCAAATATAAAACTAAGTTTTAAAAGGCGAGCGGAAGTCTAAAGTATTGCGCCCTAACTTACTAGACATAATGCTTTATCTCTTCGAAAATAAGAGAGTCTTAACGTCCCTTCCGATCCCTTCAAGTTTTGAAAATAAAAGTATCTATTTTTGAATCATTTCAAAGTTTCAACATTAGGACATCGATCAATCAATTTGGTACCAATTTTGGGAGTATCGAGGGTGCTAACCCTTCCTCATGCGTAACTGACTCCCGAACTCGTTTTCTGGATTTTGTAGACCAAAATCGTTGTTTTGATAAATCAAACTGTTTATTAAAAACAACTGTTTTACGAGGTGACCCGATCACACCTCATCAAAAAAAGATTGGTGGCGACTCCCTTCTTTTTCATTTTCAAAACCCGAGTCGACCGCGTCGTTTCCTGTTTTATCAAAAAATGGTTACGACAAACCTTATTGATTCGTTTATGTTTTATTTGCTTTACTATTTTTGGTTTAAACACTTTCTCTTTTCTATGTGTGACTTGGTATCCAAAAAAAATGTGTTTCATGCTTTTTAAATTTTTTTCATAGGAAAAACTACTCCCACAAGATACCCATAAAACAACATACAAAATTATATATGCATATCTCAGTAAAAGAATTGGTAATAATAATAAAAATTTGAAATGATCGAACACAAATGTTTACGTGGAAAAACTCATCAAATGAGGATAAAAAAACCACAGACAAAGATAATTTCACTATAACAGTAAAAACAAAAAGTACAAAGATGGAGATAAAACAAAACCCCAAATCCTAAAATAAGAACCCTCGAAACGTAAACACAAAATTATCTAAAAGCTTGTAAAAGCTAACACCTAAATGTGTTATGGGTTATTTTTCTAAGGTGGAAAGAGAGCCTATTTATTGGCTAAATTTGTAGGTCAAATAATATACACTAATCAAATTTTAAGTGGGAAACTAAAAATAGAAGTTAACTTACAGAAGAAAAGCCAAAAAATACAAGGTATAACTCCAAAAATCTCCACATTGACTCGTATTTTCACAACGCCTTCTTTGTCAAATCCCGTCACGGGCTTATCTCGAACTATGCAAGATATTAACTTAGTTAAAGTTGTGTTTAGAATCTGGAAGACTTCTAGTCTTCGACTTGTGCTTTTTCAAATAAAAAATGTCTCAGGTCTAATTTCTACAAACGCAGTGCCCAATCTTTTCAAAACCTACACCCAAAAGAGAACCACCTCTCTCATACAAAACAATCATATCATTTTCCCTCCTATGACCAAGTTGTCTCCACTTCAAATAAGTCAACTTCGACTCCTTAACAGGTGAGGGACGTCCTATTTCCCCGGTCACCGTTAACCCTTCAAGAATATAAAGATTGTCAATATTTTTACTTTTCACCAAAACAAAAGTCCCACAGGATACCTTAATGTCACTTGACTTGATGTTAATTCTACTTTAATGCCTTCGAGTCCAAAATTCCAAAGCAAATGAGATTTTCCTTTAAGTCAGGCACATGCCTAACATTTGACAATGTCCTAATTGTCCCATCGTGCATCCTGATCTAAACATTACCAATACCGATTACCTTATTGGGTGAACCATTCCCCATACACACAACTAGACCTTCAACTGAATTGTACATGGAGAACCAATCCTTGTTGGGACACATGTGGAAAAAAAACCCTAAATCCAAGATCCATTCAGATGGAAGCTTAGAGCTTTCACTTGTTGACACCAACAAGAAATCATCACCCATGTCATTGGCCAAATTAGAACTAGCTAAATCTTCTTTATTGTTCTCAGCAACCCTTTTATTTCACAGTTTGTAACAATCTGCCTTGATGTAACCTAACTTCTTACAATAGCAACATCTCTTGTCTCGCTTCCTTAACGCTACCAAAACTTAGGCTTGCCTATCTGACTTGCTATCTGAACCAAACTCATTATCGAGTTTGTCTTTGCTCAACAAATGAACTTTTACATCCTCAAATGAGAGATTATCTCTGTCATAAATCAGTGTCTCCCTGAAGGACTTGTATGAATGGCGTAAAGAGACAATAATAGCATAGTCTAATCATCGTCAATATAAACCTCAGATTTCTTTAAATCATTCAAAATAGTAATAATTGACTGACGTGATCTCTAAGGTACTCACCTTCGTTCATGCGGAACTTGTACAACTGCTGTTTCATCACAAATCGGTTAGCCAGAGACTTAGTCATGTAGAGGGTTTCTAACCTTTTCCATAAGGTGAATGTCATTTTCTCTATCAAAACCTCCCGCAACACATTATTTGTTAGACATAATTGAATCGTGAATAGAGAATTTTTATCTAACCTATCCTGTTCTGATTTATCCATATCTACAAGTTTCTTTTCTGTAAGAACCTTCTCAAGATCGCCCTGAATCAAAATTGACGTCATCCAAACTTGCCACAGATTGAAGTTTTTGATGCCATTGAACTTATCAAAATAAAACCTCGTTGATGTCATCTCTGAATGGGTTGATTGCGGAAATTGAATTAGCTCTAATACCAATTTGTTGGGGATAAACTTGATTAAGCAACGAACAAGTAAAATATCAAAGAAAATTGAAAAGATCAAATACAAATATTTACGTGGAAAAATTCCTTAAATGAAGATTAAAAAAACCATGGGAAAAGATAATTTCACTATAACGGTAAAAACGAATAGTACAAAGATAGAGATACAACTAAGCCCTAAAACCCGAAATAAGAACCTTCGAAACGTAAACACAAAATTCTATGAAAGCTTGTAAAAGTTAATACCTAAATGTGTTATGGGTTATTTTTCTAGGGTGGAAAAAGAGCCTATTTATAAGCTAAATTTGTAGGTAAAATAATATTAAAATAACGTACACTAATTAGAATTTGAGTTTAACTAAGAGAAAAAAAGTCAAAAAATACGAGGCATAACTCCACAAGGTTAATAAAACAAAAATTAATTGAGGTTGTTTTTAGTATTGAAAGAACAATAACATACCTTTTCTTGTCATGTTTTTCGATCACTTCTACTTCTCAATCTAAAAAAAAAAAAAAAAATCAGTTTTGCCTTTTCTTGATTTAAAAAATACTCAATCTTTTTCTTTTAGATGATCGACTGTAAATCTATGTTTATATTTCTAATGAGAATTGATCTCCAAAACATGTTGAAAACCTTTTTCTCCAAGCAAACATCTTTTGTGTGTTTCTTTACTTACGTGGAAATACCTTAAATTTATTTATTTTTATAGTAAAATGCCATGTTATCGCTTTTCCACTAAGTTTAATAGAATATAGTGCTACGAGATAACGGTGTTAGTGGTATGAGAATATTAAATTCAAATTAAAGTTTTGTGTATATAATTAAGCTAATTTAAAGTTTGTGTATATAATTGCATATTGGGCCAAAGTTAATGTATAATTTTAATATTTATTCCTTTATAAAATTTTATACAATTAAAAATATGTAAAAACACTTATAATATTTTAAAAATATCTAATATTCTAAAATTTCTTTTCTTTATATATATATATATATATATATATATATATTATCTCTCCTTTTGTATTTGATGTACTTTTTAATAAAAGGAAAATATATTTTTAATTTCTCTAAAATTTTAAAGGTTTCCATATTCTTTTGATTTGTTAGTTTTTTTATTTTTCATTTTTGCATATTTGTGTATTTTCACTTTTTTTGTAATTTATGTATTTTTATAAAATAAAAGTAAATATTTTTAATTTTATATAATTTTACTTTTTCTCAACGCTTTATTAACGGATGGCACAAAGTGATACATGATTGATAATTTTAGATACGAAACTTATACAAAAATTCTTTAAGTACCAAAATGATAATAAGGTGCAACTCGGGGGTGGGGACAAATAGTGCATTAGCCCTTAAAAAAGTTACATCTTGACAAAATAAATCTGAACAAATGAATGTTCGGATTCATTATAGACTCCAATTTTTTAAATAAATTTTAATTTTTTTTATTTTATTAACGTGACATTATCAATTTAGCATCGATTGACTCAGCAACTGTTAACGACCACATTAGCGATTCCGTTGTAAATTAATGATGAACACCAATGGTTGATGTAGTTAATTTTATAAGTTCAGGAACTCACTTATGTACAAAAAGATTGAAATGAGTTCACTGAATTTTTTGCAAAATAGTTCAAGGGCTTATGATACATATTTAAATAGTGTAAAAAAACAAAATAAAATAAAAAGTTGAAAACCCATTCAACTCAATTTGGGATTTGGCTGTATTGAGAAAAGGAAGAATGCTGTAGTTGGAAAATAGAAAAGCCCAAACTTGCACACTGGCCTAGATACAAGGAGCAATTGAGCCACTCCAACAGAATAATTAGTTGGCTCAAGGTTTCAAAATATTGAACCCCTCTGGTATACAAGCCTAATATTTCTTGAGCGTACTCTCTTACCAAGGCCCTTTTCTTATTTTGGATTAGTTATTTCCATGTTCCTTATTTTTATATTGTTGAGGTTGTTGTTATTATCATTTGTGGTTATTAATATTATAGTTATTATTTATATGGTCATTATTAGGATTATTATCATTGCTATTTATACTATCATTGTCGTACCATTTTTTTTGGAAAACAACAAGGGGGTTCGACTTTGGTTTTGAAAACAAGAATAAAACGGGAGTCGCCACCGACCTTTATTTGGTGTGATCGGATCACCTTTATTTTAATAAAACGTTTTGTTTTACTAAAACAGTATTTTTGGTCTACGAAGTTTTGAAAATCGGGTTCGGGAGTCGGTTACGCACGAGGAAGGGTTAGCACCCTCGATACTCCCAAAATTGGTACCAAAATGATTAATTAGTGTCTTAATGTCGGAAGTTTGAAAATGTTTTAAAATACGGGTCCTTTAAAAGGTATTAGGATATTTGAAATATCTTTGTTTCGAGAGGGTACGAACATCACATTCAGCACGTTAGGACATGATATTCTAAACCTTCGTAATCAAAACTATCTCATGATTTTACGAAGTTTACCAAAAGGATGTTTAGTTATTTCGTCAAACGGAAAATCGTAACCCAGCACGTTAGGGCACTATTCACCGAGTTCCTAAATACAAAATATTGCCTTTATTTCAAAACCTTTAAATGGAGTATAGCAATTTTACAAAATACATCGTATCGTATTAATTTAAAGAAAAGACTCGAGTCAAATCTTGAGATTTCTTTGTTCCGAAAAGATATAAACATCACATCCAGCACGTTAGGACATGATGTTTTAATCCCTCGTAATCAAAGTCGTCTCGTGATTCGCAAAACTTCGTAAAAGCGATGTTAAGTTGTTTAGTTAAACGGAAAATCGCAACCCAGCACGTTAGGGCACTATTTCCCGAATTTCTAAATACAAAACATTGCCTTATTTAAAAATCTTTTAGGTGAAATATTATGATTTTATAAAAGGTGTTTTGTTTAATAACATAGTACTAAACGAAGAAAACAAGTATGGATGTGAATGTAGTAAATAAAAAAATACAAATAATAATAATAATAGTAATAATAATAATAATAATGTGATAATGACAAAGTAGTAATGGAAGTAAAAAAAAATAGATAACAAATAAATAAGATAAGAAATAATAATGACAAAATAATAATGATGATACTTGAAATGAAAATGAAATAATGATGATAATATAAAAAATAATTATTGCAATTAATACATGAAATAATATATATAAAATAAAGATATATACATATAAAAATAATATAATGGTAGCAATAATATGGACAAAGTAATAGTAAAAATAGGTAGTAGTAATAATAAAAACAACAAATAATAATAAATAAAATAATCATCTCAATCATAATAATAGTAGATAAATAAAATAATAACACATACAATTGTTATAATAAATAATAGTAATAGAAACAAATAATAGTGAAAATATAATCAAAATAACAAATAATAATAATAATAATAATAATAATAATAATAATAATAATAATAATAATGAGGTTAATGAAACAAAATAACAATTGAACATCTACATAAAAATATAATAATGGTAATAACAACAATATAATAACAAAAAGACTAAAAAAATTGCAAAATAACTAAAATAGGATTAAATTGCATTTAAAATGAAAGTTTGGGGGTCAATTCAAAATAAAATAAAAGAAAAAGAGCCTATTTACACGCGTGAAAATACTGGAGGGATTAAAGAGGCAATAAACCCCTTCGGCCAAAACGCGCAGCAGTAGAAAGGACTAAATTGTGAACCGGAATAAATTGTGGGGTCAAATTTGGAAATGATAAAAACTTAATTAAAAGAAGTCAAAAAAGCGGAAGGGCCATTTGTGCAATTAGACCCAAAACCAAAAACACGCGGATTCTCTGGTCGGGTCGAGTCGACACGCGGATCCCAGGGGGCAAAACGACGTCGTTTTGGGCTCAAAGGGTAGCCCCCAAAACGATGCCGTTTTGAGGGGCTATTTAAAGCCCAAAATTCAGAAAAAAAACAGATGTGCAGTTCATTAAAAAAAAAATCTTTCTTCTTCCTTTTTTCTCTCGAAAAGGGAGCCTCCGTGAGTTTTATGGTGGTCATTGCTCACCGTTGTCGACGTTGGCAACCGCCACCGTACACGGTGGCCGGAAAGGTAAAATTTTTTTTAGAGAAAATATTACGTTTTTATATATATATATATATATTAGTATATTTGCGCGAATGAAGGGCCCGTAGCAGCGAAAAAAAAAACAAGAATTTAAAAGAAAAAAAAAAGACTAATCACCTTTTCTGGTCTCTGTTTCAATATCGTGTGATCTACTTTTTTGCTTTTGAATCTCTATAACTTTTTTATTTTTTCTTGAAAAAAAAAGGAACCCCCTTAATACAAAACATGAATCGGCTTTTTATAGCCTTTTTTTTACAACTTGTTTGTTGTTCATGCTTCTCTGCTCTGTTGCGTGTTCGTTTTCTTTTGCAGGGCATGGACGAGGCGGTGACAGGACGGTGGTCGGTGTTGCAGTGGTCGGGAGGCGGGTGGCGTCGAGGCGGTGGGGTTGGCTCGGTTGCTGGCTAGGTTTTCGAAACCTAGCCTTCAAAATTTTTTAAATTTTTGGGCCTTTTGGGCCATCTCAGAAATTGGGCTTATTGGGCTAGAATTTATTTTGGGTTTTTTTATTTTTTTTTGGTTTTGTTTTGTTTTTTTTTTGTCTGGGTTGATGCTGACTTGGGCCCGAGCAATTTGGGCCTTCTACAGCTGCCCCTCTTTGCTCATTGTCGTGCAACGGGAATAGAGCAAAGACATAAAGAGGGATTAAATTTGCCCGGTCTTGCTGAGTCCTGACTTCTTTGGTGCTTCTCTTCTTCATGTAGCAGTCTACCGCATCTTGTTACTTCGATCCACTCCACCGCTATGTGGCTTCAATTTGCTCTTGCTGCGACTTCAATGGGATGTGACTTGTTTTATTTTGGATTGCTCCGCTGCATCTCCAAAAAGATGAGGTCTTTGGTCTTCAGCCTATTCCACTGCTAGTTAAAGCAATAGGACTAAAGCTTAATCATACTCCCTACTGGTTAGGGACAGGAATTACAATTTTTGACCTATTCCACTTTGGTCGGGACATAGGATGATGGCCTAAATCATGTTCCCTCTTGGTTAGGAGCCAAGATTTGCCTTCGATCTTGCCCCACTCACTGGTTAGGGCGACAAGATCTACAATTTTGACCCATTCCACTGCTGGTCGGTGGCAATAGGACGGTGGCCTAAATCATGTTCCTTACTAGTTAGGGAGCCAAGATTCACCTTCGATCTTGCCCCACTACTGGTTAGGGTGACAAGATTTACAAATTTTTTTTGACCTATTCCACTGCTGGTCAGAGACATAGGATGGTGGCCTAAATCATGTTCCCTACTGGTTAGGGAGCCAAGATTCGCCTTTGATCTTGCCCCACTACTGGTTAGGGCGACAAGATCTACAATTTTTGACCTATTCCACTGCTGGTGTGTGGTAATAAGACAGTAGCCTAAATCATGTTCCCTACTGGTTAGGGAGCTAAGATTTACCTTCGATCTTGCCCCACTACTGGTTAGGGCGACAAGATCTACAATTTTTGACCTATTCCATTGCTGGTCAGTGGCAATAGGACGGTGGCTTAAATCATGTTCCCTACTGGTTAAGGAGCCAAGATTTGCCTTCGATCTTGCCCCTCTACTGGTTAGGGCGACAAGATCTACAATTTTTGACCCATTCCACTGCTGGTCAGTGGCAATAGGGCAATCTTCAACCTATTCTACTGCTGGTCAGTGGTAATAGGGCAATCTTCAACCTATTCCACTGCTGGTCAGTGGCAATAAGGCAATCTTCAACCTATTCCATCGCTGGTCGATGGTAATATGACGGTATTCCACCTATTCCAATGCTGGTCAGTGGCAATAGGGTAATCTTCAACTTATTCCACTGCTGGTCAGTGGCAATAAGATAATCTTCAACCTATTCCACTGCTGGTCAATGGCAATAGGACAATCTTCAACCTATTCCACTGCTGGTCGATGGCAATAGGACAATCTTCAACCTATTCCATCGCTGGCCGATGGCAATGGGAAAATCTTCAATAGTGTTGCTACACCATCCTCTGGGGGGCATATCCTGTAGACTCGATTTTATATGTTTGTGTTTATGCCACGTGATGCGGATGCTATGGTCGGAATGACTCAAATGCTCCTGACTACGTGTGATGTGGATGACACTTACATGAATGCAGAATGTCATGAGAATGATGATTTTTCATTAAGATGCAATGATTGTAATAAATCGAATGCTCCTAACTAAATGATATTATGGAGGACTTTTGCATGAATGCGAGGATGTCATGAGAATGATCTCTTTTAAAAGCTTAGAATCGTAATTTCTCGTTAATTGTCAAGGTCACAAGACGGACGCAATATCTCGTCGATATCTATGACAATGAATCAAGAAATAGTCATGATTTTAGACTCCTCTTCCTCGAGCGTTTCCAACCTCTAAGTGTGGAGGTTCCTAAACAACAGTCTTGTTTTAGGTTCCTACGCTGTTTAAAGGCTTCCAGAGTAATAGGCGAGACTCCTTTTATGGAAGCATTATGGGTCCATGGGTCGTTATTTCAATTGCAAACAACTTAAAGATTTAAAATAACAATGGAATTTATGAAGAATGGAATTGGATTAAATCAACAAAAGCAAACATTATTAGAGAACAAAAAATGAGTAAGAAGTAGGTGCCCCAGATATTGCAGCCTGAGCTTCACCACCGAATCCTTCCAAAGATCATTTTGAGCTGAATAGACGCTGGGAGATCTGCAGTGCTTTGTAGATGTTCCGAGGTGTAACATTCCTCCTTTTGCTAATTTTGGGGGAACAAAAATTGTCACATATCTCCTCTTTCACGCAAATTTGAGCCGCCCTTATCAGGTTTTCGACCCAAAGCCCCTTTGGTCTCAAAGCGCCCTTTACGGGTTTTCACTTCGGCCTCTCCGATTTTTTTTTAGGTCTTAAAGCGCCCTTTACGGGTTTTCACTTTAGCCTTTCCCTTCTTCAAGCATAATACTTCTTAACTGAATCTGAATTTATGGGATTGGATAGATTTTTCCCATCCATCTCAGCCAAAATTAATGCCCCTCCAGAGAAAGCCTTTTTCACCACATAAGGTCCCTCCCAATTTGGCATCCATTTCCCTCTGAAATCCTTTTGTATGGAGAGGATCTTTTTTAAAACTAAGTCTCCCTCGTGGAATTCTCTTGGACGCACCTTTTTGTTGTATGCTCGCATCATCCGCTTTTGGTACATCTGACCATGACGGATAGCTTTCAGTCTCTTTTCTTCGATCAGATTCAACTGGTCATATCAAGCTTGGATCCATTCTGCTTCATCCAATTTCAATTCGGACAATACTCAAAGGGACGAAATTTCAACTTCGATGGGTAAAATCGCCTCTATTCCGAAAACCAATGAGAAAGGAGTTGCCCCGGTGGAGGTTCTGATTGACGTTAGATAGGCGAAAAGGGCAAATGGTAACTTCTCATGCCAATCTTTGTAAGTCTCAGTCATCTTCCCTACTATCCTCTTGATGTTCTTATTAGCTGCTTCTACCGCACCGTTCATCTTTGGCCGATATGGTTACGAATTGTGATGTCTGATCTTGAATTGCCTACAGACTTCTGCGATCATGCTGTTGTTCAAGTTTAACGCATTATCAGATATGATCCTCTCAGGCATTCCATATCGACATATGATTTCCTTTTTTAGGAACTTGCTGACCGCTGATTTTGTCACATTGGCATATGAAGTGGCCTCCACCCATTTAGTGAAGTAATCAATTACCACGAAGATAAACCGATGTCTATTGGAAGCTTTTGGAGAGATTGGTCCAATGACGTCTATGCCCTACATAGAAAAAGGCCATGGGGAGGTCATAACATGTAAAGGTGAGGGTGGTACATGAATCTTGTCCCCGTAAATTTGGCACTTATGACATTTCTTAGCATAATCAATGCAATCTCTTTCCATGGTAGACCAATAATACCCGAATCTCATGATTTGTCTGGCCATTACGAACCCATTGGCATGTGTTCCACAGATACCCTCATGGACTTCTTCTAGGATCTGCCTGGCCTCGGCGCCATCCACATATCTCAGTAACACTTGATCCTTTCTCCTTTTGTATAGGATCTCTCCGTCTAAGACATAGTCACAAGCTAGTCTTCTCAACTTCCTTTTGTCATTTTCGGTTGCCTGATCGGGGTATTTATGATCTTTCACGTATTGTAGTATATCGTGATACCACGGGTGATCATTTTGCTCCTCTTTTTCCACGTTGTAGAAATGGGCTGGGACCCCATAAATGCTCATTTGTATAGGCCTCATATCCTCCTTGTTGTTTGCTTGTACCATAGAAGCCAACGTGGCTAGAGCATCAGCCATCTGATTTTCGTCCCTTGGTAGATAATTGAAAGTGATGTCATCAAACTTTTTGATCAGTTCTTGGACCAATCTTTTGTATTCGACCAATTTGGGATCTCTCGTCTCCCATTCTCCTTTTAGTTGATAAATCACCAATGCAGAGTCTCCGTAAACTTCCAGAGCCTTAATTTTGCATTCTATAGCGGCACGGACACCCATGATGCAAGCTTCATACTCTGCCATATTGTTTGTACAATCAAAATCCAATTTACAAGTGAATGGGTAATGATCTCCGTTTGGGGATACCAGAACTGTCCCAATTCCATTGCCTATAGTATTCGATGCCCCGTCGAAGTTCAGTTTCCAAGGATGACTTTTCGGGGTACCTTTTTTAGTGGTTGCTATGTATATTAGGTCTTCATTAGGGAAATCAAAGTCCAAAGGCTCGTAATCTGCCAGAGCTCTACTGGCCAGAAAATCTGCTATCGCACTTCCTTTTATCGCCTTTTGGTTTACATAAACTATGTCAAACTCAAAAGTAAAATTTGCCATCTGGCCATCCGTCCATTCAAAGTAGTTGACTCCATTAGGTATTTCAGTAGGTCTAGCTTCGAGATGAGCCAGGTCGTATGATACAACATGTACTGCCTTAGCCTCCTAGTTGTCCAGACCAAGGCACAACATAATTTCTCAATTGGTGAGTACCTTGTTTCACACTCAGTGAACTTTTTACTAAGGTAGTATATTGCCTTTTCTTTCTTTCCTGACTCATCGTGTTGGCTGAGCACACATCCCATTGAATTATCAAGTACCGTCAAATAAAGGATTAAAGGCTTCTCTGGATTAGGCGGTGTCAATACCGGTGGATTGGACAGGTACTGCTTTACTTTGTCGAAGGTCTTCTGACATTCCTCGTCCCACACACCTGGATTGTGTTTTTTAAGAAGACGAAATATGGGATCACATTTCTCAGTCTGTTGTGAAATGAACCGAGCAATGTAATTTAATCTTCCTAAGAAACCTCGAACTTCTTTTTGAGTGCGAGGCGGAGGTAATTCTTGTATAGCCTTGACCTTGTCTGGGTCAACTTCAATCCCCTTTTCACTGACTATAAATCCTAATAGTTTCCCTGACCTAGCTCCAAAGGTACACTTTGCTGGGTTAAGCTTCAGTTGAACTCTCCTCAACCTTAAAAATAATTTCCTTAAGACTTGGATATGCTTCTTTTCAGTTCGAGACTTGGCGATCATATCGTCGACATAAACCTCAATTTTCTTGTGCATCATATCATGGAATAGGGTCACCATGGCTCTCTGATATGTTGGTCCCGCATTCTTCAACCCAAATGGCATTACCTTATAGCAAAAGGTTCCCCACATGGTTATGAACGTGGTTTTATTCATGTCTTCAGGAAGCATCTTTATCTGGTTGTATCCTGAGAAGCCATCCATGAATAAGAACAATGAATAACCTACTGTATTATTCACTAAGGTGTTGATATGAGGTAACGGAAAATTATCCTTCGGGCTAGCCTTGTTTAGATCCCTGTAGTCTACACATATTCGTACTTTCCCATCTTTCTTAGGGACGGGGACGATATTGGCTACCCATTTCGAGTACTTAACCACTTGCAAGAAACACCGTCAAATTGCTTCTTGACCTCTTCTTTTATTTTCAAGAAAACATCGGCCTCATCCTCCAAGTTTCATTGGGTGGCTTGTATTCTTCTTTTATGGGCAAACGGTGTACCACGATATCAGTTCTTAACCCGGGCATGTCTTGATATGACCATGCGAAGACATCCTTGAATTCTTGGAGTAACTCAATGAGGTATTGCTTTGTCTCTGCGGCGATATTGGCTCCAATCTTCACTTCTTTCTTTTCTTGTCCATCTCCTAGGTTTACTATTTCCACTGATTCTTTGTGAGGTACGATTTGTTTCTCCTCTTGTTCTACCATCCTTAACAGTTCAGGAGCTAAGTCACAGCCTTGGTCATCTCTAAAATCCTGAAAATCTTCCGCACCCATATCTTGCTCAAAAGGACATTCTGAGTCATCAGTAGCATTACTCAAATCATTGATATTTGGGGACCTGTTATGGAGATGAATAAAGGCTCATAGAATCACAGAATCTAGGTATGCTTATTGGTATCATAAATAAAGAATAGAAATGTTTAGAAGAATATCTACAGAAAGAATAATGATAATAAATGAAATGAACATAAAAGAAAATTTGCTCAAAAGATGGCGGAGATGTATTTTATTGAAAATAACAATGCCTTATACAAAATCATGCTTCACAAAAGGGACTCTTATTGCTTCTAGACTTAAAGCAACAAGTGTGTTCCGAATATTACTCTGAATAAGTTCTAAAAGCTATAGGAATCTCCTCCGCAGTCTAGTTGTTTAGAACGCTGCCTGGCTCATAGGGGCGGATGCCATTCCGATTTTCTTCCTCAATTTCCCCCTCAGATATAGCATTGACATGCACGATTTTTTTATTTTGCGTTTCTCGTCCCGGATGGATAACCCCTCCTGATATAAAGGTCTCACGAATTCGAGGAATTATCATCGGTTCCCATTTAATCTCATTTCCGCCCAAACGCGCTTTCCTTCTTTCTTGCTTCTTTTCTAACTCTCTCTTATTTTGCTTGGCATTCGGCTTGAATCCTAAGCCAAAGAGGTCTCTTTTTTTCTTTCAATCTCGGGACTTCGATTCCTCCTTGGAGATACCTTCTCAGCCCCTTTTCGGGTACGGCTCCATTTTTGACCATTAATTGTAAACCCATTTTTGTGGTTTTGGATAATTGAGGCACTGGGATCTTGTTTCCCTCGATGACGAATGTTGCGTTGATGAATTCCAAAGAACGAAAGGAACATTCAGTCGCTTCTTCATTTGCTTCTAAATGTGGTGCACCGCTGGTTACGGTTGCGATGATGTCTTCTTCAGCATTAATTGTTACCAAACGGCTTTCTGTGACTAATTTCAATTTTTGGTGCAAGGATGAGGGGATCGCTCACCGAAGTGTATCCAAGGCCTCCCCAACAAACAGATTATCTGACGGCCGATATCCATTACTATGAAATCCACTTCATATGTACTTGGCCGATTAAAGAGGTACTTCAATCCTCCCCATGACTTTCCTTTCGCCCATCGAATGCCCTTATTACATTGTAGCAGGCCTTCATGTGAGAGCTGTCAATGGGTAACCGATTCAACATTGATAATGGCAGGACATTGAGCGCCGATCCGTTATCAACTAGTGCCCCCGGTAGTGTGTATCCTTTGCACCGTGTAGTAATGTGAAGGGCCTTGATAGAACCCATACCTCCTGGCGGAATCTCGTCATTATTAAAGAAAATAAAGTTATCAGCACTTATATTGCTAATTAGATGATCCAGCTTGTTAACGATGATATCATTAGCAACATAAGTTTCATTCAATACTTTCATCAGTGCATTGCGGTGCGCTTCTGAGCTTAATAGCAAGTCAAGCACCGATATACGAGCCAGTTGTTTATGCAGTTGCCCCACGACGCTGTATTCACTATGCTTTAAAAATTTCAAGAATTCCCTAGCCTCGTCTTCCTTCACTGGCTCATTTATAGGAACTTCCTGTTTGGTCGCACTTTCTCTCTTTTGTTCGCCTACCAAGGTTTTCCCTTTTGCAAGCTCGATCCGTGGGTTTACTGTTTCGTAACGCTTCCCGCTACGTGTATAGGAGCCTACTTCCTGGTTTTCCTTTGCAGTGCTAGACAAGTCTCCTTTCCCAGGAATCATCACATTATAGTTGTAGTTCTAGGGAACCTTTTTGTCATTTTCATATGAAAAGGTTGCAGGTCTTTGGATCACAATATTCAGAGGCTTCTGGTTTTCTTTCGTAGTGCGGGTCGAATCCCCTATTTTAGGAATCGCCAGGTTGCAATTAGAGTTCTGGGGAACCTCTTTGTTGTCTTCATACGAAAGGACCGCCGATTTATGAATCACGATCTTTGGAGTTGTCTTTATCCCGGTTCCATCGTTCTTTGGCCGTGAGATGATGACCAAAGGATAGCTAGCTTTCGAGACTTTTATTGCTGATTCATCTTCCAATACACAAATGCTTCTTTCTTTTCGGCCTTCATTAATCTCAAAAAACTCCAACTCTTTATTGTCCATTAGTCTTTGTACCATAATTCTGAACTCAATACAGTCCTGGATTTCATGCCCATCCATGTTATGAAACTTGCAACCTCTTTTTGTTCTTTCATGCTTTCCTACCGGACTTGATACAACTAATCCTCTCTTCATCATTTCTTTCCAAACTCGTTTCATCGAAGTCTTTACCTCGTCAACATCCCTTTTAACTCTCCTTCCCATGTCCTCACCTATCATATTGACCTCATGATTAGGCAGCGGGTGCCCTACGCTGGGGGTATCGTCTACTTTTATAACGCCCATCTGAATGAGTCTTTCTACCAGTTTTTTGAAAGCAAGACAGTTCTCTATTGAATGCCTCACAATCCCTGCGTGGTACTCGCACTGTACGTTCGCGTCATACCACTTAGGGTATGGGGGTTGCAGGGGTTTTAGGTAATGTGGGGAAACAACATGTGCATCGAATAAGTTCTGGTACATTTTCTTGTACGTGACTGGGATTGGTGTGAATTGGATTTTCTCCGTGTTCTGCTTTGTACTAGATTCCTGCCTAGAGGAGCCCTGATGATCAGCGATTACGGCCTTGGGCTGATTTACAGTAATAGGCTTCGGATAACTTTTACCTAGGTTATTTACATCGTTCTCTCTTTTCTTTGGAATTGTCTTTCTGGTACTTTTTCCCACTTCTATCTTGCCACATCTGATTGCATTTTCTATCATTTCCCCCGGCATCACGATGTCTGAGAAGCTTTTAGTGGTGCTTCCCAGTATATGATTGATGAAAGGAGCTTTCAACGTATTTATAAAGAGCATGGTTGTCTCTTTTTTCAAAAGCGGTGGCTGAAATTGTACTGCTACCTCTCTCCATCGCTGCGCATACTGTCTAAAACTTTCGTCCAGCTTTTTTTCCATATTTTGGAGCGTGATTCTATCAGGAGCAATATCACCACATGGCCATAATGTTTCATGAAGGCCTGTGCCAGGTCCTTCCACGTCTTGATTTGGGCACGACTAAGCTAGTTATACCATTTGGCGGTAGACCCGGCCAAACTGTCTTGAAAATAGTGAATCAGTAACTGGTCGTTATTAAGGTGCCCCGCCATCTGCCGGCAAAACATTGTGATGTGCGCCTCAGGACAGCTAGTCCCGTTATATTTCTCGAACTCTGGTGTTTTAAACTTTGGCGGAAGGACTAAGTCCGGGACCAGACTTAAGTCTTTAGCGTCCATCCCGTAATGATGGTCAGCCGTTTCTATTTCTTTAAACTTTTCTTCTAGCCACTTACAACGGTTCTCAAGTTGCTTTGACAAATCTATTTTTACCTTGTCCATTTCGCGTTCATCGAAATCCGGACCACGGGTTAGCGGACTTTCCACAGGTTAGTACCGAACCGATCGGAGGTGGGTGGTATCGCGGTACCAACCTGATATTGTGGTCTAATAGTAACAGGCGTCCTTTGGGGATGCACGTCTGGTGGCGCTTGGGTATTAGGTGGAGTAAAACCCGAAGGGTAAACAGGGTCGTCATTATCATTTCCCAAACTAGTAACAACGCCTTTTCCTTTCTCACGTTCATTGGCCAACAATTGCGCCAATTGATTCATCATGCTATTTTGAGATTCTTGCATTCGTTCTATCATGTCTTGTTGCATCTTGATTAATCGTTCTTGCATCTGTTCCTGTATTTCCTTTTGCATTTGTTCTAGTCTTTCCATTCTTTGATCTATGATTTTTGTTTTGCCTCGTGTATTGTAGCGATGTTCCAGGGTTACTGTCATAATTTAAGGTTCCTTTGTGAGATTTAATGCACATGATGCAATGTAATGCTAATGCATGAAATGTATGCAAAAAAGGCATTAATTCTGATTCAATTTCCATTAGAATAACTTTTCTAGAAAACAAGTTTCTTTACATAAAATGGATTACATATATGGCCTTGCCCTAATACTTAAGGCCTTGACTTCCTCAAGAAGCCTAGCTAACTCTTGACCTTGCTCTGACTTCGACTCGTAAAATAAACTTAATACATCAGCTTGGACTGCTAAGGTTTGTAAGTGATCCGCCACCTCTCGCACTTGAGCCACGGCTTCCCCCATAATGTAATCCCGGTCTCTGACTTGGTTTTGAGCGTGATGAAGTTGTTGCTTCCAATGCTCCTCATTGACTTCAAGAAGCTCCACCCGTAGCTCGCAACCATGTAAAGCAGATTCCAGCTCTTCGATTCTTGCTTTCATTTCTTCGATTTTACTCAGACTAGCCTTCAATTCGATTGCAGAGTTGCGGGTACGGTACTGATACAAGGATCTTTTCAATTCTGCCACCCGAGCCTTTAATTCCTCTTTCTCGTTCTGGATTTTTACCAAACTTCTTTTCAGAGTAGCTTCTTGAACTTGAGTATCTCGGAGTTCCCTTTCCCATTAACTAGATCTATCTTTTTCCTCTCTAAGTTCTTGACACCATTGCTCTGACATTTTCCCTAATCCAGCAAGTTTCATTGACCTTCGCAGCTTCTTATAGTCTATTTTTAAACTGTCCAAATCTTTCTTAGCCTTATTTTTCCCTTTTCTCAGCTTTTTGGCTTCCAGCTTCTGAATGTCAATGTCTAATCCTAGCTGCACTTTCTCTTCTTCTAATTGTTCTATCCTTTTCCCTAATTTCGTATTCTTTTTCTTAAAATCTTGTTTGATGATTTTGAGCTCTGATGGGATTACCTGCAGGTGCTCCTCCATTGATCGGGCATTTTCTTGGCCTGATGTGGGAATGTTGTCATTGATTCTCTGACTCCACCATCGGTCATATTCGGGGGTTGTCATCAGGTTAGTGGCAAACCTTTTCATTCTGTGAGTCTGACTCCAAGCGCTCGCTATTTCACGAAATCTTTTCTTACAATTGTCTCCTTTGTATTCAAATTCGCACTGAATTAGACCTTGTGTTGCAGGTATAAACTGTCTTGATCTGTACTGTCTCAACACGAGGAGAGGAGCATATCCGACAGCTCCCCATACTCCCAGTAGAGGAACCCAATCAAAATCTCCACACCGGTATAAGATCTCATCAGGAATCATTAAAGGAGCTTTCCATTCTACGTCTTCTTCTTGCAGGTTTTGCAGAATCATCATCCATTTTTCTTCTGTTAGATCGCCTCACCTTGGCGTGGCTGCTAATTCTTTTAGCGGGGAATAGTCCTCGGAGAAGATTCGACACGATGCCTTTTTCGCTTTCCAAAAGTGAAAGTTGAACCATATTAGTAAGAGCTGTGCACAACCGGTAAATCTTCCTTCGTCTGCTCTTCGGCACGCGCTTAGGGACCTGAAAGTTTCAGCCAGAATTACAGGAATGGGTGTGACTCTTCTATCCAATCTGCGAATAAGTCTGAGACCGCCTCGTCCACATGCCCTGGAGCTTTAGGGAAAATAATTAGTCCATAAATGCTCAAGTCAAAAATGTCAACCCTTTTCTTCATGTCAGGATGTGCTCTGATCAAATCCCTTAAATTTCTCCAACGGATGCACTTGCAATCTCCCTTTTGTTTTATCCGAGCTGTAACCCACTGCTCGTTCATCCCCGTAATATTCATCAGCTTTTTTAAGAATGTGGGGACATTAACAGGTCTTGCATAAACTTTATCGGTTTGAATTTTTGGGCAACAGAGTAAACCTGTGTATTCCTCTATAGTAGGTACCAAGTCCACTTTCTCGAAAGTAAAACAACTATAAACAGGATTCCAAAATTGGGCTATAGCTCGGAATAAGTGCTGGTCTACCTTGATATCGAGCAAATAAGGCAGATCACCGTAATGACAGTAGAATAATTTCTTGATCTCGTCGTCCCATTGACTCCATATCTCTTTCATCTCTTGAAGATTATTTTGGGTGACACTGATACGTGTGAAGTCCCATAATTCTGACATGTGCCCTTCTGTAAGACTATCACCTTTTTCTTCTTGCCTTTGTCTCTACCCATATTCTACTGACCGCATTGTCCTCCACTTTATCAAGAAACCCCCTTTCCATGACAAGCCATCTATTTGGCAATTAAACGTGAATCAACACCTTTTTGATGAATATGCCATACAAAAATAAAAATAAAGCAAATCAGTATTCCATACACAGTAAGCAAAGAATAAAAATACCTAATCTGTTAACCACTAGGGTTTGGCATGGCTCTATCTAGGGTGGGTTCTTAGGGCTTACTATATGAGGTTCGGTTCTAAAGAGGGGTACCTGAACCAGCAGATTCCTCAATCCTCACCCATTATAGGCTCATATGGATCGAGTTCAGTTCAGGGGAATACATTTCCCTATGGCTACACGGAGATGAAAATCTCACGAAGACATAGGTACGGATGTATCCCGAAAGCGATCTACTATCCTGCACGGAGGTGAAAACCTCACGAAGGAGTAGTTTCTCACTCTCACTTAAAGGTGTGACCACAACGGTCATGCAATGCAATGCCGAAATTGAAACAACATGCAATAAAAAGATCGTAATTTTAAAATTGAACTTTCAAACTTCCGACAAAAGATAGAAAATAATCAATTTATGGCTTGACTCTCTAAATCAGTCCCTAGTGGAGTCGCCAAGCTGTCGTAACCATTTTTTTGGAAAACAACAAGGGGGTTCGACTTTGGTTTTGAAAACAGGAATAAAACGGGAGTCGCCACCGACTTTTATTTGGTGTGATCGAATCACCTTTATTTTAATAAAACGTTTTGTTTTACTAAAACAGTGTTTTTGGTCTGCAAAGTTTTGAAAATCGGGTTCGGGAGTCGGTTACGCACGAGGAAGGGTTAGCACCCTCGATACGCCCAAAATTGGTACCAAAATGATTAATTAGTGTCTTAATGTTAGAAGTTTGAAAAGGTTTTAAAATACGGGTCCTTTAAAAGGTATTAGGATATTTGAGATATCTTTGTTTCGAGAGGGTACGAACATCACATCCAGCACGTTAGGGCATGATATTCTAAACCTTCGTAATCAAAAATATCTCATGATTTTACGAAGTTTACCAAAAGGATGTTTAGTTATTTCGTCAAATGGAAAATCGTAACCCAGCACGTTAGGGCACTATTCCCCGAGTTCCTAAATACAAAACATTGCCTTTATTTCAAAACCTTTAAATGGAGTATAGCAATTTTACAAAATACATCGTATCGTATTAATTTAAAGAAAAGACTCGAGTCAAATCTTGAGATTTCTTTGTTCCGAAAAAATATAAACATCACATCCAGCACGTTAGGACACGATGTTTTAATCCCTCGTAATCAAAGTCATCTCGTGATTCGCAAAACTTCGTAAAAGCGATGTTAAGTTGTTTAGTTAAACGGAAAATCGCAACCCAGCACGTTAGGGCACTATTTCTCGAATTTTTAAATACAAAACATTGCCTTATTTAAAAATCTTTTAGGTGAAATATTATGATTTTATAAAAGGTGTTTTGTTTAATAACATAGTACTAAACGAAGAAAACAAGTATGGATGTGAATGTAGTAAATAAAAAATACAAATAATAATAATAATAGTAATAATAATAATAATGTGATAATGACAAAGTAGTAATGGAAGTAAAAAAAAATATAGATAACAAATAAATAAGATAAGAAATAATAATGACAAAATAATAATGATGATACTTGAAATGAAAATGAAATAATGATGATAATATAAAAAATAATTATTGCAATTAATACATGAAATAATATATATAAAATAAAGATATATACATATAAAAATAATATAATGGTAGCAATAATATGGACAAAGTAATAGTAAAAATAGGTAGTAGTAATAATAAAACAACAAATAATAATAAATAAAATAATCATCTCAATCATAATAATAGTAGATAAATAAAATAATAACACATACAATTGTTATAATAAATAATAGTAATAGAAACAAATAATAGTGAAAAATAACAAATAATAATATGTTATAATAAATAATAGTAATAGAAACAAATAATAGTGAAAATATAATCAAAATAACAAATAATAATAATAATAATAATAATAATAATAATAATAATAATAATAATAATAATAATAATAATGAGGTTAGTGAAACAAAATAACAATTGAACATCTACAAAAATATAATAATGGTAATAACAACAATATAATAACAAAAGACTAAAAAATTGCAAAATAACTAAAATAGGATTAAATTGCATTTAAAATGAAAGTTTGGGGTCAATTCAAAATAAAATAAAAGAAAAATGCCTATTTACACGCATTTAAATCTTGGAGGGACCAAAGAGGCAATAAACCCCTTCGGCCAAAACGCCCAGCAGTAGAAAGGACTAAATTGCGAACCGGAATAAATTGTGGGGTCAAATTTGGAAATGATAAAAACTTAATTAAAAGAAGTCAAAAAAGCGAAAGGGCCATTTGTGCAATTAGACCCAAAACCAAAAACACGCGGATCCTCTGGTCGGGTCGGGTCGACACGCGGATCCCAGGGGGCAAAACGACGTCGTTTTGGGCTCAAAGGGCAGCCCCCAAAACGACGCCGTTTTGAGGGGCTATTTAAAGCCCAAAATTCGAGAAAAAAAAACAGATGTGCAGTTCATTAAAAAAAATTCTTTCCTCTTCCTTTTTTTCTCAGAAAAAGGGGGGAGCCTCCGGCGAGTTTCGTGGTCGTCATTGCTCACCGTTGTCGACGTTGCAAGACCGCCACCGTACACAGTGGCCGGAAAGGTAAATTTTTTTAGAGAAAATATTACGTTTTTATATATATATTTTAGTATATTTGCGCAAATGAAGGGTCCGTAGCAGCGAAAAAAACAAGAATTTAAAAGAAAAAAAAGACTAATCACCTTTTCTGGTCTCTGTTTCAATATCGTGTGATCTACTTTTTTGCTTTTGAATCTCTGTAACTTTTTTATTTTTTCTTGAAAAAAAAGGAACTCCCTTAATATAAAACATGAATTGGCTTTTTATAGCCTTTTTTTTACAACTTGTTTGCTGTTCATTTTTGCTTCTCTGCTTTGTTGCGTGTTCGTTTTCTTTTGCAGGGCATGGGCGAGGCAGTGACGGGACGGTGGTCGGTGTTGCAGTGGTCGAGGCGGTGGCGTCGAGGCGGTGGGGTTGGTTCATTGCATGGCGCTAGGGTTTTCAGAAACCCTAGCCTTCTGAAATTTTTTTTTAATTTTTTGGGCCTTTTGGGCCATCTGTAAATTGGGCTTATTGGGCTAGAATTTATTTTGGGTTTATTTTTTTTTTGGGTTTTGTTTTGTTGTTTTTTTTTTTTTGTCTGGGTTGATGCTGACTTGAGCCCGGGCAATTTGGGCCTTCTACAATCATTATTAATTTTAGGACTACTTTATAAAACCATCAAACCATAAACAATTATCGAAGATAAACTATTTCATGTCAAGCACATTCCTCTAAGAGTCAACAAATTTAGGTTAAAAGATGTCTTTCAATGATGTGGGAAAGTGGTTGATTCGTTTGTGATACAAGTTACTAATTGTTCAAGTGTTCAAAGGGGAAGAAAAGTAGGGCGAATTCCAGAGTATGTTTACAAGTAATGAAATGTTTTATAGGAGCTAAATTGTTGGAAGTTGATTGTTAATTTCTGTAATTTAAGTTAGTAGAGAGTTAAGTAAAGTTGGTTTAACTATAAATAAGCTAGCCATCAAACACTTTAGACAATTTTTAATTCCCTTCAAGAAAATGAATCAAATTCTTTTTTTTTTGGGGGGAGGGGGGAATTCTTTATTTATTCTTTATCATTTGTTGAGCTTTGATATGAACTTTCAACATGATATCAAAGTTGCTTTGAGTGTTGATGGAAGATAAGTAAGCATCTGACCTTTAATCTATTGATTAGTAGTAGTATTCACTAGTTTTTGCATTTTTGTCGATATTTTATGCATTTATTGTTTTTCAAAGGTTTTTGGTTGCTTTCTCATGGCATTTTTGGTTAGTAGTTAAGTGAGATATGCATAGGTTCTGATCGAGCTCTCTAGTTTCTTACGTTTTTATGTAGTTGTTTTCTTAAGATCTTCTCATCATCTACATGTTGTTATTGATCTACTCAATTAATTGTTGTTGTCTTGATTGAATTCTTTATTAAGAGTGCATTGTTTACTGCTAGTTTGGATTTATTCGAGCAGTTTTTATTTCTTCTTGATTTGTTTCATGAAGTCGTGCACTTTATTCTTGAGTTGTTGGTCATTATTTGAGGTTGAGTCTGAAGCACGTGTAGTAGGCTACTTTTTCATGTTATTATTTGCTATTGGATTTGCTTGAGTATTGTTCATTCTTGATTTATTGTTCAATCTGATTGGTTTCTTGATCTACTTGAATATTGTTGGTTATTGATTACATTTTTTTCATGAAGATTGGAATGTTTATTTTTTGGTTCACTCTCATTTTCCTTTGGATTTGTTTTACTATTAACTTAAAAGTTTTTTACTTTTTAAGTCAAGCCAATAGAGCCATTTTTTTAGCTTCACAGTTTGGTTTGAAGTTGTAGCATTATCTCTACTTTCTATAGTGTCAAAACTAGCTAATCAAGGGGAGCTAATTCCTTAATGAGAGTGAATTGGTGAAGGCTCATTTGTCAAAATGTCATCCTCATTCTTATTACCTATCTCACCAATAGTTATAGTAGTGTTGGATTTGGTGCCTTAAGTGTAGTATTTTTGTCTATATACACTTGTAATTTTTTAAAACAAATTGATTAATAAAATTATTCAGGAATTACATTAATACCCTTTGTATATTATCTTCACGTGATTTTTGCATGTAAAGCAAAATAGAAGCAAATATTAGTGTAATTGAAAGACAACTTATATTAGTAGACGAACCTAAATATATTCTCAGTCTAATTGAAAATAAGCACATCAATTGAAAGACTAATATGTCGTCATTAATTCCAATTGGTGAGATGTTTTCTCTTAGGCATCGGAGTGGATGACTCCCAGAAGATAGAAATATAGATATGGCTAACTGGAATGACAGTACATTGGACAGGACCCAAGCGAAATAGATCATGAATCCGTTTGTGGATTTATACACTTGTAGACGATCATAGTGTGGTATACCTTAATCCTGAATGGATGATGGAATATGTATGCGTGACTTATATACTTTGATGTAAGTAAAAGCCTGAGATCAAATAGATAAGGAATCAAATGCTGGTGCATTAACTATACGACTTTTACAATATGTAGCATCATTCACAATAGTGAAATTCATGGCCCAAGAAATAGGTAAATGATATCATCTCATTGGCATTACATGGTAGATGAAAAATAAACATGGCCACGAGTCGTTTATCTTTGTGACGAATGACTTAATTACTATTTGATAGTAACAGACTTTTCACGAAAGAAGATGTAATGATTATCATGAGATAAAATAGGATCATATTGGGAGAGCGGATTTATCCCAAAAAGGTTAAAGATATCCTATGAGGGTAACATACTTATGACAAGGTCATTGGACAAGCACTGATCGAGTAACTTTCGTAATGGCATGTCATTTGGGAGAGCTTAGTCAAGATACTATAGTGGAATGACTTCATGATTAAATGAGATTATAATTAATAGTATAAAAACTTGAAACTTAATTATAAATCATTTTAGCCCTAATCACATATGTCCAACCGGTCCATTCGCTAGCACGTTGAAACCATAAATGAATTGCATGTTGAATCAAATGAACAAAATGAATAGAAATGAGAAACTTAGAAAAATGAGTTACATTCGGAAGTGAATATTGTTTCTCACTAAGTATGTGTTTAGATGGGCGATGCGCTTATCTGCAGTAGTGTAAAAACAATGGTGGTGGTGAGATTAGATACTATAGCAAGACTGTAGCGTGAGTAAAAAAGTAAGCTAAACGTACCACACTGCCATCCAAACCCACACTAAGTATGGAAATGACCTAAGAATTAATTTAAATTTTTTGAATTATTATTTAATTAAATAATTAAATTTTGAAAATGGACTTAAATTAATTGGTCATTATGAAATTCATTGAATGTAGAAATTAAATATATTTTTCATAAATTTTTTACTATAAAATTGTCATGATTTCAATGAAATTAGAATTGGATTGAGAAAATTATTTGATTGGAAAAATAATTTATTTAAATTAATTTAATTTCTATTTTAGAAAATAGAAAAATATGTATTGAGTTGGATTAAATTATAAAGTGTTGGGTTAAAAGTACAGAAAACACATATAATTAGACCCAATACAAGAGAGGCTCGAATCCCCATCATGATACATATGAGGGGAAGCACACCCTGTTAGCCCCCTCTCTCCTAATTCAACTAAGGGTTTTTTTTTAATTAAATAAGCATTAAATGCATTTTATTAATTCAACTAGAGTTTCACTTCCCAACTCTATAAATAGATTGCACCGGTAGGGTTACAAAGAAAATAAGTTATATACAACTTTTGAGATATTGTTATTCTGTCCGAAAATAGTAAAAATTTATTTCTAAGTATAAATTCTTTTTTTTTTTTGGAATAACAATTCTATCAATTTCTATAAGAGAAAGAAAGATTTACTTTTCCATTGAGAGTAAAGAAAATATTTCTAGTTTTATATTTAATTGAATTTGTTTAAACCCACACTGAAAGTAGTAGGGTAAACTAAAAGAAGTTACTGATACTTTGAAAGTTTTTGGAAGAGAAGAAAAGTAAGATATGTTATACCTGTGATAGATTGTTGGAAGTTTGTTAATTTGTTGTCATCAGATTTGGTTGCGTTAACAAAAAGGTTAGTCAGGTTGGCTCAGCTATAAATAAGTTAGTCATAAAATGCTTCAGTTAGTTTTAGTTCCTTTCAAGAAAATGAATCAAATTCAATTTTTCGTTGGAATTATTTATCTATTTTTTATAATTCATTGAGCTTTGGTATGAATTTTTAACAATTTCTCACTTAAAAGAGACAAGTGTCACGTTCTCAAAAATTGGTAACGATAACAATTCTATTTTGGGAGTATAAACAATAAATTTTAGGAAATAAGAAATATATTTTGTATCTCATGGATAATATTATCCGTATTTTGTCAAAGATATTAAATTGGATTCGGGTAGATCATTAAACTAGAAGGAAATAGAAATTAAAAAAAAAATCAAGGTTGGAACTAGTTTGAGATTAAAATAAGGCATAAGGAATTAAATAAGTAGTTAAGCATTTACCCTAAAGAATATGAGAGGATTAGAAGAGAATTAATTCATTTCCTTCATAAATGACTTTAAATAGTCTTAGTTTTAAATGATTAAATGAAATTAAAGCAAAAGGTATGGACATTTCATAGGTTGTTATATAAAGAATTAGATTAATGAAAATTAGAAAATAGTGAGGTTATAATATTCATTAGATATTAACTTATGGGACTAGAATAAATATAAACCCTATTGCAAAAAAATATTGGTTTGAAAACGGTTCTTTTACATAGCGAAAAATTAAAATTTTGAAAACCGACTAGATATGTAATATTTATAGCAATGAATCTTAACCGAATTCGTACATCTGTTTTCGGATAAGCGGATCTTTTATATTTTTCGGCTTTCAACCAAACGATCTTCTCCGCTATTCTCGTACCACGAGTTGTTTCGAGTGTAGGCTCAAACCAATTGAATTGAGACACAAAACTAGAAAAAGTTCTCTCTCCTTTTAGGGTGAAAACGAAAATTTTCTCTTCTTTAATAGAAACCGGTAAAATTGTTATTTAGGAAAAATATATTTTAAAAGTTGAGAATAAACTCTCTCTGTTTTTCAACAAAATAACAATTTCTCAAAATTTCTATTAATAGTTCTACTGGTGTCATCTATTTATAGGAAGAGAAGGTAGAACCCTTATAGAGTTGTAAATATTTATTTTAAATAATAATAGAAAAACATCATCCTACCTAGAGTAGGAGAGGGGTGAATTACTCACCATTGTATTTCTACTAGGGTAGTCACTCCTTTCATGTTATATGAAGGTCCAATTAAGAGTACTTCCTAGGCATTTTTGACTCAGTACTCTATAATGTGATCCAACCTCATTCGGCTTTTATATTTCCCAAAATAAACTTTAATATTTACATATTAAATAATTTTCTCATCCCAATTTTACTCCAATGAAATTTTGACGATTTTATCCCCAATAAAATTTTGACGATTTTACCCCGATAAAATTTTGACAAATTTACCCCCAATAAAATTTTAATGATTTTACCCCTGGTAAAATTTCAAGAAAATTCTCTCAGTATGTCATAACTCAACATGTTCACTATGACCGAATGACTTATTTTCATTTTCGGGCTTCAAAACAAATAAAAAATATAAGCTAATTCTTCCTTCATTTTTTAAGTAATCCTATATAGGATTGCAAATTTCTATTTTCATTTTTATTTCCATTTCTACTTTTGGAAACCTACATTCACTTCCAAATGATTCCATGTCTCCAATTTGGAGAAAACCATAATCATTCATGAATTTTTCTCATTTCTCTTTTTCTATTCATTTCATTCATTTCTATTCAAAAGAGCAATTCATATATTGTTTCAACGAGCTAGCGGAGGGACCGATTGAACATATGTAGTTGAGACTCAAATGATTTATAACTAAGTTTTGACATTACATCTATTAATTATAAACTCATTTAGTCATGAAGTCATTCCACTATGGTATCGTGACTGAGCCCTCCTCAACAACATACAATTATGAAAGCAACTACTTAGTACTCGTCCAATAAACTTGTTATAAGTGTGTTACCGTCATAGGATATCCTTGATCTCTTTGTGATAATATTTGTTCTCCCAAAATGTCCTATTTTATCTCATGGTAATCATACATCTTCCTTCATGAAAAGTCAATCACAATCAAATTGTGATCAAGTCATCCATCACAAAGACGAACGACCTGTGGCCACGTTTACTTTTCATCAACCATGTAATTCCAATGAGAGAATATCATTTACCTATGTTTTGGGCTATGAATTCCACTATTGTGAATGACGTTACATACCATAGAAGTCGTACACCCAACGCACCAGCTTTCAACTCCTTATCTATTTGAACTTAGGCTTTTACTTACATTAAAGTGTACAAGTCATGCATACATAGTCCGTCATCCACTCAGGATTTAGGTATGTTACACTATGAAATTCACAAGTGAATAAATCCACAAAACGATTCAGGATCTATTTTGCTTGGGTCCTGTCTGATGTACTGTCTCTATCTTCTAAGAGTCATCCGCTCCGATGCCCAATACAAGGCATCTCGTGAATTGGACTTGATAGACGACATCTTAGCCTTTCAATTGGTTTGCTCATTTTTTAACTAGACAAAGGACATGTTTAGGTTCATCTACTAATACAAGCTGTCTTTTCGAACTATGATCCAACCATGTAATATCGCTTAGTATTAGTTAAACATTAGACAACCAATGAGCAACGTTTGCTTCCATTTTGCTTTGCATGCACAAACCATGTAAGGAAAATGTACAAAGTATTAATGTAATTCATGAATAATTTTATTAACCATTCTATTCGAAAAAATTACAAGTGTAATTAGAAAAAAATACTACACTCAGAGCACCAGATCCAACAAACCATTGGATTAAGCTTAGTGGAATTTTATGGAGAAAGGTGTAAAGAGAGGAAAAACATTCTCCATTCTTATTTCTTCACATTCAACTATGTAAGAAAAGAAAGTAGAAATTGTTCTTTCTTCCAATCCTTTACACTTTCATATAGCTTTGGTAAATATTTCCTCTTACATTACTTTATGAATAGCACCCATTATAGTAATGGTGGAATTGGAGAAGTGATCTGCCATATTTACATACACTAAATTAAGCTCTTTAAACATTTAAAAGAGCTTATTTTTTGGGTACTTTATAATATCTTTTATTGCATTTTTATAGTTAATAGATTTTATCTTTAATTTTAGTTTTTATCATGTTTTAATACTTTTTGTAATAAAATGCCAAGTTTATGCCATTAGAGCGTTAACCGTTGAGTTGAGCTTGTTTCAAGTACTTAGTTGATGCAAAAAAAAAAAAAGAGAAGATGAGCTTTAGCTGGAGCCAAAGTCACGACATCGGGGAGTCAAATTCCTTTGCTATCAACTAAGGTGTAGGACTTCAACAAATTGCACATTCGAAGGGATTGCCTCCAAGCTCGTGACACCGTGGTGTTATATCATGACACCAACATTCATGGTCTCAACATTAGGCAATTGATGTTGCAACACTGGCTACAGCCCTTAAAGATGATGAAGTCAAGCCGTTAAGGACAATGTTACAACATCGAAATCCAATATCGCGATAGTGAATGACCTGAGGAGTAGACTGTTGAGGATGTTGCGACATCGGCATGTGGGTGTTGCAACACTAACTTTGACGAGGCAAAATTTATGAAGGCTATTTTGTTATCCAACAAGCTTCTGTTAGAAAAAAATTGGTTCAACAAAGGTTTTCTTACACAGTGAAAAATTAAAATTTTTGAAAATTAACCTGTTTTGTGATATTTGTAGCAATAGATTTTTCCTGAAATTGATTTTCCATAATTTGATATGTCAAATTAGGCTCTTTGTTACACTTAACGAGCTTGTTTTCGAGCAATTTAGTAGTGTTTGTCGTGCTTTTAATTAGTTTTAGTTATTTGCATTAATAAGTAATTGGTGTGGGTTTTTTGTGCTATTTTGAGATCCGAGATAGTCAATTGGCACTCGGGAAATCTAACAAGGTTGGTGAGTGATGTAGGGAGTCCATGACAACCCGAATGGCACGAGGACATCATCTAGAATGTGGTATCATGATATCAAAGCATGAATGTTGTATACCCTTGATAGTGTTGAAAACAAGGAAGATTGAGCCACCAACAATGGTATCGCTATACCGGCCATAGGGTATCGCTATACCCAAACTCCCAAAGGAGCCTTATTTCAAGACTAATGAGGATATCGCGATACCGGACCCTAGGTATTGTGATATCTTTGTCGAGGGGGAAAAAATTACCATAGGGGTAGTCCTTTTCCAACACATCCCCTAACCAAAATTAGACGATCAGCGATAATTTGGTCATTTTGTTGTAATCAAATAAAAAAATCCTTCTTTTGTCTGAGAAAAAAAAAGGAGACTTTTAGAATTTCATCTTTTTTTTTATATCTTTTTAGCTTAAGGTTTAGTTATTTTTCTCATCTTTTTAGATTCAAACTCTTTCTTTCCTGGTTTAATGCTAAGTTAGGTAGTTAAGTTTATTATAGCTAGGTGTTAATTACCTTTTAATACTTCAACTTTCCTTGTAGTTACACTTTAATCCTTTGATTTAATCCTATTTAGATTTGTTTCATTTCACCTGTTAAAAATCGTTTCTTTAGTGCTTTTGTTAATTTATTTTGCTACCATTGTTGTTGTCGAAACCATTTTTTATGTTTTTGAAAAAAAACGGGTTGACTTTAAAAAACGAAAATGGGAGTTGCCACAAATCTTTTTTTCGAGGTGTGATTGGGTCACCTTGAAATTGATCATTTTAAAAAAATATTTTGATTTATTAAAACAATGATTTTGGTCTACGAAATTCGAGAAAAAGGGTTCAGGAGTCGATTACGCATGAGGAAGGATTAGCACCCTCGTAACACCCAAAATTGGTACCTAATTGATTAATTGATGTCCTTATGTCGAAAATTTTAAAATACGATCCTTTTTATTTGAAAGAAAATTTGAATAAATCAAATCGTATGCTAAGACCCATTTATTCAAAGAAATAAAATGTCACACCCAATGAGTTAGGATGCAACATTTCAAGATTTCGAAACTAAGCTTGCCTTTATTTGTAGAAAATCCTTACCTCGAGTCAACAAAACGTCATATCCAATAAGTTAGAACACAACATCTCGAATTCCCGAGAATAAGTTTTTATTTAATTTTTAAAAAGAAAGTAATAGGTTCTTTAGACTCGAAGAGAAAAATTGAAACCCAGTAAGTTAGGATACGATTTCTTTCGAACCTTAGAACGTGGAGTGTTTGCTTATTTTGAAAATCGGATAAAATGTAATACGATCGTAATAAAATGGAAAATGAATTTAAAATAAAGTGTAAAATGATTTACAATGCTAGCTTATATAACAACATGATAATGATAAAATATAATAACAATAATAAAGGTAGAAATAAAATACAGTAAAGCAAAAGCAAGATAGACAAATGAAATAAAATAAAAGAGAATAGTAACAAAAATGAAAAAATATAAAATAATAATAATAGTAACGAAAATGCAACAATAATAATAAAATATATTAATAAACGAAAAATAGTAATAATATTAGTAATAATAAAAATAATAATAACAACGAAAATAGCAGAATAATATTGATAATAAAAAAATAATAATAAGGTTAGCTATAAATAAAATAATAGTAGTAGTGATATTAAAATAATAATTATAATTGTAAAATAATAATAATACTTAATTAGTAATATTAATAATATAAATAGTAATGAAAACAATAACAAAAGTAATAGTAAAAATCATAATAGTATTAATAATAAAATAAAATTAATGATATTAAAATTGTAACACCCTAAACCCGGCCTAGACGTCATGGCCGGATCCAGCATGTCACATCGAAAGGTAGTTGAAAAGCTCAGCGTTCGTTTAAAATGTTGCATCTCTTTTGAAAGCTTCGAGCTTCGATGATTGTTTGTAAAAACCCGATTTACTTAATGTCCATTCTTATTAAGTTATTATTATTTTGAAAAACTGTTTTTGTTGTGAAAATTAAACTTGTATCGTTGCGGAAACGTGATATTTTGGAAAACGATTATTAATGTTTTAAGAAAACCCCGTATTTGTACGTTTAACAGTTGTTAATGAAAACTTAAAGAAAAATAAACCAATGGCCTTATTACAGAAGGTAAACCCAAACTAAATAATCTTAAAATAGAGTAAAACTGAATTTACTAGAGTTCGCGAGAAGTAACTCCGATGTATGGCCACCACCGAGTCCTTTGCGGCTCCAAATCCTCTAATGCTGGGAATTACCTGCAAGGTTAAGGGAAAAGGGGTGAGTTACGAGAACTCAGTGTGTAAACCCCTAAACGGTCACTAACTGGGCCCGAGCCCATACGACATCTATCTGGGCCTAAGCCCTATAATCATGATAATGCAGATAATGTAATGCAGTGTAACCCAACCCAATCCAACCAATCACACCCCCGTACCAACCAATTGTCACCTGTGGGGATCAAGTCAACCCACCCCGCCAATTACACCAATATTGTAGACAAGCTGCTAATCACAATATTTGTGGCTGAGCCACCAGTGTCATAGTATGTATATATATATATGTGGCACAGCCACTAAAACAGTATGTGGCAGACCCACCAGGCTACACTTCTCTTCAGTCATTAACTCGCCCCATGCAATATGATAAAATGTCATGTATCAACACATAAAAGTGTAAATAAAAACATACACACGATATTTAATCACAATTAAGGGTATAACAATCATTTTCACCCCCTCGGGGGTATTTCGATAATTTTACCCATCGAAGGTATTTTGATAATTTTGCAACCCAAGGGTATTTCGATAATTTACCCTTCAAGGGTATTTTGGTGATTTCGTACCTAGGGGTATTTCAGTAATTTACCCTCCAAGAGTATTTCGGTAATTTTGCAACCAAAGGTATTTTGGTAATTTACCCTCTAAGGGTATTTCGATAATTTCACATTTAACGGCCTTTCCAAAGGCCTATTGTTGCCTAGAGTGAATCGAGACCCTTTTTGGGTCTCTATGGTACTAATGGGCCTAGAATCCATTTCAGGCCCAAACGGGCCCACACGCTCGTGTGGCCCATTACACGTGGTTTCGCTTTCAGTTTTGCAGATTTCCCACTCGCATCTATTATTTAGTATTTTTCCATCGATTTTGCCCTTGTGGGCCCATAAGCCCATTGGGCCCATTTAGCCCATTTCAGTTCGATCAGGCCCATCTCGGCCTTAGTTTCGCGAGAGTGCTCGCGACACTCTCAACGATCCATCATCGTCATCCGTGTCTCGATTTACCACCACGAGCGTACGCATACTCGAGTGGTCACAGTTGCCGGCCTTTCGGCTTTTGGCCGATTCTCAAGCATCACATGCATTTATCATCAAAATGGGTGTGAGATTACACACCTGTTTTAGACTGCCGAAAGTACTACTCCTCCTTTGCCCCTAGAATAACAATGATCGAAAGTTAGCCTTAAAATCTTAAAAGATTTTGTAACCCAAATTACTACACCACTTGGGTCACTTACCGCGAAACGTGATTCCTTCCAACCGAGTATCAATTATCCGGCCTTGCTTCGTCCTTGGCTAAAGCGAACAAACCTTAAATTGATTGATGCACAAGGGGTGTTAGCATCTGCCAATATTCGACCTCAGGGAGAATGTAACATCCTGAAATTGGGCCTAATAGGCCTTGAGAATGGGAACGTTTAAAATTTTTGAGATGCATGTAACACTTAGAATGTTATGGTAAGGTATTAATGGGCTTGTGCATTGTGTGTAATGTTATGTTTAATATGTTAATTTGAGGTTCGATTGGGCCCAAAGAATTGGGTCAAAATTTGGCGACCAAGGTGAGCTAAGGGGGACGGCACAAGGCTATAATTTAGGGATTATTTTGTTTAATTAATGAGGATAACAAGTCGATAAAATAAAGGGAGAGTTGGTGCAAATGTGGCCTCTTATGGATGAGTGTTTTGATAGGAATAAGGAATAGAAGGATAGAGGAGAAAAGATAGGAGTTATCTTCGAGTACTGAGTTGGCGAAATTCCATCTCCGGAGGGTGCCAAATTCCTATAAATAGAGGTACCTCTTCAATTCCGGCAATTTGAACCCCATTCTCTTCTCTCATCTTTTGTGTCGAAATTCTCAGTTCTTCTTGGTAATCTCTTTTCTTTTGATTTCTTCTGAAAGCTGAAACCCCTAAGTATTCTTTCTCTCAACTTTCTTTTCACTTTCCTTCTAAGCTGAAACACTTCACTCAGTTTTTCTAAAAGCCGAAATCGCTAGATCTCATCTCCTGTGGTTGCCGAATCCTCTTTAATGGAGTCTGCTTGTGCCGGAATCTAAAGGAAACAATAGGTAAGTGTTGATTTTGGGATTTCAATGTTCTTTCGGCTTTTCAAAGTCCTTAGCCGAATGGATATTAGAAACTAATCTCTTATTTCACACTTCTTTTCGGCATTCCGGGATTTGAAGAAGGAGGCCAATAGCATAGATCTCTAAGTTATAGAATCGTGTTACTTTTAGAATTTCAAGGTAAGAGGATTTGTTTATTTATATATATAAAATCGGGTAGAATACTAACCATGGTCGAATATAGGAGAGGGCATATTTTCACAGTTTTTTTATTTTTAAGCAAAGTTATAGATTGAGGATAATAGATTCGGATATCAAGGACATCGACTAAGAATATTGGATTTCACGATATCAGGTGTGTAATACTTCCCCACCATTTAGATCTGTCTGTGAAATACCTGTTTATAAGTATTATATGTTGTGATAAATGCCAAAATCCTGGCATAAAGATGGAAGCCCAAAGAGGGTAAAAGCGAATCACCAGGTCAGTGAATATTCTGATTATATGTTATAAGTGTACTAATTTTTGTGATTGCATGGGGTGGTTTGATGAAAGGAGGAAGTTATACGTTATATGTGTAGCGATTTTTACCGTGATCTGTTATATGTTGTAGCGACTTTTGCCGTGATCTGTTATAAGGGCTTCGGCCATGATATGTTGATGAGCAGCATAACTGCCATCTTGGCGTGTAGCGGTGTGGGTTGATTGTAGAAATCCCCAATGGTGTGAACGGTTGGTACGGGGGCATGTAGAAGATGGAAACCTAGGCAAATGGGTTGGGCTTTGCATATTATTTGTTATATATGTACATGAATTTATTATTCTATTTTTATGGGTTAAGGCCCAAATCTAATGGTGCATGAAGGTTGCACACTGAGTCTCGCGACTCAACCAATTAATTAACATTTCAGGTAACACTTAGTGCATCAGACCGGGTTGGAGAGGAGCGCAAGGTGGCCATGCAAAAGAATATGTGGATCCGGCAAAAAGACTCAAGTTAATTATTTTATATTATGTTTTATTTAATGGATTTTAAACCTCGTTGTAATAAGGCCATGGGCCACTAGTTTATATCTTGTTTTATTATGGGATAAATTATTTTTAGTTATTCAAACATTTATTTTAATTAAACTAAGGCATGTAATTAAGTTTGGGTTTTATTCATAAAGGCATATTTTATATAAATTACATTTGGGCTTTCTGACAACACGATTTGTTTTACAAAAATTTCCTTAGTGACATACTAGATTCGGTCGTGGTGTTTGGGCCGGGTTTGGGGTGTTACAGAGAATTGAACATTAACTAGCACTACTTACCCTTAGATTCGGCAACAGCAGATCCCTTGAACAAGAGGAGTTTAACCACGCGCTGCTCTCAGAGATGAGGATTAACTAGAGAGAAAAGAATAGATTAAAATGCACATAAGATCAAAAGAAGTAAGTACGACCTTCACCAACCTAGTTAACTAAATACCGAGAAGAGAAAAATCACTAAGATCAACAGTACCTGTTGAGGAAGAGTTTGGCAATTGATCCTCCAAAGAATTTTGGCCTTTACTAAATGGAACCCAACGATTTGAACAAGAAAAGAATGAATAAATTCGGTCTCTAACCAGGGTTAAGCCGAATGGAGAGGGGAAATTTTCAGTCACAAAAAGTAACACCACGAACCGACGACGAACGTGGGAAAAGATGGTGGGAATTCGACTTTTAGAAGAGGAAAAAATCAGCAAAGATGATGAAGGTAAAGAAGAAGGGTGCGTTGATATGGCTTAGGGAAAGAAGAGAAGCACTCGTTTCAACTAGAAGAGAAGTGTTGGGAAAATAAAAGTGATGAAAGCACAAAAATTAGTAGAAGTCATAGAAGCAAAGAAAACCCAAAATGATGAAGAAGTAACACTCGCAAAAACACCAAAAAGAATTCGGCACTTTCAAAAGCTAAAACAACTTTCGGTTTTCACCCCTACCAAAAGACCAAAAATGCTCTCTTAGACCCCTATTCAGCTGAATTTCTCCCTCTCACACCCAACTCTTCGACTCCCCCAAATCCCATGATTTTCTCCCCTTTCTGCTCCACCAATTGCTATCCACCTCACATTCAAACTGTTTGACTCTTTCTCCAACCACCCTAGCAGAGTTTGGTCCCAACTCTGCTTCCTCCTTTCCTGAGCTCAAAATAATAGCCTCCAAAATGCCACTTGTGAGATTTGAACCTCCAACCTCCTTACACTTCCCTTGACGCCACACCACCTTGCCACATGCTTTCTTGTGTCTTACATCATGTGCAACTAAAGATAAGTCCATAGCCAAAGTCTAATTCCATTTTTAAAAAAATAATCTAAAAGAAATGCAAGTGCCAAGGGTTGAACCTTAGATCTCCTTTCTTCCTTGTGGTGTCACTCCCTTGCTCCTAAGTGGCGCCACTTGCCATTAGGCCACTAGCTCTTCTTGTGTCATTCCTCTCCATATTTTATTCTTAATGCCTACCTACTAACTCCTAGGGTTTTATTCACCTAAAACCAAAATTTTCCTAAAATCCAAGTTTGATCTCAGGACTTTATAGAAGCCCCCTAACCATCCAAAATCACTCACCTAATAGGTCCAACTTGTAATAATACCGTTCTCATATTCTCAAAAAATTTAAAAACGCTCCTACCTCAAGGCCTAATGGGCCCAATTCTACTATGCCCAAATTCGGGTCGTTTCAAAAATTAATAGTAATAATAAAAAAACAATAGTAATAAATAAAAATAGAAATAATAACACTAGTAATATTAAAAGTAATAATAAATATAATGACAATAATAATATTAAAAATAAATAACTATAATGAAATAATGAAAACAATAACAAAAATAAAATAAAATAAGAAAAAAGGAATAAATTAAACTTAAAAATAAAACTCTGGGGTAAATTGGGAATAAAAAGTGAGAGGGAGGATCAAATCGCAATGCACGAATGAGATGGAGGGACCAACATGATAAATATCCCTTCAAAACGTGACACTTTGTACGGACTAAATTAGAATAGAAGGAAAATTATGGGGCAAAATTGAAAACAAAGATGACCTATATTAAAAAAAATAGAAAACGCGGAGGGACCAAAAGCACAATAAAACCATCATTTAAAAAAAACACGCGGATCTACCCCCATTCGGGTCGAGTAATAGGGTTGGCCTCCCCAAAACGATGCCGTTTTGGCGTTTGGGGAGGCCCATGAAACGACGCCGTTTCTATTTTCTATAAAAGGCACATTTTCATTTTTTTTCATTTCTGCAGTTGCTCCAAAAAAAACAAAAGGGGTTTCCCTTTTTCTCTCAATCCTTTGCCTTCAAGCCTAGAATCCGACGAGGGCTCGGCGATCACCACCGCTTCATTGCATTGCATGCCACACAACAAGACGCAGTGGTCGAACCCCAAAAGGTAAGTTTTTTATCCTTTTTTTACTATATTATAAACTTTAATATATGTAAAAAATATTAAAAAAAGATTTGAAAGAGAAGAAAAATAACGAAGAAAAAAAACCTTTGTTCGTCTTTTTTTTGTGTATTCTATTGTATATATCTCCTTTCTTTAGTTACACTCGGTTTTTATAACCAAAATCAATCCTAAAATAATAAATACAATATCCTGATTTTCACTGTTAATTGCGTTTTTGCAGGCATGTACGGCTGTGATAGGGGCGCAATTCGCGTGCTGATGACGGCGTGATGTTCGGCGGTGGCATACGTGGAGGGCGATGCATGGCAGTGGTGGTGCGCGTGAGTAGGCTGGAGGGTATTGCGGTGCAAAGGTTCTGCCCTAGGGTTTTTGAAAATGTTACATTTTTTGGGCCACTTAGGCCGATTCTGCTATTGGGCCAAATTAAGTTTATTTTAGGTGGGTTAGAGTTTAGGTTTGCATTTGGGTTGCTGTAATGGGTTAGGTTAATGTGTTTGGGCTTGTAAAAAAACTTAGACTGTTTAAAAAAATATGGACATTGGGGTTTTTTTTTTTTATTTTTTTAGTTTGTTTGGTCCCCGGGCACAAATGGGCTATTACAGCAGCCCCTCTTTGCTCATTTTTGTGCAATAGGAATAGAGCAAAGACTATAAAAGAACCAATTGTGCCTAGTCTTGTCGAGGCTTGACTTCTTGGTCCTCGTCTTCTCCAAATGGCTTCCAACCTAACTGCAACTTCAAGGGTATTGGAACTGCAACTTTAGAAGTATTGAACGATAAGTCTAATTTCTCTTTCAGAGAAATAAGTCTGATGGCTTCAATCTACTTCACTGCAACTTCAGGAAAATAAGATTTGCCATAAGGTTTGCTTTACTCACTTTTCTCCACTACCACCTCATAGAGGTAAGGCTAGTGTCTTCGATATGCTTCACTACAATCTCAGGAAGACAAGATCTGCTATCTTCAGTTTGCTCCACTGCAAACTCAGGGACGCCAGACTAGTATCTTTGATCTGCTTCACTATAATCTCAGGAAGACAAGATCTGCTATCTTCAGTCTGCTTCACTGCAAACTCAAGGTTGCCAGACTAGTATCTTCGATCTGCTTCACTGCAATCTCAAGAAGACAAGATCTGCTATCTTCTACTCCACTGCAAACTCAGGGACGCCAGACTAGTATCTTCGATCTGCTTCACTGCAATCTCAGGAAGACAAGATCTTTTATCTTCAGTCTACTCCACTGCAAACTCAGGGATGCTAGACTAGTATCTTTGATTTGTTTCACTGTAATCTTAGGAAGACAAGATATACTATCTTCAGTCTGCTCCACTGCAAACTCAGGGATGCCAGACTAGTATCTTCGATTTGCTTCACTGCAATCTCAGGAAGACAAGATCTGTTATCTTCAGTTTGCTCCACTGCAAACTAAGGGACACCAGACTAATATCTTCGATCTGCTTCACTGCAATCTCAGGAAGACAAGATCTGCTATCTTTAGTCTGCTCCACTGCAAACTCAGGGATGCCAGACTAGTATCTTCGATCTGCTTCACTGCAATCTCAGGAAGACAAGATCTGCTATCTTCAGTATGCTCCACTGCAAACTCAGGGACGCCAGACTAGTATCTTCGATATGCTTCACTGTAATCTTAGGAATGCCAGATCTGCTATCTTCAGTCTGCTCTATTGCAAACTCAGGGAGACAAGATTGATGTCTTCGATCTACTTCACTGCAACTTTAAGAATGCCAGATCTGCTATTTTTAGTTGCTCCACTACAAACTCAAGGATGCCAGACTGGTATCTTCGATCTGCTTCACTGCAACCTCAGAAAGGCAAGATTTTATATCTTTTGTTTGCTCCATTGCAAACTCAGGGATGCCAGACTGGTATCTTCGATCTGATTCACTGCAACCTTAGGAAGGTAAGATTTTCTATCTTTTGTCTTCTCCACTGCAAACTCAGGGATGTCAGACTGGTATCTTCGATATTCTTCCTACAACTTCATAAAGGTAAGATCAGTTGCCTTTAGTCTACTTCGCTGCAACTTCAGGGAGACAAGGTTAACGTTTTCGATCTTCTTCCTGGAATTTCAAGAAGGTAAGATCTGTTGTCTTCAGTCTGCTCCGCTACAACTTTAGGGAGACAAGGCTGACGTCATCGATCTTCTTCCTGCAACTTCAGGAAGGCAAGATCCGTTGTCTTTAGTCTGCTCCACTGCAACTTCAGGGAGACGAGGCTAATGTCTTCGATCTTCTTCCTGCAATTTCAGGAAGGTAAGATCTGTTATCTTCAGTCTGCTCCGCTGCAACTTCAGGGAGACAAGGCTGAAAGTGTCAATTTACCCTACTACATTGTCCTATAGAGGACATAACCTGTAGAATGGGTATATGCTTATGCCGAATGATTAGGATGCCCTGATCGATATGAGTCAAATGCTCCTAATTAGACGCGCTATGATATATGAATGCAAAAATGATATGAGTATGATTCCTACTCAAGGTGTCATCATAAATTTTTTTGTCAAGGTTTCACTTCGTTCCTCTTAAAGTATCATATTCTTGCTCAAATAATTTGCCCTATGGAAATTTTAAGGCCCAGTCCACTTAAACCTTGGGACACAAGGCTTGTACCACCTTCAAACCATCCCACCATGATTTATAGGATTTGAAACTTTTTAATCCATTCCTATTGCAATTTAAGGGTACATGATATGTTTCAACTTCAATCCATTCCACCGTAATTCAAGGGTTTTGAATCTTTTCCCATCAATTTGGTCCGTCATACCATTCCCCTAATGTTATGACCCAATGAGAATGCTTTGCAAAATGATCCTCTCTTAGGATTGATATTGCTCAACTCATTATTTTGTCCAATAACCATTTGGACAAAAATTCAAAGAAATAGTCTCAATCTATACTTTTTCTCAAGTATTTCCAATCCTTACACATGGAAACTTTTTTTTAACAATTGTCCTGTTTCAGTTTCTTGTATTATCTAGAAGCTTCCAGAGTAATATGTGAAACTCCTTTTATGAAAGTATTATTAGTCCATTAATATTTATTTCAAAATAAAATGCTTGAAAAAGATCACAACAATGGGTGAGAAATAAATTAATCAGGAGCATAGCTCGAAACCAATAAGTTAATCAAAGATAACCAAGGAAATAAAATAAAATTGATTAGGGTGTATCTTGAAAAGAATAAAGTAATAAAAAATAGAAAATTCAAAACGGGTAAGATAGAAGCTAGGTGCCTCAGATATCGTAACCTAAGCTTCTCTGTATAAACTTTTTGAGGACCATTTTGAGCTCAATACGTGTTTATAGGATCCGAAGTACTTTTTCAATGCTCCAAGACGTAGCATACTTCTTCATTGTTAATTCAAGTATAGTAAGACTACTACATTCCCTATCTATGATCAAAATTTGAGCCGCGCTTTTCAGGTTTTCGGCTCAAAACCCCTTTGATCTCAAAGTGCCCTTTACGGGTTTTCACATTGGCCTCTCCATTTTTCTTTTTCTTTCTTTTTCTTTTTTTTTTGTTTTTTTATCTCAAGGTGGCCTTTGCAGGTTTTCACCTTGACCTTTCCCCTTTCAGGTAAAATACTTCTTGACTAAGCCTGAATTTGCCGAATTGGGCAAGTCTTCGCCATTCGTCTCGATGAATATCAATGCTCCTCTAAAACAGGCCCTTTTTTACTACATAAAGTCCTTCCCAGTTTGGCATTTGCTTTCCTCTGAAGAGCTTTTTCAACACTAGGTCCCTCTCATGGAATTCCCTAGGATAAACCTCCTTATCGTAAGCTCGCATCATCTAGCCGTGACAGATAACTTTTAACCTTTTTCCTTCGATTAGGTTCAATTGGCAAAATTGTTTCTATTCCAATGAGAAATGTGTTGCCCCAACGAAGGTTCTAGCCGACGTTCAATAAGATAGAGGGTAAATGGTAAGTTCTTTATGTCAATCTTTACAAGTCTCAGTTATCTTTCCATGATCCTTGTTTTGTTGTTTTTGTTTTTATTTTTCCCTTTTTTGCTGCATTTACTGCATTGTGATATGACGTCTGATCTTTGAACAAACTTCCAAACTTTTGACATTGTCCTTTTTAGCACTCTTTGTCGACACCTGATCTTTATTTTTTTTTGATGACTATCGACTTTATAACATTGGCATATGAAGCTACTTTCACCCTCTTAGTGAAGTAAATGATGACCATGACGATGAATCGATTTCAACTAGAAGCTTTTGATGAGATCGACCCCATAATATCCATTCCCCACATATAGAAAATTTGTGAAGAAATAGATGAGGCACATAAGTCTTGTCTTCTTCAAATACGACATAACTGATGCCATCCCCTTCTATGTAGATTAACAATACATAAACCTCATGATTAGCTTGGCTATTGTAAAACCATTAGCATGTGTTCTTATAACATCCTTATGGACCTCTTTTAAGATTTCAACGTACCCGCATCTCAGCTGCCCAAGCATGTCCTGATATGATCATACAAAAACATCTTTGAATTTTTACAAATAACTCAATAATGTCTGGCCTTATTTTTGTGGTGAGCTAGGCTACAATCTTCTAGGCTCGTAATATCCACTGACCCTTTGTAGAGTAAGGTCTGTTTTTCATCTTGTTCCACCATTCTTAACAAGTCAAAAGATAGGTTACAATCTCTGTCATCTTCAAAGTCTTGAGATCCCTTTAGGCACATATCTTACTCAAAAGGGGACTCTGAGTCAGTAGCAGCGTTCTCACATCATTGATATCTGGAGACCTATTGTAGGTTCGAAGGAAAATTCCAAAGAATAAATGATTCAAAGAATGATTATTTGTATGGTCATGAATGAAGAATGAAAGAATACTTGAAAGAAAGTCCAAAGAACAAACAAAAGAAAAAAACTAAGAACAATTATTTGAACAGTATGAAATGAAAAAAATAAAAGAATATTTTCTCAAAAAGGTGCATTTTATTAAAATAAAAATTGGACACAAGCCTATTTCAAAAAAGGGTTCTTATAGGCTTAAGGCAACAAGCATGTTTTGAATATTACTCTAGATTAGCTCTAAAAATACAGGGGTCTCTTCCACAGTCCCATTATTCAAAACACTCCCAAGTATGCAAGGGCTTGGAAACTTCATTCCCTGATTCCCTCTTCGCTTTTGACTTCTTCAAGGAGTCGTAACTTTCTTGTCTCCTCTTTCAATTATCGCATTTACTGGCTCGTCAAAGTGATTAGGTTCTGATGAAATGTTGAACTTCACAATTCTCATTTTAATGAACCTTTCAACCAACTTTTTAAACGTAGTACAGTTTTCAATTGAGTGATCCGTTATTCCCACGTGGTACTCGCATTGGGCATTCTCATTATACCATTTTAGGAATGGAGGTTGCATGGCTTCCGAGTAGGACGGAGACACCACATGCACATCAAAAAAATTCTGATACAGCTCCTTATATGTCATCGGGATAGGTGTGAACTGGAGCTTTTCTGTATTTGGTCTCGAATTGGATTCCTGCTTTGAAGAGCCTTGATAGCTTGGGGCTGCATCCCTCGGCTAGCTTACGGTGACTGATTTGGGATGCATGCTCAGGATACTCACTTCATTTTCCTTATTTATTAGGGCTGATCTTTTGATGCTTTCTCCCGTGTCTATCCTCCCACTCCTTACAGCATTTTCAATCATATTACCGGACGTTACTATATCTGAAAAGTTTATGGTGGCACTTCCCAACATATGGTTAATGAATGGGGCTTTTAGAGTATTGATGAAAAGTATCATGGTTTTTTTCTAAAAGTGGCTGCTGAACTTGTATGGCAACTTCCCTCCACCTTTGGGCATACTGCCTGAAACTTTCATTCGATTTTTTCTCCATGTTTTACAAGGTGATTCTGTCAGGCGTCATGTCTGTCACATGATTGTATTGTTTCACAAATGCTTGTGCTAGGTGATAAACTGTAAAAGTAACATATTTTAGGCCCACATTTAGTATACTTTTGGATTATTTAAGCTTGAATTATGTAATTTGGTGCTCGTAATCCTTTGTTTTCATATTTTATACTCAGGAGAACACCAGAGGATGAAAAGAACGAGAAACGGGCCTAAAATGGACCAATTTGGGTCAAAATAGAAATCGACACGTCCTGGACCCCGAAACACACGGGCGTGTCTCTTTAGCAGACTCGACCACGGCCTGAAATCAATTCACACGGGCATGTGCCATAGGCGTGTCCCTATCGTGACAAAAAGAAGTTTCACTCGGATTAGGATATTTAGGGGCAAAGAAACATATTCCGAAGCCTAAATAAACACCCTAAGTATAACCTAAAAGGGGGTACCCAAGACTTTAGTCAGGAGGCGTCCAGCTAGGCCAAAGAGGGTAGATTTGTGGAGATTACTCAAAGATAGCCAGTTGATTCATCTCAAGAAGCCGAAATTATACTCAAGACGGAGGATCTCTCCTTCAATTCCTTCAAGGGGTTTTAAGGATTTCTTATATTTTGTTTTATCTTTTCTTTTGAGATTTTTTCTTTTATTGTTATGAACTAAACCCTCAGATACCTGAGGGGGATGAAACCTAAGATGAATATTGTTATTGTTTGCTGAACTATATGATAAATATTTGACTTTTTCTTAATTATGTGTCCTTAATTCTTGTGTTGATATTTTCAGGATATTAATTCAAGTATGATTTGCTTAAGTGGAGGAGCAAAAGTCCCTGCTAAGAATAGATCTAGCATAATTAAGCGGAGTTGATCGCGCGCCTAGAGATAGGGTGACGAGATTTTGCCAGATTAGGGTGAAACCTAATATGAGAGTCCATAGATCGAGTTAATGCAATTCTAGGGGTTTTAATTAGAAAGAGATTTCAATTAATCAACCTAGGGTTAGACGTTAGTTGCCTCGAGAGAGGGATTAATATACGTTAAGGAATCTTACGGAGCAAGTCAAGTGAATAAATCGTCTGGCTCAGTATTAGATAACAAGTGAAGTCTAGGTGGATTCTTCCTTGGGTGTCATCTTAATCAATTGGTTTTTCCTCAAGTTATTTTCTAAATTTTATTCTTCTTTGTCTTAGAAGTCTTTAGTTTAATAGTTAGTTAATTTAGATTAAACAACAAATTCCCTTAATTCTTAGGCTAGATAATAAAAAGAGAGTTAGTATTAGTTCTTTTGGTTCCTTTGGGATTTGACATTCCAGTCTTGCCTAAACTATACTACTGTTCAATAAGTGCACTTGCCTCCATCGTTGTCTTAGTTAGTTTCCAAGTTCGATCATTTTTTATAATTTTTAAAACTCGACAAAACAACGATCACTAGGTCTCTCCAGGAATTAATCCTAGCACGGCTCAATTGGTTGTACCACCTGGACACTGCCCCCAGCAAACTATCTTAGAAATAATGAATTAAGAGTTGATCATTACTAACATAGCCGGTCATCCGTCTACAGAACATGGTAATGTGAGCTTCAGGGCAGCTAGTCCCATTGTACTTTTCGAATTTTGGAATTTTGAACTTATGAGGAAGCACCAATTCTGGAACCAAGCTCAAGTCTTTAGCATCAATCCCATGGTGATTATTAGCATTTTCCAAGGCCTTGAACTTTTCTTCCAACCATCTACAACGATTCTCTAACTGCCTTGAGGATTCAATTCTTGTCCCTCCCCTCTCTGCTAATCTAAATCAGGAATAATAGGATTAGCAGGGTTATCTACTGGGTTAGATCATATGCCAACTTGGAAATTCATGGGCACCCTAGTATCCGTTTTCCCTTGTTAAGGGGTAATTGTAACAGATGGCCTTCAAGGATATGCTTCAAGTTGTATTTGTGCATACGGTGGGGTAAAACCCAGAGGATAATCCGCATTATATTCTCCAACATTAGTCATGGGGCCTTTTCCCTTGTCCATCGCCCCGTTCAGTAGCTGAGCCATTTGAGCCACCATATTCCTTTGGGCTTCCATCATTTGTTCCCTTATATCTTGTTGGAGCTTTGCCAATTGCTCTTGCATCTGGTCTTACATGTCTCTCTGGAACTGTTTGAGTCTTTGATCCATATTTTTTGTCTTAGCACGTGTACTGTAACGGTGTTTAGTTTCTAGATTTTTCTTCTTTCTCTCTCTCTCTCTGTAATAATTTCAACTATTTAGGATTTTTTCTATGGACCTAAATGCATATGATGTAATGTAATGCAAATGCATGAAACGAATGCAAAAAGAAAGAGAGGCTTTGATTCTAAATTCAATTCCATTAGAACAACTTTTCTAGAAAGTAAATTTCTTTACATAAAACGGATATTTATACGGCCTTTCCCGCATATTCCAAGCGAAGACATTGATCCATTTCTTCTTATCTAGATATTAAGGTCCAATCTCGCGAACTTTCTAATAAATGTCTCTACTAGTTGATCTGGGTCACGACTCACTACTCACTTATTTCCACAATGCTCGTTAGCCTCTTCAAGAAAGCCAAGACGTGGTGATTCTCGAATAGTATTTGTCAACTTGAATCATTGGGCAATAAAGTCTTGTATTCCTTCACGAACTATCATTCTTCTCTCGTTGTGTTTACTTGGACCATATTCGGACGACCGTATTATAATCCACTTTATCAAAAAATCCATTTTCTCATGACAAACTCTTCCATTCAGCAATCGAATTTGAATCACCACCTCTTTTCTATGATGTGAATGCAATGCAATCAAAACAAAAGAGAACAAGTTAGCACAAGAGAAATAAATAACAAAATAGGACACCTATTCTGGGTGACCACTAGGGTTTGGCATAGTTCCACCTAGGTTAAGCCCTTATGTTTTCTACATGTGGTTTAGCTCTAAAGTTGAGGTACCCGAACCAGCAGATTCTTCGATCCTTACCCATCATATGCTCATACGGACCGAGTTCAGTTCAGGGGAATACATTTCCTTATGGCCATGCGAAAGTGAAAACCTCACGAAGACATAGGTACAGATGTATCCCAGAAGCAATCCACTAGCTTATGCGGAGGTGAAAACCTCACGAAGACATAGTTTCTCACTCCCACTTAAAGGTGGGACCACAACGGTCATGCAATGCAATGTGCGCAAGGAAATAACAATCATATGCAATGACACAAACAAATGCAACAAAAGGATCGTAATTTTCAAATCAAATTTTCAAATCGAATTTTCAAATTTTTGACAAAGGACAGAAAATAATCAATTTTATGGCTTGACTCTCTTATGTCCCCAGCGGAGTCGCCAAGCTGTCGAAACCATTTTTTAAGTTTTTGAAAAAAAAAATGGGGTTGACTTTAAAAAACAAAAACGGGAGTCGCCACCAATCTTTTTTTTTGAGGTGTGATCGGGTCACCTTGAAATTGATCATTGTAAAAAAATATTTTGATTTATTAAAACAATGATTTTGGTCTATGAAATTCGAGAAAACGGGTTCGGGAGTCGATTATGCACGAGGAAGGATTAGCACCCTCGTTACGTCCAAAATTGGTACCTAATTGATTAATTGATGTCCTTATGTCGAAAATTTTAAAATACGATCCTTTTTATTTGAAAGAAAATTTGAATAAATCAAATTGTATGCCAAGACCCATTTATCTCAAAGAAATAAAATGTCACACCCAATGAGTTAGGATGCAACATTTCAAGATTTCGAAACTAAGCTTGCCTTTATTTGTAGAAAATCCTTACCTCGAGTCAACAAAACGTCATATCCAATAAGTTAGGACACAACATCTCGAATTCCCGAGAATAAATTTTTATTTAATTTTTAAAAAGAAAGTAATAGGTTCTTTAGACTCGAAGAAAAAAATCGAAACCCAGTAAGTTAGGATACGATTTCTTTCGAACCTTAGAACGTGGAATGTTTGCTTATTTTGAAAATCGGATAAAATGTAATGCAATCGTAATAAAATGGAAAATGAATTTAAAATAAAGTGTAAAACGATTTACAATGCTAGCTTATATAACAACATGATAATGATAAAATATAATAACAATAATAAAGGTAGAAATAAAATATAGTAAAGCAAAAGCAAGATAGACAAATGAAATAAAATAAAAGAGAATAGTAACAAAATGAAAACAAAATATAAAATAATAATAATAGTAACGAAAATGCAACAATAATAGTAAAACATATTAATAAATGAAAATAGTAAATAATAAAAATAATATTAGTAATAATAAAATAAAAATAATAACAAATAGCAGTAATAATATTGATAATAATAATAATAATAATAATAATAATAAGGTTAGCTATAAATAAAATAATAGTAGTAGTAATATTAAAATAATAATTATAATAGTAAAATAGTAATACTAAATTAGTAATAATAATAATATAAATAGTAATGAAAACAATAAAAAAGTAATAGTAAAAATCGAATAGTATTAATAATAAAATAACAAGAATGATATTAAAATTAATAGTAATAATAAAAAATAATAGTAATAAATAAAAATAGAAATAATAACACTAGTAATATTAAAAGTAATAATAATAAATATAATGACAATAATAATATTAAAAATAAATAACTGTAATGAAATAATGACAACAATAACAAAAATAAAATAAAATAAGAAAAAAGGGCTAAATTAAACTTAAAAATAAAATTCTGGGGTAAATTGGGAATAAAAAGAGAGAGGGAGGATCAAATCGTAATGCGCGAATGAAATTGAGGGACCGAAACGGTAAATATCCCTTCCCTCCAAAACGCGACACTTCGTGCGGGACTAAATTGGAACAGAAGGAAAATTATTGGGCAAAATTGAAAACAAAGATGAGCTGTATTAAAAAAATAGGAAACATGGAGGGACCAAAAGCGCAATAAAACCATCATTTTAAAAAACACGCAAATATACCCCCATTCGGGTCGGGTAATCGGGTTGGCTTCCCCAAAACAACGCCGTTTTGGCGTCTGGGGAGGCCTATGAAACGACGCCGTTTCTGTTTTCTATAAAAGGCACATTTTCAATTTTTTTTCATTTATGCAATTACTCCAAAAAAACAAAAGGGTTTCCCTTTTTCTCTCAATCCTCTGCCTTCAAGCTCAGAATCTAACGAGGGCTCCAGCCAGTCACCATCGCTCACCGTCGGCCACCGCGCACGGTGGCTAGAACCCCAAAAAGTTAAGTTTTTGTTGTAACATCCCAGTTTAGGGCCTAGTCGGAATAGTGGTGTGAGACCATAAATCCGAGGTCTATGTATGAGTTTTTGAGGTTATTGCTATGTTTGCATGTTGGTGTGAAAGTTTTATGAAGCAATTTTGTGAAATTACGGTTGAATTGTCCAAAAGGACTAAATTGCAAAAGTTACAAAATTTGATGTTCTAGAAGCTATTTGTGTGAAATTGCTTTAGAATATCAATTAGACGTCCTTAATGAATAATTTTCCCAATTTTTAATTTTTGGACAAAATTGGGCATGAAAGAGTTAAATTAGGAAGTTTATCAAAAAAAGGGCATTTTGGTAATTTAGTTATTAAATGATTAAATAGGTGAAAAGATGATAAAAATTCACTCATCTTCTTCCCCAAGCTGCCGAAAATTTCAAAGAACCCATATCTAGGGTTTGCCAATTTTTCAAGCTTGCTAGTAAGTGCTTCTAAGCCCGATTTTTGATATTCTTCGTATTTTTGAAGTTCTAGTAGCATGAGTAAGCTTTTTTTAGCTATTTGGCGAGCTAAAATGGATGTTAAAAAATGTGGTCACGTATGTCATGCATGTATTTTGATGTTTTATGGAAGAATATGAAAGCTTGATGTAGTAGAAACATCTTTTGCTAAGCGATTTTCCATGAAAATGCATGTAGGGACTTGATTGTGAAAATCTTAAGTTTGGTCATACGTGTATGATTTAGTGAGAATTGATGAATGCTTTAGTTAAGTAAGTTACTTAGCTAAGCATGAAAGGCTAGAAAGTTGAGTAAAAATTACTTTACGAGCCTTGGGATAAAAGTGTAAATATGAGAAAGATTAGGGGCAAAATGGTAATTTTGCTAAAGTATGAGATAATGGTTAATTTAGTCAATGTGTGTATTTAATGAGTTGATTTATCATTATAGATCAAGAAGGACAAAGCCCGGATCAAAACCGAGGCCAGAGCAAGGTGGTGGACTAAATTTCACGTTTTTTTTATACGTTTGAGTATCGAGGTAAGTCTATGCATAAACAGTGCATTTATACTTACAAATTTATTAATGCTAACTAGTGTGTAGCATGATTGAGAATGGTTGAGAATGATTGAGAATGATTGAGAAACTATGTGGGATGAATGTGTTACAATTGTGAATGAATGATAGAGTAAGTAAACATGTGAATGTGTATTGATAATGCTAGATGTTGAGCTAAGTGTGATGCCATCCTAATGCATATTAACGATGAGCCGGCTATGTGCGATGCTATCGTTAGGTATATCGTCTAGTGGGCTAAGTGCGAGACCATTATGATTACCTTTGCGGTAGGCTAAGTGCGATACTACCTTATTAATTGATTGTGGTGGGCTAGGTGCGAAACCACCGAGACATTAGCTGTGTGGATTAGCTGTGTGGATTAACTGTGTGGATTAACTGTGTGGATTAGTTGTGTGGTAGTATTATAGAGTAAATTAGCTATGTGGATGTATTATCGATTAATAATGATGTGTTGTATATCGTGTAAATGTGATGTTGAATGCAGGGGTGCATTTCAATGGGTATGAGTATATGACTCATGATGTGTTGGAAATGTGGTAAGGGATAGAAAGAGTAAGCATAGTTGTATATTATATGTTAGTATAATGCTAATTGTTGTTTAGCTTATACTATGATGTTTAATTGTTTATGTGTAAACTTACTAAGCCCAAAGCTTACTCCTTTTCTTTTCCCTTATCTTATAGAGAAAGTGTTGAATCGAGATACGTGAATCAATTGGTGGACCGCCCACACTATCAGCACACTTTGGTACATTAAACTCAGTGTTTTGTATATGGCATGTATAAGGGCTAGACAAGTTAGTGACTTCCGTTGTAATTGCTAAGATGTGTTGGCCTTTAGGTGGATAATCTATTTGTATAATACCATAGTTGTTGGCTACTTTATTATACGAAAAGTTGTAAATATCCATGAGAGTTTATGTTTCTTAATGATTTGATTATGGATGTTTTGAATAAGTATATGATGTATGAACTTGAGGGGGGTAAAGAGCTTAGCAAATAGCTTTGCTCTTGACCATGTGGTTAGACACACGGGTGTGTGTCTAGGCCATGTGAGCCACACAGCCAGCCCACGGGCGTGTGTTGTGGCCGTGTCTAAATTGGTAAAATAGAGTAGTTTGGGACACGGGTTAGTCACACGGGCGTGTGACTAAGCTATGAGACCGTGTGGGTGAAGTCAGTGTTCACCATGGGTTGTAGGCATGGGCGTGTGTGACTACACACGGGCATGTCTCATCTTACACAGGCGTGTGAGCCCTATATAAAAGAGAAAATTTTTAAGATCGAAAAGGTTCCGATCTAGTCTTGAGAGTCCTCGTGTGTATGAGTGAGGCCTCGTAAGTCGAGAATAGGATTGTTGAGGTGACTTAAGAGAGTATCACGATAAGCATAAGTGGCGATCAAGTGGTGATAGTACGGTAACGCCTCGGGCTCAGTTTTGGCGTAGAACCCGGGTAAGGGGTGTTACATTTTTCTCTCTTTTTTTTTTACTATATTATAAGCTTTAATATATGTAAAAAAAACTTAAAAAAAGATTTGAAAGAGAAAAAAAAATAACGAAGAAAAAAAAACTTTGTTCGTCTGCTTTTTGATTTTTTTTGTGTATTCTATTGTATATATCTCCTTTGTTTACTTACACTCAATTTTTATAACCGAAATTAATCCTAAAATAATAAATACATGATCCCAATTTTCAATTTTAATTGCGTTTTTGCAGGCATGTACGACGACGATAGGGGCACAATTCGCACGCTGATGATGGGCGTGATGTTTGGCGGTGGCATACGTGGAGGGCGATGCGCGGCAGTGGTGGTGCACGTGAGGAGGCTAGAGGGTATTGTGGCGCAAAGGTTCTGCCCTAGGGTTTTCGAAAATGTTACATTTTTGGGCCACTTGGGCCAATTCTGCTATCGGGCCAGATTAAGTTTATGTTAGGTGGGTTAGAGTTTAGGTTTGTGTTTGGGTTGCTGTAATGGGTTAGGTTAATGTGTTTGGGCTTGTAAAAAAAACTTAGACTGTTTAAAAAAAACTGGACATTCGGTTTTTATTTTTTAATTTTTTTGGTTTGTTTGGGCCCCAGGCACAAATGGGCTATTACAGTTGTTTTCTCTAAGTTTTGGAAAGAAAGCTTGGGTTTTTATTACATTGCTTTGTGATTAAGTTAATGCAATATGTGATCTACTATTAATGTGTTTATATACAAGCATGAGTAGCTAAATCATAGGTGATTGGTTGATGGAAATGTGGGGAAGTTGATTTTTGGGTTTAGGGACTAAATCAAATAAACTTCAAAACTTGGGATTAATACCCCTAAGGGAAATTAAGATAAGTGAGACCGATATGAGCTCTTATCAGGCACTAATTTGATAGCCTCGGATTAGTTTGGTGAGGACAAAAGATAAACCAAACTAATTTGTCTAAATCAATTATATTAAGACCTAGAGGTAAAATTGAACCAATTTAGGAGTATTAGCAATTTAGACCCCTAATTCAAAGGTTAACCAACCGCAATTTGTTATCGTATTTGCTAGTTTCATACTTTGCTGGATTTACAATTTAGTCCTTGTTCATTTCTAGGTAGTTAATTAGTGTAATTAACCTCTTGTATGGCCTGCCGCAATATAATTGCTTAGTGATTAGTCAGCTAGACTCTTTGAATTGCATGTTTGTAGTTTAAAAATCGCTTAATCGCTTACTTCTTTAGGTTCGATCCTTGGAATGCTTTAATGTTCCATTGACACTACAAATATTACAACTTGTACTGTACGCTTGAAGTTAAAACCATATTTTTAAATTATTTTTATAAAATCGAACCGCACTTGCATTTTCAGTTAGACAGTTTATTGCCGTTCCCAGCTTTTAATCGAAGGACCTTCTTCTCTATTCCCGTGCCATGTATTGCTTCGAGTGTTGGCTTGAACAAATTTGAATCCAACACAAAACCAGGAATTATTTACTTTACTTTCAGTGGGAAAGCAAAAATCTCTCTTTAGTAGAAACCCGTAAAATTATTAATCTAGAAAATCAGTGTCAACTATTTATAAAGAGAGGATGTGAAACCCTAGTTGAATTAGTAGAATGCATTTAATCTCTATTTAATAGAAAAACAATCCCCTAGTTGAAATAGGGGAGAGAGGGGATAATAGGGTGTATTTCCCCTCATATTTATTATGATAGGGATTCAGACATTTCTTGTATTAGGTCCAATTATATGTGCATCTTGGACTTTTAACCTAGCACTTTATAATTTAATCCAACCCAGTAAATGTTTTCTATTTCTCAAAATAGACATTATTTATTAAATTAATTAAAATAAATTAATTTTCCAATTAAAAGTTTTCTTAACCCAATTCTATTCCCATTAAAATCATGACAACTTTACGGTAAAAAATATACGAGAAATATATATTTAATTTCTATATTCAACAGATTTTTTCATGACCAATTAATTTAATTCCATTTTTGAACTTCAATTAATTAATTAATAATTCGAAAACTATAAATTAATTCTCAGGTTATTTCCATACGTAGGGAGAAAAACACATTAATTTCCAAATGTTTTCCATTTCTCTAACTTTATCGTTTCTATCCATTTATGTTCATTTGATTTAACATGCAATTCATTTCTGGTTTCAACGAGCTAGCGGAGGGACCAATTCGACATATGTGATTAAGGCTCAAATGATTACATGAACAAAAATGGATAGAAATAATAAAAATGGAGAAATGAGAAACATTTGGAAATAAATGTGGTTTTCTCTTAAATAAAAATGAAAAGAACTTGAAAATGAACTTGTGGTTTTCGACTTAAATGAAGTTCAAAAATGAAAATAAATCGTTTGGTTATAGTGAACATATTGAATGAGAAAGAATCTATGAGAAAATATATTTAATGTTTCTACATTCTATATGTTCAATATTTAATAAAGTACGAGGGTCGGAAAACCCCTAAAACTTGTGCATAGTGACGTATATGGCCCCATAAGCATTAGTGCAAGAGGTGTTTACGAGTATTATATAAACTTTATTGATGACTATTCCAGATATATGTATGTATAACTAATGTATCATAAGAGTGAAACATTCGATATGCTCAAAGAGTTTTGTGCGAAAGTGGAAAAACAACTAGGTTTATCCACAATGGCACTTTGGTCTGGTTGAGGCGGGGAATATTTATCTGAGGAGTTCCTAGGGTACCTTATAGAGAATGATATTCTATCCCAATTAATTGCATCGGGAACTCCATAACAAAATGGTGTGGAAGAAAGAAAAAATTGAACGTTGTTAGACATAGTACGTTCGATGTTAAGTTATTCGAAGTTGTCAATCTCTTTTTGGGGGATATGTTGTATAAATAGCTTGCTACATTCTAAATAATGTGCCAGCTAAGGCAATATTGAAAACCCCATAAGAATTGTGGCATAGCAAGAATCCAAATCTTAATCATTTTAGGATTTGGGGATACCCGACCTACGCATTGGAAAAATATGCGAGAAAGTTGGACTTATTGACAAAATTGTGTATGTTTGTAGGATATCTAAAGGGAACAAAGGGTGGTTTGTTTTATAACCCGAAAGAGCAAATTGTTATAGTGTCAACTCATGCTACTTTCATTGGAAAAAGTTACATGAATGAATTTAAACTTTGGAGTAAAAAGGTACTCAAGGAAATTTTAGGAAATATACAAAACCCTACTGAAACGGTTCCAGAACCAACTCTTAATAATAGATCTATAAACGATCAACAGCATAGGGTGCTTCATCACAGTGGGAAGGTCTCTCATAAGCCTAAGTTCTTCCAATCTGGCAAAATTATTTTTAACACTAAGTCTACCGAACAAGAAGATGATGACCCACTCACATATGATGAAACGATGCAGAGTGTTGATTTCAAGCTCTGGGAAATACCTATGAAAGCTGAGATGGACTCCATGTATTCCAATTCAGTGTGAGAACTTGTAGACTTACTAGAAAGGATAAAATTCATATGGTGTAAGTGGATCTAAATGAGGAAAAGAAATGCAGATAGAAAATAGAAATTTATAAGGCCAAACTTGTAGAAAAAGGTTATAGAAAGAAAGAAGGTATCTATTAATAAGAAATCTTCTCTCTAGTTTTCATCCTAGATTCAATCTGCATATTGTTATCCATTTTGGTGGCTCTCAATTACGAGATCTGGAAAATAGATGTCAAGACAACATTTTTGAACGGCTATCTTGAAGAAAGCATTTATTTGATACAACCCATCGAATATATAGCGAAAGAAAACGAGTATAAAGTTTGCAAACTATTTAGATCCATATATGAACTTAAGCGAATCAAAGACTTGAACAAACGATTAAGACTTTTGGATTTTAGCAAAACGTAGATAAGCCTTGTGTTTACAAATGTTTAGGGGATGGAAAGATGGTCTTTCTCGTTCTATATGTCGATGACATTCTACTAATTGGGAATGATGTAGGGACCTTTCGATTAAATTGTTGTTAACCCAAAAGTTTAGCATGAAAAACTTAAGAGAAGTAAATTTTGTTCTAGGCATTCAAATCATAAGGGATCAAAAGAAAAAAATAGTAGCACTAACTCAAGCTTCATACATAAATAAGATATTATAGCGTTATTCAATGATCGATTCAAAGAAGGGAAATCAACCCTCTGTATCGAGATTTTATCTCTCTTTAAAGGACTATCCTAATACAGCGAAAGAAAGAGAGAACATGAGAAAGGTTATGCTTCGGCAGTAGGAAGTCTCATGTATGATATGCTATGTACACACCCAGATATCTATTTTGCAGTAGGATTGGTGAGCCGATATCAGGTGAATCCAGGACTAAGACAATGGCAAGTAGTTAAGCATATACTTAAGTATTTACAGAGAACGAGGGATTATATGCTTATGTAATTCAGAGGAGATCTTACTCCTATCGAATATACTAATTCTTACTTCCAAACTTGTCGGTATTTGAGGAAATTGATATCAGGCTATGTTTTGTCCTAGACGATGAGTCCATAATGTGAATAAGTGTCAAGCAGGGTTGCAGTGCTAACTTCACTATGGAGGGTTGAATATGAGGTATGGAAAAGCTATGGCATTGTAATAGTGTGGATATAGCTAAGGCTCAAAGAAATCACATAAGGACAAAACACATTGATACAAAGTATCATAAGGTTGATGGTAGCGTTTGACGGAATAGTGGATGTAGTCAAATATAGAATATGAGGACAAAGCTTGGGGATTTGTTTTGCCAAGAATCTAGTAGCTAGAGAGCTCTTTGGGGAAACATATGAAGGGAGACAAGAATGAGAAACATGACTCATCTACTTCACTAGGGCAAGTGGGAGACTGTTGGATATAGTGCCTTAAGTGTAGTATTTTCGTCAATATACACTTGTCATTTTTTCGAACAAATTAGTTAATAAAATAAATTTATTAATTAAATTAATATACTTTGTATAAATTGTCCTCAAAAAATTTTTGCACGCAAAGTAAAATGGAAGCAAATGTTGCTCATTGGTTGTCTAATGTTTATCTAATACTAAGCAGTATTACATGATCGGATCGTGATACGAAATGACAACTTGTATTAGTAGACAAACCTAAATAGGTCATTAGTCTAATCAGAAATAAGCAAACGATTGAAAGACTAATATGTCGTCTATCAATTCTGATTGGGGAGATGTCTTGTCTTAGGCATTGGAGCGAATAACTCCCAAAAGATAGAGACATAAATGTGACTAACTGGATTGATAGTACATTTGGTAGGACCCAAACAGATTAGTTCCTGAATCCGTTTATGGATTTATTCACTTGTGACATTCATAGTGTGGCATACCTAATTCCTAAGTGGATGACGGACTATGTATGCGTGACTCATACACTTTGATGCAAGTAAAAGCTTAAGTTCGAATGGATAAGAAACTGAAAGTCGGTGTGTTGAGTGTACAAGTTCTACAGTATGTAGCATAATTCAAAACAATGGAATTCATAGCCAGAGATATGGGTAAATAATATACTCTCATTTTCCATGGGTCATTTGTCTTTGTGATGAATGACTTGATTACTATTTTATAGTAATTGACTTTTCATGAATGAAGATGTAATGGTTACCATGAGATAAAATAGGATCATATTGGGAAAATAAATATTATTAAAAAGATATTAAGGATATCTTATGAGGGTAACACACTTATGACAAGGTCATTAGACGAGCATTGATTAAGTTGCTCTCGTAATGATATGTTGTTGGGGAAATGAGTTTATAATTAATAGGTAAATAGTTGGAACTTAATTATAAATCATTTGAGCCTCAATTGCTTATGTTCAATCGATCCTTCCGCTAGCTCGTTGAAACTAGAAATGAACTGTTAGATGAATAAAAAAACAGAAATGGATAGCAATGATAAAGTTAGAGAAATGGGTTATGTAATAGGCCAATTTAGCCCAGGCCCATACAAAAAATAATAAACCCAAAATAATAAAACAAAGTCCAAGTCCAGTCCAAAATATATCATTTGGCCTGATCGAAATGACCCATTAAAAGATTGAAGGTCCATCTACAAGCTTGACGTATATGGGAACACAATCTTCAAGGATATGCAATCTTAGATATGATATGCAATCCTAGAAGATATGGTATGCAATCTTAGATATGATATGCAAATCTTAGATATGATATGCAAATCTTAGATATGATATGCAATCCTAGAATATATCGTAAGCAATCTTAGATATGATATGCAAATCTTAGATATGATATGCAATTCTAGAAGATATGGTATGCAATCTTAGATATGATATGCAATCTTAGAAGTTATGGTATGTAATCTTAGAAGATATGATTTTGTAATCTTAGCGATTTAATTTGTAGATACCTTTTAATCTTAGCCGTTGATGTAATTGATCTGTATCATTGGATTTGGGGAGGCTCAACTATAAATAGAAGCCTCTCCATTCATTGTAAAGGACACTTGAGTTTTGGAGTAATAAAAATTCTTGAGAGCATTCACTCAAATTTCTTTCTCTTTTGCGTTCTTATTTTCTGTGGCTTGTTCTTATTTTGTTCTTCGCTCATCTTCGTTTCTTTTTGAGTTTCTTCCGTTCGAGTTAGTTTTTGGTGGAGAAATTTCGTCGAATCCTCACATTGCGGGAGTTAGGTTGACTTATGCGTTTTTTTAACTTGTTTTATTTATCGATATAATTGTTTAATTATTCATTTATTTTAATTATTTTAAATTTATCCAAAAATTTATTTCTTAAAATAAGGCAATATTTGACATTTGGACTTTTGATGGAATCGTGCCTAACTTACTAGGCTTGATTTTTCTCATTAAGTCTAAATGATCAAATACCTTTTGGAATTAAAATATATGATTTTCAAATAAAAAACCTATCTCGAGAATTTAAGATGTAGTGTCCTAACTCACTGGATGCAATGTTTTGTCATCTCGAGGCAAGGGTTTCTAAAAAGCAAAGGATATTCGGTGTTTGAAAAATTCGAAAGATCGTGCTCTAACTTACTGAGTTTCGATTTTTCTTTTAAAATCCAAATAATTGAATGTCCCTTTAAAATTAAAGGACATAAGTTTTAAAACTCAAAAGGATCGTGTTTTAAAATTGTTTCAAATTTTTGACATTAGGACATTAATTAATCAATTAGGTACCAATTTTTGGGCGTTATGAGGGTGCTAATCCTTCCTCGTGCGTAATCAAATCCCGAGCCCGTTTTCTCGAATTTAGTAGACCAAAATAATTATTTTAATAAATCAAAATGTTTTATTAAAATGATTAATCTCAAGGTGACCCGATCACACCTCGAAAAAAAGATTGGTGGCGACTCTATTTTCGTTTTTAAAGTCGACCCCCGTTTTTATAACAAAAACTTTAAAAATGGTTTCGATAGCTTGGCGACTCCACTGGGGACCAATAAGAGAGTCAAGCCATAAAATTGATTTTTTTTTTGTCCTTTGTCGAAAATTTGAAAATTTGATTTGAAAATTTAAATTTGAATATATGATTATTATTATTCTTGCACACATTGCATTGCATGACCGTTGTGGTCACATCTTAAGTGGGAGTGAGAAACTATGCCTTCGTGAGGTTTTCACCTCCGCATAGGCTAGTGGACTAATTCCGGGATACATCCGTACCTATGTCTTCGTGAGGTTTTCACCTCCGCATAGCCATAGGGAAATGTATTCCCCTGAACTGAGCTCGGTCCGTATGAGCCTATAATGGGTAAGGATTGAGGAATCTGCTGGTTCGGGTACCTCAACTTTAGAGCTAAACCTCATGTAGAAAACTGAAGGGCTTACCCTAGGTAGAACTATGCCAAACCCTAGTGGTCACCCAGATAGGTGCCCTATGCTGTTATTTATTTCTTTCGTGCTAATGTGTTCTCTTTTGTTTTGATTGCATCGCATTCACATCATAGAAAAGAGGTGTTGATTCAAATTCGATTGCTAAATAGAAGAGTTTGTCATGAGAAAATGGATTTCTTGGTAAAGTGGATTATAATACGGTCGTCCGAATATGGTCCAAGTAAATACGACAAGAGAAGACTGATAGTCCATGAAAGAATACAATATTTTATTGCCCAAGGATTCAAGCTGACAAAGACTATTTGAGAATCACCACGTCTTGGCTTTCTTGAAGAGGCTAACGAGCTTTATGGAAATAAGTGAGTGAAGAGTCACAGCCTGGATCAAGTAACAAGGAGCTAGAAGAGGCATCTATTGGGAAAGTTCATGGGACATGACCATAACATCCTTTGCAAAGAAGGGGATTGGTGTTTTCACTTGGACTATGAGGACAAAGCCACATATGTAATCCGTTTTGTGTAAAGAAATATATTTTCTAGTAAATTTTTTCTAATGGAATTGAATTCAGAATCAACGCTTCTCTTTTTGCATTTCATTCCTTTGCATTGCATTTCATGTATTTGCATTACATCACATCATATGCATTTAAGTCCATAGAGAGAGCGTAATTAGTTAAAATTATCAGATAGAAGAGAGAAAGAGAGAAGGAAAAATCTAGAAACGTAACACCGTTATGGTACACGTTCCAAGACAAAGAAAATGGATCAAAGACTTGAACAGTTTCAAAGAGACACGCAAGACCAGATGCAAGCGCAATTGGCAAAGCTCTAACAAGAAATGAGAGACCAAATGTTGGAAGCTCAAAGGAACATGATGGCTCAAATGGCCCAGATGTTGAACAGGGCGATAGAAAAAAGAAAGGGTCTCATAATTAATGCTGAAGATAATGAGGACTTTCCTTGGGGTTTCACCCCACCGCATGTGCAAACACAACCGGAGGAATATCCTCGAAGGCCATCTGTCACTATTAGGCCTCAACAAGGGCAAAATGACACTAGAGTGACCATGAATTTCCAAGTTGGCACAAGATCCAACGTAGGAGATAACCCTGCTAATCTTGTTATCCCTGACTTAGATATAGCAGAGAAGGAAGAGATAAGAATTGAATCTTTAAGGCAGTTGGAAGATCGTTGCAAATGGTTGGAAGAAAAGTTCAAGGCTTTAGAAAATGCTGATAATCACCACGGAATTGATGCTAAAGACCTGAGCCTGGTTCCAGACTTGGTGCTTCTTTATAAGTTCAAAATGCCAGAATTTGAGAAGTACAATGAGACCAGCTGCCTTGAAGCCCATATCATTATGTTCTGTAAATGGATGACTGGCTATGTTAACAATGATCAACTCTTGATTCATTGTTTCCAAGATAGTTTAGTGGGGGCAGCATTCAGGTGGTACAATCAACTTAGCCGTGCTAATATTAGCTCTTGGAGGGACCTAGCCCAAGCCTTCATGAAGCAATACAATTATGTCACATTCATGACGCCTGACAGAATCACCTTTCAAAACATGGGAAAGAAGTCAAATGAGAGCTTTAGGCATATGTGCAAAGATGGAGGGAGGTTGCCATGCAAGTTTAGCCACCACTCTTAGAAAAGGAAGTTACAATGCTCTTTATCAATACCTTGAAAGCTCCATTCATCAATCATATGATAGGAAGTACTACCAAAAGCTTTGCAGATATAGTGATGGCAGGGAAAATGATTGAAAATGCCATAAGAGGTGGCAAGATTGAAGCAGGGGAAACCATTAAAAGGTTTACTCCTAGAAAAAAGGATGACGAGGTGAATAATACGAGTACATACAACAAAGGGTACTCGAAGGAAATTACTGTTAGCCAGGAAAAAGTAATTACGGTTGGACAACAAGGGTCGACAAGAAAAGAATCAGGCGCACGACAAAATTTAGAAAAATTGCAATTTACGCCAATCTCAATGACGTATAAAGAGCTATATGAAAGTTTGTTTGACGCGCATGTGGTGTCCCCATTTTATCTAAAGCCGTTACGGCCCCCATATCCTAAATGGTATGACTCGAATGCTCAATGTGACTATCATGCAGGAATAACGGGTCACTCAATTGAAAAATGTACTACGTTTAAAAAGTTGGCTGAAAGGTTCATTAAAATGGGAATTGTGAAGTTCAGCGATTCATCAAAACCTGATCACTTTAACGGGGCAGTAAATGCGATAATTGAAGGATGAGACAAGAAGGTTACGACTCCTTGAAGAAATCAAAAGTGAAGAGGGAACCAGGAAACGAAGTTTCCAAGCCCTTACATACTTTGGAGTGTTTTGAATAATGGGACTGTGGAAAAGATTTATGTATTTTTAGAGCTAATCTAGAGTAATATTCAAAACATGCTTGTTGCCTTAAGCCTAGAGGCAATAAGAACCTTTTTGTGAAATAGGCTCGTGTCCGAAATTTTATTTCAATAAAATGCATCTTTTTAGCAAATATTCTTTTATTCTTTCCATTTCATATTGTACAAACAATTGTTCTTAGTTTTTTTTCTTTTTTTTGGACTTTCTTTTAAGTATTCTTTCATTCTTCATTCATGACCATACATATAATCATTCTTTGAATCATTTATTCTTTGGAATCTTACTTCGAACCTACAATAAGGTCTCCAGATATCAACGACGTGAGCAATGCTGCTACTGGCTTAGAGTCTCCTTTCAAGTAAGATATGTGTCTAGAGGGATCTTAGGATTTTGAAAATGACAGAGATTGTAACCTATCTTCTGATTTGTTAAGGATGGTAGAACATGATGAAAAATAGATCCTACCTTACATAGAGTCAGTGTACATTACGAGCTTAGGAAAGGGGTGAAGATCGAAGCCCAGCTCACCATAGAAATAAGGCAAGACATCATTGAGTTATTTTCATGAATTCAAAGATGTTTTTGCACGATCATATCAGGACATGCTTGGACTACTGAGACGCGAGTACGTTGAAATCCTAAAAGAGATCCATAAGGATATCAGAAAGACACATGCTAATGGTTTTACAATAGTCAAGCTAATCATGAGGTTTGGGTACTGTTAATCTACATAGAAGGGGATGGTATCAGTTATGCCGTATTTAAGATGACAAGATTCATGTGCCTTCTCCATTTCTTCACAAATTTTCCATATGTGGGGCATGGATGTGATGGGGCCAATTTTGTCAAAAGCTTTTAAGCCAATATCGATTCATTGTCGTGGTCGTCATTTACTTCACTAAGAGGGTGTCGTGGTCGACAATCATCAAATTTTTTTAAAAAAAAAGGATCAGATGCCAGCAAAGAATACCAGAAAGGATCATGTTTAATAATGCATAACTGTACAATGTCAACGATTATGGTTTGCTCAAAGATCAGCCAGCATATCATAGTACAGTAAAGGTTGTCAAAAGAAAAATACAAAAAAATCTGAAAGATGATCGAGACTTGTAAAGATTGGCATAAAGAAATAACTATTTATCTTCTATGATTGTCGAACGTTGGCCAGGACTTTTGTCGGGGCAACATTTTACCCATTGGTTTATGGAATGGAAGCATTTTTGCCAATTGAGCCTAATCGAAGAAAAGGTTAAAAGTTATCCCTCACGGTCAGATGATCCAAGCTTACGACAAAGAGGTTTATCCTAAAGAATTCCACGAGGGGAACATGATCTTTCTTTTACAAAAGGATTTTAGAGAAAAACATATGTCAAACTGGGAAGGACCTTATATTGTAAAGAAGGCCGATTCTGGAGGAGCATTGATATTGACTGAGATGGATGCCAAAGACTTGCCCAATCAGGTGAATTTAGTTTCAGTCAAGAAGTATTTTACCTGAAAAGGGAAAGGTCAAGGTGAAAACCCACAAAGGGTGCCTTGAGTTCAAATTTAAAAAAAAAAAAAAAAGAAGGAGAGGCCAAGGCGAAAACCCGCAAAGGGCGCTTTGAGACCAAAGGGGTTTTAAGCCGAAAACCCGAAAAGGGCGGCTCAAATTTTGATCAAAGATAGGGCATGTGGTAGTCTTGCTATGCCTGAATTAACAATGAAGAAGTATGCTACATCTTAGGGCATTGACAAAGTATTTCGGATTCTCTAAATACGTATTAAGCTCAAAATGGTCCTCAAGAAGCTTGTACAGAGAAGCTCATGTTGCAATATATGGAGCACGTAGCATCTATCTTATCCATTTTTAAATTTGCTATCTTTGATTACTTTTTTCTTTTCAAAGATACACCTCAATCAATTTTCTTCTATAGCCTTGGCTATTTTTGCTTACTTTATTCTTTTCAAGATACACCAATCAATTTCCTTTTATTGCCTGGGTTATCTTTGATTAACTTATTTGTTTCGAGCTATGCTCTTGATTAATTACTTTCATGTCCATTATTATGATCTTTTTCAAGCATTTTATATTGAAATAATGATTAATGGACTAATAATACTTTCATAAAAGAAGTTTCATATATTACTCTGGAAGCTTCTAAATAATATGAGAATCTGAAATAGGACTATTGTTTAGAACTCATCAAGCCTAAAAGTTTGGAAATATTGAAAGATGATTATCTCTTTTTGATTTTTATTGGTTGGACAAAAGGCAAGACAATTTGTCAAGTGATACCATTTCGACAAAATGACGAGCAATGTCAAGTGTAGAAGGGGATCATTCTTGAGAAAAGAAAAAGATTCCCTACATTCATGCAAATTTCAGGCACATACATCAGGTCATTATACTCAGGGAATGGTGTAACTGATCAAATTGATACAAATTTCATACCTCTGAGTGGTAACAAGATGAATGGAGGAAACGAATGTTATTCCTCTGAAGTTGTAGTGGGAAGTACAAACTTTATGTCTCGGAAGGTAAAGTGGAAGGGACTCTAAATTACAGCAGGGCAAGCTTGCTGAGAAAAGTATGATCGTTTTTTTGGGTTTTCTGTCAAAGATCCCAGCTGAACGAGAAAGCATGGTAATGCGTCAGTGATAGAACCTTGATGAACTATGAGTAATGACAACCCAAACATTAAAAGGGATCATTCTCATGCATTTATGTAAATATCATTCATACACTTCCAATTAGGAGCATTTGATTCGTTCTGATCATTGTGTCCTAATTGTTGTACATTAAAAAAAAAGAGATCACTCTCATAACATTCTGCATTCATGCGAATGTCATCCCTAATATCATTTAGTTAGGAGCATTTGATTCATTCTAATCATTGTATCCTAATCATTTTACATTTAAAAAAGGGATCATTCTCATGACATTTTGCATTCATGCAAATGTCGTCCATAATACATTCAAGTTTACAGGACATATCCCCCAAAAGACGGTGTAGCAACATCGGCCAATTCCCCAGTCCTATCTCCCTGATCAGTAGGGGAATAGGTTGAAGATTGTAGATCTTGTCACCCTAAGCAGTAGTGGAACAAGATCGAACGACGAATTTTATCTCCATGAAGCAGCGAAATAGATTTAAGCCATCAGTCTTATCTCCCTCAAGATGGTAGTGGAGCAGACTAAAGATTGAAGTCTTCTTAAGATAGTAAAGAAGAAAATTGGAAAGTTCAGAATTTGTTCCCTCGAGATGGTAGTGGAGCAGACTGAAGATTGAAGTCTTCCTAAGATAGTAAGGAAGCAAATTGAAAAGTTCATATTTTGTTCCCTCGAGATGGTAGTAGAGCAGACTGAAGATTGAAGTCTTCCTAAGATAGTAAAGAAGCAAATTGGAAAGTTCAGATTTTGTTCCCTCGAGATGGTAGTGTAGTAGACTGAAGATTGTAGTCTTCCTGAGATAGTAAGAAAGTAAATTGGAAAGTTCAAATTTTGTTCCCTCGAGTTGGTAGTGGAGTCGACTGAAGATTGAAGTCTTTTTAAGATAGTAAGGAAGTAAATTGAAAAGTTCGGATTTTGTTCCCTCGAGATGGTCGTAGAGCAGGCTGAAGATTGAAGTCTTCTTGAGATAGTAAGGAAGCAAATTAGAAAGTTTAGATTTTGTTCTCTCGAGATGGTAGTGTAGCAGACTGAAGATTTAAGTCTTCCTAAGATAGTAAGGAAACAGACTGAAAATTTCAGATTTTGTCCCCTAGAGATAGTAGTGGGGCAAACTGAAGATTGTAGATCTTATCTCCCTAAGCGGTAGTGGAGCAGATAGAATTTGACAAATCTTATCTTCTTGATGTAGCAAGGGAGCAAATTTTAGCCACTAGATCTTATCTTCCTGAAGTTGCAGGAAGCAGATAAAAAATGTCACCCTTGCCTCCCTGAAGTTGCAGCGGAACAGACTGAAGACAGCAGATCTTATCTTTCTAAAGTTGCAGGAAGCGGATCGAAGATATTAGCCTGCCTCCCTGAGTTTGTAGCGGAGCAGACTGAAGACAACGGATCTTATCTTCCTGAAGTTGCAAGAAGCAGATCGAAGATATTAGACTGCCTCCTTGAGTTTGCAACAGAGCAGACTGAAAATAGCAGATCTTGTCTTCCTGAATATTATAGTGAAGCAAGATCAAATATACTAGTCTCACTTTCCTGAAGTTGCAGTAGAATAAGATTAAAGCTACAGATTCAATCTCCTTGAAGTTGCAGTTGGGTTAGAGACTACTTGAAGAAGATGAGGATCAAGAAGTTAAGGCTCGGTAAGACTGGGCAAAATTAGTCCTTTTATAGTCGTTGCTACATTCTCGTTACACGACAATGAGCAAAGAGGGGCAGCTGTAATAGGCCAATTTAGCCCGGGCCCATACAAAAAATAATAAACCCAAAATAATAAAACAAAATCCAAGTCCAGCCAAAATATATCATTTGGCCCGATCGGAATGACCCATTAAAAGATTGAAGGTCCATCTACAAGCTTGACGTATATGGGAACACAATATTCAAGGATATGCAATCTTAGATATGATATGCAAATCTTAGATATGATATGCAATCCTAGAAGATATGGTATGCAATCTTAGAAGATATGGTATGCAATTTTAGATATGATATGCAATCTTAGAAGATATGGTATGTAATCTTAGAAGATATGATTTTGTAATCTTAGATATTTAATTTGTAGATACCTTTTAATCTTAGCCGTTGATGTAATTGATCTGTACCATTGGATTTGGGGAGGCTCAACTATAAATAGAGGCCTCTCCCTTCGTTGTAAAGGACACTTGAGTTTTTGAGTAATAAAAATTCTTAAGAGCATTCACTCAAATTTCTCTCTCTTTTGCGTTCTTATTTTCTGTGGCTTGTTCTTATTTTGTTCTTCGCTCATCTTAATTTCTTTTTGAGTTGCTTCCGTTCGAGTTAGTTTTTGGTGGAGGAATTTTGTCGAATCCTCATATTGCGGGAGTTAGGTTGACTTATGCGTTTTTTTTTAACTTTTTTTATCCATTTAATTGCTTAATCATTATTTATTCATTTATTTTAATTACTTTAAATTTATTTTAATTTCAATTTTTTATCCAAAACTTTATTTTTTAAAATAAGACAATATTTGACATTTGGAGTTTTGATGGAATCGTGCCCTAACTTACTAGGCTTCGATTTTTCTCATTAAGTTTAAATGATCAAATACCTTTTTTGGAATTAAAATATATGATTTTCAAATAAAAAACCTATCTTGGGAATTTAAGATGTGGTGTCCTAACTCATTGGATGCGACATTTTGTCATCTCGAGGCAAGGATTTCTAAAAAGCAAAGGATATTCGGTGTTTGGAAAATTCGAAAGATCGTGCTCTAACTTACTGAGTTTCGATTTTTCTTTTAAAATCCAAATAATTGAATGTCTATTTAAAATTAAAGAACATAAGTTTTAAAAATCAAAAGGATCGTGTTTTAAAATATTTTCAAATTTTTGACATTAGGACATTAATTAATCAATTAGGTACCAAATTTTGGGCGTTACGAGGGTGCTAATCCTTCCTTGTGCGTAACCGACTCCTGAGCCTGTTTTCTCGAATTTTGTAGACCAAAATCATTATTTTAATAAATCAAAATGTTTTATTGAAATGATTAATCTCAAGGTGACCCGATCACGCCTTGAAAAAGATTGGCGGTGACTCCATTTTCGTTTTTAAAGTCGACCCCCGTTTTTATAACAAAAACTTAAAAAATGGTTTCGACAGGTTACATTAAAAAATGAATGTGGTTTTCTCACTAAGTATGAAAATGACTTGAGAATTAATTTATGGCTTTTTGAATTATTAATTAATTAATTGAAGCCCAAAATGAATTTAAATTAATTGATCATTGTGAATCCAATTGAGTGTAGAAAATTAAATATATTTTCTCACAGATTCTTTTATGGTAATAATCATGATTTTAATGAAATTAGAATTGGGTTGAGAAAATGATTTAATTGAGAAATTAATTTATTTAAATTAATTGAACAAATGATATTTAATTTGGGAAATAGAAAAAAACATGTACTGGGTTGTAATGGTTATATTATATTATTTAAATTATTTTTAACTTTTTGTCATTTTGAATTTTGGGACCTATCTTTGTTCAATCTTTGATGGCTATTCAGCTATAAATACTTGCATTCATTGTTGGTGCGGGAGATAAAAATAAATTTATGATAAATTAACGAAGGCTTTAAGGTGTGTATCAGTATCACTTTTTTTAATATTCTATTCGCTCTCTCTTATATTATGGTGTGTAAAAGAATTACTGGCAAATAAATCTCAATGATGCAATAAAGTTCAATGATTGTCTATGTTTTGCACTGACGGAAAAAATCCACTATGCATTGAGTGGAGCATAGCAAGGATATCAATTTCTATAAAAAAATTTCTGCCGTAATTCTTTATAGAACAATCTAGGAATATAAAGGAGAATAAAAAGAAATTTTTTATGTGTTTTTTTGGTGTGTCAGGCAAATGAAATTTGGCTCTTATAAAACTTTATAGAACAATCTAGGAATACAAAAGGTTGTGCGAGAATAGAAAAAAAACATTTGATGTGTTTTTCTAGTGTGTCAGGCAAATGAATTTTGGCTCACATTTATAGGAGTTCTTATGTCTCTTCATAGGAACACAACTATCTAAATAGATATATAGTCACATCTTTTAACAATAAACAGGATTATTCAATAGATGTGTCCTTGAATAATCATGATTCATTGTTAATAATAAATCGATATAATTTTTGGATTTAAGAGACATAATTCATCACCATGAAATGTGATAACTCTTAGTTAATAACCAAGTGATATAACTTTTGATTATTTATAACTTTTCATTGGCTACTATTAAAACACTATATATATATTGAAAATGTTCCAACATTCATTCCTCATCCATTCATTGTTGGCTTTGTACTCCCATTTTTTTTGGCTGATATAGAGAGTTAGGAAAAGGCATCAAGTTATAACTGGGACAACTTGAAAAAGGTGTTTAGTAAGGCTGAAAAGTAGTCGGAAGTGTTAGGGAAAAAAATATTAAGGTATGGCTATTATGCTATGGAGTGTCCACCTATGCATGGTGCCTCAAAACATTTTAAAATATCACTAAACATTGGGGTCAGTTCGTTGATCCCTTTACTAGGGAAACATTATGGTTATCACCAATTAGATGCAACAGATTTAAAGTAGATTTAGCGTCGGCAATAATTAGTCTAAGGTGAGAGTGGTGGTGGTGGAACAAGTAATATTGGGGCTACGAGTTGAGGGCCAAGAGGAGGCAGTCATAGAATAGTTGGCTGCAATTGTAGGTAGGCAATGATTTAGAGTGGGTATGGAGGCATTGTGGGTGATGTAGTTGCCATTTGACTTTGCGGTGCAATTGCAAGTCTTTTTTGCATATCTTGGCATTGATTTTGTTGTAAATTCTACTTAATTAATCAAGAGTATAGATTGTGTTTTACGAAAAGACAAATGGAGTCATTGTTAATGTATGACTTGGTCAAAGCAATTATGAGAAACTTCATTATAAAATTTAGATTCTCATACCAATTTTGATAGACTTCTGGTAGTGGGATTTTTTTTTTTTAATGGGAGGGCACCTATATGTGAATTTTTGACATTGAAATCATTGGTACACAATTTTCAAATACTATGTTTATAACATGATTCTATTTGCTTGACGAGCTCCACTTGGTAATTTTCTACGTCATTATCATGAAAGCAAGCAACAAAACTGATAAATATAATAATGAGTTAAAAACTTCCACTAATTGAGAGGTAAAAGCCGATGGGGGATCATTCTACTAATCTTGTGTTTTTTTTTTCTTAATCTTATTCAAAATATTTCAATATTTTTATAAATTTTAAGGTGGTTTTGTATTAGTATCGTATTTAATATTATTAAGTGAATATATCTAAAAGACCATACCTTTATATTATATTTTCAAAATATGAAACAACTTATTTATTTTACAAATAAAAATATTGGAAATCTATTTTAATCCTTTTGACTCGTTAAAGCTTACAATTTATTACAATCCTACATCCAAACAAAATACAAGTCCCCTGCTATATGGTCTAAAACCCTTACCATAATTTATTACAAAATAAAAATAAAAATAAAAGCATATCGCAAGTTAGAATTTAAATTGTGATAGATGTGGAAAAAAAAAGTAGAAATCACAAAATAGGTCAGGACCTTATTATTATTATTATTATGGGTTAAAATATTTCATTAGTTCTTGTATCATCCATAAATTTAGAATTTATTCTCTATATTTTTAATATGTTTAATATTATTTTATTTTATTATTTATGTAGTATATAGTAAAGTTAAGTTATTTATTCATATTTTGTTTATATGTTTAGAAATTATTTGCATACTTAGCATTGATAGTTGTTCTTTTCCTTTTCTGAAAATAAGGCAATATCCTAATACAATGTTAATTATGAGTTATGTTAAAATGTTATTGAGACACTCAAGTAGAAAATATCATTTTCATGAATGAAATTAGATTTTAAAATTTCTAATCACAAGATTCCACCAGGGTGTCGTTGAAATTTTGTGTTTTGAAAATAAATTTGTTCTTCATTCGTAATAAAATGATTATATAACAAAAATATTTTTTTTACATATCAAATTTAAATTTATTATGTCAAAATTATGAATAACACATGATTAATGGTACCGTTTTATTAACGGGTGTCGTGAGGGTGTTAATACATTCTTCACACGTAATCGTATTTTCAAACTCGAGTTTTATTTCGTAGATTAAAAATTATCTTTTGATATATATTAATTTGATTTTAAAATTTTATTAAAAAGATATGTTTTATGTGGACAATCACAACTCCATTTTTTTAAAATTCTCCTAATAAACTTTAAAATATTAATCGGTAATTGTAATATTTATTTAGTTACATCTATTAAATGAGTTTTTCTTTTAATTTTAAAATGATACACTAATAAATTTAATAGAAAAAACTTAACAATATTAACAATGGAATCTAATTTTAAAATTTAAAAAGTAAAAATAAAATCTGAAAATAAATGTAAAAAAACTAAATTTTAAATTTCAAATATGTCAATAATATATATACCGATGGTAAATTTTAAATTTATTTTATCCATAAAGGCTCAAAAGGCATTCAAATCCGTACATTTGCCTATATATATAAAGCCCCTTGTCTAACTACCTTGGAAGGAACTACCTGCTTGAAAATCACAGCTGAGCTTTTCCAAACTATGTCCATTTCCATCTCCACTCAAGTTCAATGTTTACTTGGAGATTTCCACTCTAGAAGGTTGTTGATGCTGCATGCCCCACCTTCTCCGACACCGACTATGGCAGCTCCTACGAACCCGGAAACCAACCATCCTTACACCGGAAACAACAGCTTTGATGCAAACGTTATTATGGTTATGTCAGTCCTCTTGTGTGCTATAATGTTCACTTTAGTACTCAATTCTATCATTAGGTGTGTATTAAGGTGTTCAAGTTTACTAGCCTCAGGATCCGGAGCCAGTACCTCAGCTCAACCACCAAATAGAGGGATCAACCGAAAAGCCTTAAAGACCTTTCCAACAATAAATTATTCGGCCGACTTAAACATGCCTGGCTTGGACTCCGAGTGTGTCATATGTCTATCGGATTTCAAACCAGGTGACCGCGTTCGGCTTTTACCGATGTGCAACCACGGATTCCATGTCCAGTGCATCAACAAGTGGCTGAGCTGCCGCTCCTCTTGCCCGAAATGCAGGCACTGCCTCGTCGAAACATGCCAAAAGATTGTTGTTTTTAGCAGCCAAGTTAGCTCATCGCAACCTACTCCTGTGCAGGAAACCGCTGCGGCCATAGGCACCGGTCGAGCTTGAAGCTTTGGTGCATAGCCATAGGTGAATTAGTTGCCAAAATACCATACAACAAGTAGTGTAAAGTTAAGCAGTAAATTTGTGCACAGTTTGAAATCTGTTACTGCTAGGCTCTATTTTTTTGATATTTTTTTTATGTAGCTGGGGATAAGGAAAAGTATTGCAAATAAAAGATTTAAATATTGGTATATTCCATCAGGAATCAACTGAATTGAACCTATATTCTATTTATTTTTACCTGTTTTTCCTACATTTATGAAAAACACATCATAGTGAAAAGTAGGGAATGCAAATAACTGATACGAGAATAATAATCACTAAAAATAGCATAAAGTCTCCACGGAGGAAACGCAACCAATTATAAAGCACAAATGAACTAAATAAAAATAATAATAAAAAATGTTGAAGGAATTTAGATTTTGGACCCTCAACGAAAGGTATTATTCCACTAGGGGAGCTCCTTAATTAATGGTTGGTGTAGAAACGACATGCAAGCTCACGGGTGAAGTGTCATTATTGTTACAAAGATTAATCATGAAAAGTGCACTTGCAAGGAATTGAACTATGAATCGACACACTCCACTGAGAGTGGGACAATACCTTTTGTTGAGAATTTGACACTTAACTCCCCTCAACAGAAATTATAATTGACTCATTAAATTAAAATGCACATATAACAATTGCACATGATGAGATAGGAGACCTACACATGACAGTTACATATAATGAAACTTGAATTTAGATACTCTAAGACCCAATATTGCAACCTTTATTAACAATATCTAAGACCCAATATTTCGGCCTATATTAACAATACCAAAGTTTCATTAACTCTATCACTAGTTTTTAATACAAAAATAAAGGATGGGAGGTCACAAATATATTTAATTTATTTTTAACATTTTATGTATCTAGAAAGTTAATAATATGTCTTCTTATTCATATTCAAATATGTACAGGATATAAGTTGTTTTTTAATAAAAAAAGTGATAAAATGTTATCTAGAGTTAGAATCCGAACCAGTATCACCTTAAAATGTTTTTCTAATATCACTACCATACTTGATATCAAATCTTTTCAAAAATGATCAGACTTTGTGAAAAATATAACGTCGGTAATTATAAATATATCGCAAAGAAAAGAGAAATAAAAATAAAGAACACAGATTTTACGTGGAAACCCTTTCGGGAAAAAAACCACAGGCAGAGGAGAAGAAAATTCACTCGAAAATAATTACGAGAGGAATAGACTATGTCTATTTATAGGCTTGTAAAGCTATATTCTAATAGGAGTGTAGTAAGATTGAAACACCTTATTCTAATCAATATAAAATAGATGGAGTTTAATAAGGTTTAAAAACCTTATTCTAAAATAAATAAATAAAAAAAGTGTAGTTCTATATGGATTTTACTTTTATTTTATTTTACCACTGTATTTTATTTAAATAAGGATTCAGGTCACTTAATTCTAACAATCTCCACATTGAGACGAATTCTCAATGAACAAGTTCTTCATCGCGAACTCTCAACGAATAAGTTCTCCACCTCTTCCATAAAACCCCTTAAGGGTTTAACTTCAACAATGAACACCAACCAAGTCTAAGCAATGCTCAAACTTGGTTATAGGAAGTGACTTAGTCATCATATCTGCAGGATTTTCATGAGTACTAATTTTGCTCACAACAATATCACCACGAGCAATAATATCACAAACAAAATGATACCGAACATCAATGTATTTTGTTCTCTCATGAAACGTTTGATCTTTTATAAGGAAAATTGCACTCTGACTGTCACAAAATACTGTACTAATTTGAAGGTCTTCATTGAGTTCACTAAAGAGTCCTTTTAACCAAATAGCTTCTTTACAAGCCTCAGTAATTGCCATGTATCAGCTTCAGTGGTAGACAAAGCGATTGTAGTTTGCAAAGTGGCTTTCCAACTGATTGCATAATCTCTAATTGTAAAGACATACCTGTGAGAGATCTTCTTCTATCAAGGTCTCTAGCAAAATCAGCATCAACATACCCAATGACTCCATCTTTAGTTCTTCCAAACTGTAAGCAAACATCAGTAGTACCTCGTAAGTATTTTAAAATCTACTGAACTACTTTCCAATGTTCTTTACTGGGATTCGTAATGTATCTGCTAACTGCTCTGACTGCATATGATAAATATGGACGTGAACAAACCATAGCATATATGAGAGATCCCACTGCACTAGAGTATGGAACATGTGACATGTACTCAATCTCATCATCTGATTATGGAGACAAAACCGATGAAAGTCTGAAATGGGCTGCTAAAGGAGTACTAACAACTTTAGCACTCTGTATATTGAACCTGTAAAGAACTTTCTCAATTACCCCTTCTGACTTAGGTTCAGTTTACTTACTTTTCAATCTCTGAGAATCTTCATACCAAGTATCTTCTTTCCTGGTCCCAAATCTTTCATCTCAAATTCTTCACTTAGCTGGGCTTTAACCTTTCTTATCTCTCATTTATCTTTTGCTGCTATTAACATGTCATCAACATAAAAAAGTAGATACACAAAAGAACCATCACTGTTTTTCTTAAAGTAAACACAACTGTCAAAGCTACTTTTTTTTGAAATCATGAGAAGTCATACAGGAATCAAACCTCTTGTACCACTGTCTTGGTGGCTATTTCAAATCGTAAAGGGACTTTTTCAGCAAGAAAACATAGTCCTCTTTTTTGATACTGTAAAATCCTCTAGTTGTTGCATGTAAATATCCTCCTCAAGTTCTCAATGCAAAAATGCAGTTTTTACATCTAACAGCTCAAGCTCCAAATCATGCATGGCCACAATACCAAGCAAAGCTCGAATCGAACTATGCTTGACAACTGGGGAGAACACATCTGTGAAGTCCACTCCTGGAATTTGACTGTAACCCTTTGCAACAAGCCTTGCTTTATATCTGGGTTTTTCAACTCCTAAAGTCCTTTCTTTCTTTTTAAACACCCATTTACAACGAACAATCTTTTTACCTTTAGGAAGTTTCACAAGATCCAATGTTCTATTTTTGTGGAGTGATTCCATCTCTTCTTCCATAGCAAACATCCACTTTTTTGAGTTTTCACAGCTAACCGCCTTAGAATAATTAGATGGCTCTTGGTTTGCATCTATATTTTCAGCCACATTTAAAGCATAAGCAACTAGATCAGCCTCGGCATACTTATTTAGAGGTTTAATTTCTCTTCTAGTTCTATTTCTGGCGATAGAGTATTGTGGTGAAGAAGCAGCTCTATTCTTAATTTTTGTACTGGCTTGAGGAGTCGACTGTGTATTAATCTAATGCTCCACCTGTTTTTGATTTTCTTTATTGGAAGATTCTTAAAGAGATAAGTTAGGTAGCATAGCAGTTTCATCAAAAACAATATCTCTGCTAATTACAACTTTTCTATTTCAGGACACCATAACTTATACCCTTTTACACCAGCTTTATAACCAAGAAAAACACATTTAATGGATCTCGGTTCCAATTTTCCATTATCAACATGAACATACGAAGGACACCCAAAGATATTTAAATCAGAATAATTAGCAGGATTACCAAACCATACCTCTTGTGGAGTCTTTTTCTCAATGGTAACAGATGGAGATCAGTTGATCAAAAAACATGCAGTAGAGGCTGCTTCGGCCCAAAATGACTTTGGTAAGTTGGCATTTGACAACATACATCGAACCTTCTCCATGATCGTTCTTTTCATTTGTTCTGCAACACCGTTTTACTGTGGAGTATGACGAACTGTCAAGTGCCTCACGATCCCTTCTGACTTGCACAGTTTATTAAACTCATCGGAACAAAACTCTAAGCCATTGTCTGTGCGAAGGTATTTTAGTTGTTTTCCCATCTTTTTCAATCATATTTTTCCAAGACTTAAATGCGGGAAACACATCGTTTTTCTGCTTCAGGAAGAACGCCCAAACTTTTTTGGAAAAATCATCAATAAAAGTTAGCATATAATTAGCTCCACCTCTCGAAGGCACTCTTGATGGCCCCAATAGATCAGAATGAATATACTCCAACATTCCCTTCATGTTATGGATTCCTCTGGTGAATCAAACTCTCTTTTGCTTCACAAAAACGCAGTGCTCACAGAACTTCAGTTTGCAAATTCCTTGCCCATCAAGAAGTCCTCTTTTGCTCAATTCTGTTATGCCATTCTCTCTCATATGCCCTAGGAGCATATGCCAAAGTTTAGTAATATCATCATCTGATAAGGAAGAGGAAGCGACAGCTGCATCACCAATAACAGTAGAACCCTGCAAAATATATAACTTGGCAGTATTTCTCTGCCCTTTCATCACAACGAGGGAACCTTTGGAAATCTTCAAAACCCCACTTTCAGTTGTGTATTTATACCCTTTTGAATCAAGAGTACTTAACAAAATTAAATTTCTTTTCAATTCTGGAACATGTCATTCGTCACTAAGTATTCTAACAACTCCATCAAACATCTTAACTTTAATTGTTCCAACACCTGCGATTTTACGCAAAGCATTATTTCCCATTAAAACAACACCTTTAGACACTGTTTCCTATGTTGTAAACCAATCCCGATTGGGACTCATGTGGAAAGTGCAACCCGAATCAAGGATCCACTCATCGCTTACTTTAGAACTGTTGACAGAAGCGACTAGAAGTTCACCATCGCTGTAGACTTCTACAACATCTGCTTCACGTGAATTTTCTGGTTGTTTTCCCTTTTGATTCAGAACCTCCCTTTTAATATTATTTTGTAGCTTATAGCACTCAGATTTAATGTGCCCTTTCTTCTTGCAGAAGTTACAAGTTTTACCTCTGTTTGAATACTTTGATCTACCCTTAGATTTACTGCGAAGATTCCGTTCCTGTGTCCTTCCACGATCATCATCAGCATTTTGATCTTGTCTCCCAAAAACAATGAGACCCTCTCCCTGAGAGTCGGGTTTAACCACAAGATGCTTTATCTTATCATATGAGGTCAAAAAATCATAAACCTCATCAACTGTGAGAGACTCGCGGCTATTTAAAATCGTGTCTCTAAAGGTTGAATAAGACTGGGGCAACAAATATAGTAGAATCAACCCTAGATCTTCCTTATCATACTGAACCTCCATGGCCTCCAAGTTTGAGAGAATTTCTTTAAACACTGTTAAGTGTTCATGCACAAACGCACCTTCCTCCAAACGATGAGCATAAAGACGTTGCTTCATATGCAACTTGCTGGTTAGATTTTTCGACATACATATTTGTTCTAGCCTCTTCCATAATGCAGCGGCGGTCTTCTCCTTCATCACATCCTGCAAAATTTTGTTAGAAAAATGCAGATGTAACTATGTTAACACCTTTCGATCCTTGCGCTTCTTCTCTTCATCCGTCAATATCGAAGGCATCTTATCTACCCCTAGCAGGGCTTCCTCTAAGTCCATCTGTACAAGAACTGCATGCATCTTTATCTGCCACAACACGAATCTGGTGCTACGATCCAACAATGGAATTTCATACTTCAAAGACGCCATTACCGTGATCGAGATGAAAAATTCAGAAGCTCGGATACCAATTTGTGAAAAATATAACATCGGTAATGACAAATATAACGCAAAGAAAAGAGAAATAAAAATAAAGAACACATAGATTTTACGTGGAAACCCTTTCGGGAAAAAAATCACGGGCAGAGGAGAAGAAAATTCACCATGTCGAATTCGAAAATAATTACAAGAGGAATAGACTGTCTATTTATAGGCTTGTAAAGCTATATTCTAATAGGAGTGTAGTAAGATTGAAATACCTTATTCTAATCAATATAAAATAGATGAAGTTTAATAAGGTTTAAAAAAAACCTTATTCTAAAATAAAATAAAAGAAGTGTAGTTCTATATAGATTTTACTTTTATTTTATTTAAATAAAGATTCGAGTCACTTAATTCTATCAGACTTAAATATCATTTTTACTTGAAATCAGATTTGCTAGTTGTAATTAAAGACGTCTCACCAAAAAAATAAATTTGTTATTTATGGTGTTAACGTTATTTATATTAATCGAATTTAGACAACCGAGCACTTCAACATTACCAAAATAATGCAGTCCCTTGAGATGACACCATGTAAAGCAAATCCCACAAAACTCCAAACGTATGAATGAAAAAAAAAACATCCTATTGAGACCTACATTAGAGGAAGTACGAAAATAAAAAAACAAAAAGACCACATTTAAAACACTATAATATCTTCAAACGAGTAATTGAAAAGCACAAATATCAATGGAAGACGAAGGAGAATCCACTAATATACCGTCGAATCAGAATAAAAAAAGTGTAGAAAGAGGTGGGATTTGTTTCATAATATTCACAGCAACCAATTTCGTTGAGGGAGCTGACTAATATCTCATACAGACCCCACTGCCTGCATTTGATTTGCGACGTATGAACTTGGTAAAACTTGAATACGATATGCAAATAATGTAGTAACGATTAACATGATGGGAAAGTGGAGCATTAGCATTTAAGGATTTTATGACTGTATGAGTAATCTATATCTTCCAATACCACCAGAGATGGGCATAATAAAGCAAAACTCTAGGTTAAGAACAGTTCCAGAAAGAATATGTAAACCTATTGTTGCTATAATCAACCGGTGGTCCTGCCTCCACACTCTTTTAAGATCATCCGTTAATGAAAAAAAAAAAAAAAAACCATAAAGAATACGTAAACCTATTGTTGCTATAATCAACCGGTGGTCCTGCCTCCACACTTCTTTTAAGATCATCCGTTAATGAAAAAAAAAAAAAAAAAACTATACCATATAAACATATTTAAAAGGAAACATACTATATAAATTGTGTGAATTTTCACATATTTTATTTTAGTTTAAGTTTCACTGAATATAAATTCTCTCCATATTTATCTTAAATATATTCTGACTATTAATGTATTTATGAATTATTATAATTTATTTTTGATTATTCTTATAATTTACCGTATAATTTCTTAAAAGAATCATAAGACTCTAATGTAAATATACCTAAATTATAACGTAATATATTGTTTTTTCTTTCTTTCTTAGATCAAACTTATAGTACAAACACTACAACAACATAAGTCAATAGTGATGCACCGAGAACTCTCCGGAGATGCAAAATGGCATCATTGTAGAGTTTGGCGACCTGAGTGGCGACGCATCTGCATGCATCATCACTGGGTATGTCTTCTTAGGGTTGGCGATGCAAAACTCACGCGTCTCCATAGCTCAGTCAGTGGAGATGCATCCATTGTGTCTCCACCTCTAGTTAGTGCAGACACATCTGCGCGACGCTATAGCTCAATCTATGGAGACACGAGGCATGCATCTCTATAGGCATGTCAGTGGAGACACATCCATTGTGTACCTCTAATCAAAGGAGACACATTATTTATGTCTCTACTTCAAGTCAGTGAAGACGCAGATGTACGTCTCTATAATTCAGTCTGTAAAGACATGTCATTTGCATCTCTATAACCTTGTTAGAGAAGACGCATTCTTTGTGTCTTTACCTCTAGTCAATGGAGACACAGTGCACCTCTATAGCAAAGTTTGCAAAAAGATGTGGTTTGCATTTCTATTGCTTCTAGTACAATGTTCGGTGGGGCTCGAGTCCATATTACTAATCAATTATTAATAATACAAATAAATAACTAAAAAATATAAGAACCTAGTAATTAAATTAACTTGATATATCAAGTTTCCAAATGTTGCTTGGTTACAAGTCAAGCATCAAAATCTAACATTACATGTCCACAAAATGTCAATCATAACAACAAAAGGAACAAAAAGGAAGTAGGTGATTGTTTTTTAATAGCTCCATTCCAACTCAAGCATATCAAAAAGCACTAGGAAGTTCATGATGTATTTACCAACCTACAATAGTCGTCAATTGTCACATCTTATCTTCACGATCTGTTCCAATATCATCCGAGCATTGCATCAAAGGATCATTAGATGAGAGCAAACCTGTGATAAAATAGCAGTAATCACATTGAATGCCAGAAACAACATGAATTATGTCAAATTATATAAAATAGCACTTACTTCCATTAATTCAGTGCATGGAATCAAAGATTGAATTGATTTTCACATCTCGATCTCGAAGTTCAGTTGAAGATTAGCATATCTCTTGTCATTTTCAGTTTGCATATCTTCAAAATTTTATTTTAAGTCATCATTCTCAGCTTGTACTGTAGTTAATTCCTCATGATTTTCCTACAATTCATTAATCACTTGGTCTTTTGATGTTGTCCCCGCCATTTCTGTGTTTTGTGAGTTTTGCAAAATCATTGGGGTTGCGCCAAGGTTGTATCCTCTCATCCTTCCATGCAAGTTAGGACCCATCACAATTTCATAAACTTCATTTTTGAGGGTTGTCCTCTTTTCTTGCATTATGGGTTCCCTTCTCTTTGAAACAATTTTCTCTAGTTAAGTCAATGCCTCTTGCTATCAAGCAGTATAAACCAACATACTATGTCAAATTATTATATAGTTGTAAAAAAGGAGCATAATTTAGATAATGCAATGTGTCTAGGTCACTTATACATACGTAGAGTTTCTCGGCCCCATGCTCATTTATGAATGTGCCATCATCTTTGTAGTGTTGATAGTGAAAGTGTTCAAGTCGAGAAAGTTCTCTATGCTTCTCTTCCTCCTAGCAAATTATTACTAAAATAATAATGTATAAATATAAGTTTATCGTAAATAAATAGAGCATTACTAATTAAGAATTAAGAAAAACTTACACATATCCAGTTTTGTTCAGCAAAAGACACTAGCCCCGTAGTATGAACAAATTTCAGATGGACACATGATGATGTTCCAATCTTCGACAATCTCTATCAACATTCAAATTAGAAAATAATGTATATATGCGTAGGTACACAAATATGCATTTAATGTACAAACATGTCGTTAACCAGGTAATGAACATCTCCAAAAAAAATCATCTCCAAAAAAATCATCTTGTCAACATCCAGGCTTTACTTAATCTCTATTATTTAATTTCTGTCACATTCAGCCTATACTTGCAAATCATTACGAAAAAACCAACCAGACATTTAATGTCTGTCAACATTCAACCTATACTTACCGATCATTCTTATTTAATGTACAAACAGGTAGTGTTGATAGTGAAAGTGTTCAAGTCGAAAAAGTTCTCTATGCTTCTCTTCCTCCTAGCAAATCATTACTAAAATAATCATGTATAAATATAAGTTTATCGTAAGGAAATAAAGCATTACTAATTAAGAAGTAAGAGAAACTTACACATATCCGGTTTTGTTCAGCAAAAGACACTGGCCCCGTAGTATGAACAAATTTCAGATGGGCATGTGATGATGTTCCAATCTTCAACAATCTCTATCAACATTCAAAGTAGAAAATAATGCATATATGCATAAGTACACAAATATGCATTTAATGTACATACATGTCGTTAACTAGGTAATGAACATCTCCAAAAAAATCATCTTGTCAACATCTAGGCTATACTTAATCTCTATTATTTAATTTTTGTCACATTCAGCCTATACTTGCAAATCATTACGAAAAAATCAACCAGGCATTTAATTTTTTTCAACATTCAACCTATACTTACCTATCATTATTATTTAATGTACAAACAGGTAGTGCTGATAGTGAAAGTGTTCAAGTCGAGAAAGTTCTATATGCTTCTCTTCCTCCTAGCAAATCATTACTAAAATAATAATGTATAAATATAAGTTTATCGTAAAGAAATAAAGCATTACTAATTAAAAAGTAAGAAAAACTTACACATATTGGGTTTTGTTCAGCAAAAGACGCTGGCTCCGTAGTATGAACAAATTTCAGATAGGCACATGATGGTGTTCCAATCTTCGAAAATCTCTATCAACATTCAAAGTAAAAAATAATGTATATATGCGTAAGTACACATATATGCATTTAATGTACAAACATGTGGCTAATCAGTTAGTGAACATTTCCAAAAAAATCATCTTCAACATCCAGGCTATACTTAATCTCTATTATTTAATTTCTGTCACATTCAGCCTATACTCGGAAATCATTACGAAAAAAATCAACCAGGCATTTAATGTCTGTCAAAATTCAACCTATACTTACCGGTCATTCTTATTTAATGTACAAACAGGTAGTGAACATCTCAACAAATAATCTTAATCTATTAATTACTTACATCATGTCGCCAACCTCTCCATTTCTCAACTAAGCATTTCCATTTATCTTCATAAACACCTTTTGGAACTTACTATTTGATAATGTTAAATTAAAAACATACCAAATTTTGAAGAGAAAGTAAAATCAGAAATCTCGTGTGAAAAGTGCCAGTCATTGCACCAATGATGGTGTTGCGTTTGCACAAACATATGCTTTTCATCATTTTTTTATTTCTAAAAAAATAAGGTTTCAATAGGGTTTTAATTAAATAAAATTAAAACCAAAAAATGGCATCAAAATATCAATAAGCGAAGATCTGAATCTATATGGTTTAATCAGAGTGTAGGATAAAATAAATATTCATTCCTTGCCATCCAATAAACTCCAAAAATAAAAAACCTAACAATTTTAAAAAATAAACAAAAAAAGGGGAAATTTTGTAGGTAAGTCCATTTGACACCAAGTGTAACATCCTTAAATCTAGGGGTCTATAAAATTTGTGTACTTGCATGTTATGATGGTTCTGTGTGTTGTTTAAAGGTGTTTAGGGGCCCTAGGGAGGTTTGGGTTCGAGTTTGAGCTCTGGTGATACTTTAGTTTTTGAGCACTTTAGGGGAGGAGATTGTTTGAAGCAAGGCTTAAAAGGGTGTGGGTGTTTTGCTAACACAAGTAGAGTGTGTGGCTTAGTGGTGAAGGCGTCAACATGCATGCAAGGGGGATTGAGGTTCGAATCTTCAGATAGCACTTGGGAGTTTTATTTTTGTACTCAGGCAAGAGAGGTGGCTGAGTGGAGACCAAACTCTATAGGAGAGAGGGGAGACTTGGTAAAACAATTCAAATAGGTGATAGAGAGTGAATGGAGGAGTAAGATAAGGAGAGGATCGTGGGATTTGGGGGTGTGGTGATAGTTGGCCGAAAATGGGAACTTGGGAGGGGTGAAAATTCAGCTAGGGAGATGCTAGGTAGCATATTCGGTCAAGTGAGGGGTTGAGTGCCGAAATTCCATTAGGTTCTTTTGGCTATTTTTTTTTTCCTTTAGCTCAATTTTGTGCATCTTTCTTTTGAGCATTTAGGGTTCCTTTGTAGCAATTTCTTTGTCGAAACCTCAACCTTGCATTTCACTTCCTCTCTTTTCTTTTCAAACACTTACCTTTCCATTGTTGACGGCCAAACACCTATAGCCGAATTGCTCATTCGAATCGGGTTGTTTCTTTATTTTTGCTTGTGCCGAACCTCTCAACTCTTCTTCTCCATCTTTTCTTTTCATTTGAGTGTTAGCCGAACCTATAGAATTTGACCACTCGTGCATTCCCCTTCATCTATTCTCTTCAACTTTCGTCTCCTCTTTTCTCTTTTGTTCTCAACAAAGCTGAAACATTTCCTCTCCTTCATAATCCTTCTACAACTCTTCTCCTTAAGTCGCATATTCCCTTTTGTTCCATCTGAATAATTTTTCTCACTATTTTTGCCTTTAGACAAATTTGGTCTATATGAGACGTAGTGTTCTTTGGAGTGTCGAATCTTCCTTTCACTCGGTTGCAAGGTAAGAGCTTCCTTCTCTTTTATGCGCTCTTTCTCTTTTCTCTCTTAAAGGACCGAAACCCTTGTGGGACAATTGGTATATCGGTGGAACTTTGGTAAGTTAGCCATGGCCGAATAGGGGGAAACATGGTTGGATGTTCTCTATTCTTGGTTTAGTTAGGCCGAAAGGCTGTTTCTTCTTTATTTTAGATCATCATTGCTAACTCGTGTTCTTCTTTAGGAGCTCATTTTCGTGAGGGAGTAAAACTGAACATTCAAGGGTAGCTAAGAATTGCCGTTATTCTTGGTAAGTAGTGTAATATGTGGTCGTTTTCAACCTAAGGTTTATGTCTTATTTTTGGTTTGAGATTAATAGTTAAGGATATGGTTTCATAGGTGCGTAATCTCGAGGTTTAAACCTACACTCGTAACAGGTGTGTAAATTTACACTCTTTGAAATGCATAGCTACAATGATCTGTGAGTCGGCCAAAAGCCGAAAAGCTGGAGAACCGACATCTATGCCCACACGAACGTGTGAGTGCTCGTGGTGGCAAATCGAGATATGGGTAGCAGTGGTAAGGCACATGGTGTGTTATGAGCAATCCTGCGAAATTGAGGTGGTAACGGGGCTAACTGAGCCAAGCGGGCTTAGCGGGCCCAATAGGCTATTCGACCCACGTGGGTGAAATTGTAAGAAAACTATTCAAGGGTAAGTGCGATTGTGGAATTTAAAAACTCGTGACTGAAATCATGCGAAATGGGCAACACGTGAGTGTGGGCCTGTTTGGGCCCAATAGCTTCATAGAGACCCAAAAAGGGTCCCGTGTCGCTCGAGGCTACAGAAGGCCTTCGAAAAGGCTGTTAATGCAAAATTACCAAAATACCATTGATGGGTAAACTACTGGAATACCCTTAGAGGGTAAATTATCAGAATACCCCTAGAGGGTAAATGACCGTTTTACCCCTTATGGTGGGTTAAGAGATATGTATGATATATGATATATGTATATGGTTAACTATTATTTGACATACCGCATACACATATTATTATGCCATGATATGTTGCATGGGATTGGGAGATTGATGATTGGGGAAGTGTAATCTAGTGGCTCTGCCATATATTCCGGCGGCTCTGCCACAATCTGTATAGTGGCTATGCCACACGTATTCTGTTATTCTAGTGGCTTCGCCACAAATTCGGTGATGAGCAGCGTGACTGCCATCGAGGTGTGTAGTGGATGGAGGGTTGATTGTAAAAATCCCCACAAGTGTGTTGGACTGGTATGGGTGGTGTGTAGCAGACGTATTATTAGGTTGGGTTAGGATGCATTGCATGTATTATCTATTTTACCATGCTAATAAGGCTAAGGCCTAGTTTGATTCTGTTGGGCCTCAAGCCAGTTCGCTTCTATTTGGGCTAAGGCCCAGTCTACTTTTGTAGGCTCGGGCCCAATTAGTGACCGATTAGGGGATTACACACTGAGTTCTCGTAACTTACCCTTCTGCTTAATCTTGCAGGTGATCCCCCGCACTGAGGATTTGGAGCTTTGATATACTTCGTGGTGGCCATACATCGAGATTTTAGTAAACTTCCATTTTACTTTACTTTGAGATTTATTTAAATTTGGGTTTAATTTTTTGTAATAAGGCCATTGGACTTAAGGTTTCTTTTAAACTTTCATTTCCGTTATTACTTGTTATTATATGTTTTAATATGAAGATTTTCCTAAAAATTTTGATAACTGTTTTCCAAATCTCACGTTTTCTGCTACTCACTGAATCATATTTCTGTTATAAACAAAATCTTTGGAAACAATGAAAATAATGTTTTTATAAGAAAACTCTAAAAAAATAAAGTCAAAAATTTTCATAAACAACAAAGCTCGAGGTTTCAAAAAAAGATTACAAACTTTTAACGTAAGTGCAAGTTTAACAACCCTTCTATGTGACATGCTAGATCCGATCATAACGTCTAGGCCGGGTTTGTGGGGTTACATTTTGTGGTATCAGAGCTAGGTTACAAAACTCGACTATGGAATGGGTTCAAAAATGTTGTTCAAAGATTGGTTTAAAATATGGTTTATAAAATATACATCCTTTTGGAAGTATGGCACCCAAGACTCCGGCACCAGATCCGTAAGTCTTCTGACTCTGTTTGATAATATGATGAAATGATTTTATAAAGAAACTACTAGAGTTAGTGATAGTATACTGAGACTGTTAGCTTAAAGAGCTAAGACTGTAGAGATTGAGACAATAGGAAATTCGATCCGCGAAAACAACTCTTATACTTGCTTTACATAAAACATCTGTTAATGAACATTGGAAATATATACTGATTCATAAAATTCCTAATCAGATTAACTCGTTTCAGCAACATGAGTACAAGAGGACGTGGACGTGGTAGACGTGGCCGAGGTAGGGGCCAAAATGCTGAGGATGGATCCGAAGCCTCAGGGCATATGCCTGAGATGGAAGCATCTGCATCACCAGTGACCGAAACAGCATCATATGATCGAACTGGAGGTGACGATGCTTTATCTCAAGCTATGCTGCGGGTTTTGGAATAGGTTGCTGGAATAAGCACTGGGTCGGTAGCCCAAAAATTTATTCCTGAGCGACTCCGGTCAAACGGGGCCGAAGTTTTTAGGGGCATTTCTGGTGTGGCCTCAAATGTAGCTGAATACTGGTTAGAGACAGTTGAGCGAATTATGGATGACTTAGACTGCACAATAGAGGAAAAATTGAAAGGAGCAATGTCTCTCCTACGAGATGAGGCATACTAGTGGTGGCTCACAGTGAGGGAAGGTACTCAAGCAGATCGTATCACTTGGGACTTCTTTAAGACAGAGTTTCAGGGAAAATATGTCGGGGCGAGTTGTGTGGACGCCCAAAGAAAGGCATTTCTGAACTTGGTTCAAGGGAATAAATCTGTGGCAGACTATGAGGCAGAGTTTCTCCGCTTAATTTGTTACGCTCGGGGTATAGTCGCAACTGATTATAAGCGCTGTGTTTGGTTTGACAATGGTCTACAAGACGAGCTGCGAGCACTGATAGCTCCGCAGCGGGAAAGAGATTTTGCCATTCTGGTCGAAAAAGCAAAAATTGCTGAAGAGGTGAAATGTACTGGGAGGTAAAACTGAGATAGTGATAGGGGCAAGAATAAGAGAGGTTTTGGGATGTTAGGTTCTTCTGGGGGTTTTCAAAAGAGGCCTAGGTTAGATGGGCCAGTTCAAGCTGGGATGCCAGTTGCTGTGGGTCAGTGGAGACCTTATGTGCAGTGTAGGAAAACACATCCGGGGGAATGTTAGAGAAGATCTGGTGGATGTTTCAAATATGGGTCTAGGGATCATCTAATTGAGGACTGTCCACGGGAGCCTATTAGGGTGCAGACTGTAGGTCAGGGACCTGTGTAGCCAGGGAGAGGTGGTCAACAGCCACCGAGAGGTCGAGGTCTAGCCAGAGGGGGAAATGGGTTTGGACGAGGTCGTGGAGCATCGGGTAGAGGTGTTGGAAATACAAATGCAAGGCAGCCGGGGTTGGTTTATGCAGCTCGGGGGCGAGAGGATGGCGACGCATCAGACGTCATAACCGGTACGTTTCTTATATTTGATGTGCCATTTACAGCTTTGATAGATATTGGATCTACTCATCATATATTGCCTGTACTGTATCTGGACTCTTGGTATGAAATCTGAAATTGCTGCTAGAGAAATGTCTATGATTAGCCCTCTAGGACAATCTATGGTAGTGAACAAGTTGTTTAGGGATGTGCCTCTAGAAGTTCAAGGAGTGGTATTTCCGGCGGATTTGATGGAACTGCCATTCGGTGAGTTTGACCTTATTCTAAGTATGGACTGGCTGGTTAAGCACCGTGCGAACTTGGATTGCGCTGCTAAGCGTATGGTAATAAAGACTCCAAAGGATGATGAGGTGATAGTGGTAGGAGGAAGAAGGGATTATCTATCTCATGTGATTTCAGCATTAAAGGCCGAGAAGTTGGTACGAAAAGGGTATGAGGTGTTTCTAGTTTTTGTCAGTGCATCTAGTACTAAGGAGTTATCGGTTGGGGATGTCAAAAACGTGAAGGAGTTCCCGGATGTTTTTCTTGAACAGCTTTCAAGTTTACCTCCAAATCGCGAGGTCGAATTTGGCATTGAGCTACTTTCGGGAACAGCTCTGGTGTCCATTACCCCTTATAAGATGGCGCCGAAGGAGTTAGTAGAACTAAAAGCTCAAATTCAAGAGCTGTTGGACCGTGGATTTATTCGACCAAGTGTATCTCCGTGGGAAGCGTCGGTATTGTTCGTGAAGAAAAAGGATGGGTCAATGCATATGTGCATTGACTATCGTCAGTTGAACAAGTTAACTATTAAGAACAAATACCCGCTACCAAGGATTGACGATTTGTTTGATCAGCTGCGAGGAGCTTCAGTTTTCTCGAAGAGCAATTTAAGATCGGATATCATCAGTTGAGGGTCAAGGAGGTGGATATTCACAAGACTGCTTTTTGAACTCGTTATGGGCATTACGAGTTTCTGGTGATGCCGTTCGAATTAACTAATGCACCAACCATTTTTATGGATATGATAAACTGGGTCTTTCAACCCTATCTAGACCAGTTCGTGGTGGTATTCATAGATGACATCTTGGTGTACTCAAGGACTGAGGAGGAGCATGATTCGCATCTTCGGGTGGTTCTGCGAATATTGGGAGAGAAGCAACTGTATGCTAAATTTAGTAAGTGTGAGTTTTGGCTGAAGGAAGTGACGTTTTTAGGACATGTTGTGTCTACCGAGGGGATTAGAGTTGATCCTCGGAAGGTTGAGGCCGTGTTAGATTGGAATTCACCGAAGTCAGTGTCAAAAATTTAAAGTTTTCTAGGTTTGTCGGGTACTACAGAAGGTTTGTTGAGGGGTTTTCGTTGATTGCTGCACCTCTAACTAAGTTATTGTGTAAGGGAGTATCGTTTGTGTGGTCAGATAAACAGCAGGAGAGTTTTGAGAAATGAAAAAGATTCTGACTGAAGCGCCAGTATTGATTCAGCCTGAGGCAGGGAAAGAATTTGTTGTTTATTGTGATGCGTCACACACAGGCTTGGGTTGTGTACTGATGTAAGAAGGGAAAGTAGTGGCTTATGCATTTCGTTAACTAAGGCCGCATGAGGTAAACTATCCCACTCACGACTTGGAGCTAGCAGCTTTAGTGTTCACACTAAAAATATGGAGACACTACCTGTATGGGGAAAAGTCGATTATTTATACAGATTATAAGAGTCTGATGTATCTCCTTACCCAGAAGAAGTTAAATCTCAGGCAGCGGAGGTGGATAGAGTTGCTGAAGGACTATGATTACTCGATCGAGTATCACCCGGGTAAAGCCAATGTGGTAGCAGATGCCTTAAGTCGGAAGGTGGTGTTTGAGTTGAGAGCTATGTTTGCTGATCTCAACCTTTATGAGGATGGTAGTTTATTGGCAGAGCTTCAAGTGAAACTGTCTTGGGTTAATCAGATTAAGGAGAAGCAATTATTAGATGAATCGTTGGGTTCTCAACTTTAGCAAGTGAAAAGTGGTGAGATGGTAGATTTTGGGCTGAACAGTAAAGGGATATTATGTTTTCGTGGAAGAGTTTGTATGCCGAAAGATTCTGAGTTAAGACAGATGATTCTGCGAGAGGCGCACAGTAGCCCATACGCTATACATCCTGGTGGGAACAAGATACACCGAGACCTACGTGAATAGTATTGGTGGCCAGGGTTGAAATGTAAAGTTATCGACTTTGTGAGTAAGTGTTTAACTTGTCAGCAGGTGAAGGTGGAACATCAGTTGCCTTTGGGTTAGCTGCAATCGGTGAAGATTCCACTTTGAAAGTGGGAGAGGATAACGATGGATTTTGTTAGTGGGCTACCCCTAACGCCTATTAAGAAAGATTCAGTGTGGGTAATCATTAACCAGTTGACTAAGTCTGCACACTTCATACCAGTTCATACGGACTACTCACTTCAGAAGTTGGCCAAGCTTTATGTGGTAGAGATTATGAGGCTACATGGGGTGCCAATGTCTATCATATCAGACAGGGACTCTAGATTTACATCTCTGTTCTAAAAGGTATTGTATGGAGCTTTGGGTACAAGGCTAGATTTTAGCACAGTGTTCCATCCGTAGACTGATGGTCAGTCGGAGAGGGTAATTCAGATCTTGGAAGATATGTTAAGGGGCTGTGTAATGGACTTCAGAGGTAGTTGGGAAGACTATTTACCTTTGGCGGAATTTGCGTACAACAACAGCTATCAGTCCAGCATACAGATGGCACCTTACGAGGCAATGTATGGTCGTAGGTGCCGTACCCCTACCTATTGGATAGAATTGGGTGAGCGACGATTGTTGGGTCCGGTATTGATCTCAAAAATGGAGGAAAAAATTAAGCTGATTCGAGACCGGTTAAAAGAAGCTGCGGATAGAAAAAAATCGCATACGGATCTGAAGCATAGGGAGATAGAATTTTTAGTGGGGGATCATGTCGTCTTGAAAGTCTCACCTTGGAAAAAGGTATTAAGATTTGGATGGAAGGGCAAGTTGAGCCCCAGATTCATCGGGCCCTATCGAGTGTTAAAACGTATGAGACTAGTTGTTTATCAGCTTGAGTTCCCCTAGAGTTGAATCAGATACATAATGTATTCCATGTTTCGATACTGAGGCGCTACCATTCAGATCCATCTCATATAGTGCCGATGGAAGAAATTGAAGTTAGACTTGACCTATCATTTGAAGAAGAACCCTTGCAGATCTTGGATCGGGATGTTAAAGTGTTGAGGAGAAAGTCTGTTCCGCTAGTTAAAGTGTTATGGCAGGATCACGGTTCTAAAGAAACCACTAGGGAACCTGAAGTGGCAATTCTACAGCAATACCCTCATCTCTTTTAGCCAGGTAAAATTTCAAGGCCGAAATTTTTTAAGGGTGGTAGAATTGTAACATCCTTAAATCTAGGTGTCTATAAAATTTGTGTAATTACATGTTATGATGGTTCTCTGTGTTGTTTAAAGGTGTTTATAGGCCCTAGGGAGGTCTGGGGTCGAGTTTGAGCTCTGGTGAAACTTTAGTTTTTGAGCACTTTAGGGGAGAAGATCGTTTGAAGCATGGCTTAAAAGGAATTGTGGGTGTTTTGCTAACACAAGTGGAGTGTGTGGCTTAGTGGTGAAGGCGTCAACATCCATGCAAGGGGGAATGAGGTTCGAATCTCATAGATAGCACTTGAGAGTTTTATTTTTGTGCTCAAGCAAGGGAGGTGACTGAGTAGAGACCAAACTCTGTAGGAGAGAGGGGAGACTTGGTCAAACAATTCAAATAGGTGATGGAGAGTGAATGGAGGAGTAAGATAAGGAGAGGATCGTGGGATTTGAGGGTGTGGTAATAGTTGGCCAAAAATGGGAACTTGGGAGGGGGTGACAATTCGGCTAAGGGGATGTTAAGTAGCATATTCGGTCAAGTAAGGGGTTGAGTGCCGAAATCCCATTAGGTTCTTTTGGCTATTTTTTTCCCTTTTCCTCAATTTTTTGTATCTTTCTTTTGAGCATTTCGTGTTCCTTTGTAGCAATTTTTTTTCGAAACCTCAACTTTGCATTTCACTTCCTCTCTTTTCTTTTCAAACACTTACCTCTCCATTGTTGACGACCAAACACCTATAGCCGAATTGCTCATTCGAATTGGGTTGTTTCTTTATTTTTGCTTGTGCCGAACCCCTCAACTCTTCTTCTCCATCTGTTCTCTTCATTTGAGTGTTAGCCGAACCTATAGAATTTGACCACTCGTGCATTCCCCTTCATCTATTCTCTTCAACTTTTGTCTCCTCTTTTCTCTTTTGTTCTCAACATAGCCAAAACATTTCCTCTCCTTCATTATCCTTCTACTACTCTTCTCCTTAAGCCGCATATTCCCTTTTGTTCCATCTGAATAATTTTTCTCATTATTTTTGCCTTTAGCCAAATTTGGTCTATCTGAGACGTAGTGTTCTTTGGAGTGTCGAATCTTCCTTTCACTCGGTTGCAAGGTAAGAGCTTCCTTTTCTTTTATGCGCTCTTTCTCTTTTCTCTCTTAAAGGATTGAAACCCTTGTAGGACAATTGGTATATCGGTGGAACTTTGGTAAGCTAGCCATGGCAGAATACAGGGGAAACATGGTTGGATGTTCTCTATTCTTGGTTTAGTTAGGCCGAAAGGCTGTTTCTTTTTTATTTTTAGATCATCATTGCTAACTCGTGTTCTTCTTTAGGGACTCGTTTTCGTGAGGGAGTAAAACCGAACATTCAAGGGTAGCTAAGAATTGCCGTTATTCTTGGTAAGTAGTGTAATATGTGGTCGTTTTCAACCTAAGGTTTATGTCTTATTTTTGGTTTGAGACTAATAGTTAAGGATATGGTTTCATAGGTGCGTAATCTCGAGGGTTAAACCTACACTCGTAACAGGTGTGTAAATTCACACTCTTTGAAATGCATAGTTGCAATGATCTGTGAGTCAGCCAAAAGTCGAAAAGCAGGAGAACTGGCATCTTTGCCCATACGAGCGTGCGAGTGCTCGTGGTGGTAAATCGAGATATGAGTAGCGGTGGTAAGGCGCATGGAGTGTTACGAGCACTCCTGCGAAATTGAGGCAGTAACGAGCCTATGGGTTGTTCGGCCCACATGGGTGAATTTGTAAGAAAACTATTCAAGGGTAAATGCGGTTGTGGAATTTAGAAACTCGAGAATGAAATCATGCGAAATGGGCCACACATGAGTGTGGGCCCGTTTGGGCCCAAAATGGATTTTTTGCCCAATAGCTCCGTAGAGACCCAGAAAGGGTCCTGTGTCACTCGAAGCGACAGAAAGCCTTCGGAAAGGCCGTTAATGCAAAATTAAAAAAAAATAGCCTTGATGGGTAAACTATTAAAATGCCCCTGGAGGGTAAATTACCGAAATACCCCCAGAGGGTAAATGACCGCTATACCCCTAATGGTGGGTTAAGAGATAGGTATGATATATGATATATGATATATGTATATGGTTGACTATGATTTGACATACTGCATGCACTGATTATTATGTCATGATATGTTTAATGGGATTGGGAGATTGATGATCGGGGAAGTGTAATCTGGTGGCTCTGCCATATATTCCATGGCTCTGCCACAATCTGTATAGTGGCTATGCCACACGTATTTTTTTATTATGGTGGGTTCGCCACAAATTCAGCGATGAGCAGCGTGACTGCCATCGAGGTGTGTAGCGGATGGAGGGTTGATTGTAGAAATCCCCACAGGTGTGTTAGGCTGGTACGGGTGGTGTGTAGCGGACAGATTGTTAGTTGGGTTGGGACGCATTGCATGTATTATTTGTTTTACCATGCTAATAGGGCTAAGGCCCAGTTTGATTCTGTTGGGCTTCGGGCCAGTTCGCTTCTGTTTGGGTTAAGGCCCAGTTTGCTTTTGTGGGCTCGGGCCCAGTTAGTGACTGATTAAGGGATTACACACTGAGTTCTCGTAACTCACCCCTCTGCTTAATCTTGCAGGTGATCCCCCGCACTGAGGATTTGGAGCTGTGAAGTACTCCGTGGTGGCCATACATCGAGATTTTAGTAAACTTCCGTTTTACTTTACATTAAGATTTATTTAAATTTGGGTTTAATATTTTGTAATAGGGCCATTAGACTTAAGGTTTCTTTTAAACTTTCATTTCCGTTGTTGCTTGTTATTATATGTTTTAATATGAGGATTTTCCTAAAAACTTTGATAACTGTTTTCCAAATCTCACGTTTTCTGCTACTCACTGAATCGGATTTTTGTTATAAACAAAATCTTCGGAAACATTAACAATAATATTTTTACAAGAAAACTCTAAAAAAATAAAATCGAAATTTTTCATAAACAACAAAGCTCGAGGTTTCAAAAAAAGATTACAAACTTTTAACGTAAGCGCAAGTTTAACAACCCTTCTATGTCACATGCTAGATCCGGTCATAACGTTTAGGCCGAGTTTGGGGTGTTACACCAAGGAAAAGAAATAGCATGCAATAGGCTAGTAAGCTTACCCCTTTTTTTTATTATCCGCATCTGTTGTATATCTTCCATTAGCAAAACCATTTGATATTTTTGCTGAGAAGTGGAGAGGATAAATAGATGCAACAAAAAAAAGAGAGAAAAAACCCCTAAAAAGAAATTGAGTTTTAAATTTGATTTAATTTACAAAAATTCTATTGAATTAGAAATTGAAAGAAGAGAAAGTTAAAGAGGAGAGATGAGAGATGAGAGAAAAATCTTTGGAGGCAGCAATTTGATGAATAGGAGATAAGGGTTTTAGTGGGTTTTATAAAAGAAATAACACGAAAGAGACCTACGGAGATGATGATTGCCGTCTCTACAATCAACAGCTTAGGAGATGCGAGAAAGTGTCTCTATAGGTAATCTAGAGAGACGTAGCCTAGTGTCTCCATTGGTTATTTACAAGGAATAAAAGGAAATGCCAATATATTTTACAACAAACAATAGATTCAAAGAACTTACTTACACAGGTGTATTTACGTATTTTCTCTTAACATAATATTGAAGGAACCTCTCTTTAGTTGACACGTTCAACAAGAGGTTTGAGGGAAAAGAACTTACTTACACCGATGTAAGTCAATCTTGATAAGGGACAAATGTTGTGCAAGTATTGATAAGGGACCAAATGAATATCAGCAGTGAATTTATGTTGGAGCTTGAATTGAGTTAATCAACAATGAATCAATTTAAAACAACAATCATGAATCAATTCAAAAAAGAAAATAATAAGTTTAAAACAACAACAATGAATCGATTCAAAAAAAAGGAAAGAATTAATTTAAAACAACAAACAATCTATTCAAAGAAGAAAAGAATCAATTCAAAACAACAAATTCAAGTAAAAACTTATTCATTATCTATATACGTCAGGATGAAATACTTATATCACAAATTCATTCATACAATGGATATTTGGGATAATATACATAAAAATGAACAAAACAAAAAAAAAAACCCATTAAACTTGATATAAGTGGATTTGAAATCATATGGATGGATAAATTTTCAAGATAGTGAAGTTGAATATACCATTGTCTCTACTCAAAGATTATGAATTTGTAAGGAAGCGAAAATTAGGGAGAATGAGAGATTGATGTTGGAAGAAAGAAAGCAAGATTCAAGAGACCTACGAAGAAAGCAAGAATAGAACATTTCAGTGTTTAAGTTGTGCAAAATAATTTAGAGACATACAGAGATGATGACTGACGTCTCTACAATCAACAACTTAGGAGATGAGAGAAAGCGTCTCCATAGGTAATCCAGAGAGATACAACCTAGTGTCTCCATTAGTTAGTTCCAAGGAGATGCGACAAAAGCGTCTCCTTAAGTTAGGCCTAAGGAGATGCGCCACAGTGAAGTCTCTTCAGTGCATACCTAAGGAGATGCTACTTATGTGTATCTTTACACATTGATGCGATTCAACTTAAGAAGACACAACCCCAACGCATCTCAAGTCATCTGTCACCTTTGACATGTTTTGTTGTAGTGAAAGAAACTAAAATGGAGAAGGCCTTAAACGAGCTGCCCCTAACTTGCCATTAAGCAAGAGATGTTGAAACTTAGATTAATCCGGAGAAAGATCAATTGACCATCTCTGATATTCGATTTGCAATCATGTTGGCCTCGCCATACACATGCACCACTCAAATTTCCCAATGATACAAAGCAATTGTTATTTATTTTCTTACAAGGATCCACTTAGAACAAAATTTTTAATTTTATATAAATAGTTAAAATAAAATAATTTTAATTTTTTTTTTGTTTGGACAAACTATGGAGAGGAAAGGGAATTTTTTTAATGAAATTTTCAATTCTATTCTTTTTAATGAAATTATATAACACTAATATTTTTCATTAAAAAATAATTAAAATGTTACCCAATAATACATTGACATTTTTTTTTAAAACAAGTTTATTGTAGATATTCTATTGGTTGACAACAAACTTGTAGAGACCAAAGGGTATTGATTCTAGTGTAAGTGTCATGGGTCGCAAATTAAAGCCCGTGACTAATGCTCACAATATCGCCCAACCAGGTCAATTGATCAAATTGAACTCATTTAATCCACTTGAACTAATCTGATTCGTGAAACATATGTAGAAGCTTACCTACTTGAAGTCTTGGTGGCCCAGTGAAAACATTTCAATAAACTCAATTACCATAGTGAATATTGTAAATATTAAGAGATAAGATTGTAGAGTATTTAAATCCCTAAAGACTCTCATCTTATAGATAGACTTTAATCTTGATCATTGATGCAATTTAAATTGTATCGTTGGATCTAGGGAAGCTCAACTATAAATAGAGGTCTTCATCATCATTTGTAATCATTCAGTTATATTTCTTCAAAGTAATATAACACTTTTGTGAGCATTTACTCAAACACTTAGTGTGCATTTGCTTTCTTGTGACTTTTTTGTTCGTTCATTACTTCTTCATTTTAGATAGTTTGCTTCAACTTTATTTCGATGCCTTAGAGAATTTCTTTGAGAATTCATGCCTTTTTGAGAGATAGGTTGATTTAGGCGAATTTGAAGTTAAGTTCTCACCTAAGGTCACATGATTTGCCAGACTAATTTTCTAGCCCTGTGACATAAAGAGAAAGTTCAAAAGATGCATTTTGATGCCCATCATTGGTTAAGGACATTATAAGTAAAATTTGCAAGTTCTAGTAAAAAAATTTAAATGAGTTAAAGTTATTTTGATGGAGTCCAAAAAAATATTTTGAGAAAATAAAAAAATAAGTTAAAAATGAAATTTTACATATTATAAAAATTTATAAATTTCTTTGCTTTCACTTTACCCCAAATTAGGTATCAAAAAACAAAATAAAATAAGTGAGAGATTTTCAACTCCCTTTGTTTTTCTTCCCTCAACAAAAACAAAGCTATATTAAGTTCTTGTTCATATCAAACAAGATCACATAACACAACAGCTTTAACATTATAAGTTTAAACTATTAAACTACCTGAGAAAGCATAATATGGTAATCCCAAATAGATAATTCATCAATCCTCAAACATAGTGAAGCCAAAAATATTAATAAGCGCCGGAATATTAATATAAAATAGATATGCTTAAAGTATGTTTGACCTCTATGGATTGGGTCTTTTTAAATAATATATTTTAAATTTGAGATAATCATCAAAATTAATATTTTAAAAAATAAAATAAGTTAAATACTCAATTTGTATGAGATATTTTAATTATTTAATTTTACTTTTACTTAATTAATATTTAGATACTATTTTATACTCTCTCTTTTTATCATTCTTATTATAGGTTCTAATCATATTTACTCTTTTGACACAATACTTAAAATTACCTATAACCTCTCTTCAACTCATAAATAGGAGGATAATGCGCTTCAGTGCACTCGAACTCATGCCAATCGAACTAAAACTTAATCGACTATACTATTTTATACTTAGATATTGCAATTATGCATTTTTTTTTATCAATTTAATATTTAGATACTACTTTATATAAACTTACCAAGTTAAACTAAAAGTGTTATTATCATAAAATTTATAAATTTTATAAAAATAAAATTTAAAAAGTTTTGCCGGAGGAGGAAGAAGAAAAAATTATCTTATTTTTAGGTGTAACGTCAAAATAAAAATCTTTTGAATTTAAAAAAAAAATTGAAATTTTACAAATTTAGAGGAGGCTGGCCCCCTAATTTCCCACCTGAGTAAATAAAGATATTCTCATTTTATAAAAAATAGCATCTGTTTATAATTATAAGTAACAAGATGTGCCACGTAATGTAAAAGTATGTGTCATCATATATTTTTTTATTTTCAAGTGTTTTGCTATATGTAAAATTGTATCCTTATACCTTTTTAATGCATGCTAAAAGAGCACTTCAAATGGTTGTTGGTCCTCTTAAAAAAACAATGATTTAACTGCAACTTAAGAATTAGTCCCACCAACAATTATTTTAAATAAAATTATTATTTTGAAAAATATATTAAGTGAAGTAATACATATAATTGTTTTGAGTTAATTTTATGACTATCATCAAAAATAATTTTATTATATTCATAAGAAAATAAAAATATTATAGTCAAAACTCAATAACTACCCTAATAAAACATGAAAAAGATTTAATTATAAGAAGAAGAAAAGAGAGAGAATATTAAAAGGAATTGTTAGTATAGAAAACAAGTGATATAGGAAAGGCAGGAGCAGAACCAAAGTTGATACATCGCTGAATTGTAATTACTTGGTGAACATTTTGTTTTGGTTGAGAATGAAACTCCCACTCAACCGCAAATAAATAAATTAATTAGAAAACTAATATGCACTCACATTAAAATAACAAAACATGCAAGCTGATTTTGAACCCTCAAAACCATACTTTAATTTCAAATATTAAACACCAAGCCATGGAAACCACCACCGATTCTTACCAACTCATCACCATAATCAAATTTGGCTTCATTCACAACCCTTCATCTAATATTTGATTTCTAATCTTATCAAACCTTTTCCATTTAGTCTTTTAGACGTTAAAAATAAATCCATTCAATTATTGCTGTCAATATCATTATGACATATCTTTCAAAAAAGACCTTTAAAATCTTTACAAATAAAAAGTTACAAAAATTATTTTAAAATTTACGAACTATTTAAGAATAGAAAAAAAATTATAAAATTGAAGAAAGAAAATATAAAATTTACTATTTTTTATAATATTTTAGAAATCTTAATATGTTTAAGATTTTATAAATTAAATTTACTAGAATGAGATTATTTTCTCTTGGAAGGACATTGCCTACAATAATTGTTTTATAATTCAATCAATTGGAATTTAAAGTGGGAGATATTTTAGGTGATAATGTGGATAATTTTTTATTATTTAAATAATAAAAAATATTATTATTTCAATTAAATAATAGAGTACCACATGGTAGAATGAGCACATGGACTTAATGGTTTAACTAATATAGAGGTGCCATTTAAAAAAAAAAATAAATACCACTTGTGACAAAAAATTAAATATTAAAATAAAAGAATAATTTTAAGTACTAATTTATGAATTAAACCTTTAATTGCACAACTCATTTCGGTTCTCATTGAAAGACTTCTCACCGTAGTCATAACTTTTTTTGCCAAGATTTTGTTATAATATATATATATATATATATATATATATATATATATATTATAAATATCAATCACAAAGATAAACTAGTTTCATTACAAACAAGTTGTTCATCTATCCACTGTTTCACTATATTATTTGCTTTTATATATCATGAAAAGTAAATAAATATATCTATATTTTACAATTTACAAAATTAATCCATTCATTGCACGGTCACAAACTTATATTAACTATGAAATTGAATAATTTAATTCTTGTACATCTAATATTTTTATGTAATTTTTAAATTATCCAAAGACCCCACACTCGAAATTAAAGGATAATACGCATTTAAATGCATTTGAATCTATGTCTCCTAATTTTTGCAACATCAACTGTGAGAACTAAGTTTAGACTCAACGGTCCATGAAAATTATTCTTTTCGAGGTTTGTGACTACTCTTTCCAATAATATCATCTCTAGGGTTTGAACCCCTATAAATGTAATGTGTCTTACCTTTGCACCTGACATTTATTGGGCTAAATTAGAAATATATGCCAGTTTTTTAATTGTCCTTTTAGGCCTTTTTTTTTTAAATTTAGGGAAATAGGTCGTTTTTTTGAGAGAGTGTGTGAAAGTGCATACAGCTAGACGTGCTTTCCTCCAACGGTCATTTTCCCAACAGCTTTTTAAACGTTGGCAATGGTAAAAAATTTTAAAGGCCAAACGGTAATTTTTTTCCTATAAATATTAGGCCATTTTTCATTCTTTTCACTCAAATTCAACTCTCTCTATTCTCCCTAAGCTCTCAATTCTTTTAATTTTCTCAAGTTTTATTTGAAATTTTCCTATACACTTGTTTAAAAATACTATAGTTTTATTTAATTAATTTGTAAATTCATTTTGATTAAATTTTCACGAATGACAAGCTCTCTGATTCGTTTTGATGACAAGCACATTGCCGTCGCTCAAGCAATAATGGTAAGGAGAAATTTTAAATTTTTTTATTTTCAATTAAGTTAAATTTAAAGTTTTTTTAATTTTTAAAATATTTTATTTTGTCGATATAATTAAGCGGATGATCATGTTTTGGAGGGGTTCATACATAATTTGTCAAAGAGCCCAGACACCAAAATTCGTAGTTACCTACAAGACACGAGATTCTTACAGTCATCTCGTATGCTCAGGGGCTGTAAATTGGATCATACACTCATTAGCGTGTTGGTGGAAAAATGGAGACTCGAGATACACACATTCCATCTTCCATGCGGTGAGTGTACAATCACACTTATGGACATAGCTTTACAACTTGATTTATTGGCCAATCATTACAGGGTCAGCAGTCATTCTTGGTAAAGAGGACCTTTGCGAGGCATTTTTGGGGAAGGTATCGAATAAGTTTCAAGGTGGTCGAATAGATATGAAGTGGTTGGAAACTAATTTCAAAGAACTTCCTCCGAACACGCTTGACATCGTCAAAAAATAATACACCAAAGTATTCATCTTGAGGTTAATCAAGGGCATTCTAATGCCCGATAAATCTCGAATTTTGGTACACATAAGGTCCACACCTAGTCAACTTTAAAGAATGCAGAAATTTGGGTTAGATATTAGTCATGTTGGCCACATTGTACTGGGATTTGTGTTAGGTGGCAGAATCGTATAAGATGTGAATCAATGGTTGTCTACTCCTACTATAGTTATGGGTGTGATAGTGGCTACCATTTCTAGGTACTCAAGTGAATGGCCCTTATACGTTCCCATTGATGACAAGGTAAAAATCATTTGATAATAATATGTAGTTAATTTAGTAAATGTTGTTTATTTATTATATGTTTGAATTAACATATTGCTTGAATAAGTGGAACCATGGGCCAAGTTATTGGGACTACCAAAACAGCTCAAAGATATCCGGTTTCTATTCGATCAAAGCTCAGAAACCAAGGTTAGTTATTGATTTTTTCAAACCTATAATAATTATGCAATAATTTGTAATTTAAGATTTCTTACATAATAGAATTTACAATTGTGCACTGTAGTTTGAATGAATGTTATGCGTTGTTCCAGCTATAATAGAATGTGTCTCGTTAGAATTTTTGGCCATTTAGAGTATGTGGGATGCGGATGTGCCATTAATAGTGCATGCGACGGTGGAGCTACACGAATTGAATCGAGTGATGTGATAGTTCAGGTGGAGGCAAAAAATTTGGCTGCCATCAAGAGACATAGAAGCACTGCACAAGCTTGATCTGCGGGGGAAGATCGACGAAAATTGGCAAGATTACCACAAGGAGTTCATTAACATTTGGGATCGTAGGATGGAATTCTTATCCATCCGCGAACCTTTTTTCTCATTAGACACGGTGGCTTGTTTAGAGTACATGTCTTGGCTCAGAGTCGCCGACAAGCCATATATATTGCCGATGGAGGTAAAGAGTAGGCAACTTCATCAAAAGAAGCCACGACGACTGCCCTAGTAACGTAGGCTCAGAAGAGGTGTCGCAACAAGTTCGTTCTCAGCTTGAACCCAACAAATGTCTCTAATGTCTACACCACATCCCAGTTAGTTCCCTCTATTTGTTCATGTTCATTTCACTAACCCCATGTTTTATTCACAAGCACCACATTTTGAATCGTACTGTGGACCACCGCAATACCTTGCATCTACACCTCTTGCAGGTAAGTATTTTGGGGCACCTCCGTCCTCAGCATACTAGACTTCGATGTCAATGCCAGTGTCGACACAAATGCTGATACAGATGCCGACACATGTACCGAAACCAATTTCGTTATCAATGCCAAAATCAATTCCCACATCAATACTGACGTATTCGAGTTTTGTGACGTAATATAGCTATTCGCCGATAGTGTCACAAATATCCACTGCATCGTTGTTTTATCGAGGTGGGTCATCAATGCAACCACCTTCTTGTGGAGTGGAGGACAGATGATGGGAGGCTAGGATGGCACTGCACTCAAGCATGGAGAAAGGTGATAGAGACAAAGATGAAGCTAGGGGTGGAGATGAAGATGAGTACGAGGGTCGAGGTGAAGACGAAGAATATGAGGACGATTACGACCAAGTGGAGGAGTCGACACTATTAGTTATACGCAGAAATACCATGTGCACTCGTCAGCCATTTCCCTGTGACATACATTCGGCTCGATGACACCAATGATGTATTTTTCATTTACTTATTGTGATGTAAATATAATTGAAATCAACAAAAAATGATCAATTTTTTTTATATTTCTGTTACAACTCATATTTGTCTTTGTTAAATTCTAATGTAAATTAAACGTGATTTTCCATATATAAAATTTGATATGAAATATGTAACTTTGGATAGGTATCTTTATCAAACTAGTGAGTAATTAAAGTATAAGGACTAAATTGTAAAAATAGTAAAAATTAAATCGCCAGACAAATTGTATTTGGTACTTGAAGTAGCGCTTAAAGTACCATTTTCTTCACTATATGAATGTTAGTAGATGATGAAAAATATTGTAACACCCTTAACCCGTATTTGTCACCGAATTAGGGTCACAAGGTGTTACTTAACAAAACTTAAACACTTTGCTTAATAAATAATACACATGCCGATGTATGAATTTATAATCAGAAGCAACTACGGCATTTTTCAATTCTGTAATACATTGAATCAAATTATAGCAGTCACAAAAATTCTATGCTTTTCAAACTATTTCAAATTAGCTATTCATTCGCAACATGCATACTCTTAGCTTGTAACACCCGTTACCAGAGTCGAGCGTAAGGCATTACTAGACTTAACTACTAATTCGGGGTATAAAAATTTAAACTGTCCATCTGCATCATATTGAATAAATTGACTATAACTCGAGTTACAAAACTCGAAATTGAGATCCGTAAATTTTCCTTAAAACTAGACTCATATATCTTCTTACTATAATTTTTCCAGAATTTTTCATGAAGCCAATAGTACATTTTATTCATTAAATTTTCCCCTATTTCATTGTTTGATGGTTCTGACCTATCTTTACAAAAACTCAATTATCTCATTGTAAAAAATTCAAATAATGTTATCACTTATTCCAAAAATAAATAGACTCATCAAGGATTCTAAGCATATAAACTATGATCCATGATTATTTTTGTACAATTTTTAATAATTTTTCCAATACAAAACGGGGGATCACAAAGTCATTCAGAACCAGTCTCACTAAAACTTAAATATCTCATAATATAAAATTCCTTTGCCTCCTCTGTTTCTTTCATATAAAAATAGACACAATAAGATTTAATTATATATCTTATTCACCTTCTAATTCCATTTTAATATTTTTGGTGATTTTTCAAAATTACATCACTGCTGCTAACTAAAAACTATTTCATTGCAAAATATGGTTAACTAATTTATAACATCTTTACTCCATTTCATTTAAACTCTAACCAAACTTATATATATACCAAAACCAAATCAAACATGATCATCAAGCCAAAATATAAATTTCAAGATTAACAGGATGGACAAGCCATTTTCGCATGGCTATTACTTAGATACTCAATTCATATCTACCCTTTTTTTTTTCTAATCTATACATGCCATATATTCGTAATTAACATAACTAAAATACCAAAATAAGTCATCAATAGTGTGATAGTCTTGTTGACAATCCCCGAGCTCAGAATTGAATCCAAAATCTATAAAATGAAAATCGACAAGGAAACACAAAGTAAGCTATTTAAGCTTAGCAAGTTTTAAGCATTTTAACTCATATATACGCTTTAGCATGATTTAATAAATTATTTCATTTATAACTTCCTTGCTTAATAGTCAAACATACTAAATAGATTTCATAACAACATTATATGCATGTATAAATATGTATATATCCATACATCACCTTCACATGATAAAAAACAACATATGCCTCTTTTACTTACCAAATTCCTACTTTCATTTCAAGCCACCATCAATCACAAGTTGTTATAATTAATACATACCTTTTGGGTCATTTACCTTTCAACCTTAACCACCCGAGCATAACATATGATTGTATACTCGAACATTTTATTATCCTTATCAACATTAATAATACGAGTCTATTAAAAGCATCAAACTGTATATCTCATACAAGAATTTAGTAACGTATCGCATACATAGTGTCGTTACTTTAACGCTCGCACACTTAGTGCCAAGATTCCGTAACGTATCGCATACTTAGTGCCGTTACTTTGAAAATTTGCACACATAGTGCCTTGTAACCGATTTCGCACACTTAGTGCTCGATTATAAGCTCGCACACTCAGTGCCTTTCATAACCTGCCATTCATTCGAATGTACACATACATATACAAGATCCAATCCACAACTTCACATATAAACACATACACATAGTTATAACTTTATTACTTTCTATCCAAGTCTATATCATATTCGGCCAAGACATTTTCATGTAACTAACCTTTCCTTTAGATATATTCATATCCTAGTTTAGTATCCCTCATATCCATTTGCATCATTAACATATAAATATCCAATTCATGCAATTAAATCCAACCTCAAAGCAACCTCACATTCACCAACTTATACCAAGTCCATACACATATTCGCAATGTGACATTTAACTTACTAAAATTCACATAAAATCTTCAATTGTATCACATATAATTAGTAACAAATATCAAGTTACTAATTTACCTTATCTCAAACAAGCTTACACATACCTGAACATTGAGTTCATTTACCGAATTTAAATTCCACATCAACAAGAATCTTTTTTTAAGCATACACTTATGATATAATTCACCGGCATAAAGCCTGCTAGGCATAAAGCCCGATATTTCTCACTGGCACAAAGCCTGCTAGGCATAAAGCCCGATATTTCTCACCGGCACAAAGCCTGCTAATCATAAAGCCCGATATTTCTCATCGGCACAAAGCCTGCTAGGCATAAAGCCCGAATATTTCTCACCAGCACAAAGCCTGCTAGGCATAAAGCCCGATATTTCTCATCGGCACAAAGCACGCTAGGCATAAAGCCCGAATATTTCTCACCTAAGCACAAAGCACGCTGAGCATAAAGCCCGATATTTCTCACCAAGACAAAGCACGCTAGGCATAAAGCCGAATATTTCTCACCGGCACAAAGCACGCTGAGCATAAAGCCCGAATATCATATTTTTAAAGTTGTCTCTGGCAATTCATATATCGAACTTTTCTTGTACTTCATAATCTTTGTTCGAACTTTCAAATATTAGAACTCAATCAAACCAAACTTAAACATATTAATTTTATAATTAATCACATTCGGCTAACTCAGTACTAATTTTCCAATTTCCAAATCAGCATATTAATAATTAAAATATATAATTTACAATGTTTAATCGCTTAAAGACTTACCTCGGATATCGACGGACGACAAAACCAACTATTCAACTATTTTCGCTTTTCCCCAATCCAAGTTCGATTTATTTGGTTCTTGATCTAAACATATTCAAATTAAGCTCATTCAAACATATTTTCATTCAATTTGGTCTAGAAACACATAAATGAACATTTTACACTTTAGCCCCTAATATTTCACATTTTCTCAATTTAGTCCCCATTTCAAAACAACACAAAATACACAAAATTTCCTTAAACCCATGCTTGGCCGAATCTTCCATAGGTCCCTAGCAGCCCATAGATTTCATTTATTTCACATTTTAACCCCTCAATTTACAAATTTCACAATTAACTCCTTAATATGCATTTTTATCAAAATCACTTAATTAACTATGATAACTACCAGCATTTATTTATTTTTTATCATCAAACAACAAAAAACATCAAGCTTTCAACAATGGCGAATCACAAAATCATCATCAAATTTGAAAATTAAAACACGGGCTAGCTAGTATACGAAGCAATGATCTCAAAAACGTAAAATTATCAAAATCGAGCAAAGAACATACCTAAATCCAAAGATGAAATGGCCGAAAGTTTCAAAGCTTAAACTTTCTCTTCTTTCTCTTGGTTTCAGTCACTTGGAAAGATGAGCACTTTCTCTTTCATTTTTTTTCATTCCATTATAATATAATAACATATAGTAAATTATATCACCATAACATAAAATATAATAAACAATTTCAAATCACTAATACATGCTCATCATGGCAGGCCACTATGTCCCTTTTTAGTCAAATTTCTACTTTAAACCTCCAATTTATAAAGACATCATCAATTCAGTACTTACACATTTAACCACCAAATTTTCTTTTTATGCAATTAAGCTCTTTTCACAATTAAGCACGAAAACGATCAAATTTTAATACGAAATTTTCACACACACCAATTCACACTTAATAAGCATAGAAAATAATATTAAAATATTTTTTGCTCGGATTCGCGGTCCCAAAACCACCGTTCCGACTAAGGTCTAAATCGGGCTGTTACAATATGTTTCATATCTAATTCGGCTAGCAAGTGAAATGCTATACAATTTTCTTTATAACCATGCTTTACTCAAATACTAGCAACTATCCATAACCATTTACATATAGAAACTCATACCATATTTATATGATCAACCCAATCATACCTATTCATTTTTCAAATATGCACACAACCTTAATATCATTACCCTATGGCCAAACATAACATTAATGCAACAAAACCACATATACAATATGCTTATTGTTACTACATTTCCAAGGTTAAGCTTATACCAAGCGCATCACACACACACACACACACACACACACACACACACACACACACACACATATATATATATATATATACGACAAGCATACTGCCTAACTAATATATTACATACTATAACTCATTGAGTATCATCACTAATTCCTATACTAGTCAAATACATAAATAAATACATTACCAATTTCTGTCTACTATATGCGCCTATACCATTGCCGAATATGAACTAAATAAATCCATGTCATTTATACATCCTAATACCACACTCATATATTATTACTACTTTACTATAATGCTTATGATCAAACCCAATATGCATTTGTATACATATTAAACCTAAAGTGTATGGAATGATCTTAACCACAAACATATTCTCTATGTATCATACATTGACCTAGATTAGCATATAATAGACTAAGAGTAAATTTGCCAATCACCGTATACATCAAACATTTGACCTTTCATGCATATACCCAACTTGACTTTAAACAGATATCCAACCATTATATCAAAAGGCACAATAGTTAAAGTTAACAAAAGGAACAAGCCTTTTTCGCAAGGCTGGGTTATGCTTATATACAAACCAAAATTCATCGACTTAACAACTTAGTCTAACCTATACATGCCTTTAATTTTAAAAAAAAAAAAGCAAATGTATAGGTACCAAAAAGGGGTTGATAGTATGGATGGTTCTTCTGACAATCCTCTGAGCACGTAGCTTGGACAATAATCTACAAAACAAACAAGGGATACATACCAAGTAAGCTTGCTAGCTTAGTAAGTCTTAAGCAACCACAATGTAACATTCAAGTATACAAGCATTTAAATAAACATTCTTAATATTACTCATTCATGACCTAATACTTAATTTACCAAAGCCGAATATCCCTTTTTCACTGTATATAAGTCAACTTTCATTCCTTCACCACAGTATATTATACACCAAATAGACAATCACACACATTTATGCATAAAGTTATACTTGTACAAATACTTATCTTTTTCATGCTTTTCTATAACCAATTCACTCATAGTATACATTATAATCGAATTCTATCTCTCATATGCATATCACTTTCTTTCATCATTTCATTTACTCATCATCAAGCATATATTCATAACATTAAAGTATGTTTAATACATACCTCATAGCCGAACTCTCTAATTTGCTTTCGTAACTTAGAATTTCTATGATTTGATCCATAACTTTACCATTTTCAATTTAACTAAAATTCGAGAATCGAAAACTCACCAGCATATAACAAGTTGAGCACTAATTTGGATCACATACACCGACACATTGCCTGCTAGACTTGAAGTCTGAAATTTAAAACACCGGCATATAGCCTGCTAGGCATTAAGCCCGATATATTTACCAGCACGAGGCCTGCTAGGCGTTAAGCCTGAAATAGATCACCGGCACAAGGCCTGCTAGGCGTTAAGCCTGAAATAGATCACCGGCACAAGGCCTGCTAGGCTCGAAGCCCGAATTAAATCACCGGCACAAGGCCTGCTAGGCTCGAAGCCTGAAATGTCACCACTTTTACATTTCCATACACATCACTTAGTGCTAAAATCACAACCATCTCATATACTTCATATTATTTTCACATATTAAACCGAATAGGCTTTTTCATATCACATTAACAAAATATATTCAATACAATTTAATACCTTAACATTCGGCTAACACATGAATTTATATCCAAAATTAACAAATATTATCATTTGACATATTCATAACTAACTCTTTAATATACTTTTGCTTAAGTACTTACCTCGACTGTCGACGGACCGCGTGAACCGGCTATTCGATAACCTTCGTCTTTCCCCGATCCAAGTCCATTTTTATTTGTTCTTGAACTAAACACATTCAATTTAAGCTCATTCAAACACATTTCATTTCAATTTAGTCCAAAAACACTTAAATAGGCAAATTACTATTTTACCCCTAATGTTTCACACTTTTACAAATTAGTCCAATTTGTACAAAACACAAAATACACCAAATTAGGTTGCACACATCAAGGGCCGAATGTTCCTAGGCTCTATACAAGACCTTGCATTTCATTTGTTTCATGTTTTAGACCTTCAAGAATTTATTTTTTTAATTGGTCCCTAACACTCAATTTGACCAAAACTTCTAATTCCAAACATGATGATTTAAAGCATACTATTAATAATCTACCATCAAATATCACATACTATGAATATACATCAATGGCCGAATCTTTAATGTGCCATAAACTGAAAAATTTCAACATGGGTTGTATAGCATTCAAAGCAACGATTCCAAAAATGTAAAAATTATTAAAAACTAAGCAAAATACATACCCCAAATTGAGCTCCCAATTGCCGAAAATTCAAGCTTCAACAATGGAGTTTTCTTCCTCCCACATTCGGCCAAGAAGATGAACAAAGGTATGTTCTCTTTCTTTCCACTTTGTTTCATTTTTTTATGTCTTAAATTAAAAATAACATTTATTTACTTATTAATTATAAAACATGTTATTATAATAACAATATTTTATCTAATTTCTCACATATTGCCATCCACTCTACTAACATTGGATTAATTGTCCTTTAAGGACTTCACTTTGATAGAGTCATCACAATTTAACACATAATCCATTAAAAGGTCACTTCTAACAATTATACAATTTAGTCCTCTAGTCAAATTAAACACACAGGCAAGCAAATTAATTCACAAAAAAAAAAAAATTAACACATGCTAATTCACTGATCATCAACATAAAATATAATATTAAAATAATTTTCAAACTCGGATTTGTGGTCCCAAAACCACTGTTCTGATTAGGGTCAATTTCAGACTGTTACAACTCTCCCCCCATTTAGGGATTTTCGTCTCCGAAAATCTTACCGTTAAACAAAGTCGGATATTGTTGCCTCATTGAATCCTCAGGCTCCCACGTAGCCTCTTCAACTCCGTGCCTATTCCATAGTACTTTCACTAATGGAATCCTCTTGTTTCTCAGCTCTTTTATTTCCCAAGCTAAGATATGGATCGATTCTTCATCATATGTCATATCGGATCGAATTTCAACCTCTGACGGAGTGATCACATGTGATGGATCTGATCTGTACTTACGAAGCATTGAAACGTGAAATACGTCATGTATCTTTTCTAATTCAGAGGGTAACTTCAATCTATAAGCAATAGGCCCAATACGTTCGACGATTTCATACGATCCGATAAATCTCAGACTCAATTTTCCTTTCCGACTAAATCAGAGTACTTTCTTCCACGGAGAAACTTTTAAGAATACTCGATCTCTAGCCTGAAATTCAATATCTTTACGTTTCAAATCAGCGTAAGACTTTTGACGATCTGATGCAGCTTTCAAATTATCTCTGATTATAGCCACTTTCTATTCTGTCTCTTTAATCAAATCGACCCCGTGTATCTTATTCTCACTGAGCTCAGTCCAGTATAATGGTGTTCGACACTTGCGACCATACAAAGCTTTGTAGGGCGCCATTTTGATACTAGATTGAAAGCTATTATTGTAAGCAAATTCAATCAAAGGTATGTATCGTTCCCACGTACCTTCAAACTCAAGAACACAACATCTCTACATGTCCTCAAGTATCTGAATAGTTCGTTCAGACTGACCGTCTGTCTGCGGATGAAAGGATGTGATAAACTGGAGTTTAGTACCCAAAGCATCTTGCAACTTCTTCCAAAATCGTGATGTGAATCTCGGGTCTCTGTCTGAAACAATGGAACTCGGTACACCATGCAATCTCACAATTTGTGACACATACAATTCAACAAGTTTATCGAGCGAATAGTCTGTAGAACTGGCACAAAGTGAGCTGATTTAGTCAGTCTATCCACAATAACCCATATTGTGTCTTTCTTGCTCGATGTTGTAGGCAAACCGGATACAAAATCCATATTGATTCTATCCCATTTCCATCCAGGTATCATAATCGGCTGAAATAACCCTGAAGGCACTTGATGCTCGGCTTTTACTTGCTGACAAATTAAACACTTTGAAACAAATTCAGATATATCCCGTTTCATGCCAGACCACCAATAGAAATGTTTCAAATCATTGTACATTTTAGTGCTACCCGGATGTACCGATAGGTGACTATTATGGGTCTCATTTAATAACATCTGAATTAATTCCACATTCCTCGGAACATATATTCGGCCTTTCAATTTCAAACAATCATTTGCGTCAATTTGAAACTCTGATTCTGTATCATTTTCACACTGAATTCGTTTAGCAATCATATCTTTGTCAATTTTTTTGTGCATCACTAATTTGCTGAATAAACAACGGTCTAGCCTTCAACTCGGCTATGATCAAACCATCACCAGTAATAACCATATGTGAGTTCAAAGCACGAATAGCGAACAATGATTTTCGGCTCAAGGCATCTGCAACAACGTTAGCTTTCCCTGGATGATAGTTAATCACCAATTGGTAGTCTTTTAACAATTCCAACCATCTACCTTGTCTTAAATTTAGGTCCTTCTGAGTCATTAAATACTTTAGACTTTTGTGATCTGAGTAAACATGACACTTTTCACCAAATAAGTAATGACGCCAAATTTTCAATGCGAAAATAATGACTGCTAATTCCAGATCGTGAGTTGGGTAATTTTTCTCGTGAGGTTTCAATTATCTCAAAGCGTAGACTGTGACTTTGCCTTCCTGCATTAAAACGCAACCCAAGCCATTCAAAGAAGCATCACTATAAATAATAAATTCTTTACCCGATCCGGGCTGAGCTAACACTGGAGCTTCGGTCAAAAGGGCTTTCAACTGATTGAAACTTTTCTGACACTTTTTCGACCACTCGAACTTAACATCTTTCTCTAGCAGCTTTGTCAAAGGTGTAGCTATCATGGAAAAGCCTTTGACGAATCGTCTGTAGTATCCCGCAAGTCCCAAAAAGCTCCGATTTTGGAGACATTCTTTGGTGGTTTCCAATCAAGTATAGCCTATATTTTGTTCGGATCAACTCGAATACCTGAAGCTGAAATAACATGATCCAAAAAGCTGACTTCCTTCATCTGGAACTCACACTTACTGAACTTTGCATACAAATGCTGATCTCGTAAAGTCTGTAACACTAATCTCGAGTGCTCAGCGTGTTCGATTCATCTTTAGAGTAGATCAGTATATCATCAATAAACACTACTACAAACTGATCCAAAAACTGTCTAAAAATCTGATTCATTAAATCCATAAATACAACAGGTGCATTAGTAAGTCCAAAAGGCATAACCAGAAACTCAAAGTGGTCGTACCTCGTTCGGAATGTAGTCTTTGGCACATCAGAAACTCTGACTCCTAATTGATAGTAACCCGATCTCAAATCTATTTTCGAAAACACTGAAGCTCCTTTCAACTGATCAAATAAATCATCAATTAGAGGTAACGGGTATTTATTATTTATGGTCACCTTATTCAGCCGCCGATAATCGATACACATTTGCATAGTTCCATCTTTCTTTTTCACAAACAGAACTGGCGCACCCCAAGGAGAAAAACTTGGTCGTGCAAAACCCCTATCTGTCAACTCTTGCAACTGTGCTTTCAACTCTTTCAACTCAGTAGGTGCCATCCAATACGGAGCTATCGAAATCGGAGTCGTCCCCGGTACTAATTCAATGTCGAACTCAATCTCTTGTATTGGCGACAAGCCCGGTAATTCATCAGGGAACACCTCAGGGTATTCACACACAACTAGTACGGACTCAATCTGGTTTTCGGACACTTTATTATCCAGCACATAAGCCAGGTAAGCTTCATATCCTTTTCTCACATATTTACTGACTAACATTGAGGATATTACTGTAGGTAACCCATTTAAATCACTAGACTCAACTCAGATGGTTTCACCGTTCTGACATCTCAAATCAATGATCTTTTTTTTTGCAATTCACCACTGCATTGTGTAAAGTTAACCAATCCATTCCCAGAATTATATCAAACTCGTCGAAGGGTAACAACATTAAGTCGGCCGGAAAGCACGAATCCCGTATCATCAATGAGCAACCTTTACACACTTTATCAACAAGTACACATCTACCCAAAGGATTGGACACATGAATTACAAACTCAGTAGACTCGACAGGTAAAGTCTTACTGGTTACTAGAGTTTCACACACACATGAATGAGTCGAACCAGGATCAATCAATGCAATCACAGTAGTATCATAAAGTGTGAAAGTACCGGTAATGGCATCTGGGGAAGAAGCATCCTCTCTGGCTCGTATAGCATAAGCTCTAGCTGGAGCTCTAGCCTCTGATCAAACTGCAGTATCCTTGATCCCTCTTTGACTGCCACCTACATTGCCCGAATGTCTGGGTGGCCTGCCCCGTGCTGACACGTTGCTCAGTTTAGTATTTTGAGCCGTATTTTGCTCGGCTAGCATCAGACACTCTCGAATGTAATGATCTGATGATCCACATTTAAAACAAGACCGATCACGAAATCTACAACTCTCAAAATGCCATTTTCCACAATGTTTGCACTCAATCCGATCCTATTGAACATTGCCAACACTAGCCATCAAAGTGGCTCGAGAACTCACTGGAGGTCAATCTCGTCTAGACAGGTCAAGAGTAGTCTTATGTCTGTTAAAGTCATCTCTGAGCTTCTTAGATGTTGAATGGAAAGTTTTACTCAACGATCTTTTACGAGTGTCTCTAGCTTCTGTCTTAGCCTTTCTTTTCTCTTTTTCGAGCTCTTCAGCTTTGCAAGCTTGCTCGACCAGTTCCACAAACTCTTTAATCTCAAGAATGCCCACAAGTAACTTTATGTATTCATTCAGACCGTCTTTAAATCTTCTACACATAATGGCTTCAGAAGAAACACACTCTCCAGCATATCTGTTGAGTCTGACAAATTTTCACTCATATTCTATCATGGTCATTCGCCCCTGTTTCAGTTCAAGAAATTCTTTAAGTTTTTGATCAATGAATCTCTAGCTGATATATTTCTTTCGGAACTCAATCTGGACGAAGTCCCAAGTCACTTTTTCTTTCGAAACTACTGATACTAGTGTTTTCCACCAATGGTAGGCAGAGTCCCGAAGTAGAGATATATCACACTTTAGGCATTCCTCTGAAGTACAGGATAACTCATGAAGTACCCGAATGGTATTATCAAGCCACATCTCAGCTCGCTCAGTGTCATCATCATCATTAGGTTTAAATTCTTCGGCCCCATATTTTTTGATTTTATCAACATAAGGCCTACTAGATCTCATCGGATCTATCATCGGGGGTGCTGAAGGTACCAGAGTTGGATTATTCGGGGGTGGAGGTTGTTGTACAGCCAGATTATTTTGAACAAAATGGGTAAACCATTCATTCATCATCTGGTAGAAGGTTTGGTTAGCCTCCCCCTCATGGCTACTCGAGACAGGTCGAGAGTCTATTAGCGCTGATCCGCGTGCGCGATCAGGCGCTACACTCTCTACATCATCCACTACGGCTCTGTCAGGATCAGAATCCATTTACTATATAAAACACAGTTTAAAAATGCCAGAAGTCACCACACTATCAAATATACAATAAAGGCATGTATAGCTAGACTCTCACGCGCTACGGTAGTCCTAGAATCCACTAAACTGTAAGCTCTGATACCAATAAAATGTAACACCCTTAACCCGTATTTGTCATCGAATTAGGGTCACAAGGTGTTACTTAACAAAACTTAAACACGTTGCTTAATAAATAATACACATGCCGATGTATGAATTTATAATCAGAAGCAACTACGGCATTTTTCAATTCTGTAATACATTTAATCAAATTATACCAGTCACAAAAATTCTATGCATTTCAAACTATTTGAATTAGCTATTCATTCGCAACATGTATACTCTTAGCCATATGTTTCATATCTAATTACTAGCAAGTGAAATGCTATACATTTTCTTTATAACCATGCTTTACTCAAATACTAGCAACTATCCATAAACGTTTACATATAGAAACTCATACCATATTTATATGATCAACCCAATCATACCTATTCATTTTTCAAATATGCACACAACCTTAATATCATTACCCTATGGCCAAACATAACATTAATGCAACAAAACCACATATACAATATGCTTATCGTTTCTACATTTCCAAGCTTAAGCTTATACCAAGCGCATCACACACACACACACACACACACACACACACACACACACATATATATATACGACAAGCATACTGCCTAACTAATATATTACATACTATAACTCATTGAGTATCATCACTAATTCCTATACTAGTCAAACACATAAATAAATACATTACCAATTTCTATCTACTATATGCGCCTATACCATTGCTGAATATGAACTAAATAAATCCATGTCATTTATACATCCTAATACCACACTCATATATTATTACTACTTTACTATAATGCTTATGATCAAACCCAATATGCATTTGTATTCATATTAAACCTAAATCGTATGGAATGATCTTAACCACAAACATATTCTTTATGTATCATACATTGACATAGATTAGCATATAATAGACTAAGAGAAAATTTGCCAATCACCGTATACATCAAACATTCGACCTTTCATGCATATACCCAACTTGACTTTAAACAAATATCCAACCATTATATCAAAAGGCACAATAGTTAAAGTTAACAAAAGGAACAAACCTTTTTCGCAAGGCTGAGTTATGCTTATATACAAACCAAAATTCATTGACTTAACAACTTAGTCTAACCTATACATGCCTTTAATTTAAAAAAAAAAAACAAATGTATAGGTACCAAAAAGGGGTTGATCGTATGGATGATTCTTCTGACAATCCTCTGAGCACATAGCTTGGACAATAATCTATAAAACAAACAAGGGATACACACCAAGTAAGCTTGCTAGCTTAGTAAGTCTTAAGCAACCACAATGTAACATTCAAGTATACAAGCATTTAAATAAACATTCTTAATATTGCTCATTCATGACCTAATACTTAATTTACCAAAGCCGAATATCCCTTTTCACTGTATATAAGTCAACTTTCATTCCTTCACCACAGTATATTATACACTAAATAGACAATCACACACATTTATGCATAAAGTTATACTTGTACAAATACTTATCTTTTTCATGCTTTTCTATAACCAATTCACTCATAGTATACATTATAATCGAATTCCATCTCTCATATGCATATCACTTTCTTTCATCATTTCATTTACTCATCATCAAGCATATATTCATAACATTAAAGTATATTTAATACATACCTCATAGCCGAACTCTCTAATTTGCTTTTGTAACTTAGAATTTCTATGATTTGATCCATAACTTTACCATTTTCAATTTAACTAAAATTTGGGAATCGAAAACTCACCAGCATATAACAAGCTGAGCACTAATTCGAATCACATACACTGGCACATTGCCTGCTAGACTTGAAGTCTGAAATTTAAAACACCGGCATATAGCCTGCTATGCATTAAGCCCGATATATTCACTGGCACGAGGCCTGCTAGGCGTTAAGCCTGAAATAGATCACCGAAATAAGGCCTGCTAGGCTCGAAGCCCGAATTAAATCACCGGCACAAGGCCTGCTAGGCTTGAAGCCTGAAATGTCACCACTTTTACATTTCCATACACATCACTTAGTGCTAAAATCACAACCATCTCATATACTTCATATTATTTTCACATATTAAACTGAATAGGCTTTTTCATATCACATTAACAAAATATATTCAATACAATTTAATACCTTAACATTCGGCTAACACATGAATTTATATCCAAAATTAACAAATATTATCATTTGACATATTCATAGCTAACTCTTTAATATACTTTTGCTTAAGGACTTACCTCGACTGTCGACGGACCACGTGAACCGGCTATTCGATAACGTTCGTCTTTCCCCGATCCAAGTCATTTTTCTTTGCTCTTGAACTAAACACATTCAATTTAAGCTCGTTCAAACACATTTCATTTCAATTTAGTCCAAAAACACTTAAATAGGCAAATTACTATTTTACCCCTAATGTTTCACACTTTTACAAATTAATCCAATTTGTACAAAACACAAAATACACCAAATTGGGTTGCACACATCAAGGGCCGAATGTTCCTAGGCTTTATACAAGACCTTGCATTTCATTTGTTTCATGTTTTAGACCTTCAAGAGTTTATTTTATTAATTAGTCCCTAACACTCAATTTGACCAAAACTTCTAATTCCAACCATGATGATTTAAAGCATACTATTAATAATCTACCATCAAATATCACATACTATGAATATACATCAATGGCCGAATCTTTAATGTGTCCTAAACTCAAAAATGGGTTGTATAGGATTCAAAGCAACGATTCCAAAAATGTAATACATACCCCAAATTGAGCTCCCAATTGCCGAAAATTCAAGCTTCAACAATGGAGTTTTCTTCCTCCCACATTCGGCCAAGAAGATGAACAAAGGTATGTTCTCTTTCTTTCCACTTTGTTTCATTTTTTTATGTCTTAAATTAAAAATAACATTTATTTACTTATTATGTAACACCCCAAACCCGGCCCACGAGTCCTGACAGGATCTGGTATGTTACTGGGTAAAAATAATTTGAGTCATTTTGAAAGTTTGGTGATAATTCGATAAAATTTGGCTAAGGTGTAGAAAGGGTGTTTGAAACTCAGTTGGGCTTTTTATAAATACAGTTGGGTTGATAAATCCTTTGAAAACATTTGATCATGTAACATTTAATAAATCAGGGCTATAATTGACCTGGTATAGTTTGTTACCCGATGGTAACATCTTTTAAAAACCCGTAGAAGTTTATTAAGTTTGAAAAAAATTACTTTTAACCGGTCCATTTAATATTTATAAAATGCCATTTTGTAACATAATATAAGTAAAATAAAAAAAAATAACATCCATAAGATAAATAGCGGCCTTATTACAATCCCAAAATAAAACTTAGAAAATAATAATTTTAACTAAAGCAAAGTAAAAATAACTCCATCGACAAGCATGGCCGCCTCGAGTTCTCTCCGGCTCCATCTCCGTGATCTACTCATCTGTAAAATGTTAAAAAAAATTGGGTGAGTCCACAGACTCAGTGCATAATCATCACACATGCCTCCAAATAAAGGCTTGGCCCATATCCACACAGATCATACAAATAAATATGATATTACGAAACCCAACCCAACCTAAGTCCATCCGTTACACCAACCTTAGCAGACTCCCTGCCCAAGGCCGTGGCTAATCCACCGATCACTACCGAGTGATCCCACATATCTTACCTCGGCAGACCTGCTGCACAAGGCCGTGGCTGAGCCACCGATCACATCAGTGATCCTCACATTAATCTGACTACGGTGATGTACACAACCCTCAACCGCCGAGATGGGCACCTAGCCAACATCTCCCTTGATGTAGCACACAACTAACCATCAAGCGCTAATGTAGCACGAGGCTAACATTAGACCACGTACATAAATATGTACACCCCGTCCTTCTTTGATCACATCCAATCCCCCATATATATATGTAAATGTATCATGTCAAATCACATATATAACAAGTATACATCACATGCTCATTACCATATCACACATATATCATAATAATTTAATATCACATATTATTGACCTGTTAACTGATTACCCCCAACTTGGGTATCCACCACTTTAGCCATTATTGTCGGCTAGCACACATCATACACAAGTATATACATCAATACATAAATAACAGGAGAGACAGTGCGATAATTACGCACCTAATTATTTAACGAGATCCCGATCTATTGAATCTATCACAACCTAGAATCCTGAAATCACACTCTTGCACCTTTAATAGTCGAAATCCCTTCTAAAATCGATTGACAAAGGAATCTCGAAGAGATCAACACCACACTCAATATTCGACCAAGATGGGTTAAATAGAATGAAAGAAATTCCAGCACATAGGTAGGGAATAGATTCGGCTAGAGGAAGAAAATAATGGAAAAAAGGGAAATAGGGGTTTCGGCTAAGCTTTGAGGGGAAAAGAGGATGAAGAAGAAGTAGAAAGGAAGCTGGAATTTCAGCAATATAAGCAGAGGAAATTCGGCAGCAGCTATGGAGAAAAGAGAAGAGACAATTTGAAGGACTTTTGGCACCCCTTTGCTGTACAAAAATCAACTTGAACAGCCCCCCAAAGAGTCCCAATGCTGGCCAATTCCTCCCTTTTAGGTGATAAATTCCAGCTTTTACTTATCACAAAGCAAAGCAAAATTATCCTACATTTAATCCCTTAATCACCTTCAACAATTTAATTGCAATTAAACTACTAATAATCCCCCCCTTCCAGCCGAATTTAGCAAAAAAAAAAAAATAAGCCTTATCACTATCAAAATTAGAGTCCAAAATTGAACCAAACTCTCCTTTATACGCCAGCAACAAAGAAGAAGAAAAAAATAAAAATCAAAGTGTAGGGCCTGGGGTTCGAACCAGCGTCCTGCTGTAGGAAGCAACAGTAGCCCCCTTAAGCGCCCCCAGGCAATCACTTCCCATTTGACTTTCATGTCAAATAACACCATCATTTATTTATAAGCCTTATTCCTGGCCCCCTTTCTTTTAACGCCAACAGCCCAAAAAAATAAAACACTTCCTTGCGTCCCTCATGTCTCGAACCCGAGACCCCTTGTCAACACCCTTAAGTGGCGCCCCAAGCCACTCCAACCACCTGGACTTTCATGTCCATTCCTTACCCAAAATTTCTTTAAAGCCTTCTTTGCTTGGGCCCATCACCCCATAAAAATAAAACGCAAAACGTCCCTCTAGCCACTTGAACCCGTGACCTGCGCCAATTCTCTCCTCCAGTTCTTAAGTGGCGTTCGGTTACCACTTTACCAATCCGATTTTTATGACATAACACCTCCACATTTAATTATAAGGCCTTACTAGGCCGATCATTCCAAAAATTAAAAGCCAAAAATCCATTCCAGCAGCTCAAACTTATGACCCCTTAGCACCCTGAGGCGTCACCTTCCAAGGCCATGAGTAGCGCCTCATTGCCACTCTACCAAAGAGATTCTTGTGTCATGTTCCTTCCAAAATTTTCCTTAAGCCCTATCTCACCTAGCTTCCCTCCTTTAAACACTTAAAAATAAATTTTTAGCTCCAAAACCGACCTAGCTCGGGGTTAGTTCTAGGCCCTAGGACATGCTTAAAAATCCTAGAATTTAATTCTTCAAGCACACACATGGGAAAATATTTAAATTACAAATAACCCCTAATTTAGGGTGTTACATATTAATTATAAAACATGTCATTATAATAACAACATTTTATCTAATTTCTCACATATTGCCGTCCACTCTACTAACATTGGATTAATTGTCCTTTAAGGACTTCACTTTGATAGAGTCATCACAATTTAACACATAATCCATTAAAAGGTCACTTCTAACAATTATACAATTTAGTTCTTTAGTCAAATTAAACACACAGGCAAGCAAATTAATTCACAAAAAAAATTTAACACATGCTAATTCACTGATCATCAACACAGAATATAATATTAAAATAATATTCAGACTCAGATTTGTGGTCCCGAAACCACTGTTCCAATTAGGGTCAATTTTAGACTGTTACAAATACAAATAAAATAAAATAAATAAAAAAGAACAAATTTTGTACAAAAAAAAAAAAGCATTGCAATCAATTTTATATCACAAAAAAAAAAAAATGCTAGCGACATTGAGGCCTCAATGTATCCCTCAATATGGAACATGTTGCCTTCGTATGTCGTGGGTTTTTATAGTACCCACACAACCTCTATTGATTGTCCCCCTCCCAAACATCCATATTTGTGTTTATCCGAGTAGAAGTCGGATAACCTTTTGTGATGCGATGCAAGTTCATGTTTGGGGCCAACTCGAATGGGGCATTGGACATCGGTGGTCACTCTCTCATCTGGGATGAGTGGGGGTTCATATTTTCTTACATTGTACTTGCATTCCAGTCTATCCACATCCTTAATATAAGATGTGTACTCAATTCAAACATTTACACATACGACAATTATATGTACACGTGGGAATCGAAGTGCTTGGAACCTCTCATAATCACAAGTTCCTTCTGGAATGTCAACACAGTATGATGCCCCAACATGTCTTGGTTGTGTGTCGGGCCTAACCTACTCCGTAACCAGAAATCTCATGTTTGGACGTAAGTGACACACTGCATACATAGTGTTCGCTCTCTTTGCATTTTGTTTAATTTCTTTCATTACATCCTTGCACCAAATGTAAGTGCCCACTATTTGCTCAGCATATGTCGTCGCCCACTTTGGAAATAAGGCAGTTGGGAAAAAATATGTTTCTTTGACAACCGAAGTTATCAGCAAATGTCGCGTCCCTTTTAGTATCGAATTGATGCATTTCACTAGGTTCATTGTCATGTGCTTGTACTGTAGACTTTCATCATACAATTGTGTCCATTGTTCAAATGGTATGTTGGCGAGGTAGTCCGCCCCAGCGTTGTTGATGGTGCGAAAGTTATCCAACATCTCATGGAAATGATGTTGGACAAACTTCTACCCTGTCAAGAAAAGTATACTCATGAATGCAAACAATATACTCCATATATGGTTTAGCATGATTATGGAAATAGTGGCATCTATATACCCATGTCAATGCATTGATCTCGCTCACTTTTTGAAGACCATTTTGAGTGGTAGTTATAGCCGACATGCCTTATACAATACATATGGTTGGTGCGATCCCAAAGGCTACCATGTCGCTCAATAGCGGCCAAGATTCTGATTCTCCTGTGGAATATGACACATATGTCAAGTTGTGGGAAAACACAACAACGCAATCGGCTAAAGAAGAAATCTCAGTCATTTGTCTTTTCGGAGGGAGTTATTGCAAACACTATCAGTAGAATCCTTCGATTAACATCTTAAACAACAACTATCAACAATTGATGCTCATACCTCTTATACAGCCAGGTGTCGTCAATTTGCACCAAAGGCTTGCGGTGCTAGAAAGCTTCCCTGCATCGATCGAAGGTCTAAAAGAATCAATGGAATACTATTTTCCCAATGACCAAACGATCATCATAATACGTTGGGTGTATTTCTAGACCAGATACAGAACTTGGTACATACCAATCCAGTACATGACACCATTGCTACAAATCATTGTATGACTTTTTCCAACCATGATGCAACTTATCCATAACCTTTTATTTTTTGACCCGTGCCTTGTAGTACAATAACATGTAATCATACTGACTACAGATGTTGGCAATAAACACTAGGATGGGAATATTGGGACTCGCTTTCACCATAAGTAAAATTATGTCAGATATCATGTCGAAGTTTAATATCAAATGATCATGACTTACACCTACAAATTAGAAGTTAAAGTTATGCTTTTGGAAAAAAAAGCGAAGACCCTGTTCAAGTCACATTATGTTAGAAAATCGAGTGATCGCATCATACACTTGCTGCAACAAAAGTATGTGAATCAGAATACTTATTTATCGTCCACAAGTCTGTCTTCTTTCTAAAAGATACCATGATTTTCCATTTGCACCTTCTATCGCGCATTGCACACTTTCCCTCAAATTTCTCTGAATGAGATATTGTGACATGATAATTCACATTGTTTTGAAGCTATACCACTTTAGTGCAGCAAGAAAAACATCTTTGATGGGGTACTTCATGCTAACTTCCAATACTTGGACATCTGACAATGAGCTTGCACGGCTAGGTGCTCTGTACGGTAGCTGCTGAAACTCCAAACCACCCTCGATGGAGAGTTTGATGTTGGTTATATAAGGTGGAGGTTCATATGCCTTGAATCGCAGATTTGGAGCCAGAGCATTGTCCAAATCGTCATCGTGTAACGCGTAGGTTTGTGCAAGTGTACACAGTTGTTATCAAGTAATAAGTAAGTATCGATTTATCGTCTCCATAGGGATTGTATTTGTGCTAAGTAACTTAATTTGTAAAATTATATTAACAATTTGGTAAATAAAAACACAATATGATTGAGAAGTGATGATTAAAATTAAATATATTAAACTAAATGCAATGATCCCTAATGCAAATTATCCTAAATATGCAAACTATATGAATGAAATAGATTTTAGCAAAATTAAACACAATTTGCAACAATTATAACATAAATAAACTAGGACAATTACTTTAATTAAACTCAATTTATTATCAGCATGCTTAATAACATTCAGAAAAACATTCCATGGCAACTCGATCTTTCATGAGTTTGGAAACCACATTAGGTCCTTTCGGAAGCCTTTACTTAGTAAATACGCATTTTACTTATCTTTATTTACTAAGGGTTTCTTAGCATTCGTGTGAGGTAACAGGGACGTGTTAGGTTTGAAATAGTTTAAACACAAATCTAAAAACTATGGAGATAACATAGCTTGGTCAGAGTTGTTATGCAACCAGTAATTTAATCGGGTTAGGATCTAAATTGAGCATTGGAACAATGGAAATGTGCAAGTACACACAATCGCAACAAGTAATAAAGTGACAAGTAAATGTCGAGTTATCGTAGCCACAGGGACTGTAAAAGAATTATTTATGAAAGTAATTTTAAACACTTTGGTGAAGGAAAATTATTTGGTTTTAAAAAGAGATAATAAAAAAACTAAGAGTTAAAAAATAAGTGAAATAATTAAAATAAAACAAAGAAATTCTAGTGCACGATTCCAAATATGATTTAATCAAGATGATATAATTGTGTTGGATTAATTATATTTCCTTACCTTAGAACTATTAAACTTATGCTTATACTTGTTACGAATAAATCACGAAAACTCGGTAATTTGCTAACTTATGAACACATTTACAAATAAAAAATCCATTCATCTCTTGTACATATTTCTATGCCAATTCGACCGATTAAACAGATTTATAAAGGTAAACATGTTATTGCACATACATACTTATTAAATTAAACAATCTCTCGCATATTCCTATGTTGATTCAAACGATATTCAACCTAATAAGCATGTAAAAGACTATGTGGGCTAACAAAGTATCCTTAGCTTGAAACAATTTAATCACAACAATCTTGCAAGTTATGCAAGGCATATGTATTGCCAAATACAATGCTAATCTAATCTTCAGCTACCTTAGAAGAATTAAACATGCACTGATTAAGTACTGTGTCCATTAATTACAATTTCAATGCATTTAAATAATTAATTCTTTAGTTATCTAAACAATTATAATGCCAGAATAACTTAGGCATGATTTTACTTAATCAAGCATTTTACCGAGGCCTATAACAGCATAAACATAAATTTAACAAATCAAGAGGATGAAATGCAATCAACCCAACACGATTTAATTCAAGCTAGATTGATTAAAATAACCATTTCAAAGACATGAATATTCAGAGATATGTTCATAATAAAAACAACAGAAATTAAAAAGACAGGGAACAAGAAGCAAATCTGGCGTTTCTTCGTGGCTTGATTGATTGCTCCTTCTTTCATCTCTATTGTCCTCGCCGATCAACGCTTCTATGAACACTCGCTTGCTGCCCCAAATGGATGAGAAAACACCTCTTTCCAAGAGGGGAAATCAGCACAAGAAGGCTCGGTTTTTTTTGGAGAAAAAGAGAGAATGGAGAGAAGAGAAGTTATGAGAGAATGAGAGTGTTGAGGGATCCTTTGAATGGGCAGCAAAGGGGGATTTATATAGCTGAGGATGACTGCTAAAAATAGCAAACTTCAGCAGCCAAAGAGCCCCCTCATGGTCGGCCATCTTACATGGCAAGGTTGAGACTTTCAACGTTGCTAAAATTAGCCTGGGGCAAATCTGTAAAGCCTTAATTTAAGGTTGGGTTTGAATGCAATTTGGAAGTCTTCCAAGGGCCTTTTTGCAGGCTCATTTAATCAGCTAAAATGCTGATTTGGGTCAGAATTTGAACGGTTCTGGGCTGCCCAATTGGTGGCTGGTTCGGTTCACTCAATTTGGTTCAACTGGTGAGGTTCAACTGGGCCATTTTTCCATAATTAATTAAAATTAATTTATTTAGCCCAAATTAAATTGGAGATAAATTAAATTTAATTATATTATGAATTAATACACATATTTGGACAGCCTTAGGCTGGAAATTAGTTCGCCTTGTTACTTTGAATTGGTTCTAGGTTGTGTTCTTCTAACGATGTCTACCAAGTAAATTTTCGCCCTTTGTACGAATCAGTAAAAAATAATCAAAATTCACTAAAAATAATTGTAAAATTGACTAAAAATTAACATGTTCACATTTTTAATACAATTTAATTATTTTATAAAATTTATTATTTTATGACCAAAATTCTATCTAAAATGCATGATTTTAAGTAAAATTAGGTATGAAAAAATATATAAATCTTTGTGTTTCCACACCCCCAAACTTAAATCATTGCTCGTCCGAAGTAATGCAAAAATTTTGGGAAGAATTTCTCGGAAACACTTTTGAAGAACTCCTTCAGAACAACTTTCTTCTCAAAATTATGAATTTAATATACTTAGGCTCAAAAATAAGAAATTTGATAATTATGCTACTTAAGTATACATATCGTTCAAATTACATCCAACAACTATTATAATAGCAAAATTAGACTAAATTCCTCTTTAACAAAGACATGTTAACCCTTACCAATTTGATTTTTTTTATTTCCTTATTCAAGACTATGCTGCAATCATTAAGTTTAACTTATGTCTTCATATGTTGATCTTAACAATATCTCTCCACCAATGTAGGTAGCATAGAAACTTGAATCAATAGGTCTTTATTAAGGTTGTAACGTGGCTAGGCTATGGGTAGGTAAAAGATAAATAAATTTTGGCTTAAAAACCCTAGACTCAACGTAAAATCGAACCTTCAAAATTTTTACCTTCGATACACCAACTTATTTTACTTTCACATGCTATTTTGTACATCTATTTTCTTTCGAGTACATGTGTTTTCTCTTTTTTTTTCTTTTTTAATTCAAATTCGAGCACTTGCTTCGGTACTACAATTTTTGAGCAATTGATACTTCTTTTCAATTCCCCCAAACTTGTTTTCAAATGATATTCTGAATAGTATCGAGTCTAGTGTTTGGGACAATTTTAATGATAATGAAGAGAAAAGTGATGGCTAAATATTATAAAGGTCCAAATAAAACTAGGCCATATAGTCTCAAAGTTGGGTTTCAAAGGATAATTTTATCATGGTCAGCTTGAAAGGCTCAAACGGTTTAAAAAATAATTGCCTAAATCATTTTCAATATTCCATGCTTCCTAGGATTTCGCCTCAAGAAATTACTAAGTCAATTCTAAAAACTTAAACTTTCATGCATGCCTAATTTCTTCGTAGGGAACTAAAAATTTTATGGTACGAATTTGCATGCTTTATTAAAAATACATTCATATGATTATTAAGCTAACATAATAACTTATTGAAATAATAGAACTTTATCAATACTGAAGTTTAGCATACTTAACAAAATTTCAAATTATTGAACAAAATATATCCTAATCATAATTAAAAGAAAATTTTATTCTGAGTGGAATCAATTCAAATTTTCAATCCCCCTACTTAAAGTGAACAATGTCCTCGTTGTTTAAAGTGAATAGATACTATACACCAGGTAGGATTTTAGAAAAGAGGAGGTGAGTCAAATTGATTGCTTAAGTACCAAGCTCTCTCTAAATCCAATCCTAGACACGTATATACCTATAGCCACACTTTAGCCTTGTGACTTGTTCAGATTTTATTCATGATTCCTATCTCTTGTTTTATTGTGCAAAAATTAAAATTCCTAATTAACCTAATCCTAAAATAACTTAAGAATAAAAATAAAATAAATTTAAGGTCCTCCATTTTTTATTTGTTTGCTGATCCTTCCGAATTCGACTCATCTTTTGCTCCATCATTATTGCCTTTGCATGAATCGCTTTACTGCCTCTTCGATAATGAACTCCATGGTTCAAATATGAAATCCGGAAACTCAGGCACAAAAATAAATGGGTCATTATAAATTTTCTTAAGGGCACTCCTCATCGAATCATCCCTTATTTTTGAGTATCTCTAGTAGGCTTGTTGCTACCATTGCATGTGTTGCATTAATTCCATTAGCTTTGACAGCTCATCTCGAAGATCTAGGCTAGGCGGTGGAGCTCTAAACATTGATGTTTCAATATCAGGTCCAGCTTCTGGTTCCATTGGTTTTGCCTCATTAGGGACTTTAGTTGATTGCTCTGGCAGGATCTCTGTGGGGTCATCTTCTGCTTCTTCGGGATCCTCACTCTCTTCAACTCGTTGCTGTAGAACAGAATCTCCAGCTACTCGGTAGAGGTCCCAATCAGTGATTGTGCCCTGACTATACCCCGCCTTCTTTACATTCGCAAGAATTTTTGCTTTTAAGCTTGTTATCGTAAAGGGGAAATAGGCTGGGACAGAATGTCTAACGACACAATTTCACATTTCTCTTAGGATGATTTTGCCCACATCAATGGTCTTTCCAGTTAGAATCGAGTATAATAGGACCATTCGCTCTAATGAGATTGTAGTCCCATGCGAACTAGGCATAAGGCTGAAACGGATGAAATAGAACCATACCTTCGCAAATGGTGTCAAATATTCTCTTCGACACGTGTGGATTCCTTGCTTTGACATGGTCCACTTAAAACTTGAAACTGTAAGTTCTTCAAGAATTTCTTGCAAATTTTTAGGCTTAATGTTGCTCAACAAAGAAGAATATTCATCATTTTCGAAATCAGGTAATTCAAAGAACTCATTAATAGCATTTGAATTTATTGGTACCTTGATTCCACGAACTAGAACTTTGGTCAATTCGCTTGAGGTTAATTTTTCATAGAATTCACAAACTAGTTCCTCATCCACACTTGGTCTCTTTTCACAAAACAATTCCCAATTGAGGGCTTCAGCAACTTGACGATACGTGCCATAAAGTCTCTGTAGTTGCTTTCCTTCAATGTGAAGCCTTTCTCTGGATGCATCTGTTGATTTTTTAAGATACTTTCGTATCTTACTTTGGCTTCTTCACAGTGGAACTTATTTTGCGTTCCATCGATATGGGCGGAGGCACGAGTTCTCTTACGAGACATGATTAACCACCCTTTTTTAAGAACTCCTAAAAAAACTAATTAAAAGAAAAAGAGGTTGATTTAAGGTAGGTCGAAGGATTTGGCTAAGGATGGGTGAAGGTGTGTGTCGCACAAGTGCTTGGAAGGCAGCTAGGCGCACGGGTAGATAGTGTGGGAACAAGCAGCAATGCGCAGTAGGGGTTAGTTCGACAAGCAGCAGCGTGTGGTCAAGCGAGCTGGTGTCTTTGGGGCGTCTTATAAGCGCTAAGTCAAAGTCTGGCTCTGACTGGCAAAATTTGGAAGCAATAGGTCGGTAGCAAGAATGCAATGATGTGATGGATGTATATCGTCTCTCTGCTGGGCGTGTGTTGGCCGACTGCTGGGTGATGTTGTGGCTAGGGCTTGCGGCACTTAAGGGATTTGGTGTTTTGGGTTTTGAGTGATGAATGAATGGAGGGAAGGGTGGAATTTATAGTGAGAGTAGTAGGAATTAAAGTATAGTAGAATTTAACAATTAAAAAATTCTAATTCTAATTCTATTCAAAGTTAACGACAATTAATAACTAAATAAATACATATTAAATTTTTAATGCTATTAATTTATTAAAACAAAAATAAAATATGATTAAATTAAACTAATACTAATTCTATGCTAAGTTGATAAAATTAATATATAAATTATAATAGATATAATTATATATTAAAGTTTATCATATTATTATTATCTAAATATATATATATTAAGTAAAAATATTTATTATAGATGCCTTTTGGAAATATTTACAAAAAGAGGCACCTAGTTTTTATTATTTATGAAAATAGCAACCAACTTTTAAAATTACTTCAATTAAGTCCCTAAACTTAATGAAAAATTGAAATTGAGTTGCAATTTAAAACTTGGGTCAAAATTAACCTTTTTATTTGAAAAACCAAAAATTTATTTTGTCATTTAGGGAATAATTTCTCTGAAAATTATATAAAAATCAATTCCCAGGAAGATTGGAGGGGTCACAAGTGGTCCCACTTAAGTTCCATTCTCTTAGACAAAATTTATTTAAACATAATAAACCCAAAAATATACCCTAAATAATTTATTAAAAACAAGAAAATTTAAATATTTGATAAACTGAACAAGATTTGATCCCGTTCAGGTTTTTCTCCGTAGTAATGTTTCAAACACTAAGCATTGACTTGAAAATTACCTCATTTACCTTGGAGTTCAACAACTCCATATGGATAGATGCGATGAATCGTAAATGGACCGGACCAACGTGATTTTAACTTATCTAGGAAGAACATCAATCTGGAATTAAATAACAAGACTTACTGACTTGCTTCAAATTCTCTAACTCGAATGTGCTTGTCATGCCATTTCTTGAGTCTTTCTTTGAGTATTTTGGCATTTTTGAATGAGAACATTCAGAATTCCTCTAGCTCATTGAGTTGGAGCATCCATTTCTCTCTAGCAAGCTTAAGATCCAAGTTGAGTATTTGAAGAGCCCAGTAAGCTTTGTGCTCTAACTCCAGAGGTAGATGATAGGCTTTCCCAAAGACCAACCTGTAGGGTGACATTCTTAAAGGTTTTTTGTATGTTGTTCTGTAAGCCCATAAAACATCATCTAGTCTTTTAGACCAATCTCGTAGGTTTGGGCAAACTACCTTCTCAAGTATGCCTTTGATCTCCTTATTCGCCAGCTCAGCTTGCCCATTTGTCCGCGGATGGTAAGCTGTAGCAACCTTATGTTTCACTCTATGTTTATCTAACAACCATTTTAATCACTTGTTAAGGAAATGCGTCCCTTGATCGCTGATAATAGCTCTTGGGGTTCCAAACCTTATGAACACGTGTTTCTACAAGAACTTCATCACAACCTTAGCATCGTTCGTTGGATAAGCTTCAACCTCGACCCACTTGGACACATAATCTACTGCTATCAATATGTACCTGTGACCAAAAGACGGAGGGAAAGGACCAAGAAAGTCAATACCCCAAGCATCGAACAATTCTACCTCAATGATATTTGTTCGAGGTATCTTATTTCTATTGGTGACATTTTCAACCCTCTGGCATCGATCACAACTCTTTACGTAAGTGTATGCATCCTTGAATAGTGTGGGCCAAAAGAATCCGGCTTGTAATACTTTGACCGCAATGCGAGTACCTCCGAAGTGTCCCCCACTCGGAGCTGAGTGATAATGGTATAAAATCTTCGGTATTTCATCTTCTGCCACACATCTCTTGATCATCTGATCTGCACACTTTTTAAACAAATATCGCTCTTCCCAGAAATAGTACTTCACATCGTGAAGAAACTTTTTCCTTTATTGATACGTTTTATCAATCGGCATCAAACCACAAGCTAAATAGTTAGCAATATTAGCAAACCAAGGAGTATTATGGACATGATTTACCTTCAGTATGTGTTCATCTGGAAATGTCTTCTAAATCGGTACAAGTGGAGAATTTCCCTCTTGCGGCTCCAATCTAGACAAGTGATCTGCTACTTGGTTTTCTACTCCCTTTCGATCTTGAATTTCTAGATCGAACTCTTGAAGTAGAAGTACCAACCGGATCAATCTCGGTTTAGCGTCTTTCTTGGCCAGCAAATATTTAATTGCCGAGTGGTCTGTATGAACAATCACTTTGGTACCTACAAGATAAAATCGAAACTTGTCAAAAGCATATACAATAGCAAGTAACTCATTTTCTATTCTCTTATAATTCAGTTGTGCTCCTGTTAGAGTCCAACTTGCATAGTAGATATAGGGTGAAAAACTTTATTCCTTCACTGGCCCATGACAGCTCCAATTGCGAAGTCACTTGCGTCACACATCAATTCGAATGGCAGATCCCAATCTGGTGTGACGATGATGGGTGTCGTAACTAATCAATTCTTTAACTCTTTGAATGCTCTTAAACATTCATCATCAAACTTGAATGTCATGTCCTTCTCCAATAATTTGCACAAAGGTTTTGCAATTTTGGAGAAGTCTTTGATAAATCTATGATAAAAACCGGCATGGCCCAAGAAACTCCTAACACCCTTTACAAATGTTAGAGATAAGAGTTTCTCAATAACGTCAACCTCTGCTTTGTCTACCTCGATTCCATGTCTCGATATCTGATGCCCTAGAACAATCCCTTCTTGTACCATGAAATGGCACTTTCCCCAGTTGAGTACTAGGTTTGTTTCTTCACATCTTCTTAGTACCTTAGTTAGATTGGCTAAACAATCATCAGAAGTGTCTCTAAATACTAAAAAGTCAACCATAAAAACTTCCAAATACTTCTTAACCATGTCAGTGAAAATTAACATCATACATCTTTGAAATGTAGCAGGTGCATTACATAAACCAAAGGGCATACGTCTAAATGCAAACGTACCATACGGGCAGGTGAATGTCATCTTGTGTTGATCTTTCGGTGCTACTATAATCTGATTATACCCCGAGTATCCATCGAGAAAATAGTAATAGTCTCGCCCCACGAGTCTATCAAGCATCTGGTCCAAGAATGACAAAGGGAAGTGATCTTTCCTGGTCTCCTTGTTCAGCTTTCGGTAATTGATGTAAATTCTCCATCTAGCAACCGTTCTAGTCGGTACCAACTCGTTATTCTCGTTCTCAACGACCATGATACCTCCTTTCTTCGACACGCACTGGACCGGACTTACCCATGAACTGTCTGAGATGGGGTAAATTATACCCGCATCCAACCGCTTGATAGTTTCCTTCTTTACTACATCCTTCATGATGGGGTTCAATCTCCGTTGTCCATCAATCGTTCCTCTCTCGCCATCTTCTAATATGATCTTGTTCATGCATACAGATGGGCTAATACCGTGAATATCGATTATGGTCCATCCGATAGCCTTTTTGAATTGTTTCAAAACTATGATAAGTTTCTCTTCTTGTTCAGTAGTTAATTCTGCTGAAACAATCACAGGCAGAGTAAAAGCGTTACCTAAATTAACATATTTTAAGTATGTAGGTAATACCTTGAGTTCTAACTTAGGTGGCTCCTTGATTGATGATTTTGGCTGGGTGTAATCCCTTTTCTCCAATTCCAAATATTCAAAATGGGATTGCAGATTAAGTCCCTTTTAATTAGCTTCTAGCAAAGCTAAGTATTCATTCTCCTCTTCATCAATTGGAGGGTCTGATGTCAGAATTTGTTCCAACGGATCCTGTAACACCCCTAACCCGAAAATCATCATCGGAATAGGGATAAAGGTGTTACCAGACAGATTGATAACATTTATAGAATTAATCATACATGCATTCAACAATATCAAACATGGTGTCCCTTAAGTAGATCATTAAGACCCTAAGCATGCTTATAAATCGATTTGGGACTAAACCGAAACACATAAGTAATTTCATAAAAATTTGAAACTTTTCTAACCTACAGGGGACACACGGCCGTGGAGGTAGGTAGTGCCTCACCTGACTACTTGACACTCCGTGTGTCCTCCCGTGGTAGTATCTTGCCAAAATCAACACGGTCACCAAGCACGCCTGTGCTAAGGCCGTGTACTACTAGATCACATACTGTCATTTCTCACATGACCATCAAGCACACCCGTGTCGAGGTCGTGTGCAATTTAAGCCACATTCTGCCAATTTACCCACGATCTTAGGCACGCCCATGTACCTCAACCGTGTGACATTATAGGCCATTTTACAAGGCCAATATGCCACCTACTTAGGGTCTTCCTACAAGTAATATATACCAAAACATAACATGCATATATGGCAACCAAAACATCTCAAATGGTTCACTTCATCCATACATTCAATAACAATTCCTTTCATACCAAATTACAAACTAAATCCTACATCATTTCAAACATGTATCATCCATTTCCTTAACCAAAACTTAACCATTTCATATGCATCAAAACATACTAAATATCTGCTTCATAACTTACTCATTCAAACATTTATCAACTCAAAAACTTGCCAATACACATGGCCATGCTCACTTCATAAACATATACACCTATCTAGCCTATACATGCCATAATTAGCCATATATATTTTCAAAAGGGTACCAAAATAAGTTTAGTAGTGTGATGACGATCCTTGACAATCCCAAGCCTTGATAGCTTGACGACCTATAAAATAGAGAAAATACACACACGAGTAAGCTTTAAAAGCTTAGTAAGTCATATACAAATAAACTTGGCATAAGAAGTATATATGCAATTTGATACATTTGCACATCTCATTCACTTAACGATTTATCATGTATATGCTTGATTCATACTTATGACTACATTCGTCACATTTATCCATTCAAAACTCATTTGAAACACATAGCTCATTCATAATCTTTCTTGCATCTCCTTCACATTATCCTATTCAAACATACTTTTCTTCATTCAAAGTCATATGCATACTTACCATTCATGCATACTTAATGCACATTCAACGCACCTGAATCGGATATTCATTCACTTAATTGATCATAGCTCGGATATACATTTCGTATTGTAGACTTGCCCGTTGAACCCTTAGGAACCTAGTAGGATACTCAGAAAGCTTGGAATAGTAGTACAATGCCAACGTCCCAGACAAGGTCTTACATGCACTTGTATATCGATGCCACTGTCCCAGACAGGGTCTTACACATTTCAATACGATGCCGATGTCCCAGACATGGTCTTACACGTACAAATCATAACGATGCCAACGTCCCAGACGTGGTCTTACACGTAAAACTCATATCGATGCCAACGTCCCAGACGTGGTCTTACACGGGTCTTAAAATCAACGCCAACGTCCCGGACGTGGTCTTATATGATAAAACAGAACAGACACCTATGTCATGACATAGCTAATCCTATCTATTCCTAGGTTCGTATGGAACTTCTCGGTTTTATCACTATATTGAACTTATTTTGGAATTCACGCACTTAGCATCTCATACTCATTCATTTTCATCAATAGACATATGAATACATATATTCAATTCAATACAGATAAGTTTATTTGCATAGTGACTTACCTCGAATTCGGTTTATCAGAATGAAAACGGCTACTCGGTTACTTTTGCTTTCCCGCGATCTAAATTTGTTTTCCTCAATTCTTAATCTAAACATATTCAGAATTAACCCTTTTATTCACTATTCCATTCAATTCAATCCATACACATGTATTTTGGGCTATTTATACTTTAGCCCTCACATTTGCACCATTTATCAATTTAGTCCATTTTTCTTAAAACATCAAATTCACAAAATCCATACATACACATGCTTAGCCGAATACATATACATCACATTTAAGCCCACATTTTTCATCAAACTTGCAATTTAGTCCTTTAATTTACCATTTTCTCAATTTAGCCCTATTTAGCTAAATTCATCAAAATTTCAAGAACAAAGTATGCTCATCTAACTCATATCTTTCATTTAACACCAAAAATCATCAAAAAGCTTAACATAACATCAATAGCATCTCACAAAAACATTATCAATTCATCAAATTGAGACATGGGTTTGATAGCTCTCTAAGCAGCGATTGCAAAAACGTAGAAATTATCAAAAATCGATCAAAAACAAACCTTGAATTTTGGCTTGATAGTAGCCGAATGTATGAGAGCTTTAACCTTTCTTTTTTTCCTTTGAATTTTGGTGGAAGAATGCATGAATAATGTTCATTTTCATATTATTATCATATTAACATAATAATTCACCTTTTACTAAATTACCCTTAACTAATAACAAATAAAACTTATTCATTTAATGGCACAACCGTCCATTACTCATCCACTAACTTTAAAATGGCTTAATTGCCACTTGAGTCCCTTGCAAACAAAAGTCACATCAATTTGGCCACTAATCAAATAAACAACCACTTTTAAACTTTATTCGGTTTAGTCCTTTTATCAATTTAAGCACACAGACGGACAATTTAACATACGAAAATTTTGCACATGCTTAATCACATATCAACGGCACAGAAAATAATATTAAAATATTATACAGACTCGATTTGTGGTCCCGAAACCACTGTTTTGACTAGGGTATAAACCAGGCTGTTACAATTCTTCCCCCCTTAGGGATTTTTGTCTCCGAAAATCTTACCGTTAACCAGATTCGGATATTGCCGTCTCATTGAATCTTCAGGCTCCCACGTAACCTCTTCTAATCCGTGTCGATTCCACAATACTTTCACATGGAATTTTCTTTTCTCTTAACTCTTTTACTTCACGAGCTAAGATACGGATCGATTCCTCTTCGTATGTCATATTAGATCGAATTTCAATTTCAGATGGGGCAATCACATGTGACGGATCAGATCAATATCTACGAACATCGAAGCGTGAAATACATTGTGAATCTTTTCTAGTTTAGAGGGTAACTTCAATCTATATGCAACAGGCCCAACACATTCAATGATCTCATACGGTCCGATGAATCTCGGACTTAACTTGCCTTTACGTCCAAATCGGAGCACTTTCTTCCATGGAGACACTTTCAAAAATACTTTTTCGCCGATCTCAAATTCTATATCTTTTCGTTTTAAGTCTGCATAGGACTTCTGATTATCAGATGCTACTTTCAAAGAATCTCGAATCAGTTTCACTTTCTGTTTGGTATCTTTTATCAAATCGACCTCGTATAACTTATTCTCAATGAATTCAGTCCAATACAGTGGTGTACGACATTTACGTCCGTACAAAGCTTCATATGGTGCCATTTTAATGCTCGTCTAAAAACTATTGTTATACGCAAATTCAATCAACGGAAGGTATTGTTCCCACGAACCATTAAACTATAATATACAGTATCTTAACATATCCTCTAGAATCTAAATGATCCGCTCGGATTGACCATCTGTTTGCGGATGAAAAGTTGTACTAAAATGCAATTTCGTGCCTAAAGCTTCTTGCAACTTCTTCCAGAATCGTGATGTAAATCTTGGATCTCTGTTTGACACAATGGATAGTGGCACCCCGTGCAATCTCACAATCTCAAAAAAATAAAGCTCAGTTAATCTTTCAAGCAAGTAGTCAGATCTTACGGGAATAAAATGGGCAGTTTTAGTTAATCGGTCAACTACGATCCATATCGCATCCTTCTTTCTCGAAGTCAGAGGCAACCCAGAAACAAAGTCCATAGTTACTCTATCCTATTTCCATTCGAGAATCGAATCATTTGTAACAACATAGATGGAACTTGATGTTCTGCTTTCACTTGCTGACAAACTAAACATTTTGAAACAAAGTCAGAAATGTCTCGTTTCATGCCAGACCACCAATAGTGTTGCTTCAAATCATGATACATCTTTGTACTTTCGGATGGAAAGATAGGTGACTATTATGTGCTTCATCCCAAAATCAATTGAATCAACTCCAGATTTCTTGGAACACATATTCGATCTCGGAATCTCAAACAATCATCAATAACTCAAAATTCAGATTCAGAATTCAATTCACATTGAGCTCATTTCAACAACTATTCATTATTAACCTTTTGAGCATCACATATTTGCTATACAAATAATGGTTTCGCTCTCAATTCAGCTATCACAGAACTATCATCAGACAAATCTAACTGAGCATTCAAAGCACGTAGTGCAAACAATGACTTTCTACTCAACGCATCAGCAACCACGTTTGATTTACCCGGATGATAATCTATCACAAGCTCGTAATGTTTTAACAGTTCTAACCATCTTCTTTGACGCAAGTTCAAATCTTTCTGGGTCATTAGATATTTCAGACTTTTATGATCTGAAAACACATGACATTTCTCATTGTACAAATAATGACGCCAAATTTTAAGTGCAAACACAATCGCAGCGAGCTCAAGGTCGTGTGTCGGATAATTCTTTTCATGAGGCTTTAATTGTCTCGAAGCATAAGCTACCACTTTTCCCTCTTGCATCAAAACACATCCCAGACCATTTAACGAAGCATTAATGTATACAACAAATTCCTTACCCGATTCTGGTTGTACTAACACTGGAGCTTCTGTTAACAGAGTTTTCAACCGATCAAAACTTCTTTGACATTTATCTGACCATTCAAATCTGATATCTTTTTGAAGTAATCTTATCAACGGAGTAGCTATTGTTGAAAAGCCCTTTACAAATCTATGGTAATAACCAGCTAAACCCAGAAAACTGCGAAGTTCAGATACATTTCTCGAAGGTTTCCTATTCAAAATAGTAGAAATCTTGCTCGGATCAACACGAATCCCAAAAGCTGACACAATATGCTCCAAAAAACTAACCTCATTCAACCAGAATTCACATTTTCTGAATTTTGCGTACAATTGCTTTTCTCTCAAAGTTTGCAACACAATTTTCAAATGTTCTGCATGCTCATTCTCATCACGTGAATAAATCAAAATGTCGTCAATGAATACAACAACAAATTGATCCAAATACGGTATGAAAATTCTATTTGTCAAGTCCATAAAAATAGTAGGAGCATTGGTTAGTCCGAATGGCATAACTAAAAACTTATAATGCCCGTATCTCATTCTAAAAGCAGTTTTTGGAATATCTAAATCTTTAACTCTCAATTGGTAGTATCCCGATCTCAAATCAATCTTGGAAAACACAGTAGCTCCTTTTAACTGATCAAACAAATCATCAATTCTGGGCAATGGATATTTTTTCTTTATAGTCACCTTATTCAACTGACGATAATCGATACACATTCTCATCGTGCCATCTTTTTTCTTCACGAACAGAATAGGAGCACCCCAAGGCGAAAAACTTGGTCTAGCAAACCCTCTATCAGTCAATTCTTGTAGCCGTGACTTTAACTCTTTCAACTCTGTTGGTGCCATTCTATACGAAGCTATCGAAATAGGTGTCGTACCAGGCAACAATTCAATACCAAATTCAACTTCACGAATCGGAGGTAATTCTGGTAACTCTTCAGGGAACACATTAGAAAAATCACAAACAATAGGTACTGATTCAACTTTCTTCTCGGATGCTTTTGAATCGATCCCATAAGCAAAATATGATTCATACCCCTTTTTCACATAACTTTGAGCTTTCAAAATGGATATCACAATATGCAATCCATTTAAATCGCTAGACTCAATCCGTATAGTCTCATCATTCGGACCTCGTAAATCTATAGTCTTTCTTTTACAGTTTACAATGACATCATGCATAAACAACCAATCCATACCCAGAATAATATCAAATTCATCAAATGGAAAGAGCATTAGATCACCAAGAAAACAGATATCTCAAAACATTAACAGACAGTTCTTGCATACTTTGTCAACCAGGACACTTTTACCTAAAGGGTTCGATACTTTTATAGCAAATTCAATAGACTCTACAGGCAAAGTCTTACCATATACTAAATTCATGCATATGTACGAATGCGTAGAACCAGGGTCTATTAAAGCTATCACAGAAGTATTATAAAGAGTAAAAGTACCCATTATAACATCAGGTGATGAAGCTTCTTCACGAGCTCGGATAGCATATGCTCTGGCAGACGCTCTAGCTTCAGACCTTACCATAATGTCTCTTGTGCACCTCTGACTACCACTAACATTTCTTGTATTCTTTGAAGGTCTACCTCTTGTAGGTGCATTATCAGATCTCGGATTTTGAACAGTCTCTGGTTCGACAGGCTCAGGGCAATCACGGATAAAATGATCAAGCGATCCACATCTGAAGCAAGCTTTGTCATTTAATCTATAGTTTCTCGGATGTCTTTTTCCACACTAAAGTTGCTGGGTTTTTGGAACTCATTTGAAATCTAGCTCTATTTCTGTTTAAATGTCCTACATTTTCTCTAGAATGGCTTTGATCATCTTTGTATCTCTTTGAAGCAGACTGAAATGATTTATTCTGAAATCTCTTTCTTGTATCTCGAGCTTTAGACTTAGCTTTTCTTTTATCCTTCCTGAGTGCTTCAGCTTTGCAAGCTCGGTCAATGAGTATAACGAACTCTTTTATTTTTAGGATCCCAACTAGCAAACGGATATCTTTATTAAGACCGTCTTTAAATCTTTTGCACATTATAGCTTCGAAAGATATACACTCTCGGGCATATTGACTTAGTCACACGAACTCTCGTTCATATTCAGTGACAGTCATTCGGCCCTGTTTAAGCTCCAGAAATTCTTTTCGTTTCTGATCGACGAATCTCTCACTGATATATTTCTTCGAAACTCAATCTGAAAGAAATCCCATGTAACCCGTTCTCTCGGAACAACAGAAATTAAGGTTTTCCACCATTGATAAGCCGCATCTTGAAGTAACGATACAACACACTTTATGCATTTTTTAGGAGTCAGAGACATCTCATAAAATACCTGAATAGTATTTTCAATCCAGAATTCAGCTTTTTCAGCATCATCATTATTGGTAGCTCGAAACTCTTCAGCCCCATACTTACGGATCTTGTCAACTAGAGGCTTATTTAACAGATTCGAATACATAGACGGTGGCACAACTATAGTCTGAGTGGAATTAACTGGGGGCGGAGGTTGTGAAACAGTCAGGTTATTTCTCATGAATTGAGTGAACCACTCACTCATCATCTGGAAGAAAACTTGTTTAGCTATTCCCTCCTGACCCCACGTAGCTGGTCTCAAATCAAAGGGCGCTGTCTCTTACGCGAGAGTAGGCACATTACTTTTTACGTCGTCAGCTACGGCTCTTTCGAGATCCATTTCTATACAGAAATCACATTTTACACGTCAGGATTCATCACACTATCATAGTTTAAATATATGGCATGTATAGCTAGACTTTGACATGCTACGTTAGTCCGAGAATCGACTAAACTGTAGCTCTGATACCAATAAAATGTAACACCCCTAACCCAAAAATCATCACCGAAATAGGGTTAAAGGTGTCACCAGACAGATCAAAAACATTTATAGAATTAATCATACATGCATTCAATAATATCAAACATGGTGTCCCTTAAGTAGATCATTAAGACCCTAAGCATGCTTATAAATCGAGTCGGGACTAAATTGAAACACATAAGTAATTTCATAATAATTCGAAATTTTTCTAACCTACAAGGGACACACGGCCATGGGGGTAGGCCGTGCCTTACCCACGGCTACTTGACACTCCCGTGTGTCTTCCCCGTGGTAGTATACTGCCAAAATCAACACGGTCACCAAGCACGCCCATGTACTAAGGCCGTGTACTACTAGATCACATACTGCCATTTCTCACACGGCCATCAAGCACACCCGTGTCGAGGCCGTGTGCAATTTAAGCCACATTCTATCAATTTACCCACGGTCTTAGGCACGCCCGTGTACCTCAACCGTGTGACATTATAGGCCATTTTACAAGGCCAATATGCCACCCACTTAGGGTCTTCCTACAAGTAATATATACCAAAACATAATATGCATATATGGTAACCAAAACATATCAAATGGTTCACTTCATCCATACATTCAATAACAATTTCTTTCATACCAAATTACAAACTAAATCCTATATCATTTCAAACATGTATCATCCATTTGCTTAACCAAAACTTAACCATTTCATATGCATCAAAACATACTAAATATCTACTTCATAACTCATTCATTCAAACATTTATCAACTCAAAAACTTGCCAATTCACATGGCCATGCTCACTTCATAAACATATACACCTATCTAGCCTATACATGCCATAATTAGCCATATACATTTTCAAAAGGGTACCAAAATAAGTTTAGTAGTGTGATGACGATCCTTGACAATCCCGAGCCTTCAGTAGCTTTGACGACCTATAAAACAGAGAAAATACACACATAGAGTAAGCTTTCCGAAAGCTTAGTAAGTCATATACAAATAAACTTGGCATAAGAAGTATATATGCAATTTGATACATTTGCACATCTAATTCACTTAACAATTTATCATGTATATGCTTGATTCATACTTATGACTACATTTGTCACATTTATCCATTCAAAACTCATTTGAAACACATAGCTCATTCATAATCTTTCTTGCATCTCCTTCACATTATCCTATTCAAACATACTTTTCTTCAATCAAAGTCATATGCATACTTACCATTCATGCATACTTAATGCATATTCAAGGCACCTGAATTGGATATTCATTCACTTAATTGATCATAGCTCGGATATACCATTCGTATTGCAAACTTGTCCGTTGAACCCTTAGGAACCTAGTAGGATACTCAAAAAGCTTGAATTAGTAGTACAATGCCAACGTCCCAGACGAGGTCTTACATGCACTCATATATCGATGCCACTATCCCAGATAGGGCCGTACAGATTTCAGTACAATGCCGATGTCCCAGACATGGTCTTACACGTACAGATCATAACGATGCCAATGTCCCAGACGTGGTCTTACACGTAAAACTCATATCGATGCCAACGTCCCAGATGGGGTCTTACACGGGTCTTAAAATCAATGCCAACGTCCTAGACGTGGTCTTATATGATAAAACAGGACAGACACCTATGTCATAACATAGCTAATCCTATCTATTCCTAGGTTCGTACGAGACTTCTCGGCTTTATCACTATATCGAACTTATTTCAAAATTCATGCACTTAGCATCTCATACTCATTCATTTTCATCGATAGACATATGAATACATATATTCAATTCAATACAAATATGTTTATTTGCATAGTGACTTACCTCGAATTCGGTTTATCAGAATGAAAACGGCTACTCGTTTACTTTCACTTTTTCGCGATCTAAATCTATTTTTGTCGGTTCTTGATCTAAACATATTCAGAATTAACCCTTTTATTCACTATTCCATTCAATTCAATCCATACACATGTATTTTGGGCTATTTCTCTTTAGCCCTCACATTTGCACCATTTATCAATTTAGTCTATTTTTATTAAAACATCTAATTCACAAAATCCATACATACACATGCTTAGCTGAATACATATACATCACATTTAAGCCCACATTTTTCATCAAACTTGCAATTTAGTCCTTCAATTTACCATTTTCTCAATTTAGCCCTATTTAGCTAAATTCATCAAAAATTCAAGAACAAAGTATGTTCATCTAACTCATATCTTTCATTTAACACCAAAAATCATCAAAAAGCTTAACATAAAATCAATGGCATCTCACACAAACATTATCAATTCATCAAATTGAGACATGGGTTTGATAGCTCTCTAAGCAACAATTGCAAAAACGTAGAAATTATCAAAAATCGATCAAAAATGAACCTTGGATTTTGGCTTGGTAGTAGCCGAATGTATGAGAGATTTAACCTTTATTTTTCCTTTGAATTTCGATGGAAGAACGAATGAATAATGTCCATTTTCGTATTATTATCATATTAACATAATAATTCACCTTTTACTAAATTACCCTTAACTAATAACAAATAAAACTTATTCATTTAATGGTACAATTGTCCATTACTCATCCTCTAACTTTAAAATGGCTTAATTGCCACTTAAGTCCCTTGCAAAAAAAAGCCACATCAATTTGGCCACTAATCAAATAAACAACCACTTTTAAACTTTATGTGATTTAGTCCTTTTATCAAATTAAGCAAACAGACGGACAATTTAACATACGAAAATTTTACACATGATTAATCACATATCAACGGCACAGAAAATAATATTAAAATATTATACGGACTCAGATTTTTGGTCTCGAAACCACTATTCTGACTAGGGTATAAACTGGACTGTTACAGATCCTCAACATAGTTGTGTTCCTTCTCCACTATTAATTCCTCTAAATCAGATACTCCAGAATAATCATCAATTGTCTTAGGAAATCGCATTGACTTAAAAACATTAAATGTTACCTGATCATCCTGAACACGCATAGTCAGCTCACCCTTCTGCACATCAATAAGGGTCCTTCCAGTTGCTAAGAATGGTCTTCCTAGGATAATTGGCACTTTTTTGTCTGCTTCAAAGTCTAGAATTCCAAAGTCAGCAGGAAAGATAAATTTATCAACATGTACCAATACATCTTCAATTTTTCCTTCCGGATGCGATAAGGATCGATCTGCTAGTTGAAGTGTTACCGCAGTAGGTCTAACTTCACCTATCCCCAACTTTCTAAATATTGACATAGGCATCAAGTTAATACTCGCACCTAAGTCACATAATCCCTTACAACAATAGGTTGCTCCAATATTGCGCGGCATGGTAAAACATCCAGGATCCTTCAATTTTGGGGGTAGTTTGTCCTGAGGATATGCACTGCATTCATTCGTCAGGGCTACCGTCTCAAATTCTCCAAGTCTTCGTTTCTTGGATAGGATATCTTTCATGAACATGACATAATTCGGCATTTGCTCAAGTGCTTCAACCAACGGGATGTTGATGTGAAGTTGCTTAAGTACGTCAAGGAACTTCTTGAATTGAATCTCTTGACTCTACTTTTGAAGTCTTTGAGGGTAGGGTGGTGATGGTTTCTTTATTGGAACTGGTAATGGTTGATTCGTCTTCTGTGGTAATTATACATCTAACGGAGTTGTTAGTTGATCAGATTTAGCTGGTTCTAAGGTTATCTTGTTGGGTTTTGCAGATTCTGGTTCTTGTGAAACTGGAATTTCAACACTCGGTTGAACTTCCTCTGAATCTTGAGCCTTACCTTGCTCCTTTTCACCTTCAATGGTATTGGGCTCTACCGTCTTTCCACTCCTCAATGTCAGCGCTTTGCAGTTCTCCTTTCCCGAATTTCTCAGATTTTTCGTATCACTAGTTAAGGTACCCTGTGGTCAGTTCCTAAGTTCAGTTGCAAGCTGGCCTATTTGGTTTTCCAGATTCTTCAATGTAGCTGCTTGGCTTTGGATTAAGACATCATTCTTTTCCATGTATGCCTTCAGAAAACTCTCCAAGCTATTGGATACTTTAGCTTGAACTGGTTTCTGAACTTGCTGAGGGAAACTCGGTAGCTGGGTTGGTCTGGATTGGGTGTACGTGTTACTGGTTCCAACCCCTTGGTTACTCCAGGAAAAATTCGAGTGGTTTCTCCATGATGGGTTATAAAAATTGGATTGCAGCCCTTTTTGCCTTCCTCGGTTTTGGTTCTGACTACCCATGTAATATATAGATTCTGGGTTCAACGGACATTCTTCAAACAAATGTCCTTCCCCACAATAGACACAGGCTATATTCTCAAATTGATTAGGCAGCTGTGCTGTAAAACTATTAGACCCATTAGTAGTAAGATTTTTAAGCATTGAGGATGTCGAAACCATTTTTTAAAGGTTTTTAAAAAACAAGGATCGACTTTTAAAAATATAAATGGAGTCGCCACCAATCCCTTTTTACTTAGGTGTGATTGGATCACCTTATAAAGCGCTTTATTTCAAAATGTTGATTTTGGTCCACCAAATACAAGAAAACGAGTTGGGGAGTCAGTTACATACGAGGAAGGATTAGCACCCTCGTAACGCCCAAAAATTGGTACCTAATTGATTAATTAATGTCCTTATGTCAAGAATTTGAAAAAATAATAGTAGTAAAGATAAAAGTAATATTAATAAAAAATTATAGAAATGATAAAAAATAATAATGTAGGTAATGAAAACAGTAATAATACTAATAATAGAAAATATAATAATAAGATTAAAAATAATAATAGTCATAAATATAATAAAATAGTATCTATAATAATAATAGTACTAATAATAATAGGAAAAATAATAGTAAGAAAAAAATTTGTAATGAAATAATAATAATAATAATAATAATAATAATAATAATAATAGGAATAATAATGTTAAAAGTAATGATAATAATAATATTGATAATAGTAAAATAAAAAGTATTAGTAATAAAATAATGATGATAATAAAATAATAATAGTAAAAGTAATAATAATATGATAATAAAGATCAAAATTAACAATAATGATAATAAAATTAATAATAAAATAATGAAAATTATAAAAGAAATGAAAAGGGATGAAATTGAATATATAAATGAAAGTTTGGGGTAAATTTGAAATACAAGAGAACTGAATTAAAAAACTAAAAAATACGAAAGGGCTTGATGCGCAAATAGCCCATTTAACTGAAAAACACGTGGATCCTATGATGGCGGGTCGGAGCCATGAAACGGTGCCGTTTTGGCGCAAAAAGGGCTGGTTCAAAACGGCACCATTTTGATGCCCTATAAAATCTACCTGTTTTTTTTTTAAAAAAATACATTTCTCTCCTCAAAAAAAAAAATTGAGAGCTTTAAAAAAAGGCTCTCCCCTGGGCCATTTCCGGCAGGCCCTCCGGTGCGATTGATCGTTGTTTTGTCGAGTTTTAAAATTTATAAAGAGAATGATCGAACTTGGAAACTAACTCTGACAATGACTTAAGGCAAGTGCACCTATCGAAGAGTAGTATAGCTTAGGCAAGACCGGATTATCGAACCCAAATGAACTAAAAGTGTAACATCCCAAAATTGGGCTTAGTAGGATTGGGCCCAATGGGCCTTGGGCGTAGGAATGTTTAAAATTTTGGGAACAAGAGAATTGCATTATTACAAATTGGACTTGTTAGTTAAGTGAATTTGGAGTTTATGGGGTTTCTATGAAGTCTCGGGTTTAATTGGGCCTTAGGAAAAATTTGGTATTTTAGCACTTTAAGGAGAGATGGTAAGTAGCTTCAATGCTTATTGAAATAAATGAATAAATGGTTAGCACAAGTGAGCACTTAGTAAAGAGGTTATGGCATTAAGTGAAGTACCTTGAGGGAAAGAGGTTCAGATCCCTTTGTGTGCAATGTTTGGCTAATATTTTTGCTCTCTTTCCTTAAGTGTCGGCCAAGGACTATTTATGGCAAAGGTGGACTTCATTATTTTTGGTAAGGTGGCTATAAGAATAAGGCAAGGTTGAAGTTTGGGAAAGGAATCAAGAGAAATAGGAATGAAAGGGGGACATGAGGCTTATTTTGTGGATGGTGTTTTGGAAAGTTTGGGTGGCCAAACTCTTATCCTAAGGGGGGATGCATGTGGACGGTTTTGAGGTAGATAGGTGGCTGAAAATTTTAACTTGGCATTTGGTAAGGTCTTGGTTTTGTTTTGGCCAAAAATCCTATTGCAACTTTTGTGCCATCTTCTCTCTTTTTGCTACTTTCTTTGCCGAAATTTTCTAGCACAATAGTGCAATTTTCTCTTCTCTTGAATTGGTCACATATTCATCTTTTTTCTAATTTCCTTGATAGTCGAATATCATTGTTCATTCTCCTCCATAACCGAAACCTTTCCATCGTTCTTTCTTTCTCATTCCTTAAGCAATCGTGATATAGAGGGAGGCCGGATACTACAACATCACCTAATCATCTCTAGTCATAAGATGATCATGAGAAACGGGATTATAATCGATTAAGGTAAGGAAGATCTTTCATAGTCCATTCGATATCTCCATTTGGTTATTGAGTTAATCGGATTGAAGGTTGGCTAATTGATATAGTTGGTAGGATCGATTCTTGATGCATCGAGGGAGATCACAGTCGTGTTAAGTGGAGTTAGCCTAATAAAGTGTTTCTAGTTACGATTATCGAAGTTGAGACTAATCTTCTATCAACTATCAATATAGGTGTTGAAATCGGTAGAAAGCACAACTCGTAATCAAGGTGTGTAATCCCGTACCCTTCCAAATATATGTTTGAAATGGTGAGTAAATCTCACATCTCTCTGAAAGTTTACATGAAATAATCTGTGATTCGGTAGAAATATCAAAGAAAATCAGAAATCGGCATCCGTGATCACTCGGGCGTGCGTATGATCGTAGTGGTAATCATGTTTTGTAATAAAACAGTTTCAGTCAGAAATAGTGATGTGTATTTGAAAATTCATGAAAAATTGGATAAAGAGAATTAGAAAGTGAAAGAGATATTTAATAAAACCTTACTGTGTCTATTTTGATAAGGAAGAAATCGAGAAGGAAAAGGAATTTTATATTCTGAGATATGTTAATTTTAGTGAGACTGGTTATAAATGACTTCGGAGTGTTCTGTTCTGTTTTGGAAAAATAATATAAAATTTTAAAAAGTTAATTATGGGACATAATTTATATGTATAGATTCCTTAGTGAGCCTATTATTAATAAAGACAAGTGGGAGCAGTATATGAAAACTGTGCAGTGAGATATTTGGATTTTGGTTAAGAGAGGTCAGAATCATTGGACAGTGAAAAAAGGGAAAATTTAAGGAATAAACAGTACTAAATGGTTAGAGCAAAAATTCTAGAAAAAATTGCAGTAAGAAGAAATATGAGTCTAGTTTCTTGAAAAATTTACGGATTTAGATTTCGAGATTCATAACATGAGTTATAGTCAATTTAGTCAGTATGACGCAGATGGACAGTTTCAAACTTTTATGGCCCAAATTAGTGGTTAAGCCTAGGTTGCGAAATTACCATAATACCCTTAGAGGGTAAATTACCAAAATACCCCTAGGTTGCGAGATTACCGAATTACCCTCGACAGGTAAAATTACAAAAATGCCCTTATGGGCCAAATTACGGAATTGCCCTCAATGAACTAAATTGATAAAAGTGATATATGGGCCAATTGTGATATTTGATATATGGGCCAAATGTGATATTTGATATATGTGCCAAATGTGATATTTTCTATATGGGCCTCATGTGTTAATGGGCCGAATTGATAGATTGCTTAATGGGCCGTTTTGATAAATTACCATATGGGCCAAAATGAGAAATGGGCCAACTTGTAGTATGGGCCTTATGTTGAAATTATCATATGAATATTGTTATGCCTTGTATATGTATACATGATTGCATGGGTTGGGATAAAATTGAAGAGAAGTTCGGGTGGCTCTGCCACAATCTAGTTCGGATGGCTCTGCCACAATCTAGTTCGGGTGGCTCAGCCACAAACATTTTAAATGGATTTATGCCTGCGATTGGTGTGTTGGCGGGGTGGGTTGACTTGATCCCCACAGGTGTGCTGGTTGGTACGGGTGGTGTGTAACGGATGGAAATTTAGGTTTGGTTTTGGAAATTGCATTTCATACACATGTTATATTTGATACATTATTGTTATTGTAAATGGGCTTAGGCCCAAAATATTGCTATGTGTGTTCAGACCAGTGGATGTTGGTAAGGGATTTCACATGCGAGTTCTTGTAACTCACCCCCTTTTCTCTTAACCCTTGTAGGTAATGCTCAGTGACGAGGACTTGGGGCCATGGATGACTCGATGTAGGCCATACTTCAGAAATGGTTTTATTTGGACTTTAGTTTCTTACTTCGTTTACTTTATTACTTTACTATTTTGGGTTATGTGTTGTAATAAGGCCTCTGGATTATTTTATTTTGTTTTATGTTTGACGTATTTATTATTTTGTTGGTTTATTTTAAATGGGAATTTTCTAAATGCATAATCAACGATTTTTCCAAATTGATTAATAAATGGATTTTATAAATAAACTTTTACAAATGATTTAATTCGGACTTGCTTTCAAATTATCAATGGCATTTTCAAAAGTTACGATTTTAAAAGATCACTAGTTCAAATATCAATTCTTCAATCAGCTTTTCAAAGATTAGTAGTATTTTTATCAAATATTTCTAAACAAATTTGTTTTCTTCAATTACACATATTTTAGTATGAATCACAAGATCCTTTATACGTTTTCTTCATGGTGACACACCAGATTCGGTCCTAACTTCTAGGTTGGGTTTGGGGTGTTACAAAAAGTACTAATACTAACCTTCTTTCTATTATTTAGCCTAAATATTAAGTGATTGGTTGTTTAATCTAAATTAACTAACTACTAAGCTAAAGGTGCAAAGACAAAAAGAATGAATTGGGAAATACTGTTGGGAAAACTCAGTTGATTAAGACAATACCCTTAGAAGAATCCACCTAGACTTTATTTGTTATCTAACACTGAACCAGACGATTTATTCACTTGACTTGATCCGTCAGATTCCCTAATTTATATTAAACCCTCTCTTGAGGCGAATAACGTCTAACCCTAGATTGATTAATTGAAATCTCTTTCTAATTAAAACACCTAGAATCGCATTAACTCGATCTATGGACTACCATATTAGGTTTCACCCTAATTCAGCAAAATCTCGTCACCCTATCTTTAGGCGCGCGATCAACTCCGCTTAATTATGCTAGATCTACTCTTAGGCAGGGACTTTTGCTCCACCACCTAAACACATCCAAATTGAATCAATATCCCGGAAATATTAACACAAGAATTAAGCTCACATAATTAAGAACAAATCAAGTATTTATCATTTAGTTCAGAAAACAATAACAAGATCAGTCTTAGGTTTCATCCCCTTCAGGTAACTGAAGGGTTTAGTTCATAACAATAAAAGAAAACATCTCAGAAGAAAAGATAAAACAAAACATAAGAAATCCCTAAAACCCCCTAAAGGAATTGAAGGAGAGGTCCGCCGTCTTGAGTAGAATTCTGGCTTCTTGAGATGGATTAACTGGCTATCTTCAAGTGATTCCCACAAATCTGGCCTTTCTGGCTCGGCTCCTTGGCCTAGCTAACCGTCCTATTGAAGGTTATGCTTAGGGTGTTTATATAGGCTCTTGGAATGCTTTATTTGGCCCCTAAGTATCCTAATCTGAGTGGAATTCCTACTAGGGTGTTTGAATAGGCTTTGGAATGTGTTTCTTTGCCTTCAAGTATCCAAATCAGAGTAGAACTCCTCTTGGCCGAGGCAGGGACACAGCCATGGCACACGCCTGTGTGAATCAATTTTAGGCCGTGGTCGAGTCTGCTGAAGAGACACGCCCGTGTGTTTCGGGGTCCAGGCCGTGTCGAGTAAATTAGGGAGGCACGGTCGTGTGGTCTTAGACCCATGCCGTGTCGATTTCTTCTTTGGCCCAATTTGGTTCGTTTTAGGTTTGTTTCTCGTTCTTTTCATCCCTAGGTGCTTTCCTGAGTATAAAACATGAAAAGAAAGGATTAAGAGCACCTTTTTACACAAATCATGGAATAAATCATCCAAAAGTATGCTAAATGTGGGATTAAAATATGTTACTTTTACAGTTTACAGCGATCCACCGCCGTCTGCCACCAAGGTATTATTTTTTTTGTACAGTTTATTTAAAATATATATATATATAGTAAAATAAAAATATAAATGAAATCTTTACATATAGCCAGATTCAAAAAATATAAAAAAAACCTTTCCACGATTATTTGATTTTGTATTTCTTTTTGTGTATCTTTTCGTGTGTATGCCCCCATTTTACAAGATTTTGTTTGGGATTTTATAACCTCAAAAATAAATAAAAAAGGAAATATAGAAATTTCGTTGTTTCTTGCCATTTTGCTGTGTTCTTTCCCTCTTTGTGCAGGTCCACAGTGAGGATCTCGGAGGCGGGGCAACATGTGAGCTAATTTCGGCAATGAAGGCGGCTGGTATGGGGCTGGCGACGCCTAGGGTTTCAAAAACCCTAGGTTCACTGTTTCTATTTAGCACTTGGGCTCCTTTGGGTCATGTATATTTTGGGTCTTAGGGTTAGGTTAGTTTAGGTCTATTTGGGTCAATTTTTTGGGCTGTGCGAGTTTAGGAATTGGGCCACGGGTATTGGGCTTGGATCTATTTTGATTTTGTAAAAATGGACAGTAAAAATGAAAGAAAATGGACATTTTTATTTTTATTTTTTTTATTGTATGGGCCCGAGAAAAATAGGCCTCTTACAGCTGCCCCTCTTTGCTCATTATCGTGTAACGAGAATTGAGCAAACACTATAAAAGGACCAATTTTGCCGGTCTTTGTCGAGCCTTGACTTCTTGGTCCTCGTCTTCAAATGGCTTCCAAATCCACTGCAACTTCAGGAAAGCAGTATCTGCTATCTTTTTAATCTGCTCCACTGCAACTTCAAAGAGGTCAGGCTAGTATCTTTGATCTGCTTCGCTGCAAACTCATGAAGACAAGATCTGTTATCTTTTCATTGCTCTACTGCAACTTCAGAGAGCCAAAGCTAACATCTTCGATCTTCTTTCTGCAACTTCAGGAGAATAAGATATGTTGTCTTCAATCTGCTTCCTGCAACTTCAGGAATGCCAGATCTACTATTTCCAGTCTACTCTGCTGTAACTTTAGGGAGATAAGACTGAAAGTATCTTTGATCTGCTTCCTGCAACTTCAGGAAGATGAAATCTACTATCTTCAGTCTACTCTGCTGTAACTTCAGGGACATAAGGCTGAAAATGTCTTTGATTTGCTTCCTACAGCTTCAGGAAGATGTGATCTTCTGTCTTTAGTCTACTCCGCTGCAACTTCAGGGAGATAAGGCTGAAAGTACCTTTGATCTACTTCCTACAACTTCAGGAAGATGAGATCTTCTATCTTTCAGTCTACTCCACTGCAACTTCAGGGAGATAAGGCTGAAAGTGCCTTTGATCTGCTTCCTGCAACTTCAAGAAGACGATATCTTCTGTCTTTAGTCTACTTTGCTTCAACCTCAGGGAGATAAGGCTAAAAGTGCATTTGATCTTCTTCCTGCAACTTTAGGAAGATGAGATCTTCTATCTTCAGTCTACTCCACTGCAACTTCAGGAAGAAAAGGCTAAAAGTATCTTCAATCTGCTTCCTGCAACTGCAGGAAGATGAGATCTACTATTTTCTTTGATTTTCTCCTCTGCAACTTCAAGGAGACAAAATCTGATATCTTCGATCTACTTCCTACAATTTTAGGAATGCCAAATCTACTATTTTATTCTACTCCTTACAAACTCAGGGATGCCATATTAATGTCTTTGATCTACTTCCTGCAACCTCAGGAAAGCCAGATCTGCTATTTTAATCTGCTTCCTGCAAACTCAGGGATGCTAGATTTACAATCTTCAGTCTGCCCCACTACTATCTCAAGAGGACAAAATCTGAACTTTTCATTCTGCTTCCTTACTATCTTCTGGAAGACTTCAATCTTCAGTTTGCTCCACTACCATCTCTAGGGAGCAAAATATGAACTTTTGGTTTGCTTCCGTACTATCTTCAGGAATACTTCAATCTTCAGTTTGTTCCACTACCATCTCTAGGGAACAAAATCTGAACTTTTTGGTTTGCTTCCTTACTATCTTCAGGAAGACTTCAATCTTCAATTACAAAATCTGAACTTTTTGGTTTGCTTCCTTACTATCTTCAAAAGACTTCAATCTTCAGTTTGCTCCACTGTCATCTCTAGGGAACAAAATCTTAACTTTTTGGTTTACTTCCTTACTATCTTCAGGAAGACTTCAATCTTCAGTTTGCTCCACTACCATCTCTAGGGATCAAAATCTGAACTTTTCTTTTTGTTGCTACACCATCCTCTAAGGGACATGTTCTGTAGAATCGAATGTATTATGGATGACATTTGCATGAATGCAGAATGTCATGAGAATGATGATTAGGATGCATGATCAAAATGAATCTAATGGTCCTAACTGAATGATATAAGGGATGACATTTGCATGAATGCAGAATGTCATGAGAATGATTTCCTCTTTTTCCTCTCTCTATTTTTTTTTGTACAACGATTAGGATACAATGATCGGAATGAATCAAATGCTCCTAATTGGGAATGTGAGAATGATCCCTATGGGTTGTCATTACTCATAGTTCATCAAGGTTCTATCACTGATGCGTTACCATGCTTTCTCTTTCAGCTGGTATCTTTGACAGAAAACCCAAAGAAACGATCATATTTTGCTTAGCAAGGTTGCCCCGCTGTAATTCCAGAGTCCCTTTCATTGTACCTTCTAGGAAAACTTCAGGGGAATAACATTTGGTTTCTTTCATCCAATCTATTATCAATTTGATCTATTACACCATCCCCTAGGTGTAATAACCAAATGTATGTGCCTTTCAATATTTCCATACCTTAGGCTTGGTGAGTTCTAAACAATAGTCCTGTTTAAGGTTCCTATATTATTTAAAAAACTCCCAAAGTAATGTACAAAACTCCTTTTATGAAAATATTATAAGTCTAATAATCGTTATTTTAATATAAAATGCCTAAAAAAGATCACAACAATGGACAAGAAAGAAATTATTCAGGAGCATAGCTCGAAACAAATAAATTAATTAAAGATAACCAAGGCAATAAAAGAAAATTGATTTGAGATTATCTTGAAAATAATAAAGCAATCAAAGATAGAAATTCAAAAATGGGTAAGATAGAAGCTAGATGCCCCAGATATCGCAGCCTGAGCTTCTCTGTTCAAACTTCTTGAGGACCATTTTAAGCTCAATATGTGTTTAGAGGATCCAGAGTACTTTGTCAATGCCCCAAGACACAGCATACTTCCTCATTGTTAATTCGGGAATAACAAGACTACCGCATGACCTATCTTTGATCAAAATTTGAGCCGCCCTTTTGGGTTTTCAACTCAAAACCCCTTTGGTCTCAAAGCGCCCTTTGCGGGTTTTTGCCTTGGCCTCTCCTTTTTCTTTTTTCTTTTATCTTTCTATTTTTTTTAATTTTCTTAATGAATTTAAGCTCAAGGCGCCTTTTGCGTGTTTTCACCTTGGCCCTTCCCTTTTCAGGTAAAATCCTTCTTGACTGAATCTAAATTCTCCGGATTAGGCACGTATTTGGCATCCATCTCAGTTAATATCAATACTCCTCTAGAACATGCTCCTTTTTACTACATAAAGTCCTTTCCAATTCGGCATATGCTTTCCTCTAAAGATCTTTTGTATAAGGAAGATCTGTTTCAACGTCAGGTTCCCCTCGTAGAATTCTCTAGGATGAACTTCTTTGTCGTAGCTCACATCATCTTACCGTGATGGATAGCTTTTAAATTTTTTTCGATTAAGTTCAATTGGCAACAATGCTTCCATTCATAAACCAATGGGTAAGATGTTGCCCCAGCAAAGGTTCTGGCTGACGTTCGATAAGACAGAGGGTAATGGTAGCTTCTTATGCCAATCTTTACAAGTCTCGACCATCTTTTTTACAATCCTTGTTTTGTTTTTTTGTTTTGTTTGTTTTTTTGGCTGCCTTTGCTGCTCTATAATATGACGTCTGATCTTTGAACAGACTACAAACTTTTGACTTTGTCTTTTTTGGCATTCTTTGTCGGTGCCTGATCTTTTTCTTTTTTTTTTAAAATAAAATTAGATGACTTCGACTTTGTAACATTGGCATATGAAGCTACTTCCACCCTCTTAGTGAAGTAAACAATGACCACAACAATGAATCGATATCGACTAAAAGTTTTTTATGAGATTAGCCCCATAACATCCATGCCCCACATATGGAAAAATTGAAGAAATGGAGAAGGCACATAAATCTCGTCTTCTTCAATTCAGTATTTGCAGTATAACTGATGCAATCCCCTTCCATGGTAGACCAACAGTGCCCGATCCTCATGTTTAGCCTGTGTCTTAGTAGCCTAGACATGTCTTGATATGATCACGCAAAAATATTTTTGAATTCTTGAAAACAACTCAATGATATCTTGCTTTATTTCTATGGTAAACTGGGTTTCAATCTTCACCCATTTCCTAGGCTCACACTGTCCACTGACCCTTTGTAGAGTAGGGTTTATTTTCACTTGTTCTACCATCCTTACAAATTAAAATATAGGCTACAATCTCTGTCATTTTCAAAGTCCTGAGATCCCCTAGACCCATATTTCATTCAAAAAATGGAGTCAGTAACAACGTCGCTCATGTTGTTGATATCTGGGTACCTAGGTACGAAGGTAAAAAAAAAATCCAAAGAATAAATGATTCTAAGGATGATTATTTGTATGGTATGGTTATGAATAAATAATGAAAGAATATTGTAAAAAAATGTACAATATAAAATGGAAAGAATAAAAGAATATTTGCTTAAAAGATGCATTTTATTGAAATAAAATTTAGGAAACGAGCCTATTTCACAATAAGGGTCTTATTGCTTCTAGGCTTAAGGCAACAAGCGTGTTTTGAATATTACTCTAGACTAGTTCTAAAAATACAGAGATCTCTTCCACAGTCCCATTATTCAAAACACTCCCAAGTATACAAGGGCTTGGAAACTTCATTCCCCCATTCCCTCTTCACTTTTGATTTCTTCAAGGGGTCACAACTTTCTTGTTTCCTCCTTTAATTACCGCATTTACTGCCTTATCAAAGTGGTCAGGTTTTGATGAATCATCGAACTTCACAATTCCCATTTTAATAAACCTTTCAACGAAGTTTTTAAATGTAGTATAGTTTTCAATTGAGTGACCTTTTATTCCTGCATGATACTCGCATTGGTATTCTATTTATACCATTTTGGGAACAGAGGTTGCAACGGTTTCAAATAAAATGGGGACACCATGTGTGCATCAAACAAACTTTGATATAGCTCCTTATACGTCATTGGAATTGGCGTAAATTTAAGCTTTTCAGAGTTTTGCCTTGTGCCCAACTCTTGTCTCATCGACCCTTGTTGCCCAGCAGTGATTACGTTTGGCTGGTTAACAGTAATTGCTCTTGAGTACCCTTTGTTGTATGTACTCGTATTATTCACCTCGTCATCCTTTTTCTTAGGAGTAGACCTTTTAGTAGTTTCTCCTACATCAATCTTGCTACCTCTAATGGCATTTTCAATCATCTCTCCTGCCATCACTATATCCGTAAAGCTCTTGATGGTAATTCCTATCATATGAGTGATGAATGGAGCCTTCAAGGTGTTGATGAAGAGCATTGTAGTGTCTTTTTCTAGGAGTGGTGGCTGAACTTGTATGGCGACCTCCCTCTATCTTTGCGCATACTGCCTGAAGCTTTCATTTGACTTTTTCTCCATGTTTTGCAAAGTGATTCTATCAGGCGTCATGTCTGTAACATGATTATACTGCTTCATGAAGGCTTGAGCTAAGTCTCTCCAGAAGCTAATGTTAGCACGACTGAGTTGATTGTACCACCTGGATGCTGCCCCCACTAAATTGTCTTGGAAACAATGAATCAAAAGTTGATCATTGTTCATGTGACCAGTCATGCGTCTATAGAACATAGTGATGTGGGCTTCAGGGTAACTAGTCCCATTGTACTTCTCAAATTTCGGCATCTTGAATTTATAAGGAAGCACCAGATCCAAAACCAAACTCAAGTCATTTGCGTCAATACCATGGTGATGGTCGGCATTTTCCAAAGCCTTGAATTTTTCTTCCAACCATCTACAGCGATCTTCCAACTGCCTTGAAGATTCAATTCTTATCCCCTCTCTCTCTACTATGTCCAAATTAGGGATAACAGGATTGGCTGGGTTATCTCCTGGATTAGATCCAAAGCCGACTTGGAAATTCATGGGCGGTCTATTATCAGCTTGCCCCTGTTGAGGCCTCATCGTGACAGGTGGCCTTTGGGGATACTCCTCAGGTTGTACATGTGGTGGGGTGAAACCCCTAGGAAAGTCCTCGTTGTCTTCAGCATTAACTAGGGGACCCTTTCCTTTGTCCATTGCCCCACTCATCATCTGGGCCATTTGGGCCATTATGTTTGTCTGAGCTTCCAACAATTGGTCTCTCATTTCTAGTTGGAACTTTGCCAATTTTTCCTGCATATGATGTTGCATATCTCTTTGGAATTGTTCCAGTTTTTGATCCATTTTCCTTGATTTGGCACGTGTACCGTAAGGATGTTCAGCTTCCATATTTTCCTTCTCTTTCTCTTTTCCCTCTCTCTGTTATAATTTCAACTAATTAGACTCTCTCTATAGACTTAAATGCAAATGATATGATGTAATGCAAATGCATGGAATGAATGCAAAAGAAATAGAGGCGTTGATTCTAAATTCAATTTCATTAGAAAAACTTTACTAGAAAATAAATTTCTTTACATAAAACGGGTCACATATACAGCGTCATCATAGTCCAAGTGAAAACATCAATCGCCTTCTTCGCAAAGGTCGAATCTTGCAAACTTAATATAAATGCATCCTATTAGCACATTTTTGCTTGATTTGGGTCGCGACTCACTGCTCACATAACCTCGCAATGCTCGTTAGCCTCTTCAAGAAAGTCGAGACGTGGTGATTCTCGAATAGTCTTTGTCATCTTGAATCCTTAGATAATAAAGTCTTGTATTCCTTCACGGACTATCAGTCTTCTCTCATTTACTTGGACCATATTTGGATGACCGTATTATAATTCACTTTATTAAAAAAATCCATTTTCTTATGTCAAACTATTCTATTTAGCAATTAAATTTGAATCAACACTTATTTTCTATGATGTGAATGCAATGCAATCAAAACAAAAGAAAACACGTTAGTACAAGAGAAATAAATAACAAAATAGGGTACCTATCTGGGTGACCACTAGGGTTCAACATAACTCTATTTAGGGTTGTCTCTTAATGATCACTATATGTTTTTAGCTCTAAAGTTGAGGGTACCTGAACCAGCAGATTCCTCGATCCTCACCCATTATAGGCTCATACGGACCAAGTTCAGTTCAAAGGAATACATTTCCCTATGGCTGCACGGAGATGAAAATCTCACGAAGACATAGGTACAGATGTATCCCGAAAGCGATTCACTATCCTGCACGGAGGTGAAAACCTCACGAATGAGTAGCTTCTCACTCCCACTTAAAAAGGTGTGACCACAATGGTCATGCAATGCAACGCAAAGATATTTAAAAAAGTACAACCACATGCAATAAAAAGGATCATAGTTTTTCAAATAAATTTGGACAAAAGGACATGAGATAATCAAATTTATGGCTTGACTCTCTTATTGTCCCCAGCGGAGTCGCCAAGCTGTCAAAACCATTTTTTAAAGGCTTTTTAAAAACGGGGATCAACTTTTAAAAATAGAAATGGAGTCGCCACCAATCCCTTTTTACTTAGGTGTGATTGGATCACCTTATAAAGTGCTTTATTTCAAAATGTTGATTTTGGTCCACGAAATACAAGAAAATGAGTTCGGGAGTCAATTACGTACGAAGAAGGATTAGCACCCTCGTAACGCCCAAAAATTGGTACCTAATTGATTAATTGATGTCCTTATGTCAAGAATTTGAAAAGATTTTAAAATAAAATTTATTTTAAAGAATATTTATATAACCCATTTCAGAATATTAAGACTCTTTTGTTCAAAAAGGATAAAATATCACATCCAGTACGTTAGGGTGCAACATTTTAACCCGCGAAACTAAGATCGTCCCTTAATTTTCCAAAACACGAAATTAAAAGTATAGTTAGTTATTTGGACGTAAGAAAAACCGAAACCCAGCACGTTAGGGCACGATTTCTCGAACTTCCAAACACGAAACATTGCCTTGTTTTCTGAAATACTTATCCCTAGATAACAAAACGTCATATCCAGTGAGTTAGGACACGATAATTTTGAATTCTCGAGAATAAGTTTTTATTTTACTTTTAAAAGGAAAGTAATAGATTCTTTGGACTCGAAGAAGAAAATAGCAACCCAGTAAGTTAGGGTACGATTTCTTTTGAACCCTAGAACGCAGTGTATTTGCTTATTTCAAAACCAAATTTTCGATGCATCGAAGAAAATATAATATAATTGAAAAATAAATCATAATGGCAACATGCACAACGGAATAAAAGCGTGGTTAATAATATACATAATAATAATGAAGGCAATAAAAATATTAAATAAACAAATAAATAAATAAAAAGAAAGAAAATAATAACAAAATGAAGCTAATATCAAATTAACAAATAGATAAATAATATGTATAAAATAATAATAATAGTAAAAAATAAAATGGAAATATGTTAATAAATAATAATATTAACAAATAAAATAATAATGAAAATAATGATAAAAATAATACCAAAAATAAAATTAGTATTAATAATAAAAAATAATGGAAGGATATTAAAATTGATAGTAATAAAAAATAATAGTAGTAAAGATAAAAGTAATATTAACAACAAAAATTATAGAAATGATAAAATAATAATAATGTAGGTAATGAAAACAGTAATAATACTAATAATAAAAATATAATAATAAGATTAATAATAATAATAATAGTCATAAATATAATAATTGTAACACCCCAAACCCGGCCCATGCGTTTCGACTGGATCTGGCGTGTCACGGCTTGTACATTGAAAACTTTTGCCTTGTTGGTTTTGGAAGTCGTAAGTTAATTAGACATTATTAGAGTAAATAAGTGAAAAAAATAAAATCTTATATTAGTATTATTAAGTATAAATAAACCTTGATATAAAATTTATAAGTTGCATAACATTGAAAACTTCTTAGTTGAATAAAAACTAGGGGCCTTAAAAAAATTCCCAAATAAAAATAAAATAAACTTAAAGAAACCCCGAAATAATTTGTAGAAATAAAACTTGATGGCCCCTCAAGTCCGCCTCGGCTCCCATGTTCACGATCTACTGCTCACCTGAAATGTTGGGAAAAATAAAAGGTTGAGTCACCAAGACTCAATGTGCAAATCCCGAGAACACATAAAAAGGCTTGAGGCCCACAAACACATTATGAGCCTTGGCCCGTATACAAGGGTAACAAAATATGCAACATGGCCCATCCCAAACCTATGAGTCCATCCTCTACACACCCTAGTACCAACCATCACACCGTGGGGATTTCTACAATCAACCCTCCATCCGCTACACACCATATCGACAAATGTCTTTCATCATAAAGACCGATCACTATGTGACCTATGTGGCGAAACCACCGATCATTGTCGACCTTAATAATATATCGATAGTTGTGCTGCCTGTCATAAAGACTGATCACTATGTGACCTATGTGGCAAAGCCACCGATCGCCTCGTGACCTCCTCCCCTTCCATAAATCAATCAATCCCATCCCATGCATACATGCAAGAATCAGAACATTAAACTATCTAAACAGATCACATATTTTTACATACTTCGATACACATAGAGAAGTTTCTATGATTACGTACCTGGCATCCCTTGCCTACCCTTTCTGGGTAATACGACTGTTCATACAGCCTCATTTTTCGACTTTTAGCCCATAACATACATATAATTCAGATTAACTAGTGTGATAGAGATCTACACACCTTTTCCGGCTTTTAGCCCATAACATACATATAATATAACAAAGCTTATGTGTCAAGAATCTACACACCTAATTACCGATAAAACGAGGCTTTCTATATCGACGCTATCCTTAGTCGACACAACTGCTATCTGCCTAAGGTGTTGTTCAGAAGCTGGTCCACAACCAATTGGCCAATCTCGAACAGCAGATACTACTTGTTTCTTAAACTTAGGGATTCTTTCTCTTGCCTGATCCATATTTAATTCCATCATAAATCCTTATCAGAGTTACTATAATAATATTTAATCGTTAATCCTCCTTATAAAGTTAAAATCTTGTATATAATGATGAAATCTAATAGAAATCCAGGAAAATCTTCTTACCTTAAAAATCTCGAAATTGGAGACCTATAAATTTTGGCTTTTAGATCTAGTCGACTAGGCTTCCTTCAAATCCCGACTTGCTGCCCATCATAAACCATTAAACTATTAGCTTTCGCTTTTGCCTTTTCAAAATCAGAATAGATTATGAGAACTAATCAAAATCTACTCTTACCTTAACTTAGGAGATTCGCTAGTACTAGAGAGAGAATTCGACAATGTCAATGGAGGATTTAAATGCCTAAGTATAGAACAATTTCTCAAATAGGATGAATAAAATAAAACTATAGAGATTTCACTTTTTAGAAGGAAGAGAATAATGGAGTTTTCAGCTTTTAGAAGAAAGAAGAGAATAATGGAGTTTTCGGCTTTTAGGAGAAAGAAGAGAATAATGGAGTTTTTGGCTTTTAGAAGAAAGAAGAGAATAATGGAGTTTTTGGCTTTTAGAGAAATTGGAGAAAGAAATTTGGAGAAAAGAAGCTAAGGAATTTCGACACAAAAGGGAGAGGATTTAATGTCAGAAACAAGGAGCTAGCCCCCCTATTTATAGGAAATTCGGCAACCCTTTGCCATGTAGTAGCTGGTTTCTTTACTCCTCAAGGATGGATTCTTGGCCATCACTCTCTTTGTAGATAAATTCTAACTTTTCTCCTTTATCTTAATCTACTAGCTTATCTAAAAGAGCTTAATTATCTCTAACTCCTCCTCATTTATCAAAGATATTATCCACATATTTTAATCATAAAAATCCCTAGATCTTAGCCTTTATCTGCTTATTATCCACATAAAATAAATTCCTAAATAATAGCCTTTATCTGCTTATTATCCACATATTTTAAACATTAAAACCCCTAAATTTTAGCCTTGTTGCCATCCACTCCACCTAATCCTAATGCCTAAAATTTAGCTAACTTAAATTAAATGAATTGGGCCCCATGAAACTTAAATTTGGGCCCCTTACTCCTTGTGTGTGGCGTCACCTCCTAAGATTGGCCCACAAGCCCACTTTGGTATTTTAAACATAGATACTACCTTTTAAACCCTATAATGCCCAAACAGATAATTTTAATCAAGGCCTCTGCCTAAGCCTGAGCCCAATTTGGACCCCTAACACTTAAATTAACTCATTCCACATATTCACCCATTAAATGCATAGGCCCAAAATTTAGGATGTTACAGTTCTACCCTCCTTAAAGAAATTTCGTCCTCGAAATTTCCAACTAACTAGTAATCATTCTACCGAGTCTCACCACTATGCTTTCATTGCAAGACTCTAATTCTAAAGCCAAAATAAACACTTAGTATACTATGGTAGGTACGCACCATTATTTGCATCTGAAGCGTCTTCATCCCTTGTACTCATTCTACCGATTTGCATTTATCGGCTAGAAATTTTATGAATCATTATTTCTTTCCACCGATTTATCACGAATGCCTTATGATTAATAGTTCTAAAAAGTAGTTCTTTCAATTCATACACACACTACGGCCTCAAGTTCATTCATCAATCATCAATGATCATGAACTCGCGTTCATTTCGGAAAAGTGTTGTGGTTGTCATTGTTGTTATTTTCCACTACCTGTGGGTATTTTCGTAATTTTATCCTCTGGGGCATTTTCGTAAATTTTTTTGAAATGAGGTTCCTTGATGATTTTATAAAATAAGGGTATTTTGGTAATTTTGCATTCTGGGGTATTTTGGTAATTTTGGAAACGAGGGTATTTTGGTAATTTTGAATTTGGGGCATTTCAAAAATTTTGAAATTTGAGGGTATTTTGGTAATTTTGAAATTCGAGGGCATTTCGATAATTTTAAAATTCGGGGGTATTTCGATAATTTTAAAATTCTGGGGTATTTTGGTAATTTTGAAATTCAGGGGTATTTTGGTAATTTTTATGATCTGAGGGTATTTTGGTAATTTTATGATTCAAGGGTATTTCGGTAATTTTACAAAACAAGGGTAATTTGGTAATTCTACAAATCAGGGCTATTTTGGTTATTTTGCATAATAAGGGTAATTTGGTAATTTTCTTCATAGTTGCGAACATTTTCAAATCAAATGTTTTTTTTTCTGGAAGTGTACAAAACTTAGGGGTTTTGGTTGCAAAATAGGGTGGTTGGTCCCTTTCGGGTTTTAATTATGGGTTCATCCCATGAACAAGTCCTTATAGCTAGAGTGAACAGTCACTACGCACCAGGTAAGATTCTGTGAAGAGGAGGTGAGTCACTAGGACTGCTTAAATACCAAGCTCTCCCTGAATCCACTCCTAGGCATGCGTATGCCTATTGCCACACCCTGTCATGGCTAAAGTGAACAGTCACTATGCACCAGGTAAGATTCCTGTGAAGAGGAGGTGAGTCACTTGGACTGCTTAAATACCAAGCTCTTCCGAGTCTACTCCTAGACATGCATATGCCTGTTGCCACACCTTAGTCTTGTGACTCGTTTACAGGTTTTGTTTTAGTGAATTTAAGTCTTATGGAATTGAAGAGTTGTTTGCCTAAGACTAGAGTCCATCAAGTTCTAACCTAGATAGTCTACGTTCCATAAAGCTCATTAAGCCCACATAAATAACACATCAAGAGTTTAGAATACTTACCTGGATGGATCGGGTGCTTGAGACTCAAGGCCATGTCCTCGAACTAAAAAAAATTCTAAAACATTTCTAGACCCATTTCACGTTTCGAGTTTTGAACTGGCTCGATATAAAATTGTAACACCCCAAATCCGACCCATACGTTTCGACTGGATCTGGCGTGTCACGGCTTGTACATTGAAAACTTTTGCCTTGTTGGTTTTGGAAGTCGTAAGTCAATTAGACATTATTAGAGTAAATAAGTGAAAAAAAAAAATAAAATCTTATATTAGTATTATTAAGTATAAATAAACCTTGACATAAAATTTATAAGTTGCATAACATTGAAAACTTCTTAGTTGAATAAAAACTAAGGGCCTTAAAAAAAATCCCAAATAAAAATAAAATAAACTTAAAGAAATCCAAATAATTTGTAGAAATAAAACTTGATGGCCCTCGAGTCCGCTTCGGCTCCCATGTTCACGATCTCTCGCTCACCGAAATGTTGGGAAAAATAAAAGGTTGAGTCACCAAGACTCAGTGTGCAAATCCCGAGAACACAAAAAAGGCCTTAAGGCCCACAAACATATTATGAGCCTTGGCCCGTATACAAGGGTAACAAAATATACAACATGGCCCATCCCAAACCTATGAGCCCATCCTCTACACACCCCCGTACCAACCATCACACCGTGGGGATTTCTACAATCAACCCTCCATCCGCTACACACCATATCGATAGTTGTGCTGCCTGTCATAAAGACCGATCACTATGTGACCTATGTGGCGAAGCCACCGATCACTGTGCGACCTTAATAATATATCGATAGCTATGCTGCCTGTCATAAAGACCGATCACTATGTGACCTATGTGGCAAAGCCACCGATCGCCTCGCGACCTCCTCCCCTTCCGTAAATCAATCAATCCCATCCTATGCATACATGCAAGAATCAGAACATTAAATTATCTAAATAGATCACATATTTTTACATACTTCGGTACACATAGAGAAGTTTCTATGATTACGTACCTGACATCCCTTGCCTACCCTTTCTGGGTAATACGACTGTTCATACAGCCTCATTTTTTGGCTTTTAGCCCGTAACATACATATAATTTAGATTAACTAGTGTGATAGCCATAACATACATATAATATAACAAAGCTTATGTGTCAAGAATCTACACACCTGATTACCGATAAAAAGAGGCTTTCTATATCGATGCTATCCTTAGTCGACACAACTGCTATCTGCCTAAGATGTTGTTCAGAAGCCGGTCCCCAACCAATTGGCCAATCTCGAACAGCAGATACTGCTTGTTTCTTAAACTTAGGGATTCTTTCTTTTGCCTGATCCATATTTAATTCCATCATAAATCATTATCAGAGTTACTATAATAATATTTAATCATTAATCCTCCTTATAAAGTTAAAATCTTGTATATAATGATGAAATCTAATAGAAATCTAGGAAAATCTTCTTACCTTAAAAATCCCGAAATTAGAGACTTATGAATTTCGGCTTTTAGATCTAGTCGACTAGGCTTCCTTCAAATCCCGACTTGCCACCCATCATAAACCATTAATCTATTAGCTTTTGGCTTTTGCCTTTTCAAAAATCAGGAATAGATTATGAGAACTAATCAAAAATCTACTCTTACCTTAACTTAGGAGATTCGGCTAGTACTAGAGAGAGAATTCGACAATGTCAATGGAGGATTTAAATGCCGGAAGTATAGAACAATTTCTCAAATAGGATGAATAAAATAAAAACTATAGAGATTTCAGCTTTTTAGAGAAGGAAGAGAATAATGGAGTTTTCAGCTTTGAGAAGAAAGAAGAGAATAATAGAGTTTTCAGCTTTTAGGAGAAAGAAGAGAATAATGGAGTTTTTTGGCTTTTAGAAGAAAGAATAGAATAATGGATTTTTCGGCTTTTAGATAAATTGGAGAAAGAAATTTGGAGAAAAGAAGCTAAGAAATTTCGGCACAAAAGGGAGAGGATTTAATGTCAGAAACAAGGAGCTAGCCCCCCTATTTATAGGAAATTCGGCAACCCTTTGCCATGTAGTAGTTGGTTTCTTTACTCCTCTCAGTGATGGATTCTTGGCCATCACTCTCTTTGTAGATAAATTCCTAAATTTTCTCCTTTATCTTAATCTACTAGCTTATCTAAAAGAGACTTAATTATCTCTAACTCCTCCTCATTTATCAAAGATATTATCCACATATTTTAATCATAAAAATCCCTAGATCTTAGCCTTTATCTGCTTATTATCCACATAAAATAAATTCCTAAATAATAGCCTTTATCTGCTTATTATCCACATATTTTAAACATTAAAACCCCTAAATTTTAGCCTTGTTGCCATCCACTCCACTTAATCCTAATGCCCAAAATTTAGTTAACTTAAATTAAAAGAATTGGGCCCCATGAAACTTAAATTTGGGCCCCTTACTCCTTGTGTGTGGCGTCACCTCCTAAGATTGGCCCACAAGCCCACTTTGGTATTTTAAACATAGATACTACCTTTTAAACCCTTTAATGTCCAAACAGATAATTTTAATTAAGGCCTCTGCCTAAGCCTGAGCCCAATTTGGACCCCTAACACTTAAATTAACTCATTCCACATATTCACCCATTAAACGCATAGGCCCAAAAATTTAGGATGTTACAATAATAATAATAGTATGTATAATAATAATAATACTAATAATATTAGGAAAAATAATAGTAAGAAAAAAAATTTGCAATGAAATAATAATAATAATAAATAGGAATAATAATGTTAAAAGTAATGATAATAATAATATTGATAATAGTAAAATAAAAGTATTAGTAATAAAATAATGATGATAATAAAATAATAATAGTAAAAGTAATAATAATATGATAATAAAGATCAAAATTAACAATAATGATAATAAAATTAATAATAAAATAATGAAAATTATAAAAGAAATGAAAAGGGATGAAATTGAATATATAAATGAAAGTTTGGGGTAAATTTGAAATAAAAGAGAAATGAATTAAAAAACTAAAAAATGCGGAAGGGCTTGATGCGCAAATAGCCCATTTAATTGAAAAACACATGGATCCTATGATGGCGGGTCAGGTCACGCGGGTTGGAGTCATGAAACGGCACCGTTTTGGCGCAAAAAGGGCTGGTGCAAAACGGCACCATTTTGATGCCCTATAAAAGCTACCTTTTTTTTAAAAAAAAATTGAGAGCTTTCAAAAAAGGATCTCCACAGGCGATTTTCTGAGGCCTCCAAGGTCGATCCATGCCCCTGCCGCCTAGGTATTATTATTATTTTTTGTACAATTTATTTAAAATATATATAGAGTAAAATAAAAATAAAAACGAAATCTTTACATATAGGCAGATTCGAAAAATATAAAAAAAAACCTTTGCTCGATTCTTTGATTCTGTATTTCTTTTTGTGTATCTTTTCGTGTGTATGCCCCCCTTTTACAATATTTTATTTGGGATTTTATAACCCTGAAAATAAATAAAAAAGGAAATACAAAAATTTCGTTGTTTCTTGCCATTTTGCTGTGTTCTTTCCCTCTTTGTGCAGGTCCATAGTGAGGATCTCGGCGGTGGGGCGACATGCGCGCTGATTTCGGTGATGAAGGCGGCTGGTATTGGGCTAGCGGTGCATAGGGTTTCAGAAACCCTAGGCTCACTATTTCTATTTAGCACTTGGGCCCCTTTGGGTCGTGTATATTCTGGGTCTTGGGATTGGGTTAGCTTAGGTCTATTTGGGTCAATTGTTTGGGCTGTGCGAGTTTAGGAATTAGGCCACGGGTATTGGGCTTGGATCTGTTTTGATTTTGTAAAAATGGACTGTAAAAATGAAAGAAACTGGACATTTTTTTTGTTTTTATTGTATGGGCCCGGGCAAAATGGGCCTTTTACAGAGGGTATTGATGATACCTGAGATGCGAGTGAAGTAAGAGCGTCTACTTCATGTATTCTAGCGACTCGTCTTCCTGATGCTGCTGGACTGGTTGGCCATTGATAGTTGTTACTAGCGATCCTCTCGATAATTTCATAAGCCCCACTATAAGACTTAGAAAGGAGAGCACCATTACTAGAAGCATCCACTACCATCCTCGTGTGAGCATTGAGACCACTGTAAAATGTCTCAAGTTGGATGCAATGTGGAATTCCATGATGAGGGCACTTTAGTAATAACTCTTTAAATCTTTCCCATGCCTCAAACAAGGATTCGTCATCCATTTGTTGGAAGGCAGTGATCTCGTTCCTCAACTTAACATTCTTGCTGGGCAGGAAATACTTCATAAGAAATCTTTTTGCTAACTCTTGCAATGTGGAAATTGAGTTCGGTGGCAATGAGTTCAACCAGGCTCGAGCTCTGTCTCTTAGCGAATATGGGAACAACTTCTATCGTAATGCATCTTCGAGTACTCCGGCTAATTTGTAAGAGTTGCTCACCTCCATGAATAGTCTCAAGTGTAGATGATGGTCTTCGGTAGGCATTCCACTAAATTGGGCCACTGTCTGAAGCATCTGGGACATGAATGGCTTCAGCTCAAATTGATGTGCCTCAATTTCGGGTCTTCTAATACCCAGATTAAGATCATTGAACATTGGCACGGCATATTGTCTTAAGGCTCTATCCCTATCATCAGCAATAAGGATAGGATTTTAAGTAAGGTTTGCTCCATTTTCTTGATTCATATTCTCAAAATTCATCTCTTCAATCCTCATTTGATTTGCTTGTCTTCTACGTTGTCAAAAGGTTCATTCTATCTAAGGGTCTACGGGGAGTAAATCGATCATTCGGTCAATACTCATAAACACTTGAAATATTCACAGAAAAATTAATTAAGTTAAAAACTAAACAGAAAATTAAACCAAAATGTAAAACTAACAAATTCACAAATAATGGCTTTTGAAAAACAGTCCCCAGCAACGGCGCCAAAAACTTGGAACGATGGAAATGTGCAAGTATACACAATTGCAACAAGTAATAAAGTGACAAGTAAATGTAGAGTTATCGTACCCACAGGGAATGCAAAAGAATTATTTATGAAAGTACTTTTAAACACTTCGGTGAAGGAAAATTATTTGGTTTTAAAAAGAGATAATAAAAAAAAACTAAGAGTTAAAAACTAAGTGAAATAATTAAAATAAAACAAAAAATTCTAGTGCACAATTCCAAATATGATTTAATCAAGATGATATAATTGTGTTGGATTAATTATATTGCCTTACCTTAGAACTATTAAACTTATGCTTATACTTGTTATGAATAAATCACGGAAACTCGGTAATTTGCTAACTTATGAACACATTTACAAATTAAAAATCCATTCATCTCTTGTACATAGTTCTATGCCAATTGGACCGATTAAACAGATTTATAAAGGTAAACATGTTTTTGCACATACATACTTATTAAATTGAACAATCTCTCGCATATTCCTATGTCGATTCAAATGATTAATTCAACCTAATAAGCATATAAAAGACTATGTGTGGTAACAAAGTATCCTTACCTTGAAACAATTTAATCACAATAATCTTGCAAGTTATGCAAGGCATATGTATCACCAAATACAATGCTAATCTAATCTTCAGCTACCTTAGAATAATTAAACATTCACTGATTAAGTACTGTTTCCATTAATTACAATTTCAATGCGTTTAAATAATTAATTCTTTAGTTATCTAAACAATTATAATGCCAGAATAACTTAGGCATGATTTTACTTAATCAAACATTTTACCGAGGCCTATAACAGCATATACATAAATTTAACAAATCAAGAGGATGAAATGCAATCAACCCAACATGACTTAATTCAAGCTAGACTGATTAAAATAACCATTTCAAAGACATGAATATTCAGAGATATGTTCATAATAGAAACAACAGAAATTAAAAAGACAGGGAACAAGAAGCAAATCTGACATTTCTTCTTGGCTTGATTGAATTCTCCTTCTTTCGTCTCTGTTGTCCTTGTCGATCAAGGCTTCTACGAACACTCGCTTGCTGCCCCAAATGGCTGAGAAAACACCTCTTCCAAGATGGGAAATTGGCACAAGAAGGCTTGGTGTTCGTTTTTTTTTTTTTTTTTTTGGAGAAAAAGAGAGAATGGAGAGAAGAGAAGTTATCAGAGAATGAGAGTGTTGAGGGATCCTTTGAATGGGCAGAAAAGGGGGGTTTATATAGCTGAGGATGGCTGCTAAAAATAGAAAATTTGAGCAGCCAAAGAGCCCCCTCATGGCCGGCCATCTTACATGGCAAGGTTGAGACTTTCAACTTTGCTAAAATTAGCCTGGGGCAAATCCGTAAAGCCTTAATTTAAGGTGGGGTTTGAATGCAATTTGGAAGTCTTCCAAGGGCCTTTTTGCAAGCTCATTTAATCAGCTAAAATGCTGATTTGGGTCAGCATTTGAACATTTTTGGGCTGCCCAATTGGTGGCTGGGTCGGTTCGCTCAATTTGGTTCAACTGGTGAGGTTCAACTGGGCCATTTTTCCATAATTAATTAAAATTAATTTATTTAGCCCAAATTAAATTGGGGATAAATTAAAATTAATTATATTATGAAATAATACTCATATTTGGACCGTCTTAGGCTGGAAATTATTTCGCCTTGTTACTTTGAATTGCTTCTCGATTTTGTTCTTCTAACGATGTCTGCCGGGTCATTTTTCGCCCTTTGTACGAATCTGTAAAAAATAATCAAAATTCACTAAAAATAATTGTAAAATTGACTAAAAATTAACATGTTCAAATTTTTAATACACTTTAATTATTTTATAAAAATTAATTATTTTATGACAAAAATTATATCGAACATGCATGATTTTAAGTAAAATTAGGTATGAAAAAGTATATAAATCTTTGTGTTTCCAAGCATGCACCTTTCAATTATGTGTCCACTAGCCGTCGTCTGGTCAAGATCGCTCAGCTAATTTAGGTGGATTTCAATCACGTATGAACGAAATACAGACTTGATTTTAATTGAAAACAAGATCGATTGAGACACAAACATTATAAGCATGAATCAAATAAATATTATTTAATCAAAGCAATCACGCTAGCTTAAATAAAATTAAGCTAACATTTTTGTAAACAAGAACAAAGAACACATAGCAAACATTTTCAGATTAAATCAAAGAAAAGAAAGATTAAATCCAAATCAAATTGGCTATCACCCAAGACTCTGATCAACGAGGCTCCTTCGCTCCTTCACTTTGCTCTTTTGCTGATGGCTCTCCAAGGTGGCCGACCAAGGGCTCTTTAATAGGCTTAATTGCTAATATCTCTATGAAGAGATGATTCTAGGCATGGGGAATGGAAAATGCTAAGAGAATTGAGAGAGAAGAAAGAATGAATGAGGGGGTCTTATTTATAGGTGAGGAGAGGGGGATAGTTTGCTAAAAATAAGAGGTTCCATCTCTTCAAGCATCTTCAAAGGGTGGCCAGCCATGATTTGAGGAAATTGAGCTGATTTTTGCTTTATTTTTGCTCAATTTAAGTGTCACAACAACTCAGGACTGAGACTCGGTCAAGTGCAAATCTTCAACCAAATCTCTAATTTCTTCAACATTACAAGGACCTTGTGCAATTAAACCAAAAAGTGGTTTATATGGACAACCAAGTGTAGCTGAAAATTGGGTTGACTTGGTCTCCAATTTGGACGTTTTGTAATCCAACAAAGCTATCAGACCTGTCCAAAATAAATCAATAAATTAGAGTACCAAAGAATAAAATTTATCCAATTTAAATAATTAATTATAACCCAAATTATTAATGAAATATCTAAAAATGAATATTTAAATATAATTTTATATTTTATTATTTAATTTAATCATGCATGACCCACTTCATGTCTTAAAAACATAATATGCTCAATTTAATATAAAATAAGCCATTTTATGCATGAAAACTATATAATAAAGCATAAAATCATATTTTAATAATTTCTATGTCCTAATTTCATATTTTCACATATTTCATTAATTTATTAAACAATTACTTAGTTTTAACAACAAATTTAAGTAAAAAGGTGATAAATTATATAGGAAAAATCCTATATATTTTTCTGTTTACACACCCCCAAACTTAAATCATTGCTCGTCCCGAGTAATGGTTATACATTGAAAAAGCTTGCTAAGGCAAAATTGCTAATTGTGTAAGCAACATCAATATTTGTCCCATACTCATGCATTAATAACTTCATGTTCATAGATCTTTTTTATTAACAAGAAATTCATATGCAAACACTTATAGAATTTTATACTAAGTTTCATAATATGCCAACATGAATCATAGTTTGTATGTATGTCACAGCCACAGATAACATTCTTCATTCAACATAATTTCTTATCAATCAAGCAAACAATCATAAGGCTTATTTATGAACTTCATATGTTGAGCTTAGTACTTCCTCTCCACTAATGTAGGTGACATAAGCATCAAATCAATAGGTCTTTTATAAGGTTGTAATGGGGCTCGGTTAATGGTAAGGATTTAAAGAGATGGGAAATTTCGGTTTCAAAATCTTAACCTTTAACTCTGTCTTGGATTTCTTGAATTACAGCCTTCTTCTTTAATTGAACCTTTGGAACACCCCCAAACTTATTTTGAACTCAAGCTCATACATTTTTCCGTTTTAGAGACTGAGCAAACTTTTCTTCGCTCTCTTTTCATATCTTTTTTTTAAAAATTTTTTTAAGCATAAGCACATACATATTTTTGAAAATTTTCTCAATATTGATTACCAAGACTGTAACATTCTAAAAAGGGCCTATGCATTTTGGCCTAATTGTACAAAAAGACATCTTTTATGTGTTTTGGAATAAATTTGGAATGATTTTTGGAAACCTAAGAATGTATGGAAATGTTATGTTGGAAATAGGAAAATGACCATTTTTGGAAACCTAAGCAAACTAGGAAAGTGAACATTTTGGAAACCTAAGTAAATTAGGAAAGTGAACATTTTGGAAACCTGAACATTTTGGAAACCTGAGCATGTAAGAAAAATGGCAAGTTACAGAGCCGATCGAAAATTTTAGGAAACTTAGAAATAATTGAGAAATGTCAAATTTTAAAGTTTAAAATAGGAAATAAGGGCAAGAGGGCCTTAAAGGTAAAAGTTGGTGAAATTTGACATACAATCCGGCTTGGAAAAATGGCCTGAAGGTGTCACTTAAGGCTTATGGAAATGGCGCCATGTGTAAGAGGAATGGGCCCGAGTTCGAGTCACCTGGGAAGCAAATAATGAAGATTTATTTTTGCTTCCCTAAGTAAGAGGGTGGACGGCACCTATTTTCTAGAAAGGAGGAGTTTTATTTTTATTAAAACTTGATTATTAAGTGATAAATAAGGGATTTTAAATTTGGATTATCTGAGGAGATAATTGATGGATTAAATGCTTTTATTTTTAGATAAAGGAGATAATATTATCTTAAGGGAGAGTGGTGGCCAAGTCAAGGACTCTTGGCCTAGCAAATTCAGCTATAAAAGGAGAACCCAAGGTCTTTTTCTCTCATCTTTCCAAGTAGCCGAAAATCCCCTTGCTCTCTCCCCCTCTTTGCCGAATTTCTCTTTAACCAAAATCCATCTCTTCTTCTTCTATTTTCTTCTCCTCTCCTTTGCTATTGTCGAGCAAAAACAATCTTTGATCCCTGATTAAAACTCCATAGCCGAAACTCTGTGACTATAGGCAAGGAAGCAATCGATCAAAGCATTAAAGGTAAGGCTAAGTATTAATCAAGTCCTTTCTTTTTCTATTTGCCGAAAGAGAAGGGTCTAATCCCTATTTTTGTCTTATGGCTGAATCTATAAGGATCTCTCGTGTTCTTTTACAATAGTTGAATACAAGGAGGAATCTTTAGGAAATTCGAGGATCTAAGGTAAGATAAATACATTTGGTTAAAGGTTATGATTTATATGTTAAATTAAATTTAACATATGATGCTAGGGATGTCGACAGGCTATAAGGCAAGGAATCCTTTTCGATTTGGAATTTGTAAGGTAGGTGATATTCGCCAAGGCTTGTTTTTTTTTATATTTAGGATTATTTCCCATTATTTCAAAAGCAAAACCGACATGGTTACATGGCTAGTGTTAGCCGATTTCAAGGAAAAGGAATACTAGCAATTTTGGGACTTGATTTACGACATCCAAATTCGCAAACAAGGTAAGTAATACAAATCCTACTTGGATTTGGTTTTAAGCCAAATAAGTTTGTTAATATATTTTAATGGTTGGTCAATATAGGAGTAAAAATCTAGATCGGTAGATCGTTCTTCTGGATTTCAAGGAATCTATTACAAATCAGTGTGTACGCACACTAACTTTCGATATTTCATATGTCAATTATTTTATTTATATGATTATACGTAAGAATATGAATATGGCTAAGTACCCTAATGTGGTACAAAAGTACTCAGGTACGTTTCCTACTTCTGATAGGATTATGAAATATGTTATCTTATAACATGTGAATATATGTATATGATTATGAAATTAAGTATGTTATGCATGATATATATATATTTGGGGCATTCGGGACTTATGTGAAAGGGGAAGAAGGTGTTGACTTCGGTCTCACCAACGTTAGAAGGTGTTGACTTCGGTCTCACCAACGTTATATGGTGACTACGGTCACAAATATTTGAATTTGGTAACTTCGGTTACATTATTTGAATATGGTGTCTAATGACACAAATTATATATGCGATGAGCACGCCGATTGCAATGATCGCCTTTGATGGTGTGTAGCGGATGGAGGGTTGACTTAGTAGTCCCCACGGTGTGACTGGCAGGTACGGGTGGTGTGTAGCGGATGGACAAATAGGCTTGGGTTTGGGTTGCATCATGATTTATTTTTATATGAATATGAGTTTGATATGAACATGTATGCCTGATTGTTGAATGTTAGTATCATGTGCACATTGAGTCTGTTGACTCACCCGCTAGGGAAATATTTTCGGTGATGAACAAAGGATTTGACCGGGACTGTAGACCTTGAGGTGGCCATGATCCATTTGAAGATTCTATTTAAATTTGGACTTTAATTATGTTTAGTACCTTTAATTTTATTTTTTTTGGGTTTTATTTGATGTAATAAGGCCATAAGGCCCAATGGATTTTCCTATTCGCTTCACTTTAAATTATTATGTTACTTAACTATTATGATTAAAGTTAAGTGGTTTTTTTTAAAAACCTTAAAAATTATTTTGTCATCTTAATAAAAATTGGATTTACAAGTTTAATTAAATGGGCTTCCAATCTAAGCCCAATCCACAACAACAATTTCTAAAAATTTTACAGATTTTCTCTAAGTAGTGAAGGATCTTTGAAATCGGTTTACTTCAGGAACATACCAGATCCGGTTCAGGCTCGTGGGTCGGGTGTGGGGTGTTTCAAAGACAACTTTAGTTAAGATGGGTGCACAAAATTACGATAACTTAAAAATATGGTAATTAGCTTATAATGTGGGTTTATTGCAATAAACAAGCCTTTAAGCTCAAAATTATAGTTTCAAGGGTATAATATCATAAGGTTGGCTTGAAAAGGCTCAAACGATCCAAAGAAATAGTGCCTATATCATTTTAGATTTTTATATCTCCTAGGATTTTGCCTCTAGAAAGTTACTAAGTCAATTCTAAAGATATAAACCTTCATGCATGTCTAATCTCAATAGAAACTAAGTTTTCATGGCAAACATTACTAAGGCTAAGATCATACAAGCATTCCATTCTTCATGATAACATACTTTCACTTAGATATAATCATCATTCATACTTCCATACAAACTATCTTATTAACAAAAAATATCTCTAAACATTCATTTATTAAAACATACTTATGAAAGGAATGTTTGAAACATACTTGAAAATTTAAAAATTTGAGCAATTTATTTGCCTTACCCCCTTTAAAAAGAAGCAATATCCTCATTGCAAGAACAAAGAAATGAATGAAAATTGAACACCAGGTAGGGTTGCAAAGAAAGAGAGGTGAGTCACTAAGACTGCTTAAATACCAAGTTTTTCCTAATAACCCAATCTTAGGCATGTTCATTCCCATTGCCACATTACTTAGTCTTTTTCTTTCTAAAGAAGTGTTAAGTTTATTCATGCTTGCTATGTTTTATTCTGCAGAAATTAAATCCTAATTTATGAACGAAATAAATTCCTAAATACCTAAAAGAAATTAAATAAATAACAAGACAAGAATCCACCCTTTTATTTTTATGAATCATTCCCCTTGTCTTCTTTAGCTCCATCTCCGCTTGCATAGTCAGTAACTTTCGTCCATATCTCAAATATAGCATCTGGGAACTCAGGACAAAAGTATTACAGATATTCTTAAAAGTATTTCGAATTGAGTTATCTCTAATTTTTGCATATTTCCAATAAATCTGTAACACCTCGATTTTTCTTTAATTTTAGCTTTTGTAATTTTGTGACACAATGTTTATCTGCTTCAGTGGTTATGTGTTCTGGGTGTGTGTGAGAGGTCCCAAGTTCAAGCCTTGGCTTGGGCAAAATTTAATGTTTCTTAATGAATAAAGCCTTACTCTTGTCCAGTAGGCTTAGGTTTTATTATGTGTAGTACATATCAGGATGGGCCTACCGGTCTAGTGGTTAAATGGTGTGTTGGATTTCTAGAGGTCCTATGTTCGAACCCTTGTACAAGCGTGGGGGTTAATATTTTGGCTCGGTTGATTAGAATATTTTCAGTAGAGTTAAAGTTCTAAGTAGTGGAGAGTGGGGTTAAGTAAATTTAGGAGTGAATTAAGGGATTTGGGGAGTTATCGTAATATTCAATTTCAGTTGTTTTTAGAAAATTCAATTCTTTCTCTTCCAATTTTGGCTGATGAAATTTCTCCCTTCCTCTCTTCTCCCATCTTCTGTTTTTTTTCTCTTCTTTCTTCCATCTTCTCTTTGATTCGTTTCTTTTTGTTGACTATCGCCATCACCTTCTCTAGTTTGATTTTTGTCACACGTTTCGGTAAGTAAGTTTTTGTACTTTACAAGTTGTGAATGCTGAGTTTTTGATCGGGGCTATTGACATTTTGGCAATAGCATATTGCGAGGATCGAGATTCTTCTCGTACTATTTTGTAATCAACTGATTCAAGGTGTTGGGGTAAGTTTTTGTCGCTTTGAGGATGATTATCTCAATTCGATTTTGGTTTTAGTTCAATTTCTAAAGGATTAATAGAGTAAATTACTGATCAATTATAGGTTTTGGTGGTCTCAAGATTGCGTAAACAGCGAAAATGAATCAGGTGTTTACCCAAAAACGTAAAAAATAAGGTTTCGACAAAAGCTGAAAACCTTTCTGTCGATGCCACACGGACGTGTGGTAGGCCATGTGCAAGGCTGTAAGCCACAGCACAGCCGTGTGAACGACAAGCCAGGCCGTGCGCAGGAGACACAGTCGTGTGATGGCTGAGCGAGGCCATGTGCGAGACACAGGCTTAACCAATTGGGCCATGTAGACCACACGTGTGTGTGGGATTCTAGGCCAAGCCGTGTGATCCACACAGCCAAGGCCAATTTGGGCCGTGTGGACCCACACAGGCAAGCCACATGGCCGTGTGAGCCCATTTTTTTGAAATGTTCTGTAAGGTTGCATGGGTCTCCCAAGTCAAATTTGGACCTACTGAACGGTCTGTAAGTAGTACTTAGACCCGTAGTTATGTGATTTGATTATGTGAAATCTATGCTAACCATGCTATACTTAGCTTGTATACTAATTTGAATGTATAAATTGTTTTCTGCATATTAGCATGACATTCTGTGTATGTTGCATTGCATCGAGGTGGGCTGATTATAACAGCCTGATTTAAGGGCTAGTCGGATTAGTGATCTCGGGATCACTAATCTAAGTTTAGAGAAATTTATTTTCATGTTATATTATGATTTAGAGCATGATAGTATATGTGCATGAAAATTTTGGTGCTTTAATTTTAACGATTTCTTGATAAATCGCGAAAAAGGACTAAATCGCATAAAGTGCAAAAGTTCCATTCTATGAGCTAAAGGTACCAAATAGCCATAAATTGAAAATTGGAGGTCTTTAAAATTAGACCCCAAATATTTTCTTGGCCGGCCATAGATTAGCATAGGAGACAAATTTGTCAATGTTGGTCAAAGTTGGTGATAGTAGGTGGACTAATTTGACTAGTATTAATAAAATAAGGAGAGAAAAGATATCATATTTTTCTCTTTCACTCTTCCACCAAAAATTTGGAGCAAATAGAGGGTAGAAAGCTTCAAAAATTTCAGCACACTTATCTCTAAACAAGTAAGTGCTCTAGTGACCTTTTCTTGAAAATAGTTGTACTTTTGGGACCCCTAAAGCTTAAGCTTTCAAATGAAGGGACTATTGTGCAATATGGTAAAAAGTTTAGAGTTTTTCCATTAGAGCTATCTTAGTTATTTGCTGCATTTTTATGTAAGGAATCGAGTCTTAGTTGTTAGTTGGGCAACTTTTGTGAAAGGTGTTGTCTTGAAAACACCTAATTGGACCTTGATGAAAAGGTTACAAATTTCTAGAAATTATGTGAAATGTTGAGTTTTGATGATAGCTATAAGAGTATTAAATTGTAACACCCCATACCTCAAGCCTGAGGCTAGGACTAGATACGAGATATTACCATGCTTGAACTCATTAAAACATACACTTATGGCTGTAAAATTTCGTTCCGACTTAAAAAAAAACTTCTCTATATTAGTCTAATCATACATTTCATGGGCCTACTAGGCCTTAAGCACATATCTAAAAATGTTTAGAACTTAATCGAAACCTTTCTTTAAAGCAGGGGTCACACGCCCATGTACCCCTTAACATGCCGATGTTTTCAACCATAGGGAGCTATTGACTATATTCACACGGCCTAAACACGCCCGTGGGCTTAAACCGTGTGATAAACCTTGATATACTGACTTGATCCACACGGTATGGGCACACGCCCATGTTCAAACCGTGTATTCTACACGGCTCATACACACGGCTGTGGGGTTGTACCGTAGCCTATCCTGATTAATAATAATAAGGTGCAAGGTTTACATGGCCTAAACACACGCCCATGTGTCTAACCGTGTGAGCACTTAGAGGCTATTTACCAAGTCATTTGCCCCCCTAAAATCAAAATTAAACCAATACATTTCAAAAACTATACAACATGCTTCATTGAATACAACAACATACATATAACCAATTTTGGCTAACCACTTAGCCATATACAAAAGAATAATGGTTTGATAACCTATACAATGGCCCTTCTTAAAACATGTTCTCAAAATGAATGCTTCCTATACATGCCATACTTAGTAAAACAACATGGTTATACCAAAAAAAGGATTGATAGTGTGCTACGAGCTCCGACTCCAACGATCCACAAGTTAGCTTGGTGGGACTACATAGAAAGAAATGATTAAAGACGTAAGCATTTAGCTTAGTAAGTTTGCATGTAAAACACAGATTAATAAAATTGCTTAATAAAAACCATTTGACATAAAAATGGTATCATAATTTTAGCTTTAGAGCTTACTTACTCATAATGATTCTCACATGTCTCGTGATACTTACTATCCTCCTACTTGTAAGGTAAACATGGTGCCTGTATCACTTGATCACATTGATCAACATACTTTAATTTAATAATCATGATCTCTAATCCATCATTCATAACATAAATAACACTCAATTTCAACTTGGTAATATCTTTGCTTACTTAGCTTTCTTGTTATCTTATTTTAACTCCACTCATTTGCTCGATGAATTTCTGCGAATAACCGAGGATACTAAATCTCATCCCACGTAACTTGATACCAAAGCCATATCCTAGATAGGGTCTTACATGATATATCTCTTCTTGAATCAATGCCAAGCTTACCTTGGACATATATGATAACTTATTCAATGCCAAACTTGGGTCATTGGACTTACATGACAACTTATTCAATGCCAAGCTTGGGTCCTTGGACTTACATGATAAATTGTTCAATGCCAAGCTTGGGTCCTTTGACTTACATGATAACTTGTTCAATGCCAAGCTTGGGTCCTTGGACTTACATGATAACTTGTTCAATTCCAAGCTTGGGTCGTTGGACTTACATGATAACTTGTTCAATGCCAAGCTTGGGTCCTTGGACTTACATGATAACTTGTTCATACTTAATCACATTGATTTCTTTATTTAACAAACATTAAGCATTCCATGATAACAATGTACATTATACTAAGCAATTCAATGATAGAAATCATAAAGCTTAGAAATCATACAAACTTACCTCAATATACAAAATGTATGTAGATATGCAATTTAGTGCTCGACTTTGTTCTTGCCTCGATTTCGATCTGGTCTTCATTTTTCTTGATCTATAATCATAAATAGACCATTTAATAAGAATATTGACTAAATTTACTCATAACTCATTCTTTGACAAAATTACTATTTTGCCCCTATACTTTCTTATTTGCACTTTTGCCCCTAGGCCTGTAAAATGATTTTCATACAACTTTCTTAAACTACATGCTTAGCTGATTAATAGTCTCAACTATAGAAATCATCAATTCTCACAAAATCACACATGTATGACCAAACTTAAGATTTTCACAATTAAGTCCCTACATGCATTTTCATGGAAAATCACTTAACAAAAGATGTTTCTACTACATCAAGCTTTCATAATCTTCCATAAAACATCAAAATACATGCATGTCATACATGAAAACATTTTTGAACATCCATTATAGCTCATCAAATAGCTAAAAATAGCTTACTCATGCTACCAGGACTTCAAAAATACGAAGAATATCAAAAACTGGGCTTAGGAGCACTTACTAGCAAGCTTGGAAAATTGAAAGAGCCCTAACAATGGCTATTTGAATTTTCGGCAGCTTGGGGAGGAAGATGAATGGATTTTTGTCATCTTTTTCCCATTTTAATCATTTATTAGGCAAATGACCAAAATGCCCCTCTTTTTAAAAATTTCCATAAAACTATCTCATGACCAATTTTGTCTAAAAATTAAATTTTGGGCAAATTGCTATCTAGGGGTTCATAATTATTATTCTAAAGCTATTTCATACAAAAAACTTCTAGAAATTCATATTTTGTAACTTTTGCAATTTATTCCTTTTGGACCATTCAACCACAATTTAGGGAAATTGCTTCATGAAACCTTCATACTAGTATGCAAACATGACATAAACCTTAAAACTCATAATTTCATCTTAGTTTCATGGTGTCGCACCACTATTTCGACTAGACCCTAAATCGGACTGTTACATAAATGTTCACCTAGGCTTGTTGAAGGTAAAAATGTGATTAGAATTAATTTTTGAGCCTAGGGGCAAAATGGTTATTTTGCCAAAGTCTAGGGGCAAAATAGTAATTTTTCCTAAGCATGATTATTGAAATGCTTTCATTAATATGGTGATTAAAATGAGCTAAATTGCTATTATAGCTGAGAATCTGCCTCGATTGGGGAAAGGACAAATTCTTGGACTAAACTAATGAGTTAGCTCATTTTGAAATTGAGGTAAGTTTGTATGTGATTAATGCAACATTTATGTTGGCATAATTGAGAATGCTTTGTATCATATTTATGCATGATGCTCTACTAAATTGAGTAGCTAATGTTGAATGAGATATTGAGGTCCAAGTGGACTATATTGAATATGAAATTACTGTCGTCGAGATATGAAATAGATAAAGTCCCATACAAAACCATGTCCGGGACATAGCCTAGGCACCGAGTTAAGATCCAGTGTAAGACCATATCCGAGATATGGCTTCGGTAATGAATATAAGAATCGTATAAGACCTTATCAGGGATATGGCATCGATTCTTGATGTGAATCTCCAAATAAGTCCATATCCGAGATATGGCATTGGCATTCAGAAGTAACTCCATATAAGACCACCTCTGGGATGTGGCATTGGCTTTATACCCACTTGAATGACGATTAAGATACGTCTTTGACTATCCCTAGTGATTAATGGGATAAGAAAATGAGTTTAGAAGTGGAAATGAGAATTGTACTAAAGTCATGTGAATGAGTGAATACAGGTACTCGTGAATGAGTCACGAAAAAATGATTACTATGTGTAGCACGGTATGTGCTAAATAAGGGCAATTGTAAGTAAATATGGCAAGGAGCCTCTGACTTGTGTAGGGTTAGTTAATGTCATGGATGGATTTTATTATGAGCTTATTGTTGCTATTTATTTCCATGCAAACTTACTAAGCTTCATGCTTACCCCTTTCATTGCCCTTCTTCCTTGTAGTATTGCCAAGATAACTCGAGGATCTTGGACGTAGGAGCTGGAAATCACACCATCGACATCACTTTGGTATAACAATTTTAGACTTATTTTGAGTATGGCATGTATAGGACTTGGGTATTTTGTTAAGTTGTAAATTGTTAGTCAAACTGTTCGCTATGTAAGTTATAAAAGTCATTTTGTAAATGGCCTTATAAGTTAGACAAATACTTGGCAAGTTCTATTGCTTAATGAAGATGAATTTCATGAAGTATGTGTCCTTTTGTATATCTTGATTTTTGAGCTCCTAAGAATACCTTTTGATTGTCTTTTATGTTTGAATGAGTTTTTAGATGTGCCTTTGGGATAGGAGTTGTATTGTTTTGAATTGGAATATGTATATGTGTAACGTAGGGTGGTAAGGGCTTGGTATATAGCCTGCTAATTGTCCATATGGATAGACACACGGGCGTGAGTCTAGACCGTATGGGAGGCACGGCTAGGAGATGGGCGTATGCCCAGGCTGTGTGAAGTCTACACTTTGTACTTGGGATTTAAATCGTCACACAGCTGAAGCACATGGAGGTGTGTATAAGACGTGTGGATAAGTCAGAATGACAAGGTTTGGCATATGGACCAGAGCCACGGGCGTGTCAAGGCCGTGTGAAATTAGTCAGTGTCGACCACGGGTGAAAAACACGGGCATGTCTCAGAGGCACACGGGCATGTCCCTACTTCAACACGGGCGTGTGGCCCTTGTTTTGTGAAAAGTCTTTCAAGTTCATAAAAGTCCCCGGTTTAATCTCGAAACCTCTCAGAGGCATGTTTAGGGCTATGTAGGCTGAGAATGAGCAAGAAATGGGTTCGAACGAAATTTTATAACCCTATTCAAGATGTTTAAGCAAGATTAGTTAGGTAATGCCTCAAACCCTATTTTGGCTTGCATATGGGTAAGGGGTGTTACATTTATTCGCATCAGAGCTGTGGTTTAGTTGGTTCTAGGACTAACATAGCATAAGTACGAGTCTAGCTGTACATTCCATATGTAAGAGTGTCTGAGTAATGATAGTGTGATGGCTTTTGACGTATAAAATTGTGTTTTATGTAGTATATGGATTCTAATCCAGACCGAACTGTAACTGATGATGCTGCAAGTAACGCGATGGCTCCCGTTTAAGAGACTGTGTCAGCTAATAGTAGGCCCAAGACCTTGGGTCAAGTGGAAGAGCCTCGAGAAGCCTTTCTCCACATGATGAACAATTGATATACTGAGTATACCCGAGAAAATATTAACGCTCAACCCCTTCCACCCCCACCTATCCCTCAACCCGCTCTAGTAGCTCCTCAAGTGGTCAAAGTGGTAAGAAGAGAAAGGCCTCCCGTGGATAAGATCCGAAAGCAATGAGCCGAGGAATTTCGGGTAAATAAGGACGATAACCCAGAGAGAGCGGAATTCTAGCTCAAGAATACCATCAAGGTATTTGATTAGTTGTCCTGCACTCCTGAGGTGTGCTTAAAGTGTGCAGTATCTCTCTTGAGAGATTCAACCTACCGATTGTGGAACACCCTAGTGTCGGTGGTGCTAAGAGAGAGAGTTAGCTGGGAATTTTTCCAAGAGGAATACCAGAAGAAGTACATCAGCTAGAGGTTCATCGACTACAAGAGGAAGGAGTTCTTGGAACTGAAGCAAGGTCGTATGTCAGTGACTATTTACGGACGGGAGTTTATAAGGCTCAGCAAATATACTTAGGAGTGCATGTCTACCGAGGCAGTCATGTGTAAGAGGTTTGAGGACGGACTGAATGAGGACAATCATTTATATGTTAGAGTCCTCGAACTAAAGAAATTTGTAGTGTTGGTAGATAGAGCCTATAAAGCTGAAGAGTTGATTAAGAAGAAGAAAAGAGCGGAGAATGAGTCTCGTGACTCGAGGAAAAGAAAACTGAACAAGTCTCACCAATCCTCATCTAAGAAGTCGAGGGATTTCTCTACTCGATCAGTCACTTCAGCGGAGTTTTCAACCTGAAGTAAAGGCAAGAAATTTTTGGGTCGAAAGGGCAGACCACATCAGTTGCTAGTGTGGGCAACGTCCGACCAAGTAGACTGGAATGCCCTTAGTGTGACAGGCGCTATTCTGATGGGTGTCGAGCTAATAAGAAAGCTTATGTCAGATGTGGGTCCTTAGACCACTTTATCAGAGACTACCCCGAGGTGGGCGAAAAAGAAAAGCCTCAGAATGCAAGATCGAAAAGTACTGGTAGGGGAAGACCACTGAGAAATCTGGGAATTGAGATGGGTAGCAAGAACCCATCTAGAGAGCAGGCTGCTAGAGTCGAGGGTAGAACACCAGCGAGGACATATGCCATTCGTGCTCGTGAAGAGGCATCTTCCCTCGACGTAATCACAGGTACCTTTTCTCTTCATAATACTCGTGTTATAGCTTTAATTGATCCGGGATCTACCCACTCATACATATGCATGAAATTAGTCTCTAGCATGAGCATGCCTATAGAGTCTACCGAATTTATCATAAGAGTGTCTAATCCCCTAGGAAAATGCGTGTTGGTTGATAGAGTTTGCAAAGGTTGCCCTTTGATGATCAAAGGTCATTGTTTCCCAGTTGATCTTATGCTATTGCCATTTGATGAGTTTGATGTCATCTTTGGGATGGATTGGTTAGTTACTCATGGAGTAATTGTGAATTTTGGGGAGAAGTTTATTGAGTTGAGAGATGATAATGGTAATCTTATTCGTGTTGGATCAGATAAGCCAGATAGGTCACCAATAGTGATGTCAATCTTGTCAACTCAAAAGTATTTAAGGAAGGGATACGAGGCCTTTCTTGCCTTTGTGTGGAACACTAAAGAGACTGATTCGAGAATTGAGTTGGTACTCACAGTATGCGACTACCTGGATGTCTTTCCGGAAGAGTTGCCAAGGCTACCTCCTGTTAGAGAAATTGAATTTGGGATTGAATTAGCTCTGGATACTGCTCCTATTTCTATTGCTCCATATAGAATGGCTCCAACTGAGCTAAAAGACCTAAAAGCACAGTTGAAAGGACTAACATATAAAGGTTTCGCACGGCAGAGTTTCTCTCCATCAGGTGCTCCCGTTCTATTCGTGAGGAAGAAAGATGGTTCCATGAGACTATGTATAGATTATCGGTAACTCAACAAGGTAACTGTGAAGAACAAGTACCCGTTGCTGAGGATCGACGATCTATTCGATCAATTGAAGGGAGCCACGATATTTTTCAAGATAGATTTGAGGTCAGGGTACTATCAGTTGAGAGTCAAGGACTCAGATGTGCTGAATACCGCATTTTGGACTAGGTATGGCCACTATGAATTTTTGGTCATCCCTTTTGGTCTAATGAATACCCTTGCGATCTTCATGGATTTGATGAATCGCATTTTTCGGCCATACTTAGATAAATTTGTTGTGGTTTTCATCGATGACATACTAATCTACTCTCGGGATGAGAACGAACATGCTGAGCATTTGAATATGTTTTACAAGTTTTAAGAGAAAAATAATTGTATGCCAAATTCAGTAAGAGTGAATTTTGGCTCAAGGAAGTGGGATTTTTGGGGCACATTGTCTCTGGAGATGGGATTAAAGTCGACCCGAGTAAGATTTCAGTAATTGTTGAATGGAAACCGTCAAGGAACGTAACTGAAGTAAGGAGTTTCCTAGGCCTGGCCGGCTATTATAGGCATTTTTTCAATGGGTTTTCCATGATAGCTACCCCAATGACAAGACTTTCGAAAAAAGATGTGAAATTCGATTGGACAAAAAGGTGTCAACAGAGCTGTGAGAAACTGAAGACACTGTTGACTGAGGCTCCTGTTCTGGTGCAACCTGAATCGGGAAGAGAATTTCTGGTTTACAGTGACGCATCCTTGAACGGTTTAGGTTGTGTACTTATTGAAGAGGGTAAAGTGATTGCATACGTCTCTAGGCAATTGAAGTCGCACGAAAAGAATTACCCGAGTCACGATTTAGAGTTGGCCGCAATCGTGTTTGTGTTAAAAATTTGGAGGCATCATTTGTATGGTGAAAGGTGTCGAATTTTCACTGACCATAAAAGCCTAAAATATTTGATGACTCAAAGGGAATTGAATTTGAGGCAATAAAGGTGGTTAGAGCTGATTAAGGATTATAAGTTTGTAATTGACTACCATCCGGGAAAGGAGAGCGTAGTCGCCGATGCTTTGAGCAGAAAATCATTGTTTGCACTAAGAGCCATGAGTACTTAGATGACTTTGTTGGATGATAGTTCCGTTTTAGCCGAATTGAGGGCTAAACCATTGTTTCTCCAAGAGATTTGTGAAGCTCAGAAAGATGATAACAGTTTGCACGCCAAGAGAGTTATATGTGAGTCGAACGTTGAGTCAGACTTTCGAGTAAATCCTGATGGATGTCTAACATTTCGAGATTGGGTCTGTGTACCCAGAAATGACGAACTTATTCGTAAAATCTTGCAGGAAGCGCATAGCGGATGTTTGAATGTACACCCAGGCAGCATGAAGATGTACAATGATTTGAGGAAATGGTATTGGTGGCTTGGTATGAAGAAAGAAATTTTCAAGTTTGTATCAAAATGCCTGATTTGTCAGCAAGTGAAGGCTAAACATCAAGTACCTTCGAGTTTACTTCAGGCCATGATGGTTCCTAAGTGGAAATGGGACCGTATTACCATAGACTTCGTGACGGGCTTACCGTTGACTCCAAAGAAGAAAGATGCAATATGGGTAGTGGTTGATAGACTCACAAAGTCAGCCCATTTTATGCCAGTGCGAGTCGACTATTCACTTGATAAATTAGCGGACTTATACATGTCAAAGATAGTAAGACTCCATGGTGTACCATTGTCGATCATTTCAGATAGAGATCCAAGATTCACGACACAATTTTGGAAAAAGTTGCAAGAGGCCATAGGCACGAAATTGAGTTTCAATACAGCCTTTTATCCACAAACCGACAGGCAGTCAGATAGGGTAATTCAGTTACTTGAAGACATGCTTCGATGTTGTGTTTTGGAATTCCACGGTAATTGGGAGAAATACTTACCATTGGTGGAATTCGCCTCTAATAACAACTTTTAGTCAAGTCTAAAAATGGCACCTTACGAGGCATTGTATGGGCGTAAGTGTCGAACGCCCTTGTATTGGTCAGAACTCAAAGAGAAACAGATTCACTGGGTCGACTTGGTTAAGGAAACTGAAGAGAAGTTAAAAGTGATATGTGACTGTCTGAAAGTTGCCTCAGATAGGCAAAAGTCCTATTCGGATTTGAGAAGGAAAGAGATTGAATTTAAAGTCGGTGATAAGGTGTTCTTGAAAGTATCGCCTTGGAGGAAAGTCCTCAAATTTGGCCGGAAGGGCAAATTGAGTCCGCTTTTTATTAGACCTTATGAAGTTACCGAAAGGATAGGACCGGTAGCTTATTGGTTGGCTTTTCCACCTGAGCTGGAAAAGATTCATGATGTCTTTCACATATCCATGTTACGCCGATACCGTTCAGACCCTTCACATGTCATAGTGCCGACAGAGGTAGAGATATAACCGGACCTGACTTAGGGTGAAGAGCCGGTTAGAATCTTGGAGGGAGAGGTCAAGCAATTAAGGAATAAAGGCATAGCCCTAGTGAAAGTTCTATGGCAAAGGCACGGAATAGAATAGGCTACATGGGAGCCCGAGGAAACGATAAGAAACCAATATCCCAACCTTTTCACCGATAAGATTTTTGAGGACGAAAATCCTTAAGGGGGAGAATTGTAACAGCCCGATTTAGGGGCTAGTCGGAATAGTGATCTTGGGATCACTAATCCAAGTTTAGAGAAATTTATTTTCATGTTATATTATGAGTTAGAGCATAGTATATGTGCATGAAAATTTTGGTGCTTTAATTTTAATGATTTCTTGATAAATCGTGAAAAAGGACTAAATCGCATAAAGTGAAGAAGTTCCATTCTATAAGCTAAAGGAACCAAATAGCCATAGATTGGAAATTGAAGGTCTTTAAAAGATAATTAGACCCCCAATATTTGCTTGGCCAGCTATAGATTAGCATAGGAGACAAATTTGTCAATGTTGGTCAAAGTTGGTGATAGTAGGTAGACTAATTTGACTAGTATTAATAAAATAAGGAGAGAAAAGATATAATCCTTTTCTCTTTCACTCTTCCACTGAAAATATACAGCAAATAGAGGGTAGAAATCTTAAAAAATTTCAACACACTCATCTCTTCACAAGTAAGTGTTCTAGTGACCTTTTCTTGAAAATAGTTGTACTTTTGGGACCCCTAAAGCTTAGGCTTTCAAATGAGGGGACTACTGTGCAATATGGTAAAAAGTTTAGAGTTTTTCCATGAGAGCCATCTTAGTTATTTGCTGCATTTTTATGGAAGGAATTAAGTCTTAGTTGTTAGATGGACAACTTTTGTGAAAGTTGTTGTCTTGAAAACACCTAATTGAACCCTGATGAAAATGTTACATATTTGTAGGAATTATGTGAAATGTTGAGTTTTGATGATAGCTACAAGAGTATTAAATGTTCACCTAGTCTTGTTGAAGGTAGAAATGTGATTAGAATTAATTTCTGAGCCTAGGGGCAAAATGGTCATTTTGTTAAAGTCTAGAGGCAAAATATTAATTTTGCCTAAGCATGATTATTGAAATGCTTTCATTAATGTGGTGATTAAAATAAGCTAAATTGCTATTATAGATCAAGAAGAACTGAGAATTCGCCTCAATCGGGGAAAGGACAATGTCTTGGACTAAACCGACGAGTTAGCTCATTTTGAAATTGAGGTAAGTTTGTTTGTGATTAATGCAACATTTATGTTGGCATAATTGAGAATGCTTTGTATCATATTGATGCATGATGCTCTACTAAATTGAGTAGCTAATGTTGAATGAGATGTTGAGGTCCTAGCGGACTATATTGAATATTAAATTGCTATCGTCGAGATATGAAATAGATAAGGTCCCGTATAAAACCATGTTCGAGACATGGCCTCGGCACTGAGTTAAGATCCCGTGTAAGACCATGTCTGGGATATGGCTTTAGTAATGAATATAAGAATTGTATAAGACCGTATCAAGGATATGGCATCGATTCTTGATGTGAATCTCCAAATAAGACCATATCCGGGATATGGCATTGGCATTCAGAAGTAACTCCATATAAGACCACCTCTAGGATGTGGCATTGGCTTCATACCCACTTGAATGACGATTAAGATGCGTCTTTGACTATCCCTAGTGAATAATGGGATAAGTAAATGAGTTTAAAAGTAGAAATAAGAATTGTACTAAAGTCATGTGAATGACTGACTATAGGTACTGGTGAATAAGTCACGAAGAAACGATTGCGATGTGTAGCACGGTATGTGCTAAATAAGGGCAATTGTAAGTAAGTATGGGAAGGAGCCTCTGAATTGTGTAGGGTTAGTTAATGTCATGGATGGATTTTATTATGATCTTATTGTTGCTATTTATTTCCATGCAAACTTACTAAGCTTCATGCTTACCCCTTTCATTGCCCTTCTTCCTTGTAGTATTGCCAAGATAACTTGAGGATTGTGGATGCAGGAGTTGGAAAACACACTATCGACATCACTTTGGTATAACAATTTTAGACTTATTTTGAGTATGGCATGTATAGGACTTGGGTATTTTGTTAAGTTGTAATTGTTAGTCAATGTGTTGGCTATGTAAGTTATAGAAGTCATTTTGTCAATGGCCGTATAAGTTAGGCAAATACTTGGCAAGTTCTAATTCTTAATGAAGATGAATTTCATGAAGTATGTGTCCTTTTGTATATCTTGATTTTTGAGCTCCTAGGAATATCTTTTGATTGTCTTTTATGTTGGAATAAGTTCTTAGATGTGCATTTGGGATAGAAGTTGTATTGTTTTGAATTGGAATATGTATGTGTGTAACGTAGGGTGGTAAGGGCTTGGTATATAGCCTGCTAATTGTCCATATAGGTAGACACACGGGCGTATGTCTAGACTGTGTGGGAGGCACGGCTAGCACATGGGCGTATGCCCAGGCCATGTGAAGTCTTCACTTTGTACTTGGGATTCAAATCTTCACACGGTTGAAGCACATAGACGTGTGTATAGACCGTGTGGATAAGTCAGAATGTCAATGTTTGGCACATGGACCAGGGCCACGGACGTGTCAAGGCAGTGTGAAATTAGTCAGTGTCAACCACGAGTGAAAAACACAGGCATGTCTTAGGGGCACACGGGTGTGTCCCTAGTTCAACACGGGTGTGTGGCCCTTGTTTTGATGAAAAGTTTTCCAAGTTCGTAAAAGTCCCCAGTTTAATCTCAAAACCTCTCGGAGGTATGTTTAGGGCCATGTAGGCCGAGAATGAGCAAGAAATGAGTTTGAATGAAATTTTATAACCCTATTCGAGATGTTTGAGGAAGATTAGTTAGGTAATGCCCTAAACGCTATTTTGGCTTGCATATGGGTAAGGGTTGTTACACTGATAACTTACTAGAGAAAGTGTCTGTAAGGCTCTTAAGCCTGATATCTTGCAGCTTAGCTACGAATTTCTTATTATGTGTCGCATCCTGTACAGCATGGTGTGTAAGGATGGGTGGGTTGATTTTATCCCCACATAGTGTGTCGGGTTGGACGGAGTTGGTGTGTAGAGGCTGGTGGGTGGGATTCTGTTATTCTATTCTATTCTGCATATTATGTCTGAGATGGGCTAAGGCCCTGGAGAATATCTGATTCTGTATCTGAGTGGGCTAAGGTCCACACCGTTTCTATAATGGGCTCAGACCCAAACTGTAAATGCATGATTGCTTTCTGATATTATGTTGTGTACGTGTTTTCTGTGGGAATTACACATTGAGTTTGCGAAAACTCACCCTTTTCTATTTAATCTGTTCAGGTAATCCCTAACATTAGACGGATTGGTACGGCAGAGGACTCGGCGGTAACCACGGTTCTAGACTTTTATGGTTTTTATTTTTATTTATGGTTTTTAATTTTATCTGGGAAAAGTTCTAACACCCCAAACTCGGCCTAGACATTATGGTCGAATCTAGCGATATCACATTGAAGTGTTTTTCAAAAACATAATTTCATTGGAAAACCCGTTCTATGTTAAATCTCGATTATGATCATAATGAAAATTTAAGGGTATCTTGCTCATTTAAAACTCAAGTGGTTTTTAGCAGTTTTTTGATCATATTAGTTGGTTACTATATTTAAAAAAAATGTTTGATGCGAAAGCTTTTATAGTATGTTAAGAAAATGTAGTGTTTTGAAAAGCATTTTTGTTTTGAAAATCCACGTCCTACTTCCTTCCGATGTGAATTAAAATAAGTAAAGTCCCAAACTAAAAGTTAAAAATTTAAAGAGGCCTTATCTCATTACAGTATTAGTATCAGTATCAGTGTGGGCCTTAGCCCATTTCAGTGACACTAACAGTTCAGGAATGCAATCAGAAATCCTACCCAACCAGCCTCTACACTCCACTCCGTCCGGCCTTACACTCTATGAGGGGATAAAATCACCCACCCATCCCTACACTCAAAAAATTAGCACCAGTTACAGCACTAAATAGTATTTTCAGTAGAGCTGCCAGTATAGTATACTTCCTCCAATCATATAGATCCAGTCCCCATGCAACATTTCATACATGGATGCAACATATATATATTGTGGCACGCTTATATACAGTCATACATAACATAAGGCATACAGTCAATTAATATCATAGGGCATAATAGTCATTTTAAGTCATAGGGGTGTAACCGTCATTTCATACTAGTTTGGGGGTATAGGTAAACTTACCGACCCATCAGTAGGTCCACAGTCATCTTGGGAAACCCGTGCAACCTTTACAGTCAAACAATAAAAATGGGCTCAAGGCCCATAATGCGAGCCCATGTGGGCCCACACGCCCGTGTGGCCCACATAGCCCAAAATTGATTTCGGTCATGTAATTTAGACAGCTTGGCCTACTATTCTCCACACGTTCGTGTGGTTTACCCGTGTAGGGCCCACAAGCCCATTAAGCCCACACGGCCCATTTTGGCCCAACATGGCCCAAAATAGCCTAAAACCTCGAAATCGCTCATGGTAGCCTCGATAGACTAACACCTACATTTTATGGGTTTAGAATACCACACGAGCGAGTGCACAATCATGTAGCGTTAATTGTCATGCTTTTCAGTTTTTGTCGGTTTACGATTTGGGCAGTGTTTACACTCCTGGTTCTATTTGATGAGAAAACTGCCTACGCCTTTGAAACCTACACTTGACTAGCAATCCCCAATTATTCATTTAAGAAGTTACTTAATCAAATAAATATAAGTTATCCCAATCGTTATACTCACAACAACTTACCCTTGATCGAGTGAAGTGGGAAATTTTGCCTACCCAACCATTAATTACGAACCTTCAACCCCTTTGAAAAGTTCTAGGCACCAACCGAAAAAGAATAATCACTTATTCAGCAAGCAACAAGAGAACAATTTACCATCTTTACTTACCAATAATGCGAGAAGAGTACCCACTACGAAGTGTAAGACTTATTGGCAAATAGAGAAAGATAACCAGAATAATAGAGAAGAGAAAACAGTCAACTGCAAGGGAAAGAAATGAATCACTAAAAAGAAATGAAAGGGGAAGGATGAAAAAGAGGGGAAAGATTCGGCCAAGAGGAAAAGGAAAACGTTTGCTCACCTTTTTCAGAAGAGTACTATTCTAGGATGTCAAAAGAGAGAACACATGAACACTAACCAGTAGGAAGTAGTAGAAAAGAATCGGCACAATGAAGGTAAAAAGAAAATAGAATCGGCAAGAAAGAACCAAAAGCAATCATCAAAACTATTTGGGAAAAGAAACGAAGAAGAGGCAAGGAGAGGAAGAAGGTATATTCGGCCAAAAAGCTTGTCAAATACAAAAGAACAGAAGAACCCGAAAACCCTTAACACAATCTGATTTCAAGCAAAAATGAGAGAAAAACAATACCAGGAAAAGCTAAAATGTGGAGTATACCACTCTGGCCGAATTTTTTGAGTGCTAGAGTCCAATTTCAGTACAACACTCCCTCTCCCCTCTCTTCCAATGATTTCCTCCTAAAATCCCTCCTCAAATCTCTCCACCTGATCACACCTCCTCTCAACCACTCAATTTGAATTCTCTTCAACCACTTCAGTGTTTCAGTCAAACTCTAACACCCTCCACGGTATAGCAGCAAAATAAACACTCCCTTGCCTCTAACAAGATTCGAACGTTAGACCACTAGCATAGGTAGCATGCCACTTACCCCCTAGACCGGCAAGCTCTTTATTTCATGCTTTACCCACAATAATTTAAAAGCCTGCTAACTATATGCAAGGGTTTATTCCCTAAAAACAAAACTTTTTGCACAAGCCCAGGCTTGAACCCAGGGCTTCTCAGATACTCCCAAACACACCCAAATCACTTAACCACTGAAGCAAACAAGTATTTGTGCTACAAACATGCAAAAATAATTACCTAGATTTTGGGGCGTTACAAAAGTTTTACTGTAAATGGCCTTTATGGGTTTTTACTTTAATTTGGGATTTCTATTTTGGATTTATAGCTACAAGCAGTATGATAAGACGCGGGATTTCAAAAAGACAAATGTTTTAGCAAAATATTACGAATATGCAATCTATGCAAAAGCTTCCGCAATAAATGACGTTTTAAAAAAAAATTAATAATGTTTTAAAAGTGAATACCTTTTTTATAATGACTCACGTTTTGAAAATGAATAACACGTCCTAGAATCGTCATTAAACAAACCAAAGTGGTTAAATAGAAAAAGGGGTTTTCATCTATATCATACTTTACGAAAAACACTTTAATGTGGCATCGCCAGATTCGACCATAACGTCTAGGCCGGGTTTAGGGTGTTACATTTAGCGGTATCGGAGCCAAGATACAAAACTCGATTGTGGATTGGGTTTTAAAGAGTGGTTTTAAGAAATCATTTTAACTGATCTGAAATGTTTTTGGACTTAGTATGTAGTACACCGAGTCTCTGGTGCCGATCCTGTAAGTTTTTAAAATTTTGTCTAAACTTATCTGAAAATACTACTGGCATGCTTGAAACAGCCATAGGTAGTATACTGTACTGAAAATAATTTAGGTAGTGTAAACCAAAATCGAATTGAGACTGCGATTCGCGATAACAAATTCTGAACTTTTGATATTGTCTTCATAAAACATCTGTTAACAAATATTAGAGCTGTAACTAATGCATAAAACTATTAACACAGATAAACTTTGAATTTACGATGAGCGCACGAGGTATCCGTAGACGGGGTACAAGAGGCCGTGGTAGAGGCCGTAGAGGGGCTCGAGCTGGGTTATCATCATCTAACAATATGCCTAATCTGGATAATAGTGAGACACCGATATCACCTGCGACAGAGATTGGGTCTCATTATCGTGCAGGCAGGGACGACGCACTATCCCAAGCCATATTACGAATTCTGGAGAGGGTCATTGGGCCTAACACTGAATCTGGGGGCCGAGGGCCGGTTACGGAATGACTCCGATCCAATAGGGCTAAATTATTCAGGGGTGTCAGTGGAGTCGCCCCTAACGTGGTCGAATATTGGATAGAGGCAACGGATAGGATATTGGACGACCAGGATTTTACTACCAAGCAAAAGCTTAAGGGGGTTATTTCTCTACTTCGCGATAAAGCTTAACAGTTGTGGCTAACGATTAAGGTGGGTACTCAGCCTGACCAATTGGTTTGGGATTACTTCAAGACGGCTTTCCAGAGTAAGTGTGTGGGAGCCGGCTATATTGATGCTAGGAGACGGGAGTTCCTGAATCTCACCCAAGGGGACCATTTAGTGGCCGAGTTCCTGAGATTGAGTCGGTATGCCTGGGGCATGGTGGCGACGAGTATGAGCGATGCGTCTGTTTTGAGGATGGACTCAGGGACAATTTGAGAGTTCTAAGAGCTCTGCAGAGGGAGCGTGAGTTTGCTACACTAGTTGAAAAGGTGAAGATCGCCGAAGATGTTATGCGTGCTGAGCATCAAAACCACGAGAAAAGAAAGAATAAGAAGGAATCGAAGCCCTCGTATTCTGTGATGAGGCCTAAGAAGAAGGCCAGGTCTGATGGGCTAGTGAGAGTTGGGCCTTCTGTTGCACCTACTGGGTAGGCTCTTTATGGACACTATGGTAGACGCCATCCAGGCGAGTGTTGGAGGACTATTGGGGCTTGTTTAAGATGTGGCTCTACTTAGCATCATGTCAGAGATTGTCCACTAAGAACCGATCAGATGCAAGCTATGGGTACTGGTACTGCGCAGCTGTTAAGAGTAGCTCAGCAACCACCTAGGGGCCGAGGTAAGGCCAGGGGTGGTAACGACATGTGCCAAGGACAGAGAGCATCGGGCAGAGGTGCGGGACTGACTGAGGCGAGACAGCCTGTATTGGTTTATATTGCCCATTGCCGAGAGGACCGAGATGTTCTGAACGTCATCATGGGTATGTTTCAAATTTATAATGGACCTTATTTGGCATTGATAGACATAGGCTCTACACACTCTTATGTAGCTAGTTCGGTGTCTGAAACCTTGGGGAATCCGGTTGAGAACACTTCAAGTGAGGAAACTGTTGTGAGTCCGTTGGGGTAGTCTATCTGAGTTAGTAAACTATATAGAGATGTACAAGGGACAGTATTTCTGGCTGATCTGATGGAGCTTCCATTCGGGGAGTTCGATTTGATTCTGGGAATGGACTAGCGGGTCAAGTACCGGATAAGTCTGGACAATGCGACAAAAAAGGTGGTTTTGAGAAATGAAAAGGACAACGAGGTAGTTGTGATTGGGAAACGTCGAGACTATCTGAATAATGTGATTTCTACATTGGTGGCAGAAAAGTTGGTACGGAAGGGATGTGAGGCATTCTTGGCCTACATCAGTGTTTCTAATTTTGGAGACTCTTTGGTTAAAGACATCAGAACCTAATGGATTTTCAGACATTTTTCCTGAGGAATTGTTGGGTTTGCCTCCGAACCGATAAGTAGAATTTGGGATTGAGCTCCTTCCAGGTACTGCTCCAGTGTCTATTGTGCCCTACCGAATGGCACCGAATGAGCTTACAGAGCTCAAGGCTCAATTCAAGAACTCTTAGATCGTGGATTCATTCGTCCCAGTATGTCTCCATGGGGAGCACCGGTGTTGTTTGTGAAGAAGAAAGATGGGACAATAAGGATGTGTAACGACTACCGGCAGTTGAACAAGCTAACAATCAAGAACAAGTACCCACTACTGAGAATAGATGATCTATTTGACCAGTTCAGAGAGGCATCTGTGTTCTCCAAGATTGATCTATGGCCAAGATACCATCAACTGAAGGTTAAGGAGGCCGATGTGCATAAGACGGCATTCAGGACTCGGTATGGACATTACGAGTTCCTGGTTATGCGTTTTGGGTTGACCAATGCACCAGCGACATTCATGGATTTGATGAATCGCGTGTTCTAGCCTTATTTGGACCAGTTTGTGGTGGTATTCATCGATGATATCTTAGTGTACTCCAAGATTGAGGATGAGCACGATGGGCATCTCCAAGTGGTATTACAGACTCTTCATGAGAAATAGTTATACGCAAAGTTTAATAAGTGTGAATTATGGCTCCGAGAAGTAACCTTTCTAGGGCATGTGGTTTCTGCGGAGGGGATTCTGGTTGATCGTCGTAAGATTGAGGCTGTGTTGGATTAGAAACAGCCAAAGAATGTGTCCAAAATTTGAAGCTTTCTGGGGCTAGCGGGTTATTATCGACGCTTCGTAAAAGGGTTCTCCTTGATCGCAGCACTGTTGACCAAGCTTCTGCACAAGGGAGTTCCCTTTTTCTAGACTAATAAGGAACAAGAGAGCTTCGAGAAACTCAAATCTGTTCTGACTCAGGCTCTTGTTCTGATACAGCTGGAGCCTGGTAGAGACTTCGTGGTATATAACGATGCGTCGCATGTGGGTCTGGGTTGCTTAAGGATTATGACTACACCATCGAGTACCATCCTGGTAAGGCCAATGTGGTGGTAGATGCTTTGAGTCGTAGGGCGATGACTGATCTGAGAGTGATGTTCGCTCGACTCAGTTTATTCGACGATGGGATTCTGTTAGCGGAACTTCAGGTTAGGCCTACATGGATTGATCAGATTATAAGTAAAAATTAGGGGATAAGTCGTTTGAGTTGAGGTTTTGTCAAGTTGAGAATAGGGATACGACTAATTTTGGGATTAACAATGATGGAGTACTTTGTTTTCGCGGTCGAATCTGTGTATCGAGTGATGAGGAGTTAACATAGTCGATTCTGATGAAGGCGCATAGTAGTCCCTATGCTATGCATCCCGGTGGAAACAAGATGTACAAAGATCTCTAAGAGTTGTACTGGTGGCCAGGGTTGAAGCGTGAGGTTACCAACTTTGTTGCTCGCTGTTTGACTTGTCAGCAGGTTAAGGCTGAGAATTAGTTGCCTTCGGGGTTGCTGCAGCCGGTAATGATGCCGATGTGGAAATGGGAGTGAGTAACGATGAACTTTATTAGTGGATTGCCTTTAACACGCACTAAAGAAGGATTCTGTTTGGGTCATCGTGGATCGATTGACCAAGTCTGCTAATTTCATTCCGGTTAGAATGGACTTCTCTTTCCAGAAGCTAGCTAAACTATATCTGAAATAGTGAGATTGCATGGGGTTCCTGTCTCAATCATCTTCGATAGGGATTCTCGCTTCACACCTCAGTTCTGGAAGAAATTGCACGAGGCTCTGGGTTTAAGGTTGGACTTTAGTACTGCTTTCCATCCTCAGACAGATGGTTAGTCGGAGAGGGTGATTCAAGTACTGGAGGATATGTTGAGAAGCTGTGTTATAGATTTTCGAGCTAGTTAGGAGGAGTATTTGCCATTAGCAGAGTTCGCCTTTAACAACAGCTACCAGTCTAGCATCTAGATGGCATCGTACGAAGCCCTGTATGATCGTAAGTGTCGCACTCCCTTATGTTGGACTGAGTTGGGGGAGTGACGTGTTCTAGGTTCGAAATTGGTTTCTGAAACTGAAGATAAGGTTCGATTGATTTGAGATCGACTAAAAGCGGCAACCGATAGGCAAAAGTTCTATGCTGATCTGAAAAGAAAGGATATCGAGTATTCTATGGGGGACTTAGTCTTTCTCAAGGTCTCGCCATGGAAGAAGGTTTTGAGGTTCGGTCGCAAAGGTAAGTTGAGCCCTCAGTTTATTGGGTCATACTGTATTCTAAAGCGAGTGGGGTCAGTCGCATATCAGTTGGAGCTTCCTCCGGAGTTGGATTGCATTCATGATATGTTTCATGTCTCAATGTTAAGATGCTACCGCTTTGATCCCACACATGTTGTTCCTATTAAGGACATTGAGGTTAGACCAGATCTGGCGTTTGAGGAGGAGCTGGTCAAGATCCTAGATCGTGACATTAATGTTTTGCGAAGGAAGTCTATCCCCTAAGTGAAAGTGCTATGGCAGAATCATAGCACTGAGGAAGCCACTTGGGATCCAGAGGATTCGATGTGTCAACAGTATCCTTACCTTTTCTGATCAGGTAAAATTTCGAGGACGAAATTTTCTTTTAGGGGGTAGAGATGTAACGCCTAATTTTTCTTTAATTTCAGATTTTGTAATTTTGTGACACAATGTCTATCTACTTCAGTGCTTATGTAATCTGGGTGTGTGTGAGAGGTCCCAAGTTCAAGCCTTGGCTTGGGGAAAATTTAATGTTTCTTAATGAATAAAGCCTTACTCTTGTCCAGTAGGCTTAAGTTTTATTGTGTGTAGTACATATCAGAATAGGCCTGCTGGTCTAGTGGTTCAATGGTGTGTTGGATTTCTGGAGGTCCTATGTTCGAACCCCTGTACAAGGGTGGGAGTTAATATTTTGGCTCAATTGATTAGAAGAGCTTCAGTGGAGTTAGAGTTCTAAGTAGTAGAGAATGGGCTTGATAAATTTAGGAGTGAATTAAGGGAGTTGAGGAGTTATCGTAATATTCAATTTCGGTTGTTTTTGGCAAATTCAATTCTTTATCTTCCAATTTTGGCTGACGAAATTTCTCCCTTCCTTTCTTCTCTTCGATTTTTTTCTCTTCTTTATTCCATCTTCTCTTTGATTCATTTCTTTTTGTTGACTATCGTCGTCGCCTTCTCTAGTTTTATTTTTGTCACACGTTTTGGTAATTAAGTTTTTTGTACTTTACAAGTTATGAATACTGAGTTTTTGATTGAGGCTATTAACGTTTTGGCAGCAGCATATTGCGAGGATCGATGTTCTTCTCGTGCTATTTTGTAATCGACTGATTCAAAATGTTGGGGTAAGTTTTCGTCGCTTTGAGGATGAGTATCTCGATTTGGGTTTAATTTTTGTTTGATTTTTAAGGGATTACTAGAGTGAATTACTGATCAATTATAGGTTTTGGTGGCCTCGGGATTGCGTAAACAGTGCAAATGAATTAGTGACACAAAAAATGAGGTTTCGGTAAAAGCTAAAAACCTTTTTATCGATGCCATACGGGTGTGTGGTAGCCCATGTGGTAGGCTGTGTGTAAGGCTGTAAGCCACAGCACGGTCGTGTGATCGACGAGCCAGGCCGTACGCAGGAGACACGGTAGTGTGATGGCCGAGCGAGGCCATGTGCATGACACAAGCTTGACCAATTGGGCCGTGTGGGCCACACAGGCATGTGGGATTCTAGGCCAGGCCTTGTGATTCGCACGGCCAAGGCCAATTTGGGCCGTGTGGGACCACACGGGCAGGCCACATGGGCGTGTGAGCCAATCTTTCTGAAATGTTCTGTAAGGTTGCATGGGTAGTCCAAGTCGACTGTAGACCTACTGAAGGGTCAGTAAGTAGTACTCAGACCCGTAGTTATGTGATTTGATTATGTGAAATCTGTGCTAAGCATGCTATACTTACCTTGTATACTGATTTGAATGTATAAACTATTATCTGCATATTAGCATGACATTCTATGTATGTTGCATTGCATCGGGGTGGGCTAATCACTTACTAGAGGAAGTTTCTGAAAGGCTCTTAAGCCTGATATCAGGCAGTTCAGTTGCGAATTTCTGATTATGTACTGCATCAGGAACAACATGGTGTGTAGGGATGGGTGGGTTGATTTTATCCCCACATGGTGTATAGGGTTGGACAAAGTTGGTGTGTAGAGGTTAGTGGGTAAGATTTTGCTATTCTATTCTGTTCTACATATTATGTTTGAGATGGGCTAAGGACCTGGAGAATATCTGATTCTGTATCTAAGTGGGCTAAGGTCCACACCGTTTCTGTAATGGGCTCAGACCCGAACTGTAAATGCATGACTGTTTTCTGATATTATATTGTGTGCATGTTTACTGTGGGGATTACACACTGAGTTTGCGAAAACTCACCCTATTCTATTTAATCTGTTTAGGTAATCCCCAACATTAGACGGATCGGTGCGGCGGAGGACTCGGCGGTGACCATGGTTCTGAATTTTTATGGTTTTTATTTTTATTTATGGTTTTTGATTTATCTGGGAAAAGTTTTACTGTAAATGGCCTTTATGGGTTGTTACTTTAATTTGGGACTTCTATTTTGGATTTATAATTGCAAGTAGTAGGATAAGACAAGAAATTTCAAAAATACAAATGTTTTAGCAAAATATCACAAATACGCAACCTATGCAAAAGCTTCCACAATAATTGATTTTGAAAAAATTAATAATGTTTTAAAAGTGAATAACTTTTTGATAATAACTCACGTTTTGAAAATGAATAACACGTCTTGGAATCATCATTAAACAACATAAAGTGGTTAAATAGAAATGGGTTGTCATCGATATCACACTTTACGAAAAACACTTCAATGTGATATCCCCAGATTTGGCCATAGCGTCTAGGCCAGGTTTGGGGTGTTACAAATTTTTTTTTTGATTGTGCTTGAAGTTGCACATATCCATCTGAATTGACAACTCCAATTTCCTTGAGCACTTGCAGAAGTTGGCATAGGAGTCATAGATTCAGGTTCAACACTTAGCATGATTGGTTCTTCTGTTGGTTCAACCCTTGGTTCAGGGTTTGTAGATCCTTCAATTGGTTTAAGACTGTTCGATTCCTCATCAGACACTTCTTCTTCAGTGGCTGTAACTGAATTAGCTTTAGTTTTAAGTTCATTTGTTGACTTCTCGGTATCTGGCTGAGTTGGTGATAAACCATAAAAGTAACATATTTTATTCCCACATTCAGTATGCTTTTCGATGATTTAGCCCTTGATTTATGTAAAAAGGTGCTCTTAATCCTTTCTTTTCATATTTTATACTCAGGAAAGCACCCGAGGACGAAAAGAATGAGAAACGGGCTTAAAATGGGCCAATTTGGGCTAAAGTTAAAATTGACATAGCCTGGACTTCAAGCCACACAACCATGCCTCAAAAATTAACTAAGACACGGCCATGCCACGATTTACACGGTCGTGCCCCAATCGACAGAATCGAGACACGGCCTGAAAATTATTTACACGAGCGTGTACCATGGCCGTGCCCCTGCCTTGGGGAAAAGGAATTCTACTCGAGAAAGGATGCTTAGAGGCAAAGAAATACATTCCAAAGCCTATTCAAACACCTTAGTAGGAATTCTAATTAAATTAGGATACTTAGGGGTCAAGCAAGGCATCACAAAGTCTATATAAACACCCAAGAGGGCAACTTGCAAGGGGAGTTTGGCAGAAGCCGAAACAGGGGGTGAGCTAGGCCAAAGAGCTGAAGCCATAGAAGTCAATTTAGGGTATTACTCAAAGATAGCCAGTTGATCCATCTCAAGAAGCTGGAATTCTACTCAAGACGGCAGATCTCTCCTTCAATTCCTTCAGGGGGTTTTAGGGATTTCTTATGTTTTGTTTTATCTTTTCTCTTGAGATGTTTTATTTTAAAGTTAAGAACTAAACCCTTCAGATACTTGAAAGGGATGAAACCTAGATGAATCTTGTTATTATTTTCTAAATTATATGATAATTACTTAGTTTGTTCTTAATTATGTTGCTTAATCCAAATCCGATGTGCTTAGGTGGAGGAGGAATAGACCCTGCCTAAGAGTAGATCTAACATAATTGAGCGGCGTTGATCAAACGCCTAGAGATAGGGTTACGAGATTTTGCCGAATTAGGGTGAAACCTAATATGGGAATCCATTGATCGATTTATTATTATTCTAGGGGGTTATTATAAGTGAACGAGAGTTCCACTGATTAACCTAGGGTTAGACATTATTCACCTTGAGAGAGGGTTTAATATAGGTTAGGAAGTCCTACAGATCAAGCTAACTAAAGAAGTCATATGATTCAGGGGTTAAATAACAAGTGAAGTCTAGGTGGATTCTTCCTGAGGGTATCGTTGTGATCAACTGAGTTTTTCCTAAAGTTATTGCCCAATTCACTCTTTTGTCTTTGTGTCTTTAGAGTAGTAGTTGTTAGTTTAATTTAGTTTAAAGCAACTTCACTATATTTTTAAGGCTAAATAATAAAAATAAAGTTAGTATTAGTACTTTTAGTTCCTTTGGGTTCGATAATCTGGTCTTGCCTAAGCTATACTACTGTTCGATAGGTACACTTGCCTTAAGTCGTTGTCAGAGTTAATTTCCAGGTTTGATCATTCTATTTATTAATTTTAAAGCTCTGATTTCAGCGATCAAGTTTGTGGCACCGTTGCCGGGGAACTAAAATATTAAGAAAGCTTAATTTTTATTACTTTAGCCAATTTTTTTATTTACAATTATTATTATTATTATTATTATTTACTTTGCTAATTTTTTCCTCTATTTTGCTTTTGGTAGAAAATTTTAGTCTATGGAAAGATGGCACTTGAATAATTATCGCAAGGCATGGGGCAATTCCTACTAAAGCAACCAAAGTGTTTTCAACCTCGACGTGGTCACCGGGTTATCTAATCAGTTAGAGATGATGAATAAAAAGATTGATGATTGGTATAGTCCTTCCCAGGTACACCCAGAAATACAATATGATTCGAATTTAGGAGGCATGGTGAATCCTGAGTACCCACCCTACAGATGTGGCATGGAAAACGAGCAAGCTCACTATACAGATTTTCAACAACCACCTCACCAACAAGAAGAGGAGACGAATCTTGAAGAGATGCTAACAAAATTCATGGAAAACACAGAAAATCATTTCCAAGAAACTGAGAAAACACTTAAAAGCAACGAGAACCAATTCGGGGAACTTACTAAGTCAGTCAAGGCAGCCACTAATGCAGTCGAACAACTCGCAAAGCTAATGTCATAACTACTGCAAGGACGTCTACCAAGTAACACTCAGATTAAACCGAATGAGCAAATTCAAGCCATCTCAGCCCATGCCAGTAAAGGGTTAGATGAACCCAATCCAATACAAAAAGCCAAGGCAAACGAAGGTAAGGTAGAGGTAACACAAGAAAAGTCAAAACCAGTAATCAAGGAGTACCAACCTCGCACACCTTATCCAGAAGCAATGAAAAGAGACGATTCAGAGGAACAGTTCGGTAAGTTTATTAAACTCTTAAAGAAATTACATATTAACTTACCTCTTCTTGAAGCTCTTTTTCAGATACCAGACTCGAGGAAATTTTTAAGACAGCTCTTAACCAACAAATGCAAATTAGAAGAAGAGCACCACGTGGAACTAAACGCAATGTGCTCAGCAATTCTACAAAATAAACTGCCACGAAAATTAAAAGATCCAGGGAGTTTTACAATTCCATGTTTAATTGGTAGTTTATCTATTGATAATGCGTTAGCGAATTTAGGGGCAAGCATTAATGTTATGCCTTACAAAATGTTTAAACAACTAGGTCTAGGGAAACCCAGACAAACTAGGATGAGCATTCAATTAACTAATAAAACTATAAGATTTCCTAGGGGTATAATAGAAAATGTTCTAATCAAAATTGATAAATTTGTATTTCCAGTAGACTTTGTCGTTTTAGACATAGATGACGACAACACGATCCCCTTAATTTTAGGAAGACCCTTTTTAGCAACTGCCAGAGCTAAAATTGATATCTATGCAAGAGAACTCATACTTCGTGTAGGCGACGAGATAGTCACTCTTCAAGCTCTTGACTCGGCCAGAACATCAAGTGATAAAGGTGAGAAAGTAAATTCAGTTGATAACCAACTTGTTCAACCTTCATTTCAGGAAACACCACAAAGCTACAAACCTGATTCGGATCATAGACCTCGTGCCAATAAAGAAGAATCACATAAGGAACCAGAACCACACGAAGTCAACCCGAAGGAAACACCAGATGAGCTGATAGGAACAATAAATCACATCAAAATAAAGGATCAGATATTGTTGAATAAGAAAGACTCTCAAATCACCAATTCAGACCTCAAGATAAACAAAGAAATCACTTTTGAGGTACTTAATGTCTTCTTATACGGCACAGTCGAGGTAAGCAATCCCAAATTCAACACTTTTGATGTAAACACTACTCGACTTAAACTTTTTATCCATAACCGAGTTGATCACATGAGAAAGGATTTCCACCTCTATAACATCCCGAATTTGGGCCTAGTAGATTTGGGCTTATTAGGTTGTAACGCCCCAAAAATCTTGAAACTTTTAATTTCTGTACATGGGAGTTAATATGTATGTGCAGCACTTAGAATAATAGTATTAAGGTATTATCGGGATTAGTTGAAGCCTTAGAGTTAGGGGAGACCATAGGAAAAATTTATGTTCTTACTTAGTGGACCTAGTCTCAGGCATGAGGCCTCATAAGCAGATTAAGAAAAGAGAGGACACAAAAATGGACTCTTAGGTTTGGGTTGAGGCCCTAATTAAGTTTTCTGTTTGGGCATTATAGGACTTAAAAAGGTAGTACCTGTGTTTAAAACATCAAAAGGGGCTTGTGGCCCAGTGGTCAGTAGCGCTACTAAGGGAACAATGAGGTGACGTTACACTAGGGAGTAAGGGGCCCAAATTTAAGTTTCAAGGAGCCCAATTCCTTTTATTTAAGTCAGCTAATTTTTAGCATTAGGGTTAGGTGGAGTAGACGGCTACAAGGCTCAAAAATAGGAGGATTTATGTGAATAGGATAATGTAGATAATATAGTTGATAATAGGGAAGATAAAAGAAGAAAAATTAGGAGCTATATGCTGAGAGTAGAGTTGCCCGAAATTCCATCACCTAGAGGAGTAAAGAAATCGGTTTCTAATAGCCATAGGGGTGCCAAATTTTCTATAAATAGGGGGAATAGCTCATCAATTTCGGCATTTGAACCCCACTCTTTTCTTTATTCTTTGTTCTCAGTCTCTCCCTCCACAATTTCTGTCAACTTTCTTTCAAAAAGTCGAAAATCACCACCTCCTTCACCCTTTCTTCTTTCTTTGAAATTTCCTGTTAGCCGAATCTTCTGATCTCCATTGTTATTCTTCTCCCATTCACTAAAAGCCAAAACTACACTCTTGTTTGTTCTTGTAGACAAAATCTTCCTCTTGTTCATCTTTTTCGGGATTTTCATAAAAGCCAAAATCCCTAGATCTCATCTACTGTGCCTGTCGAATTCTCTCTGAGGTGTCTGCTTGTGCCGAATCTTGAAGAAAACTTAGGGTAAGTATCGAATCGTGAGATTATAGTCTTTTACAGCTTTTTAGAGACTCTAACCGAATGGCTATATGGAAATTAATCTTGAGTTTTTCTCTTATTTTCGGCATTCCGAGATCTGAAAAGGAGTCAATCGCGTAGATCTCTAAGTTATAGTTCAGTAACACTCAAATCGTGTTACTTTCAGGATTTCAAGGTAAGGAGATCTACCGATTTTTAACGTGTAAATTCGGGTATTTACTAACCATTGGCCGATTGTAGGGGAGGCCAAATCTTCGTGTTCTTCTGGCTTTTGAGCAAGGTTTTAGACTAAGGGTTGTAGATCTAGATAGTAAGGATATTGACTAAGGGTGTAAAGCTACGCGATATAAGGTGTGTAACATTTCACACCATTAGATTGTCTGTTAATATGTGTTAATAAATCTGCTTATATTCCGTTAAATGCTGAAATCCCGGCATAACATTCGAAACCCGAGGAGGGTAAAAGCGAATCACTAGGTTTGTGATCTCTGTCATTCTTCAGTGAATGTTCCTGTTAAGATGATATGTTTTATAAGTATGCCAATTTCTGTGATTGCACGGGGTTGGGTTTGATGAAAGGGGAAGGGTTCTGTGTAGTGGCTTTTGCCATGATCTGTTGCAGTGGCTTTTTCCATGATCTATTGTAGTGGCTTTTGCCATGATCTGTTGTAGTGGCTATTGCCATGATCTGACGATGAGCAGCATGACTGCCATCGATGGTGTGTAGCGGTGTGGGTTGATTGTAGAAATCCCCAATAGTGTGAATGGCTGGTATGGGTGGCGTGTAAAGGATGGAAACCTAGGATTTGGGTTAGGCTTGCATAATTTTTGTTATATACATATTAATCTGTTATTCTGTTCTGTGGGGCTAAGGCCCAAATCTGATGGTACCCAAGGGTTGCACACTGAGTCTCGTGACTCAACCTATTATTTAATATTTTTTTCAGATAGCACCTAGTGCATTGGACTGGGCTGGAGAGGAGCGCAAGGTAGCCATGCAAAAGAACATTTGGATTTAGCAAAAAGACTTTAGCTTATTATTTATATTTTTATTCAATGGGATTTAAATTTCATTGTAATAAGGCCACGGGCCGTTAGCTTTATATTTCGTTTCTGTTTTAATTTTGGGCTTTTATTATTATTATTAGACATTTAAAATTTTATGTTTTAATTAAACTAAGGCATGTACTTAAATTTTAATTTTTAATTCATAAAAACAACTGATAAAATTTATATCTTATTTAAATTATCAAATTATTAATTTTTTCCCAAATAAAAGGTTAAACTCAAGGAAAATGTTTTCCAAAAATGCGACATGTTTTATTAAATTTTCTTAGTGACATACCAGATCTGTAACACCCCAAACCCGGCTTATGCATTATGCCCGGATTTCGGCATGCCACACAATTTTAACAAACATTCAAAACATTTAACGAAGTAAAAATCAAATTGCAAAACGATTAAGAACATTACTTTATCGAAAAATCGAGGTTTATTCGAAATGCTTGATTTAAAACACAAGAATTTTTCGTTTGATATATATAAAGTAGTAATCGATAAAAACTTTAGATTTATTAAATCGGAATATTTCATCAAAAAGTTTTAAAAGAATTTTCTAAGTTTCTAGATAAGAAAAAAACTTTTATTTGAAACGAGAGTTATAGAAAATCATTTACGAAAAACAAAATCAATCCAACTTAAATAAACTAAAACATAAATAAATCCATCCACACAATAAAATCCATAATTAAAAAGACCTTATTACATCTCCATTAATAATACTTAATAGAAATTATAAAAGAAATCTCAAAGTTTTGTGAACCACCATTTGTAGTATAGCCACCCCACGAAGTCATCTCCGAACCAAGTCTCCATCAATTGTTATTAACTGAGAGGGGTAAAAAAAATGGGATGAGTTACTTAGAACTCAGTGTGCAACTCACTTACCATAGTCCACTGGGCCAAGACCATTTAAACATTTATTTGGGCCTAAGCCCATTTCAAAATATAATAATTTAGTATTTAAAAATAATAATGCAATGATATGCAATTCCCAAAACCAAACCTAGATTTCCATCCGCTACACACCCCCGTACCCAACCAGCACACCTGTGGGGAGCTTTAGTCACCCACCCCGCCATCACACCGAAGTAAGCTTTAAGCCCAATATCATATTTGTGGCAACGGCCATTTAAATAATTGTGGTAGAACCACCAATCTAGATTTCGGGCAACGGCCATTGTGACAGAGTCACCTATCTAGAATTCTGGCATTAAGCCTTTCTTCTATCCATCATTGATACCAACCCATGCAATCATGTTTATGCATTTCAAAATATTCGTAGAGTATATCATATTATAGTTTATAAATTTCAGCCCATTAAAACACATTTCATATATAACCCATTTATCAATTATCATAAATGGCCCAATTATAAATTTTCACTTAAGGCCCATTTATCGATTATCACATATGGCCCAAATTCTCAATTATCACATATGGCCCAATTTGTCAAATAACACATATGGCCCAAATTTGCCAAATAACACATATGGCCCAAATTTACCAAATAACACATATGGCCCAAATTTGCCGAATAACACATATGGCCCAAATTTACCAAATAACATATATGGTCCAAATTTTCCAAATATCACATATGGCCCAATTTGCCAAGTAACACATATGACCCAAATTTATCACTTATTATCGTTTTAACCATTAAGGGCAATTTTCAAAATTTCACGATCTTACTACCGATTTCGAGATTTTAACACTAAGTGTCAATAATGTCATATTTTCCGATTTCACCAACTTTGTGATTTTTAATCCAACTTTAACCATTGTATAGTCATTTAACCCATGAGATATAGTGTGAGATTACACACCTGATTACGGTGAGAACTACACTCTCCCGCTCGTCGATATCTAAACACACATTACGAAGGATTAGAACACTAAAATTTGATATTAAACTATTCTAATATTGAACGATCTAAATCTTACCCTCGGAATCTCGAATAACCACTATTTGCGATTTCTCTCCAACCAAAGGTTCTATACCCCGAGTAAACAGTGGTTCGGGAGTACGTACGACTTCGAATATTTGATTTTCTCTAGATGAAGGTCCACAACCCGGTGGAAAATCTCGGATTCCCGAAACAGTCCTTCTCTTAAACTTAGGGGGATTAATAGAACCACCCCTCCTCGAGTACTATTTACTACCCTTTTCATCCCTATTTTGATTGCCTCTAATGACAAAAGATCATTAGTCTTAATAATAAACTATCGAAATTTGACTAAAAATTTTAAAGAGTGGGATTAACTTACCACAAATACCCTCCTTCCACAATATGTCAATCGAGCGATAACTTCTCCTAAAACGAAATCGATTAATAAACCATTCATAACCATATGTCGAACAATATAAAAATCCTTAAGAATCCTTTACCTTAATACCTTAAATTTGATTTCAACGATCCACGATCTTTACGAATACTTGAGTTTCGACCCTCTATTAAGTTTCGATTGATTAAAGTTTGAGTAAAAGAAAAGAAAAAAATAGATGCTTATGGAGAATAGAAGATTCGCTATGCAAAAACAAGGAGAGGAAGAATTGATTCGCTATGGTGAATGGTTACCAATATTCGCCATGAAGGAAAAAAAGAATAAGAAGGAGAGAAATAATAAAGATAAAACAAAAGAACGTTGAGATCAAAAGTGTAATTGGCAATGATGAGGAAAAGAGAAGAAAAGAAATGGTCTAAAATGGCTATATGGTTTCTAACACAAAGAAGAGAGAAAAGACTTGATGATAATAATCAAACTAAGACCAAAATGGTCAAAAGGGAGAAATGGTAAAAGATGCAATTGTTTCCTCAAGGCTTAAGGTATATTCATTAGGAAGAGAGCAAATTTTGAAAGAAAATTTGATAAGAAAACACCAATTGACCAAAAGAAAAATGCTCATCCAACACCCAAACCTACCAAGCCAACAACAAAAATCCGCCATCCCCTAGCCCCTATGCCATCCACATACATGGTCAATAGGCCATTAAAAGTTTCAAAACATCTTCCCTTAATCCAAGCCTTATGTCCCTTATCATACCAAAATTTCTTGATTCCATACCTTAAGTTAGTACTTACCTTATTCCTTAGTCTACTTTCCATAAATGAAAAGTCCATCCTTACCATAAGTATTGCTTGACCGACACTTGCCAAACAAGTGCAAAAAAATAAAATCATCTAATTGCTATCCAAGGATTCAACATCTCCCTCATGCAATTACTCATGCGCCAACACCACCTTGCCAATTACTCATCTTATGCTAATTTTAGACACTTCAATTAACTTAAGTATTAGGGTCACTTGATCCACTTCAATAAATTCCCAATACTAAAAATTATTCAATACCCGAATAATTCTATGCCCTTTTCAAAGCTATAATAAACACGAAAAAGAAGGAAAGAAAATTTTTATTCATAAGCTAAACACCAAAACATACAATATATCGATACTCGAATTTTTAGGGTGTTACAACTCTACCCTCCTTAAAGAAAATTTCGTCCTAAAAATTTATCTGATTAAAAGAGGTGAGAATATTGTTGCCGAATTGCATCCTCAGGCTCCCACGTAGGTTCCTCCACTCCGTGATTACGCCATAAAACTTTGACCAACGGTACAGTCTTCTTTCTTAGCACTTTAACATCTCGGTCTAAAATTTCCACTGGTTCCTCCTCGAAAGACAAATCTGGCCTTAATTCCACTTCTTCTACTGGTGCTATGTGCGATGGATCTAATCTATAGCATCTCAACATAGAAACATGGAAAACACTATGACTCTGACTCAATTCTGGAGGTAAATCAAGTTGATAGGCTACTGATCCTACACGCTTCAACACACTGTACGGCCCAATGAACCTAGGGCTCAACTTGTCTTTTCTTCCGAATCTGAAAATCTTTTTCCACGGTGAAACTTTCAAAAGACACGATCTCCCACCGCAAACTCAATATCTTTACGCTTGGATCAGCGTCTTTAATTTTGTCTATCCAAGCTTCCTTTAACCGCGTCAATTACTTTTACCTTTTCTTCCGTCTCGCTTATCGGTTCAAGACCCAACAACTGTCGTTCCCTAATTCACCCAACAAGTAGGAGTACGACACCTCGACCATATAACGCTTCATAGGGTGCCATCCCGAATCTTGGATTGATAACTATTGTTATACGCAAACTCTGCCAATGGTAGAAAATCCTCCCAACTACCTCTGAAATCAATCGCACAACCTCTTAACATGTCTTCCAAAATCTGGATTACTCTTTTCGACTGACCATCTGACTGAGGGTGAAAAGCTGTACTGAAGTTTAACTTTGTACCCAGAGCCTCATTCAAAGCTTTCCAAAATCGTGATGTAAACCGAGGATCCCTGTCCGATATGATAGACTGGTACCCCATGCAACCTCACGATTTCAGATACATACAGTTTAGCCAACTTTTGCAACGAGTAATCCATACGACCTGGTAGAAAATGAGCAGTCTTCATTAATCGATCTACTACCACCCAGACAGAATCTTTCTTAGTAGGTGTTAAGGGTAACCCACTAACAAAATCCATCGTTATCTACTCCCATTTCCATAATGGAATCTTTACTGGTTCCAACAATCCCGACGGTAATTGGTGTTCCGCCTTTACTTGTTGACAAGTCAAACACTTTCCCACAAAATCAGTAACTTCCCGTTTTAACTTTGGCCACCAATACTGTTCACGGAGATCCCCATACATCTTATTTCCTCCGGGATGCATAGCATAAGGGCTACTATGCGCCTCTAGAAGAATTATTCACCTCAAATCTGAATCCTCGGGCATACAAACCCTTCCATGAAAATACAGTACACCTTCTTTGTTCAAACCAAAATCTCCTATTACACCACTTTTAGATTGTTGTATTAAAGGACCCAAACTTTTCATCGGATAATTGCTTTTCCTTGATTTGTTCCAACCACAGAGGCTTCACCTGAAGTTTCGCTAACAAACTGCCATCCTCATACAAACTGAGATGAGCAAACATTGCTCTTAACTCTGATACAACCTTTCGACTCAACGCGTCTGCCACAACGTTAGCCTTTCCAGGATGATACTCGATTAAGAAATCATAATCCTTTAACAACTCCACCCATCTCCGTTGTCTTAAATTCAACTTCTTTTGGGTAAGGAGATACTTAAGACTCTTATGGTCTGTATAAATGATTGACTACTCACCGTATAGATAATGCCTCCAAATCTTTAATGCAAACACTACCGTAGCCAACTCCAAATCATGAGTAGGATAATTGACTTCGTGCGGCCTCAACTATCGAGAAGCATAAGCTAGCACTATTCCACTTTACATCAGTACACATCCTAATCCCGTGTGTGACGCATCACAGTAAATGGCAAACTCTTTTTTGGCCTCTGATTGAATCAGTACTGGCGCTTTCGTTAGAATCTTCTTCAGTTTCTCAAAACTTTCTTGTTGTTTATCGGTCCATACATACGGTACTTCCTTCCGTAACAACTTAGTTAGGGGTGCAGCAATCAATGAAAACCCCTCAACAAAGCGTCTATAATAACCAGCCAAACCCAAGAAACTTCAGATCTCAGTTACTGACTTTGGCGGTTTCCAATCCTACACAGCCTCTATCTTTCGAGGATCAACTCTTACTCCTTCAGCTGACACTACATGACCTAAGAAAGTCACTTTCTTCAACCAAAATTCACACTTACTGAATTTTGCATAAAGTTGCTTATCTCAAAAAATTTGTAGCACAGTGCGCAAATGAGAATCATGCTCTTCTTCATTCCTCGAATATACCAAAATGTCATCTATGAACACTACTACGAACCGGTCTAAATAAGGCTAAAAGACTCGGTTCATCATGTCCATAAATGCAGCTGGTGCATTAGTCAAACCAAATGGCATCACTAAAAACTCATAATGTCCATAGCGAGTTCGAAATGTCGTCTTATGAATATCTGCCTCCTTCACCTTGAGTTGATGATAACTCGATCTCAAATCAATCTTGGAAAAGACTGAAGCTCCTCTTAATTGATCAAATAGATCATCGATTTTCGACAATGGATACTTATTCTTGATCGTCAATTTATTCAACTGCCTATAATCAATGCACATACGCATCGACCCATCCTTATTCTTGACGAACAAAACCGGTGCTCCCCACGGAGACACACTTGGTCGAATAAATCCTTGATCTAACAGTTCTTGAATTTGAGCTTTAAGCTCTGCTAACTCCTTCGGTGCCATTCTAGAAGGAGCAATGGACATCGGATCAGTTCTGGGTAAAAGCTCAATGCAAAAATTCTACTTCTCAATCTGGAGGTAGACCCGGAAGTTCTTCGGGAAAGACATCTAGAAATTCTTTCACCGTTCTTACACTTTCTACTGATAAATCCTTGGCATCCAAAGCACTGATGAATGCTAGGAATGCTCTATTCTCTTTTCGCACCAACTTTTTTGCCTTCAAAGCAGATACCACATTTGCCAAAAAGTTTCTTCGCTCGCCTATCATTATTATCTCCTTATCATCCACAGTCCTAATTGACATCCGCTTTTCGACACAATCCAATTGTGCCCGATGCTTCACCAACCAATCCATGCCCAAAATAAGATCAAATTCACCGAAAGGTAATTCCATCAAGTCTGTTAGAAATACCTCTCTTTGAATCTCTAAGGGCACATCTCTGAATAATTTATTCACTATTACCGACTGCCCTAAAGGACTAATTACCGTCATCTCTCTATCGGTAATCTCAGATCTAATGCTTAGGATTACAGATATAGCACTAGCAACATACGAGTAGGTAGATCCGATATCTAGCAAAGCAGTAACAGGTACATCAGAGATGAAGAGCGTACCACTTATCACATCAAGTGCATTGCCGTCCTCATGACGCCTGACAGCATAGACCAATCTTGGCTGTCTTGCCTCCGTGTTACCTCTAACACCATTACCTCGACCCGGTGCACCTTGTCCACATCTGTTACCATTACCACCACGACCCAGTCCATGACCTCTTGGTGGCTGCTGAGTACCTCTAGTTGGCTGAGCCTCAAGGTTACGAGCTTCCTGACTTGTTTCAATCCGTCGAGGACAATTCTTAAACCGATGATCCTTGGATCCACATTTAAAATAGACTCTAGTTTTCCTCTAACATTCTCTGGGATGTCGTCTACCACAATCGGCACATTTTCAAATCTGATTGGTAGTCACAGGTGCCCTAACTTGAACTGTCTCATCATTCCGTGGCCTCTTTTGAAACCTTTTAGAAGAACCAGAATACTTAAAATCCCTCTTCCCTCTTACTTTTTCCCGATTCTGGGCTTCTAAAATCTTAGCCTCTTCGGCTATCTTAGCTTTCTCTACTAGCGAGGTAAAAGTCCGCACTTGTTGTGGGGCTATCAGTACCCGTAACTCATCATTCAGTCCATCCTCAAAGCGTACAGAGCGCTCATGATCAGTCTGCACTATAGTACGAGCATAACGACTCAAACGAAGAAATTCTGCCTCGTGCTACAGTCTTACTTCCTTAAACCAAATTCAGGAATTCCTTCCTCAGGGCATCTACATAACTTGTCCCGATGTACTTCCCTTGGAAAGCAGCTTTAAAGAAATCCCAATTAACCAATACAGCCTTAGTGCCTTCTCAGACAGTAAGCTACCATTGATACACCTCGTCTCTTAACAAAGACACGGCTCCTCTCAGTTTCTGCTCGACAGTGCATTCCAAATCATCCCTAATTCGTTCTACAGCCTCAAGCCAATATTTTGCCACATTCGGGGCTACACCAGATACACCTTTAAAAACTTCTACACCACTAGACTTAAGTCGTTCCGATATTGATCCGCAAATTACTGGCCTAGTTTTGGCTCCAGCTACTCTTTCTAAGTCTCGCAACATTGCTTGAGTCAAAGCATTATCCTCATTGGCATGATCATGAGATCCAGTTTCGCTCTCAAATGACGCAGGTGCATCCATTTCTGGTATATGACCCGGTGCTTCAGACGTAACACCTCGGCCTCTACCACGGCCACGTCTACCACGTCCACGACCACGTCCTCTAGAGCTCATATTGACTAATTCGCTTTAATCTGATTACAAATTTTATGAATCAGAATTTTATTTCAGTGTTTATTAACGATATTTTATAAGATATAAGAGATAGAGTTATTTTCGCTTGTATCCTATAGTCTCGGTCTCTATCATTTTCAACACCTAAAACTAGAAGTTCTAGAGTGTTCCTTAGGTCTCATCACAAAAATAAACAAATACTTACTAAACATACTTACTTGACTTGGTGTCGGATGCTCGTGGTGCCATACTACCTTTAAAACATAAAGTCTAGAAATTTAAGTGGTTTTTAAACAAAATCATTTGTTGAACCCAAACCACAGTTGAGTTTTAAAACTGTGCTCTGATACCATAAAATATAACACCCCAAACCCGGCTTATGCATTAAGCCCAGATTTCGGCATGCCACACAATTTTAACAAACATTCAAAACATTTAACGAAGTAAAAATCAAATTGCAAAATGATTAAGAACATTACTTTATCGAAAAATTGAGGTTTATTCGAAATGCTTGATTTAAAACACAAGAATTTGTCGTTTGATATATATAAAGTAGTAATCAATAAAAACATTAGATTTATTAAATCGAATATTTCATCAAAAAGTTTTAAAAGAATTTTCTAAGTTTCTAGATAAGAAAAAAACTTTTTTGAAACGAGAGTTATAGAAAATCATTTACTGAAAAAAATCAATCCAACTTAAATAAACTAAAACATAAATAAATCCATCCACACAATAAAATCCATAATTAAAAAGGCCTTATTACATCACCATTAATAATACTTAATAGAAATTATAAAAGAAGTCTCAAAGTTTTATGAACCACCATTTGTAGTATAGCCACCCCACGAAGTCATCTCCGAACCAAGTCTCCATCAATTGTTATTAATTGAGAGGGGTAAAAAAAATGGGATGAGTTACTTAGAACTCAGTGTGCAACTCACTTACCATAGTCCACTGGGCCAAGACCATTTAAACATTTATTTAGGCCTAAGCCCATTACAAAATATAATAATTTAGCATTTAAAAATAATAATGCAATGATATGCAATTCCCAAAACCAAACCTAGATTTCCATCCGCTACACACCCCCGTACCCAACCAGCACACTTGTGGGGAGCTTTAGTCACCCACCCCGCCATCACACCGAAGTAGGCTTTAAGCCTAATATCATATTTGTGGCAACGGCCATTTAAATAACCGTGGTAGAACCACCTATCTAGATTTTGGGCAATGGCCATTGTGACAGAGTCACCTATTTAGAATTTTGGCATTAAGCCTTTCTTCTCTTCATCATTGATACCAACCTATGCAATCATATTTATGCATTTCAAAATATTCGTAGAGTATATCATATTATAGTTTATAAATTTCAGCCCATTAAAACACATTTCATATATAACCCATTTATCAATTATCATAAATGGCCCAATTATAAATTTTCACTTAAAGCCCATTTATCGATTATCACATGTGGCCCAAATTCTCAATTATCACATATGGCCCAATTTGTCAAATAACACATATGGCCCAAATTTGCCAAATAACACATATATTAAATTTACCAAATAACACATATGGCCCAAATTTGCCAAAAAACACATATGGCCCAAATTTACCAAATAACACATATGGCCCAAATTTTCCAAATATCACATATGGCCCAATTTGCCAAATAACACATATGGCCCAAATTTATCACTTATTATCGTTTTAACCATTAAGGGCGATTTTCAAAATTTCGCAATCTTACTACCGATTTCGAGATTTTAACTGTAATATCTTGAATTAGGGGTTATTTTTTATTGTATTGTTTTGCATGAGTTCAGATTTTTGTGTTGTTAAGCGAGATGTTCTAGGGCTTAGGAATAAGCCAAGGGTAGGCTCGAGCTGTAGGAAAAATTTTATTTTTAAGCTTTAGTTAAAGGGAGTTGAAGGAGCTAGGGTTAAGAGTAATTAGTAGAATTTTAACACAAGAATTCAGTTGGCAAAGTGGCAAGGGAGGCGCCACTTAGGGCCTTAAAGTGGCATACAAGCATTGAAAGGGGCTTAGGTTTGAATCCATGGATGGACTTAAGGTGACTTTTATTTTGCATTTATATGGCATGTGTTGGTCAAACTCTAATTAAGGTAAGGTTGGACTATTGTCTTTTATGGTTAGTAGACTAAGGAATAAGGCAAGTGCTTATTTATGGTATGGTATCAAGGAATTTTGGTAGGATAAGGGGACATAAGGCTTGAAGTATGGAGTGTTGTTTTGGAAACTTTTCTATGGCCTTTTTGACCATGAATGTAGACAGTATAGTGGACTAGGGGGGTTGGCTTAATTCTGAATGTGATTAGAAGGAAATAAGGAGAAATTTAGGAGTGAGTTTAATTCAAAATTAGTTTGAATTGATGGCAAGAAGAATTTTGAGTGTGGAGGCTGAATGTGGGTCCCTTTTGGGTGATAATTTTCGATCATGAGTGGGGGGAATAGTCAAATTTCCTATAAGAGGTCTGAAGTTTTTTTTCGATTCTCTTTTCTTTCTTTAGTATTCTCTTTCGAAACTTTCTTTTCACGTTGCCATTGCCAAAATTTGTACCCTATTTTTTGTCCAAAAGCCGAAAGTTGGAAGTCATTTTGTGCATCTTTTTCTTTTTCTTTTTCTTTTTTTTAACTGATTTTCCTTCCATTCATTTCCTAAAAACTGAAACTCATCCTCTCATTTGCAACAAAGCCTAAACCTCTCCACCTTTGTTCTTCATTGCCGAATTCTCCTAACTTTCATCTACACTTCTTTTCTTCTTCTCAACCTCGGTTCTATACCTATTTTTGTGATAGCCGATTATCCCATCTCCATTTGGGAGTTCTTGCCAATCTTTTAGAGCCTTTAGGGGAAGTGTCGACATTCCTTTTCATCAATCTTCCAATCGGTTTGAGTATAGTAAGTATTTTCTTAGCAATCGAATTCTCTTCTTCTTCATTTAGTATGCCGAAACCAATGCTTGGCCTTGGTTTCTAAGGGATGGTCGAATGTATGAAGAGTCATAATATTGTGTTTCTTTTGTGTAGCCAACGGTAAGGAGCCTCTTGGATTTGACTATTCACGGTAAGGTGGTAAGTGATATGTAGTTTGGCCAAAGGCCATCTTCATGGATTTATGGTGTAGGGCCGATTCTAACAATGGCTAAATAGGTATCTTGACATCTTCAGGAGCAAGCAAATATTTTGGGATTTAGTCGAGTGTGCCAAAATAGGTGCGTAGTTGTCGCACTGTTCTCTTATTGTGTGTATGTGTTATATATATAAATATGTATATGATGTGCATGGTAGCCGAAAGAATGGCTAAAAAGGTGGATACCCATGGTGGATAATCGATTAAATAGGTCAGTACTTTATGACAATAAGTTTCCTATGGTATACAAATGAAATTATGATAGCATGTGATGTATGCTTATTTTAATGATATTGTGGCATGATACATGGGGCTTAGGATGTGACTATTGAAGGACAGGGAATACATTTATGTACGTGGTCTGATGTTAGCCTTGTACTACATTGGCGCTTGATGTTAGCTATGTGCTTCATCAAGGTGGGATGTTGGTGTGCCTCACCTCAGCGGATGATAGCTATGTGCATCATCAGTGGATTGAGGATGACCAGGGTCACCTCGAGGATATTGATATGTGGGGTCACTTAGGTGATCGGTGGCTTAGCCACGGCCTCGGCAAAGCAGCCCGCCAAGGTAGGTGTGTAACGGATGGATACTAGGTTGGGTGGGCTTCATCTTGCATATTTATGTATGTGGATCGTGTGGATATAGGCCAAGCCCATATGTGGAGACATGTGAGATAACTATGCCCGAGTCTGTTTGACTCACCCAAATTTTCTTACCAACATCGCAGTGATTAAGTAATGCTTGGACCGGGTGGAGCGGATACAAATGTGGCCCATGCGAAGATGTTTTACTTAATTTTACGTACTTTATATTTTAAGTAGTTTTGGAATAATTATTTGATGTAATAAGGGCCACTTAATGTATTTGCAACTTTATTTATGGTTTTGAAGTTTAACCTATTATTGAGCTAATAATTGGCAATATTTTGAATCAACTTATTTTATAACAACTTATAATAAAGCTTTTAAATTCGGATAATTTGTACCAATAAGGTTTTACTTGGAATCTTAAATGTGAAATGTTTTTACCAACGACAACAAATTTCATCTTTTATTTTTAAGTAAAAATCTTTTCCAACGCTTTCCATGATGACATACGAGATCCGGTCAAGGCTCGTGGGCCGGGTTTGAGGATGTTACAATTTGGTATCAGAGCCCGGTTCAAAACTCAGCTTTGAGGGTTTTGGGCCCAAAAACATTTTTTAAGGTGGGCTTTTCAAAGATTTGGGCTTTCATAAATTTTTCAGTTTATTCGCATGGCACCTTTTTGTATCTCCAATTCAAAGTCCACCTGTAAGTACCTCTAATTGTTGTGTGAATTATTATATGATTGGTATGTAGGTATGATGGGAACGTAGATTAGTGTATTAAGTTATTAAACTTTAGGATTAGCTTACTCCAACACAGAATTGCATAAAATTTTAAAGCCTAATTAAACAAACCTATGAGTAAGTCGCCGAGTTAGGGTGTGGCAACCATTGTGCGCATGTCTAGGATTGGTTTCGGTGGGAGCTTGGTATTTAAGCAGTCCTAGTGACTCACCTCCTCTCCACTCGAATCCTACCTGGTGCATAGTAACGGTTCACCCTAACCACGAGGACTTATTCACGGGCTAAACTCGATAATTAAAACCCGAAAGAGACTAGTCATACTGTTTTATAAAAACCTTAAGTTTTCAAAATTACTCCTTTGATTTGTAAAACCATTTTATACTTGGAAAATTTTTTGAAATATTTTCGATTTACAAAATTACCCAAATACCCCTGGGTGTAAAATTACCAAAATGCCCTTGGTTTATAAAATTACCATACTACCCACGACTTTTGTAAAAACATGCTTACTTTACAAAAATACCAAAAACTCCTATTTTACAAAATAGTAAGATACTCTGATTTGGGAAAATTTACTAAAATGCCCTTGACTTCCAAAATTACCAAAATAACCCCAATTTCTGAAATTTCTGCAATATCATTGATTTGGTAGAATTTTCAAAGTAACCTCGAGATTTGTATATTTTGGAATGCCTTTGATTTGTAAAGATTTTCAAATTGACCCCGATTTATTAACAAAATACCCCTGTAGGACAAATGACAAAAATACCCCTGGAATAGGAATGGACAAAGATGTTCGAATGATGAATGTGTGTGTGATGGATATCATTGAATGTGTGTGTTTCTCTGAATTAGGGTAGAAAACTTGAAATGAAAACTCTGAATGATCGAAAGAACTACTATTAAGCTCTTTTCATGAAATTGCTCGCGGATAAACAGTGGAACAAATGCTAATTCATAAAATTTCTTAAATCTGATTAAATCGCGATAGTAGACATAAGCTCTAGGGGACGTGGTCGTAATGTACGAGGACGTGGTAGAGGCAGAATGACTGTGTCAGAACCCTTTAGATCGGGTCAAGGGTCTGAAAATGAGGTACCACTACCACCACCAGCTGTTGGTGTTGAGTAGCAAGATCAGACGGGGGATGATACTGTATCGCAGGCTGTGCTGCGAGTTTTAGAGCGAGTAGCGGGAGCTAGTATGGGTAATGGAGCTCAAAAGTCGGTAGCTGAGAGACTTATATCCAATGGAGCTAAGGTTTTTAGGGGAGTATCTGGGGTAGCTCCGAATGTAGTGGAGTACTGGTTAGAGGCAGTCGAGAGGATCATGGACAATTTGGACTGCACTGCTGAGGAAAAGCTGAAAGGTGCTATTTCGCTGCTTCGAGATGAGGCCTACTAGTAGTGGCTCACTGTCAAGGAGAGTATTCCTGTGGAACGAGTGGATTGGGGGTATTTTAAGGTTAAGTTTGAAGGGAAATACGTCGGAGCTAGCTACATAGACTCTCAGAGAAAGGCATTTTTAAATTTAGTACAAGGAAATAAGTCAGTAGCTGAGTATAAAGTGGAGTTTCTGCGGTTAAGTCGGTATGCTAGAGGGATTGTAGCCACTAATTACGAGCGGTGTGTCAGATTTGAGGATGGGTTGCGAGATGAGCTACGAGTGTTGATTACTCCGCATCGAGAGAGGGACTTTGCAGTCTTAGTGGATAGGGCACGGATAGCCGAGGAGGTCAAGAGGGCCGAGAGGCTGAATAGAGATAGGGATAGGAACCGTGATAAGAGGAGTTTTGGACTGTCAGAATCATTTGGGAGTCTTCAAAAAAGACCGAGGGTTGAGAATTCTGCTTGTGTTGCTAAGCCAGCTACTGGAAATCTGGACCGTCCATGTGCTCAATGTGGGAGGTACCATGTTGGCGAGTGCTGAAATCGGGATCGAGAGTGTTTTAGGTGTAAGTCTAAGGCTCGTTTGATTAAAGATTGTCCTCAGGATCTGAATAGGGCTCGAACAGTAGGTCAGTGGTGTGCAGACGGACAGAGGTGGTCAGCAAGCGACGAGGGGTCGTGGTCTGAACCATGGAAGAAATGGTTCCGGCCAAGGTCGTGGAGCACCAGGCAGAGGAGTTGAAGGTACAGATGCGAGGCAGCCAAGGTTGGTTTATGCAGCCAGGCGTCGAGAGGAAGAAGATGTGCCAGAGGTGACAATGGGTACGTTCCTCATTTCTGGAATACCCTTTATTACCTTGTTTGTTATAGAGCTAGTTCGTTCTTGTGTTGCTAGTGAAATGTATGGAACCTTGAGTGTGAACTTTGAGACTGTTCATAGAAAGTATGTTCGTTTTATTAAGATCAGAATGCGCAGCAAGAGCGTAGTGTGGTGAGTGAGGATGCACGACTGTTAGTTAGTTAGTTAGAAATTTTGAGGACAAAATTTCTTTAAGGAGGGTAGAATTTTAATATCCTGAATTAGGGGTTATTTGTGATTGTATTGTTTTGCATGAGTTCAGATTGTTGTGTTCTTAAGTGAAATGTTCTAGGGCTTAGGTTTAAGCCAAGGGTAGGCTCAAGCTGTAGGAAAAAAAATATTTTTAAACTTTAGTTAAAGGGAGTTGAAGGACCTAGGGGTTAAGAGTAATTTGTGGGGAATTTTAACACAAGAATTCAGTTGGCAAAGTGGCAAGGGAGGCGCCACTTAGGGCCTTAAGAAGTGACGCCACAAGCATTGAAAGGGGGCTTAGGTTTGAATCCCATGGATGGACTTAAGGTGACTTTTATTTTTGCATTTATATGGCATGTGTTGGTCAAACTCTAATTAAGGTAAGGTTGGACTATTGTCTTTTATGGTTAGTAGACTAAGGAATAAGGCAAGTGCTTATTTATGGTATGGTATCAAGGAATTTTGGTAGGATAAGGGGACATATGGCTTGAAGTATGGAGTGTTGTTTTGGAAACTTTTCTATGGCCTTTTGACCATGAATGTAGACGGTATAGTGGACTAGGGGGTTGGCTTAATTCTGAATGTGATTAGGAGGAAATAAGGAGAAATTTAGGAGTGAGTTTAATTCAAAATTAGTTTGAATTGATGGCAAGAAGAATTTTGAGTGTGGAGGCCGAATGTGGGTCTCTTTTGGGTGATAATTTTCGGTCATGAGTGGGGGGGAATAGTTGAATTTCCTATAAGAAGTCTAGAAGTTCTTTTTCGGTTCTCTTTTCTTTCTTTAGTATTCTCTTTCAAAACTTTCTTTTCACCCTTGCCATTGCCGAAATTTGCACCCTATTTCTTGTCCAAAAGTCGAAAGTTGGAAGTCATTTTGTGCATCTTTTTCTTTTTCTTTTTTTTTAACTTATTTTCCTTCCATTCACTTCCTAAAAACCAAAACCCATCCTCTCATTTGCAACAAAGCCGAAACCTCTCGACCTTTGTTCTTCATTGTCGAATTCTCCTAACTTTCATCTACACTTCTTTTCTTCTTCTCAACCTCGGTTCTATACCTATTTTTGTGATAGCCGATTATCCCATCTCCATTTGGGAGTTCTTGCCGAATCTTTTAGAGCCTTTAGAGGGGGAGGTGTCGACATTCCTTTTCATCAATCTTCCAATCAGTTTCGAGTATAGTAAGTATTTTCTTAGCAATTGAATTCTCTTCTTCTTCATTTAGTATGGCGAAACCAATGCTTGGCCTTGGTTTCTAAGGGATGGTCGAATGTATGAAGAGTCATAATATTGTGTTTCTTTTGTGTAGCCAACGGTAAGGAGCCTCTTGGATTCGACTATTCAGGGTAAGGTGGCAAGTGATATGTAGTTTGGCCAAAGGACATCTTCATGGATTTATGGTGTAGGGCTGATTCTAACAATGGTTAAGTAGGGATCTTGACATCTTCGGGAGCAAGCAAATATTTTGAGATTTAGTCGAGTGTGCCAAAACAGGTGCGTAGTTATCGCACTGTTCTTTTATTGTGTGTATGTGTTATATATATAACTATGTATATGATGTGCATGGTAGCCGAAATAATGGCTAAAAAGGTAGATACCCACGGTGGGCAATCGATTAAACAGGTCAGTACTTTATGACAATAAGTTTCCTATGGTATACGAATGAAATTGTGATAGCATGTGATGTATGCTTATTTTAATGATATTGTGGCATGATACATGGGGCTTGGGATGTGACTATTAAAGGACAGGGAGTACATTTATGTACGTGGTCTGATGTTAGCCTTGTGCTACATTGGCGCTTGATGTTAGCTATGTGCTTCATCAAGGTGGGATGTTGGCTGTGTGCCTCACCTCAGCGGATGATAGCTATGTGCATCATCAGTGGATTGAGGATGACCTAGGGTCACCTCGAGGATATTGATATGTGGGGTCACTTAGGTGATTGGTGGCTTAGCCACGGCCTCGGGCAGCAGGTTTGCCAAGGTAGGTGTGTAACGGATAGATACTAGGTTGGGCTGGGCTTCATCTTGCATATTTATGTATGTGGACTGTGTGGATATGGGCCAAGCCCATATGTGGAGACATGTGAGATAACTATGCATTGAGTCTGCTTGACTCACCCAAATTTTCATACCAACATCGCAGTGATTCGTAATGCTTGGACCGGCCTGAGCGGATACAAAGGTGGCCCATGCGAAGATGTTTTACTTAATTTTACGTACTTTATATTTTAAGTAGTTTTGGAATAATTATTTGATGTAATAAGGGCCACTTAAAGTACTTGCAACTTTATTTATGGTTTTGAAGTTCAACCTATTATTGAGCTAATAATTGGCAATATTTTGAATCAACTTATTTTATAACAACTTATAATAAAGCTCTTCAATTCGGATAATTTGTACCAATAAGGTTTTACTTGGAATCTTAAATGTGAAATGTTTTTACCAACGACAACAAATTTCATCTTTTATTTTTAAGTAAAAATCTTTTCCAATGTTTTTCGCAGTGACATACCAGATCTAGTCAAGGCTCGTGGGTCGGGTTTGGGGGTGTTACATTAACACTAAGTGTCAATAATGTCATATTTTTCGATTTCACCAACTTTGCGATTTTTAATCCAACTTTAACCATTGTATAGTCATCTAACCCATGAGATATAGTGTGAGATTACACACCTGATTACGGTGAGAACTACGCTCTCCCTCTCGTCGATATCTAAACACACATTACGAAGGATTAGAACACTAAAATTTGATATTAAACTATTCTAATATTGAACGATCTAAATCTTACCCTCGGAATCTCGAATAACCACTATTTGTAATTTCTTTCCAACCAAAGGTTCTATACCCCGAGTAAACAGTGGTTCGGGAGTACGTACGACTTCGAATATTTGATTTTCGCCGGATGAAGGTCCACAACCCGATGGAAAATCTCAGATTTTCGAAACAGTCCTTCTCTTAAACTTAGGGGGATTAATAGAACCACCCCTCTTCCGAGTACTATTTACTGCCCTTTTCGTCCCTATTTTGATTGCCTCTAATGAAAAAAGATCATTAGTCTTAATAATAAACTATCAAAATTTGACTAAAAATTTTAAAGAGTGGGATTAACTTACCACAAATACACCCGTACCACAATATGTCATTCGAGCGATAACTTCTCCTAAAACGAAATTGATTAATAAACCATTCATAACTATATGTCAAACAATATGAAAATACTTAATAGTCCCTTACCTTAATACCTTAAATCTGATTTCAATGATCCACGATCTTTACGAATACTTGAGTTTCGACCCTCTACTAAGTTTTGATTGATTAAAGTTTGAGTAAAAGAAAAGAAAAAAATAAATGCTTATGGAGAATAGAAGATTCGGCTATGCAAAAACAAGGGAGAGGAAGAATTGATTCGGCTATGGTGAATGGTTACCAATATTCGTCCATGAAGGAAAAAAAAGAATAAGAATGAGAGAAAATAATAAAGATAAAACAAAAGAACTTTGAGATCAAAAGTGTAATCGGCAATGATGAGGGAAAAGAGAAGAAAAGAAATGGTCTAAAATGGCTATATGGTTTCTAACACAAAGAAGAGAGAAAAGACTTGATGATAATAATCAAACTAAGACCAAAATGGTCAAAAAGGGAGAAATGGTAAAAAGATGCAATTGTTTCCTCAAGGCTTAAGGTATATTTGGCTAGGAAGAGAGCAAATTTTGAAAGAAAATTTGATAAGAAAACACCAATTGACCAAAAAGAAAAATGCTCATCCAACACCCAAACCTACCAAGCCAACAACAAAAATCCAGTCATCCCCCCTAGCCCCCTATGCCATCCACATACATGGTCAATAGGCCATTAAAAAGTTTCCAAAACATCTTCCCTTTATCCAAGCCTTATGTCCCCTTATCATACCAAAATTTCTTGATTCTATACCTTAAGTTAGTACTTACCTTATTCCCTTAGTCTACTTTCCATAAATGAAAAAGTCCATCCTTACCATAAATATTGCTTGACCGACACTTGCCAAACAAGTGCAAAAAAAATAAAAATCATCTAATTGCTATCCAAGGGATTCGAACATCTCCCCTCATGCAATTACTCATACGCCAACACCACCTTGCCAATTACTCATCTTATGCTAATTTTTAGACACTTAAATGAACTTAAGTATTAGGGTCACTTGATCCACTTCAATAAATTCCCTATACTAAAAATTATTCAATACCCAGATAATTCTATGCCCTTTTTCAAAGCTATAATAAACACGAAAAAGAAGGAAAGAAAATTTTTATTCATAAGCTAAACACCAAAACATACAATATATCGATACTCGAATTTTTAGGGTGTTACAACTCTACCCTCCTTAAAGAAAATTTCGTCCTCAAAATTTATCTGATTAAAAGAGGTGAGGATATTGTTGCCGAATTGCATCCTCAGGCTCCCACGTAGCTTCTTCCACTCCGTGATTACGACATAAAACTTTGACCAACGGTACAGTCTTCTTTCTTAGCACTTTAACATCTCGGTCTAAAATTTCCACTGGTTTCTCCTCGAAAGACAAATCTGGCCTTAATTCCACTTCTTCTACCGGTACTATGTACGATGGATCCGATCTATAGTGGGTCAACATAGAAACATGGAAAACACTATGAATCTGACTCAATTCTAGAGGTAAATCAAGTTGATAGGCTACTGATCCTATACGCTTCAACACACTGTACGGCCCAATGAACCTAGGGCTCAACTTGCCTTTTCTTCCGAATCTGAAAATCTTTTTCCATGGTGAAACTTTCAAAAAGACCTGATCTCCCACCGTAAACTCAATATCTTTACGCTTCAGATTAGCGTACGACTTTTGTCTATCCGAAGCTTCCTTTAACCGCGCTCGAATTACTTTTACCTTTTCTTCCGTCTCAGTTATTAGTTCAGGACCCAACTACTGTCGTTCCCCTAATTCAGTCCAACAAGTAGGAGTACGACACCTACGACCATATAACACTTCATAGGGTGCCATCTGAATACTAGATTGATAACTATTGTTATACGCAAACTCTGCCAACGGTAGAAAATCCTCCCAACTACCTCTGAAATCAATCGCACAACCTCTTAACATGTCTTCCAAAATAGAGATTACTCTTTTTGACTTACCATCTGACTGAGGGTGAAAAGCTATACTGAAGTTTAACTTTGTACCCAGAGCCTCATGCAAAGCTTTCCAAAACTGTGATGTAAACCGAGGATCCCTGTCTGATATGATAGACACTGGTACACCATGCAACCTCACGATTTCAGATACATACAGTTTAGCCAACTTTTACAACGAGTAATCCGTACGAACTGGTAGAAAATGAGGAGTTTTTCTTACTCGATCTACTACCACCCAGATAGAATCTTTCTTAGTAGGTGTTAAGGGTAACCCACTAACAAAATCCATCGTTATCCGCTCCTATTTCCATAATGGAATCTTTACTGGTTGTAACAATCTTGATGGTAATTGGTGTTCCGCCTTTACTTGTTGACAAGTCAAACACTTTCCCACAAAATTAGTAACTTCCCGTTTTAACTTTGGCCACCAATACTGTTCACGGAGATCCTAATACATCCTATTTCCTCCGGGATGCATAGCATAAGGGCTACTATGCGCCTCTAAAAGAATCATTCACCTCAAATCTGAATCCTCGGGCATACAAACCCTTCCACGAAAACACAGTACACCTTCTTTGTTCAAACCAAAATCTCCTATTACACCACTTTCAGATTGTTGTATTAAAGGACCCAACTTTTCATCGGATAATTGCTTTTCCTTGATTTGTTCCAACAACAGAGGCTTCACCTGAAGTTTCGCTAACAAACTGCCATCCTCATACAAACTGTGATGATCAAACATTGCTCTTAACTCCGATACAATCTTTCGACTCAACGCGTCTGCCACAACGTTAGCCTTTCCAGGATGATACTCGATTGAGAAATCATAATCCTTTAACAACTCCACCCATCTCTATTGTCTTAAATTCAACTCTTTTTAGGTAAGGAGATACTTAAGACTCTTATGGTCCATATAAATGATTGACTTCTCACCGTATAGATAATGCCTCCAAATCTTTAATGCAAACACTACCGCAGCCAACTCCAAATCATGAGTAAGATATTTGACTTCGTGCGGCCTCAACTGTCTAGAAGCATAAGCTACCACTTTTCTACTTTGCATCAGTTACATCCTAATCCCGTGTGTGACGTATCACAGTAAATAGTAAACTCTTTTTTGGCCTCTAGTTGAATTAGTACTGGCGCTTCCGTTAGAATCTTCTTCAGTTTCTCGAAACTTTCTTGTTGTTTATCGATCCACGCATATGGTACTTCCTTCCGTAACAACTTAGTTAGGGGTGCAGCAATCGATGAAAACCCCTCAACAAAGCGTCTATAATAACCAGCCAAACCCAAGAAACTTCGGATCTCAGTTACTAACTTTGGCGGTTTCCAATCCTACACAGCCTCTATCTTTCGACTATCAACTCTTATTCCTTCAGCTGACACTACATGACCCAAAAAAGTCACTTCCTTCAACCAAAATTCACACTTACTGAATTTGGCAGCTTATCTCGTAAAATTTACAGCCCGGTGTGCAAATGAGAATCATGCTCTTCTTCATTCCTCGAATATACCAAAATGTCATCTATGAACACTACTACGAACCAATCTAAATAAGGCTGAAAGACTCAGTTCATCATGTCCATAAATGCAGGTGGTGCATTAGTCAAACCAAACGGCATCACTAAAAACTCATAATGTCCATAGCGAGTTCGAAATGCCGTCTTATGAATATCTGCCTCCTTCACCTTGAGTTGATGATAACTCGATCTCAAATCAATCTTGGAAAAGACTGAAGCTCCTCTTAATTGATCAAATATACCATCGATTCTCGTCAATGGATATTTATTCTTGATCGTCAATTTATTCAACTGCCTATAATCAATGCACATATGCATCGACCCATCCTTCTTCTTGACGAACAAAACCGATGCTCCCCACGGAGACACACTTGGTTGAATAAAACCTTGATCTAACAGTTCTTGAATTTGAGCTTTAAGCTCCGCTAACTCCTTCGATGCCATTCTATAAGGAGCAATGGACACCAGAGCAGCTCCGGGTAAAAGCTCAATGCCAAATTCTACTTCTCGATCTGGAGGTAGACCCGAAAGTTCTTCACTGGAAATTCTTTCACCGTTCTTACACTTTCTACTGATAAATCCTCGGCATTCAAAGCACTGATGAATGCTAGGAATGCTCTATTCTCTTTCCGCACCAACTTTTTTACCTTCAAAGCAGATACCACATTTTCCAAAAAGTTTCTTCGCTCGCCTATCATTATTATCTCCTTATCATCCACAGGCTTAATTGACATCCGCTTTTAGCCACAATCCAATTGCACCCGATGCTTCACCAACCAATCCATGCCCAAAAATAAGATCAAATTCATCGAAAGGTAATTCCATCAAGTCTGTTAGAAATACCTCTCTTTGAATCTCTAAGGGCACATCTTTGAATAATTTATTCACTATTAACGACTGTCCTAAAGGACTAATTACCGTCATCTCTCTATCGGTAATCTCAGATCTAATGCTTAGGTTTACAGATATAGCACTAGCAACATACAAGTGGGTAGATCCGATATCTATCAACGTAGTAACAGGTACATTAGAGATGAAGAACGTACCAGTTATCACATCAGGTGCATCGCCGTTCTCACGACGCCTGACAGCATAGACCAATCCTGGCTATCTTGCCTCCGTGTTACCTCTAACACCGTTACCTCGACCCGGTGCACCCTGTCCACGTCCGTTACCATTACCACCACGACCCGGTCCATGACCTCTTGGTGGCTGCTGAGTACCTCTAGCTGGCTGAGCCTCAAGGTTACGAGCTTCCTGAGTCGTTTCAGTCCGTCGAGGACAATTCTTAAACCGATGATCCTTAGATCCACATTTAAAACAGACTCCAGTTTTCCTCCAACATTCTCTGGGATGTCGTCTACCACAATCGGCACATTCTCGAATCTGATTGGTAGTCACAGGTGCCCTAACTTGAACTGCCTCATCATTTCGTGGCCTCTTTTGAAACCTTTTAGAAGAACCAGAATACTTAAAATCCCTCTTGCCTCTTACTTTTTCCCGATTCTGGCGTTCTGAAATCTTAGCCTCTTCGGCTATCTTAGCTTCCTCTACTAGCGAGGTAAAAGTCCACACTTGTTGTGGGGCTATCAGTACCTGTAACTCATCATTCAGTCCATCCTCAAAGCGTACACAGCGTTCATGATCAGTCTACACTATAGTACGAGCATAACGGCTCAAACGAAGAAATTTTGCCTCGTAAGCTGCTACAGTCTTACTTCCTTAAACCAAATTCAGGAATTCCTTCCTCCGGGCATCTACATAACTTGTCCCGATATACTTCCCTTGGAAAGCAACTTTAAAGAAATCCCAATTAACCAATGCAGCCTCGGTGCCTTCTCGGATAGTAAGCCACCATTGATACGCCTCGTCTCTTAACAAAGACACGGCTCCTCTCAGTTTCTGCTTGACGGTGCATTCCAAATCATCCATAATTCGTTCTACAGCCTCAAGCCAATATTCTGCCACATTTGGGGCTACTCTAGAGACACCTCTAAAAACTTTTGCACCACTAGACTTGAGTCATTTCGATATTGATCCGTGAATTACTGGCCCAGTTCTGGCTCCAGCTACTCTTTCTAAGACTCGCAACATTGCTTGAGCTAAGCATTATCCTCATTGGCATGATCATGAGATCCAGTTTCGCTCTCAAATGATGCAGGTGCATCCATTTCTAGTATATGACCCGGTGCTTCAGACGCAACACCTCGGCCTCTACCACGACCACGTCTACCGCGTCCACGACCACGTCATCTAGAGCTCATATTGACTAATTCGCTTTAATCTGATTACAAGTTTTATGAATCAGAATATTATTTCAGTGTTTATTAACGATATTTTATGAGATATAAGAGATAGAGTTATTTTCGCTTGTATCCTATAGTCTCGGTCTCTATCATTTTCAACACCTAAAACTAGAAGTTCTAGAGTGTTCCTTAGGTCTCATCACAAAAATAAATAAATACTTACTAAACATACTTACTTGACTTGGTGTCGGATGCTCGTGGTGCCATACTACCTTTAAAACATAAAGTCTAGAAATTTAAGTGGTTTTTAAACAAAATCATTTGTTGAACCCAAATCACAGTTGAGTTTTAAAACTGTGCTCTGATACCATAAAATGTAACACTCCAAACCCGGCTTATGCATTAAGCCCAGATTTCGGCATGCCACACAATTTTAACAAACATTCAAAACATTTAACGAAGTAAAAATCAAATTGCAAAATGATTAAGAACATTACTTTATCGAAAAATCGAGGTTTATTCGAAATGCTTGATTTAAAACACAAGAATTTGTCGTTTGATATATATAAAGTAGTAATCGATAAAAACTTTAGATTTATTAAATCAGAATATTTCATCAAAAAGTTTTAAAAGAATTTTCTAAGTTTCTAGATAAGAAAAAAAAACTTTTATTTGAAACGAGAGTTATAGAAAATCATTTACGAAAAACAAAATCAATCCAACTTAAATAAACTAAAACATAAATAAATCCATCCACACAATAAAATCCATAATTAAAAAGGCCTTATTACATCGCCATTAATAATACTTAATAGAAATTATAAAAGAAGTCTCAAAGTTTTATGAACCACCATTTGTAGTATAGCCACCCCACGAAGTCATCTCCGAACCAAGTCTCCATCAATTGTTATTAACTGAGAGGGGTAAAAAAAATGGGATGAGTTACTTAGAACTCAGTGTGCAACTCACTTACCATAGTCCACTGGGCCAAGACCATTTAAACATTTATTTGGGCCTAAGCCCATTTGAAAATATAATAATTTAGTATTTAAAAATAATAATGCAATGATATGTAATTCCCAAAACCAAACCTAGATTTCCATCCGCCACACACCCCCGTACCTAACCAGCACACCTGTGGGGAGCTTTAGTCACCCACCCCGCCATCACACCGAAGTAGGCTTTAAGCCCAATATCATATTTGTGGCAACGGCCATTTAAATAATTGTGGTAGAACCACCGATCTAGATTTCTAACAACTACCATTGTGATGAGTCACCTATCTAGAATTCTGGCATTAAGCCTTTCTTCTCTTCATCATTGATACCAACCCATGCAATCATGTTTATGCATTTCAAAATATTCGTAGAGTATATCATATTATAGTTTATAAATTTCAGCCCATTAAAACACATTTCATATATAACCCATTTATCAATTATCATAAATGGCCCAATTATAAATTTTCACTTAAGGCCCATTTATCGATTATCACATGTGGCCCAAATTCCCAATTATCACATATGGCCCAATTTGTCAAATAACACATATGGCCCAAATTTGCCAAATAACACATATGGCCCAAATTTACCAAATAACACATATGGCCCAAATTTGCCAAATAACACATGGCCCAAATTTACCAAATAACACATATGGCCCAAATTTGCCAAATATCACATATGGCCCAATTTTCCAAATAACACATATGGCCCAAATTTATCACTTATTATCATTTTAACCATTAAGGGCGATTTTCAAAATTTCACGATCTTACTACCGATTTCAAGATTTTAATACTAAGTGTCAATAATGTCATATTTTCCAATTTCACCAACTTTGCGATTTTTAATCCAACTTTAACCATTGTATAGTGATCTAACCCATGAGATATAGTGTGAGATTACACACCTGATTATGGCGAGAACTACACTCTTCCGCTCGTCTATATATAAACACACATTACGAAGGATTAGAACACTAAAATTTGATATTAAACTATTCTAATATTGAACGATCTAAATCTTACCCTCGAAATCTCGAATAACCACTATTTGCGATTTCTCTCCAACCAAAGGTTCTATACCCCGAGTAAATAGTGGTTCGGGAGTACGTACAACTTCGAATATTTGATTTTCGCCGGATGAAGGTCCACAACTCGGTGGAAAATCTTGGATTCCCGAAATAGTCCTTCTCTTAAACTTAAGGGGATTAATAGAACACCCCTCTTCCAAGTACTATTTATTGCCCTTTTCGTCCCTATTTTGATTGCCTCTAATGACAAAAGATCATTAGTCTTAATAATAAACTATCAAAATTTGACTAAAAATTTTAAAGAGTGGGATTAACTTACCACATATACCCTCATTCCACAATATGTCAATCGAGCGATAACTTCTCCTAAAACGAAATTGATTAATAAACCATTCATAACCATATGTCGAACAATATGAAAATCCTTAATAATCCCTTACCTTAATACCTTAAATTCGATTTCAATGATCCACGATCTTTACGAATACTTGAGTTTCAACCCTCTACTAAGTTTCGATTGATTAAAGTTTGAGTAAAAGAAAAGAAAAAAATAGATGCTTATGGAGAATATAAGATTCGGCTATGCAAAAACAAAGGAGAGGAAGAATTGATTCGGCTATGGTGAATGGTTACCAATATTCGGCCATGAAGGAAAAAAAAGAATAAGAAGGAGAGAAAAAAATAAAGATAAAAGAAAAGAACTTTGAGATCAAAAGTGTAATCGGCAATGATGAGGGAAAAGAGAAGAAAAGAAATGGTCTAAAATGGCTCTATGGTTTCTAACACAAAGAAGAGAGAAAAGACTTGATGATAATAATCAAACTAAGACCAAAATGGTCAAAAAGGGAGAAATGGTAAAAAGATGCAATTGTTTCCTCAAGGCTTAAGGTATATTCGGCTAGGAAGAGAGCAAATTTTGAAAGAAAATTTGATAAGAAAACACCAATTGACCAAAAAGAAAAATGCTCATCCAACACCCAAACCTACCAAGCCAACAACAAAAATCCGACCATCCCCCCTAGTCCCCTATGCCGTCCACATACATGGTCAATAGGCCATTAAAAAGTTTCCAAAACATCTTCCCTTAATCCAAGCCTTATGTCTCGTTATCATACCAAAATTTCTTGATTCCATACCTTAAGTTAGTACTTACCTTATTCCCTTAGTCTACTTTCCATAAATGAAAAAGTCCATCCTTACCATAAGTATTGCTTGACCGAAACTTGCCAAAAAGTGCAAAAAAATAAAATCATCTAATTGCTATCCAAGGATTCAACATCTCCCTCATGCAATTACTCATGCTTGAACACCACCTTGCCAATTACTCATCTTATGCTAATTTTTAGACACTTAAATTAACTTAAGTATTAGGGTCACTTGATCCACTTCAATAAATTCCCAATACTAAAAATTATTCAATACCCGAATAATTCTATGCCCTTTTTCAAAGCTATAATAAACACGAAAAAGAAGGAAAGAAAATTTTTATTCATAAGCTAAACACCAAAACATACAACATATCGATACTCGGATTTTTAGGGTGTTACAAGATCCGGTCGAGGTGTTTGGATCGGGTTTTGGGGTGTTACAAATTGGTATCAGAGCCTGGTTCAAAACTCAACTTTGGGGGTTTTAGGCTCAAAACATTTTTTTAGATGGGTTTTGAAACATGCATTTTCATAAATGATATAGGTTTGTTAGCGGCATGGCACCTGCGTCTCTGGCCCAAGTCCGCCAGGTAAGTATTCTGAACTCACTGTGTGATATATATATATATCTCCTTGATTGGCTTTATGGGATGTAGGCTAGTTTAATTAGACTTTGATTGACTATAGGCCTAGCTTAAACAACTTCTTAAATTCCATAAGACTTAATTTATTCAAACAAATCCTGTGAACTAGTCGCTGAGTTAGGGTGTGGCAACAGGCATACGCATGTCTAGGATTGGATTCAGGGAGAGCTTGGTATTTAAGCAGTCCTAGTGACTCACCTCCTCTTTTCTGGAATCCTACCTGGTGCTTAGTGGCTGTTCACCTTAACCGTGAGGACTTGTTAATGGGCCAAAGTTCTAACTAAAACCCGAAAGGGACCAGCCACTCTATTTTCACAAAAATTACTAGAATGCCCTAGTTTTGTAAAATTTCTGAAATACCACTTATTTGTAAAATTACCAAATTACCCTTAATTTGTAAAATGACCAAAATACCCTTAATTTGTAAAATTACCGAAATACCTCTATCTTGAAAAATCACTAAGACACTTTATTTTGAAAATTACAAAAATACCCCTGTAGGTTAAAATTACGAAAATACCCCTAGGTAGTTAAATGACGAAAATACCCCTAGGAGAGGACTATGAGTTCATGGATGTTGCTTGTGTGGTTGATGCTGTATGTGATGTTCTGATTGATGATGATTGAATGAGAATTCTAAAATTAGCAAATATAGACTTGAAAACTAAACCTATAGATAGAATTCGAATTCGAAAGAACTACTATCGAAATAATTTTACATAAGATTGTTTGTGGTTAATAAATGGGAAGAATTAATTAGTCATAAAATTCTTAATCAGATAAACGTCGATCGAAAGAATGAGTACAAGGGGATGAAGACGCTCCAGATGCGAATAATGGTGCGTACCCTACTGTAGTATATTAAGTGTTTAATTTTTTTTAATTAGAGTGTGCAGCGGAAGCGTAGTGATGAGACTTGGGTAGTACAATTGTTAGTTAGTTGAAAATTTCGAGGATAAAATTTCTTTAAGGGGGTTAGAACTGTAACATCCCAAATTTGGGCCTAGTAGATTTGGGCTTATTAGGTTGTAACGCCCCACAAATCTCGAAACTTTTAATTTCTGTACATAGGAGTTAATATGTATGTGTAGCACTTAGAATAATAGTATTAAGGTATTATCGAGATTAGTTGAAGCCTTAGAGTTAGGGGAGACCATAGGAAAAATTTATGTTCTTACTTAGTGGACCCTAGTCTCAGGCATGAGGTCTCATAAGCAGATTAGGAAAAGAGAGGACACAAAAATGGATTCTTAGGTTTGGGTTGAGGCCCTAATTAAGTTTTCTGTTTGGGTATTATAGGACTTAAAAAGGTAGTACCTGTGTTTAAAACATCAAAATGGGCTTGTGGCCTAGTGGTCAGTAGCGCCACTAAGGGAACAATGAGGTGACGCCACACCAGAGAGTAAGGGGCCCAAATTTAAGTTTCAAGGAGCCCAATTCCTTTGATTTAAGTTAGCTAATATTTAACATTAGGGTTAGGTGGAGTGGACGGCTACAAGGCTCAAAAATAGAAGGATTTATGTGAATGGGATAATGTAGATAATATAGTTGATAATAGGGAAGACAAAAGGAGAAAAATTAGGAGCTATCTGCTGAGAGCAGAGTTGGTTGAAATTCCATCACCTAGAGGAGTAAAGAAATCGGTTTCTAATAGCCATAGTGGGTGCCAAATTTTCTATAAATAGGGGGAATAGCTCATCAATTTCGGCATTTGAACCCCACTCTTTTCTTCATTCTTTGTTCTCAGTCTCTCCCTCCACAAATTCTGTCAACTTTCTTTCAAAAAGTCAAAAATCACCACCTCCTTCACCCTTTCTTCTGACTTTGAAATTTCCTGTTAGCCGAATATTCTGATCTCCATTGTTATTCTTCTCCCATTCACTAAAAGCTGAAACTACACTCTTGTTTGTTCTTGTAGCCGAAATCTTCCTCTTGTTTATCTTTTTTGGGATTTTCATAAAAGTCAAAATCCCTAGATCTCATCTCCTATGCCGAATCTTGAAGAAAACTTAGGGTAAGTATCAATTCGTGAGATTACAGTCTTTTACGGCTTTTTAGAGACTCTAGCCGAATGGCTATATGGAAATTAATCTTGAGTTTTTCTCTTATTTTTGGCATTCTGAAATCTGAAGAGCAGTCAATCGTGTAGATCTCTAAGTTATAGTTTAGTAACACTCGAATTGTGTTACCTTCAGGATTTCAAGGTAAGGAGATCTACCGATTTTTAACGTATAAATTCGGGTATTTACTAACCGTTGGCCGATTGTAGGGGAGGCCAAATCTTCATGTTCTTCCGGCTTTTAAGCAAGGTTTTAGACTAAGGGTTGTAGATCCAGATAGTAAGGATATTGACTAAAGGTGTAAAGCTACGCGATATCAGGTGTGTAACTTTTCACACCATTAGATTGTCTATTAATATGTGTTAATAAATCTGCTTATATTCTATTAAATGTCAAATCCCAAAGATAACGCTCAAACCCGATGAGGGTAAAAGCGAATCACCAGGTTAGTGATCTCTGTCATTCTTCAGTGAATGTTCCTGTTAAAATGATATGTTTTATAAGTATGCCGATTTCTGTGATTGCACGGGGTTAGGTTTGATGAAAGGGGAAATGTTCTGTGTAGTGGCTTTTGCCATGATCTGTTGTAGTGGCTTTTGCCATGATCTGTTGTAGTGGATTTTGCCATGATTTGTTGTAGTGGCTTTTGCCATGATCTGTTGTAGTGGCTATTGCCATGATCTGACGATGAGCAACATGACTACCATCGATGGCGTGTAGCGGTGTGGGTTGATTGTAGAAATCCTCAATGGTGTGAATGGCTAGTACAGGTGGCGTGTAGCGGATGGAAACCTAGGATTTGGGTTGGGCTTGCATAATTTTTGTTATATACATATTAATCTGTTATTCTATTCTATGGGGCTAAGGCCCAAATCTGATGGTGCACGAGGGTTGCACACTGAGTCTCGCGACTCAACCTATTATTTGATATTTTTTTCAGGTAGCACCTTGTGCATCGGACTGGGCTGGAGAGGAGCGCAAGGTGACCATGCAAAAGAACATTTGGATTCAGTAAAAAGACTTTAGTTTATTATTTATATTTTTATTTAATGGGATTTAAATTTCATTGTAATAAGGCCACGGGCCAGTAGCTTTATATTTCGTTTCAGTTTTAATTTTGGGCTTTTATTATTATTAGACGTTTAAAATTTTATGTTTTAATTAAACTAAGGCATGTACTTAAATTTTGATTTTTAATTCATAAAAACAACTGATAAAATTTATATCTTATTTAAATTATCAAATTATTAATTTTTCCCGAATAAAAGGTTAAACTCAAGGAAAATGTTTTCCAAAAATGCGACATGTTTTATTAAATTTTCTTAGTGACATACCAGATCTGGTCGTGGTGTTTGGGCCGGGTTTGGGGTGTTACAACCTCCTTAAACCACCATGATTACGCAAAATAACAGGTAAGTCTGGCTTAAGAATACAAATGAGCACTTCTCGGGAGGCAACCGGAGCACTAACCCCATTATTATATCTATTTGTTATTTTTATTTTTATTTTTATTTTTACTTTCCCTTTTTAAGCATTCAAATAAACCAAAAGTGCAGATTTCCAGACCACACGGCCTTGCACACGGCCGTGGCCGTGACCTTGTGGGCACCACGGCTAGGCACATAGGCGTGGACCGTATCTCTATTTAATTATTTTTATTCTTATTTTTTATTTTTACTTTCTTTATTATTCTTCATGCTATTTATATTTAGTTTAGGATACAATAAAATCAGACAGGCTACTTTGAGGATTCAATTTCAAACAGTTCGAGATGCTTCCCCACGTTCACCTCCAATCCTATCGATTTCTTTTTAAAGACTTCATCCATAATTCAGGAAGTTTCACTTCTCTCCCTATCTTATGATTTTATTATTATCACGCTTTGTTCATTGAGGACAATGTAAAACTTAAGTGTGGGAGGGTTAACTATAGCATTATTCGAAAAATCCTTAATTTTAAATCTTGTTTTTAAGTATTTTTCTCATATTACTAATTAGGATGAAATTTCTAATGATTTATGATTTTATTGATATGGTTTGGATTAAGTCATTGATAGTTGTACATTGATGATTTAAACTTTAAGATACTAGAGAGTCAAGCATGATAAGTCTATTTTTCAAGAATAAAAAAAATTTCTAGGTTGTTGAACTGAATTTGAATATTACCTTGAAGCTTGAAATTTACAAGGATTGATGTCAAATACCCATAATTTTTTGTGAGAGTTTGAGCCTTACAAAGCATATATTCTTTTTCATGCTCACTTTAATGATTATGAGTGTGTCAACTTTGAACTGTTATTCTAGAACTTGCCTCGTTTATGCATGTTAAGACCACATCTATGATTTGATATACTGAGATGATAAAGGCACCTAGGTTTTAACCCATTCACTCCACTAAAAAGCTTACCTACATAACTAACCCCTAGTGAACCCGGTTGATCTTAACAACCCTTTTTATTTATTTACCCGCTAATATTAACCCAAAAAACCCTTTGAATTTGTTATCACCATTCTTTTGACTACCCTTCTATCGAGAATTGATTTGATCAAATTGCCTAATTAGTTTATTTCAGTTGGTAAAGTTCTTTCTTTATTATTATGTATTTATTTAGTTTGTTCTTAAAAAAAATCAAAAATTCAAAGTATATTCAGTATTAGTAGTATAAGAAGTAAGCTTGTGCATTTAATTTTCAATTATCAAATAAAAAGCTCTTATTATTATTAGTTTCAAAGTTTCAATTGATGTAATCAGTTATTTCTAGTTCATTGTTTTTAGATTAGGTAATTAGTTAATTCAATCTCGATTTTAACCCTTCTAATCCAGCCTTTATCCATACCTTGAACCCAAGCCCCGTTACAACCCTGTTAAATACCTTTTGATTTGTGTATCATCTCATATTACAGTGGTGGAGATTTGATTTTCAGGCAAGCCTATGGGATTAACTTTTCAGGTTCGACTTTTGAGTGCTCAATTTTGAACTTTAAAACATTTTTTGAGTGATTCGAGTGAACCTTTAGTGAGGATGTCAATCCTTGTCGGTTTCGAATCAAAGGTAATTATTTAGAAGAGGGGAGACACATATGTTTTTCTGTGCTACAAATATATGACTTAGAATTGTTTGAATCTTTAGGAGTCTTTGAGATTAATTATCCATGTATGAATTATCGGTGAATTATGATGAGGCATTGTTGATAAGAATTGTGAATTATGGAAAGTTCGTTTTAATTATAAAGTTGAGAATTTTGCTTGAGGACAAACAAAAGCTTAAGTGTGGGGGTATTTGAAAAACCATAAAAGTAACATATTTTAGGCCCACATTTGGTATGCTTTTGGATGATTTAGCCCTTGATTTATGTAAAAAGGTGCTCTTAATCCTTTCTTGTCATATTTTATACTCAGGAAAACACACGAGGGCGAAAAGAACGAGAAACAGGCTTAAAACGGGCCAATTTGGGCTAAAGTGGAAATCGACACGGCCTGAACTTCAAGCCACACGACCGTGCCTCGATAATTAACTAAGACACGGCCATGACACGATTTACATGACCGTGCCTCAATCGACAGAATCGAGACACGGCCTGAAAACGATTTACACGGGCGTGTACCATTGCCGTGCCCCTACTTTGGGGAAGAGGAAATCTACTCGAGAAAGGATGCTTGGAGGCAAAGAAAAACATTCCAAAGCCTATTCAAACACCTTATTAGGAATTCTACTTAAATTAGGATACTTAGGGGTCAAGCAAGGCATCACAAAGTCGATATAAACACCCAAGAGGGCAACTTGCAAGGGGAGTTCGGCAGAAGCTGAAACAGGGGGTGAGCTAGGCCAAAGAGCTGAAGCCAGAGCAGTCAATTCAGGGAATTACTCAAAGATAGCCAGTTGATCCATCTCAAGAAGCCGTAATTCTACTCAAGACGGCGGATCTCTCCTTCAATTCCTTCAGAGGGTTTTAGGGATTTCTTATGTTTTGTTTTATCTTTTCTCTTGAGATGTTTTATTTTAAAGTTATGAACTAAACTCTTCAGATACTTGAAGCGGATGAAACCTAGATGAATCTTGTTATTATTTTCTAAATTATATGATAATTACTTAGTTTGTTCTTACTTATGTTGATTAATCCAAATTCGATGTGCTTAGGTGAAGGAGGAATAGACCCTGCCTAAGAGTAGATCTAACATAATTGAGCAGAGTTGAACGAACGCCTAGAGATAGGGTTACGAGATTTTTCCAGATTAGGGTGAAAACTAATATGGGAATCCATTGATCGATTTACTGCTATTCTAGGGGGATGTTATAAGTGAACGAGATTTCCACTAATTAACCTAGGGTTAGACGTTATTCACCTAGAGAGAGGGTTTAATATAGGTTAGGGAGTCCTACGGATCAAGCTAATTAAAGAAATCATATGATTCAGGGGTTAAATAGCAAGTGAAGTCTAGGTGGATTCTTCATAAGGGTATCGTTGTGATCAACTAAGTTTTTCCTAAAGTTATTTCCCAATTCACTCTTTTGTCTTTATGTCTTTAGAGTAGTAGTTGTTAGTTTAATTTAGTTTAAAGCAACTTCACTATATTTTTAAGGCTAAATAATAAAAATAAAGTTAGTATTAGTACTTTTAGTTCCTTTGGGTTTGATAATCCAGTCTTGCCTAAGCTATACTACTGTTCTATGGGTACACTTGCCTTAAGTCATTGTCAGAGTTAGTTTCCAGCTCTGATTTCAGCAATCAAGTTTTCGGCGCTATTGCTGGGGAACTAAAATATTAAGAAAGCTTAATTTTTCTTACTTTAGCCAATTTTTTTATTTGCAATTTATTTTTTTTTACTTTGCTAATTTTTTCCTCTATTTTGCTTTTGGTAAAAAATTTTAGTCTATGGAAAAGATGGCACTAAATAATTATCAGTGGCAAGGAATGGGGGATATTCCTACTAAAGGAACCAATGTTTTCAACCTCGACGTGGTCACCAGGTTATCTAATCAGTTAGAGATGATGAATAAAAAGATTGATGATTGGTATAGTCCCTCGCAGGTACACCCAGAAGTACAATATGATTCGAATTTAGGAGGCGTGGCAAATCCTGAGTACCCACCCTACGGATATGGCATGGAAAACGAGCAAACTCACTATACAGATTTTCAACAACCACCTCACCAACAAGAAGAGGAGCCGAATCTTGAAGAGATGCTAACAAAATTCATGGCAAACACAGAAAATCATTTCCAAGAAACTGAGAAAACACTTAAAAGCAATGAGAACCGATTCGGGGAACTTACTAAGTCAATCAAGGCAGCCACTAATGCAGTCGAACAACTCGCAAAGCTAATGTCAGAACGACCGCAAGGACGTCTACCAAGTAACACCCAGATTAAACCGAATGAGCAAATTCAATCCATCTCAGCCTATGCCAGTAAAAGGTTAGATGAACCCAATCCAATACAAAAAGCCAAGGTAAATAAAGGTAAGGTAGAGGTAACACAAGAAAAGTCAAAACTGGTAATCAAGGAGTACCAACCTCGCATACCTTATCCCATAGCAATGAAAAATGACGATTCAGAGGAACAGTTTGGTAAGTTTCTTAAACTCTTAAAGAAATTACATATTAACTTACCTCTTCTTGAAGCTATTTTTCAGATACCAGACTCGAGGAAATTTTTAAGACAGCTCTTAACCAACAAACGCAAATTAGACGAAGAGCACCACTTGGAACTAAATGCAATGTGCTCAGCAATTCCACAAAATAAACTGCCACAGAAATTAAAAGATCCAGGGAGTTTTACGATTCCATGTTTAATTGGTAGTTTATCTATTGATAATGCGTTAACGGATTTAGGGGCAAGCATCAATGTTATGCCTTACAAAATGTTTAAACAACTAGGTCTAGGGAAACCCAGACAAACTAGGATGAGCATTCAATTAACTGATAAAACTATAAGATTTCCTAGGGGTATAATAGAAAATGTTCTAATCAAAATTGATAAATTCGTATTTCCAGTAGACTTTGTCGTTTTAGACATGGATGAGGACAACACGATCCCTTAATTTTAAAAGACCCTTTTAGCAACCGCCAGAGCTAAAATTGATATCTATGCAGAGAACTCATACTTGTGTAGGCGGCGAGATAGTCACTCTTCAAGCTCTTGACTCGGCCAGAACATCAAGTGATAAAGGTGAGAAAGTAAATTCAGTTGATAACCAACTTGTTCAACCTTCATTTCAGGAAACACCACAAAGCTACAAACCTGAGTCGGATCATAGACCTCGTGCCAATAAAGAAGAATCACATGAGGAACCAAAACCACATGAAGTCAACCCGAAGGAAACCCCAGACGAGCTGATAGGAACAATAAATCACATCAAAATAGAGGATCAGATATTGTTGAATAAGGAAGACCCTCGAATCACCAATTCAGACCTTAAGACAAACAAAGAAATCACTTTTGAGGTACTTAATGTCTTCCTATACGGCACAGTCGAGGTAAGCAATCCCAAATTCAACACTTTTGAGGTAAACACTACTCGAGTTAAACTTTATAACCATAACCAAGTTGATCACATGAGAAAGGATTTCCACCTCCTTAAACCACCATGATTACGCAAATAACAGGTAAATCTAGATTAAGACTATAAACGAGCACTTCTCGGGAGGCAACCCAAGCACTAACCCCATTTTTATTTTTATTTGTTACTTTTATTTTTATTTTTATTTTTATTTTCCCTTTTTAAGCATTCAAATAAACTAAAAGTGTAGATTTCCAGACCACACGGCCTTCCAAACGGTTGTGGTCGTGACCGTGTGGCCACCACGACTAAGCATGTAACATCCTGAATTAATGGGCCTTTGCATTTGATGTGTATTGCGTTCAATGTGTTAATTAGAGTATTTAAGGGGCTCAGATTGGGCCGATGCCTTGGGAAAATTTTTTGCTTGGACATTAGAGGGTTTAAAAGATGTTATCTATGTTTCAATCACAAGTGGGCTTGTGGCCTAGTGGCAAATGGCGCCACCTAGAGAGCAAGAAGGTGGCGTTAGCTAATGAGGCCCAAACGCAAGGGGCATGAAGCCCAATTCCTTTAATTATAATTAGCTAAATTTTGTCATATAGGTGGGTAAGGTTGGACAGCAACGTGGCTTAAAAATAGGGAGATTTATCTGATGAATAATATAGATAATTGTGCTGATATTAGTTATGAGTAGATTAAGGAGAAAAGATGGGAGTTATCTGCTGTAGGTAGAGTTGGCCAAAATACCAACTCTGAGGGAAGGAGATGGCCGAAATTCCAACTCTAAGGGGAGGAAGAATCGATTTTGAAGTGGCATAATGGGTGCCAAAATTCCCTATGTTTGTCAATTAGTCTTGATTTTCAGAAGAGGGCAATTCTGGCATTTGATAGGTAAGTGCCGAAATCCCCTATAAATAGGAGTGTATCTCTTCAAATTCCGGCATTTGAACCCTAGTCTTTGTGCCAAAATTTTTAGTCCCTCTCTAAACTTTCTATTCTCTTTTCTTTTCCAAAAATCGAAACCTCTCAACTTTCTTCTCATCTCCATAACCGAAAACCTTTGATTATTCTTTCTTTTTTCTCTTTGTCGGTTACCCTACTAAAAGCCAAAACCTTTTTTAATTCACTTTCTTTTTCCATTCTTTTCCTCTTGTGCCTATTTCTCTATAAACTGAGATTTTCTTGAAGTGACGATTCCTCTGTAAAGGTAAGAACCGAATTCTTTTCTCTTTCGATTTTAAGACTATAGCCAAATGGCTAGTAGTTTGATAGGCTATCTTTAGTTTAACTCTTTCGTTAATCGCATGTTCTTTTGGGCGGCACTCTGGGAAATCGTAGTAGATCGAATCATCCAAATCTCAAAAAGCCAGAAACCAATAATCTCTAGCATCCTATCGATTTTGGGATCTCAAGGTAAGGGATTTCTTTAGATTTCCAGTAAGATTTGGTATCATAATTGAGTTATTAACTCATATGATATGGTTTAACCCTATTTCTCTATAGTAGTTCTGACAAGGACTTTTTGGATGGAATCAAATATGGATCAGGCAAAGGAGAGGGTTGGGTCCGTAATCCCTAAGTTTAAGAAATGAGCAGTGTCCGCTGTTTAAGATTGGCCGCTGGGTTATGGACCGGCTTCTGAACAACATCTTAGGTAGATAGCAGTCGTATCGGCTTCTGACAGTGTCGACATAGAGAGTGTCGTCTTAATAGTAATAAGATGTGTATAATCTTAACACATAAGCATTTATATATTATATGTATGCTAAGTGCTAAAAGCCGAAAAGAAAAGCTGTATGAACAGTCGTATTACCCAAAAAGGGTAGGCATGGGATGCCAGGTACGTACCCATAGAAACTTTTCTATATGATTCGTAGCATGTGAAAGTATGAGATCTGTTAGATGGCTTGATGACTTGTGATCGCTGCAAAACAGTCGAGTTTTAATATTTATAAAGAATGATCGAACCTGTAGACTGACTGCGACAACAATAGAGGCAAGTGCACCTATCGAACAGTAGTATAACTTAGGCAAGAATATCTTATCGAACCCAAGGAACCTAAAAGTACTACTACTCACTTTCTTCCTATTATTTAGCCTTAAATATGGAGTGATTAATTAACTTATCTAAGACTAATGAAATACTTAAACTAAATGCAAAGACAAAAGAATAAACTAGGAAAAGACTTTGGAAAACTCAGTTGATAAAAACGATACCCTCGGAAAGAATCCACCTATGACTTCAACTATTATCTAACTTTCAATTCATATGATTTCTTTTACTTAGCTTGATCCGTGAGACTCCCTAACCTATATTAAACCTTCTCGTGAAGCGAATAACATCTAACCTTAGGTTAATTAGTGGAACTCTCGTTCTCTTATAATAACCCCTTAAGGAAGTAGTAAATCGATCAATGGACTCCCATATTAGGTTTCACCCTAATCTGACAAAATCTTGTAACCCTATCTCTAGGCGCCCGATCAACTCCACTTAATTATGCTAGATCTACTCTTAGGCAGGGTCTATTCCTCCTCCACCTATGCACATCAGATTAAATTCAGCAACATAATTAAGAACAAACTAAGTATTTATCATATAAACCAATAGATCAAATAAAAAAATCCATCATAGGTTTCATCCCCTTCAGGTATCTGAAGGATCTAGTTCATAATAAAATAAGAAAACATCTCAAGAGAAAAGATAAAACAGAACATAAGAAATCCCGAAAACCCCCTAAAGGAATTAAAGGAGATATCCTCCGTCTTGAGTAGAATTCCGACTCTTCGAGATGGATCAACTGGCTATCTTCGAGCAATTCCCTAAACGAGTAAAGCTCTGGCAGAAAACTCTGCTAAAACCTGATGACTTTGAATTGATGCCTTGGATTGTTTATATAGACGTTTGAGATGCTTTTCTTGGCTCCTAAGTACTCGTAATTCAAGTGAAATTCATCCTAAGTGTTTGAGTGGACTTAGGATTGCGTTTCTTGGGCTCCAAGCATCCAATTTCGAGTGAAATTGCTCTTTCCCGTGGTAGGGGCACGGCCTTGACACGCTCGTGTAAATCGTGGTCCAGCCCGTGTCTCCATCCTGTCGATTTAGGCACGGCTATGACACGTCCGTGCAATATCTGGGTAGAGGCTGTGCTTCGGGTCTGCCAATTAGGGCACGGCCGTGTACATCGGGGTCAAGCCATGTTGGGCTTTTTTGTCGATGAGGCATGATCGTGTAAATCAGGGTGTGACCGTGTGCAATCTAAATATTCGGGCACAGCCATGTGGCATGAAGTCTAGGTCGTGCTGACTTCTTGGGTAAGGCTCATTTTGGTCCATTTTAAACCCGTTTTGCGTCCTTTTTATCCTTCGGTGCTTTCCTGAGTATAAGACATGAAAAGAAAGGATTAAGAGCACCTTTTTACATAAATTAAGGATAAATTCATCCAAAAGCATACTATATGTGGGATTAAAATATGTTACTTTTACGGTTTATCAAATACCCCCACACTTAAGCTTTTGCTTGTCCTCAAGCAAAATTCTCAACTTACAATTAAAACGAACTTTCCAAAATTCATAATTCCCATTGACAATGCCTCATCATAATTCATAGATAATTTATACATGGATCATTTAGCTCGAATTGCCCTAAGGATTCAAACGAGATAAGTCATGATTTTGTAGCATGAAAACATAGGTGTCTCCCCTTATTTAAATAATTACCTTTGATTCAAAACCGACAAGGATTGGTATCCTCACTAAAGATTCACTCAAAGCACTCAAAGTGTTTAAGGATCAAGAAAAAGCGCTCAAAAGTCGAACCTGAAAAGTTAATCCCATAGGCTTGCCTGGAAATCAAATCTCCACCACTGTATATGAGATAATAAACAGATCAAAAGGTCTTTAATAGGGTTGTAATGGGGCTTGGGTTAAAAGGTGTGATAAAAGCTGAATCAGAGGGTTAAAATCGAGATTGAATTGACTAATTACCTAATCTAAAAATAATGAACTAAATATGAATATTTACATCGAATGAAAAGTAATAATACCACTATTGATAATTACTCTATAATAAAGAGTATTTTCTTCACTTTAAAATTTGATAATACTTTAAGACGAGCTTTTTCTTCAACAATTGGAGTTTAATTGCTCTAAGCCCTTTTATTGAATAAACTTGGATTTTTTTTTAAGAAGAAACTAAGAAAAACTTAATAGAAGGATCTTTGATAATTGAAATAACCTAATTTGGCAATTGATCAAGTCAATTCTCGATAGAGTGGTAGTCAAAAGAATGTTATAACAAATACAAAGGGATTTGGGGTTAATATTAGTGGGTGAGTCAATCAAAAGGTTGTTAGGATTCAACGAGGTTCACTAGGAGTTATTTATGTAGGTAGGCTTTTTAGTGGAGTGAACGGGTTAAAACCTAGGTGCCTTTATCATCTCAGTATATCAAATCATTATTGTGGTCTCGACATGCATAAACGAGGTAAGTTCTAGAATAACAGTTCAAAGTTGACACACTCAATATCAATAAAAGTGAGCATAAAAAATAATATATGCTCTATAAGGCTCAATATCTCACAGAAATTATGGGTGTTTTTTACATCAATCCCTATAGGATTCAAATTTCAAAGTAATACTCAGATTTAGTTCAACAACCTATCAATTTTTATTTTTGAAAAATAGACTTATCATGCTTGATTCTCTAGTATTCTTCAAATTTAATCATCAATGCACAATTAACTATGACTTACTCTAAAGCATATCAATAAAAATCATAAATCATTAGAAATTTCATCCTAATTAATAATATGAGAATAATACTTAAGGTCAAGACTAAATTCAGGGTTTTGAGAATTATGCAAAAAGTTAAGCACTATTACCCCCACACTTAAGATGTATATTGACCTCAATGTACAAAGATAGATAATGAAATTTATGTGCCAAATCAAAAAGGTAAGTGGGGAAAGTAATGCTCCCTGAAATCTGGATGATCTCGGGCATCTTTGGTGGCGGTGATGGTGTTTTCTATGGGCCCGGTAGAGTGGCTACCGAGAAGCAATTTGCTAGATGAAGAAATTGGGTAGTCTGTGAAGATATAGCCAAGAGATCTAGAGAAATAATAATATACTAATAATAAATTTAAAGATTAAGGAAATAAAAAGAAGGAGACTAAGAAGAAAACTGAAATTGAAAGAAAAGATTAATGGACTAAGGAGTCCTTATTGTTAGATGGTTTGCGAAGTGGGTGTGACCTCAAAGGCTATGGTGTGTGATTCCCTAGCAGCCTTTAGATCCTAAAACCAAGAAACTACTATGAAATAAATTAAATTAAGCAGAAAAGAAGTATAGATAAGGAAAATAAAGGAGACGAGAAAAGAAAAATAGAACCAAAAAGGTTTTCGAGACCCTTAGCGTGTCAATTAAGTGAAGCTGCCGGTATGAACTCATGTTGAGGTCTCCTCTAAGGAGATGATGCTTACGTTTCTTTGGCATGATCTTTGTGTTGCTCAAGTGTCTTGGATCTTTTCTATGAATAGGAAGAAAAATTTGAAAGAAGAGAAGGAAGAAGGAATGTAGGAGAGAAGAGAAGGCTGTGGGGATTTAAATAAAATTTCAAATCTGGGTTGTTCCCACGCCCATGTGCCGAGGGTGTGTCCATTCACACGGCTGCCTAGCACGGTCGTGGCTAATGGCGTGTTGCTTCTTACACACCTATTTCTTAGTCAGCCACACCCGTTTTGAGAAAGTCAGTAGCTTCACACGGTTCATAGGCACGCCCGTGCTGTTCTTGTCGATACTCGTGCTTTAGGGTTGTTGGGCTCGTGACGTCGGGGAGTGGTTGGACTGACTTGCATGGCCCTGCTCCTATCAGTGTGGTGGTTTCGGTGGTCCACATGGCCACAGACACGGTCGTGTGTAAGGCCGTGTGGTCTGGAAATCTGCACTTTTGTGCTAGTTTCCAACTAAATACTTAGGAAAGAAAGATGGAAAGAATTGAAACTAAAAACAAATTTGAAAATAAATAGTGTTAATGTTCGGGTTGCCTCCCGAGAAGCGCTCATTTATAGTCTTAAGCTAGACTGTCCTCATGTTTGAAAATTTCAAGGAGGTTTAAAGGTTTGAATATCTTCCCTCATGCTTGTGATTTTATTTTCATGACAAAGTTGGAGTCGAGAAGCATTTACCTTAAATTATCAAATTTTGGGTTTCTTACCTTGACTGTATTGTGGGGGAAGATTTCGTGTACCTTAGGAAGAATTTCTCCCTTTGACCTCAAGTCTGTTAAAGTGATGTGAAGATCAGCTTTGTCTAATAGCACCTGGTCTCCTATTTTAAAGTGATTGGATGTTCCTATGAGCTCTTCTGGTGGTTCCTTAGGTTTTACTTCGTGTGGATCCGGCTTTTCTTTGGTGTATATCTTCTGCTCTTCTAAATTGTTGATCGTATGCTTCTGTGTTGGCTCAGTTTTGATGCTTCGTGATGTTTCCTACGATGGAGGTTGAATAATTTGATTATCTATTAAAACGACTTTCTTACCTTCATCTTCTGTGGTCCTGGCTGAGTCGAGAGCTTGAAGATTGACTAATTCATCTCCTACACAAAGTATGAGTTCTCCTGTGGCAACGTCAATTTTAGTCTTGCCAGTTGCAAGAAAAGGTCATCCTAAAATTAAAGGGATTGAATTTTTCTCATCCATGTCTAAAACAATAAAATCTACTGGGAAAACAAATTTATCGATTTTGCCTAAAACATCTTCAATAATGCCCCTAGGGATTCTAATAGTTTTATCGACTAGTTGAATACTCATCCTAGTTTGTTTGGTCTTCCTAGACCTAGTCGTTTAAACAAAGGCATAAGGCATAACATTTATACTTGCCCTAAATCGCCTAACGATTATCAATAGTCAAACTACCAATTAAGCATGGAATTGTAAAACTCCACGGATCTTTTAGTTTTGTGGTAGCTCGTTATGTAGCTTCTTGAGCATGTTGCATTTAATTCCACATGGTGCTCTTCATCTATTTTGCGTTTGTTCGTCAAGAGCTTGCTTAAGAATTTCCTTGCATCGGGCATCTGAAAAAGAGCTTCAAGAAGAGGTAAGTTAATATGTAATTTCTTCAAGAGTTTTAGAAACTTACCGAATTGTTCCCCTGAATCTTCTTTTTTCAATGCTTCGGGATAAGGTATGCGAAGTTGGTATTCTTTGATTACCGGTTTTGGTTTTTTTTGAGCTACCTCGGTCTTATCCTTCTTTTCTTGCGCTGATATGGGTCTATCTACTTCTGTACCCTCTTGAGTTGTAATGGCTTGGATTTGCTCTTTTGGGTTTATTTTTGTGTTTCTTAGTAGACATCCTTGTTGGCATTCAGAAATTAGCTTTATGAGGTGTCCCACTGACCTAGTAAGTTCTCCAACTTGATTCTCGAGTCCTTTCATTGACTTCTATTGTTCATCAAGGTTTGTATCAGTCTTTTGAAGACAAGATTCTGTGGCTGCCATGAATTTTGTCAGCATCTCTTCAAGGCTTGATTTTTTTTTCCTGTGGGTAGGGTTGATTTTGATAATTTGGAAGAGGTTACTGCCTTTGAATTCCTTGATTTCCTTGTCCTCCCCACGAAAAATTTGGGTGGTTCCTCCAACCTGGGTTATAAGTATTACTATAAGGATTATTATTGGATCCAAATTGTTACCTATATAGTTTGTCCGCTCATTTTCTCGCTCTGGTTGGTAGGGTGGGTACTCAGCATTCGCCACATTCCCGCTTGCTTTGCATTGTATTACTGGATGTACCTGCGAAAAACATAAATTATCAAGCTTTTTATTCATTAACTCAACCTGTGTTGACAGCATTGTCACTGCGTCTATGTTGAAAACTCCGGCTGATTTTGTCGGATTTGCCCTTGTGATTTGCCATTGATAAGTGTTCAATGACATCTCCTCAATAAAATCGTAGACCGCTTTAGGAGTTTTGTTGTTCAGAGTTCCACCGGCTGATGAATCAATCATTTGCCTTGTTGAAGAATTCACACCATTGTAGAAAGTTTGGACTTGAAGCCACAAAGGTAATCCGTGGTGTGGGCATCTTCTTAGGAGATCCTTGTATCTTTCACATGCATCATATAATGTTTCTACGTCATTCTGCACAAAAAAAGATATCTCATTCCTAAATTTGGCCGTTTTAGCTGGTGGAAAATATTTTAAAAGAAATTTTTCGATCATTTGGTACCATGTGGTGATTGACCCTCGTGGTAACGAGTTCAACCACTGCTTTGCTTTATTCCTTAATGAAAAAGGAAATAACTGAAAACGTATGGCATCATCAGAAACGCCATTTATTTTGAAAGTACCACAGAACTCTAAGAAATTAGCTATATGAGTATTTGGATCTTCGTTCTGCAATCCATCAAATTGAACAAACTGTTGAATCATTTGTATTGTGTTAAGTTTTAATTCAAAATTATTAGCAGCTATAGCAGGACTAACAATACTAGATTCTGCTCCTGTCAAATTAGGTTTAGCATAATCATACATAGTACGTGGAGCATTCTGATCTTGCGCATCAGGCGGATTATTTTCGGCCATCCCTTCAGTAGGATTGGATCTATTTTGTTGTTCTTCTTTTTGGTAGTCTAGAGCTTGTCTAGTTTCTCTGCGATTTCTGCGAGCGGTAGCTTCAATATCACTGTCGTATTCTAATGGTCCTCTAGGGTTTCTTCTAGTCATAAACTAGAGGTACCTTGCAAGTTTAATAAAGAAAGAGGATTAGTAAAATTAGAAATTTAATAAAAATAAAAATTAGAAATAATGGCTAAAGTAATAAAAATAGAGCTTTCGTAATATTTTAGAATTCCCCAACAACGGCGCCAAAAACTTGATCGCTGCAAAACAGTCGAGTTTTAATATTTATAAAGAATGATCGAACTCAGAGATCGATCATGACAACAATAGAGGCAAGTGCACTATTGAACAATAGTATAGCTCAGGCAAGAATATCTTATCGAACCCAAGGAACCTAAAAGTACTATTACTCACTTTCTTTCTATTATTTAGCCTTAAATATGGAGTGATTAATTAACTTATCTAAGACTAATGAAATCCTTAAACTAAAAGCAAAGACAAAAGAATAAACTGGGAAAAGACTTTGGAAAACTTAGTTGATAAAAATGATACCCTCGGGAAGAATCCACTTATGACTTCAACTATTATCTAACTTTCAATTCATATGATTTCTTTTACTTAGCTTAATTCGTGAGACTCCCTAACCTATATTAAACCTTCTCTCGAAGTGAATAACGTCTAACCTTAGGTTAATTAGTGGAACTCTCGTTCTCTTATAATAACCCCCTAAGGAAGCAGTAAATCAATCAATGGACTCCCATATTAGGTTTCACCCTAATCCGAAAAATTCTCGTAACCCTATCTTTAGGCGCCCGATCAACTCCGCTTAATTATGCTTGATCTACTCTTAGGCAGGGTCTATTCCTCCTCCACCTAAGCACATCAAATTAAATTGAGCAACATAATTAAGAACAAACTAAGTATTTATCATATAAACTAGTAGATCAAATAACAAAATCCATCATAGTTTTCATCCCCTTCAGGTATCAAAAGGATCTAGTTCATAATAAAATAAGAAAACATCTCAAGAGAAAAGATAAAACAAAATATAAGAAATCCCTAAAACCCCCTGAAGGAATTGAAGGAGAGATCCTCTTTCTTGAGTAGAATTTCGACTCTTTGAGATGGATCAACTGGCTATCTTCGAGCAGTTCCCTAAACGAGTAAAGCTCTTGCAGAAAACTCTGCTAAAACCTGACGACTTTGAATTGCTGCCTTGGACTGTTTATATAGACATTTGGGATGCTTTTCTTGGCTCCTAAGTACTCGTAATTCAAGTGAAATTCATCCTAAGTGTTTGAGTGGACTTAGGATTGCGTTTCTTGGGCTCCAAGCATCCAATTCTGAGTGAAATTACTCTTTCTTGCAGCAGGGGCACGGCCTTGACACGCCCGTGTAAATCTTGGTCCAACCCGTGTCTCTATACTATCGATTTAGGCACGGCTATGACACGCCCGTGCAATATCTGGGTAGAGGCCGTGCTTTGGGTCTGCCAATTAGGGCACGACTGTGTACATCGGGGTCAGGTCATGTTGGGCCTTTTTGTCGACGAGGCACGATCGTGTAAATCAGGGTGTGACCATGTGCAATCTAAATATTGGGGCACGACTGTGTGGCATGAAGTCCAGGCCGTGCCGACTTCTTGGGTTGGCCCACTTTGGTCCGTTTTAAACCCATTTTGCATCCTTTTTATCCTTGGGTGCTTTCCTGAGTATAAGACATGAAAAGAAAGGATTAAGAGCACCTTTTTACATAAATTAAGGATAAATTCATCCAAAAGCATACTATATGTGGGATTAAAATATGTTACTTTTACGGTTTATCAACTTGTTTCTTGTATGTATGCATACATGGGATGGGAATGATTGATGGATTTATGGTAGGGGAGCAAATGTCATGAGGCGATCGTGGCTTTGCCACAGCAAAGATAAACATCAAATATTATAATGTATTTCTGAGGTTCGCGTAAGCGATCGGTCTATATGACAGGCAGCATAGCTGTCGAATACTATAATGTATTTCTAACGTTCGCGTAAGCGATCGGTCTATATGACAGGCAGCACAGTTGCCGATGTGGTGTGTAGCAGATGGAGGGTTCATTGTAGAAATCCCCACGGTGTAAAGGTTGGTACGGGGGCGCTTAGAGGATGGACTCTTAGGTTTTGGGATGGGCCATGATGCATGACATAATCTGTTACCATTGTATGCGGGCCAAGGCCCATAATGTGTTTATGGGTCCTAGGCTTTTATGTGTTTTCAAGTTTTGCACACTGAGTCTTGGTGACTCACCTTTTTATTTTTTTCCCACTCTACAGATGAGCAGTAGACCGTGGACATGGGAGCCGAGGCAGACTCGAGGGGCCATCAAGACTTTCATTACTATTATGGATTATTATTGTTTTTTTTTTGGAATATATTTTTGTAATAAGGCCCCATAACTTAGGTTTCGATTTATCTTCTTTCTTGTTATGTTGGTTTTTACAACTTATGTTTTGCTTCAAAATCTCAAATATAAAACAAAATGGAAAATGGGCTTTCCAAACCCAATTAACGCATTTTATGGGTTATTCGGCTATAATAAATTAGTTTTTTAAAACCCATCGAAGTAAAGTTTTCAAGATTTAAACTCGTAGCATACCAGATCCGATGATGACGTATGGGCCGGGTTTGGGGTGTTACAAGGCACATGGGCATGGACCGTATCTCTATTTAATTATTTTTATTCTTATTTTTATTTTTACTTTCTTTATTATTCTTCGTGCTATTTAGATTTAGTTTAGGATACAATAAAATCAGACCGGCTACTTTGAGGATTCAATTTCAAACAGCTCGAGATGCTTCCCCACGTTCACCTCCAATCCTATCCGATTTCTTTTCAAAGACTTCATCCATAATTCAGGAAGTTTCACTTCTCTCCCTATCTTATGATTTTATTATTATCTTACTTTGTACATTGAGGACAATGTAAAACTTAAGTTTGGGGTGGTTAACTACAGCATTATTTGAAAAATCCTGAATTTTAAATCTTGTTTTTAAGTATTTTTCTCATATTACTAATTAGAATGAAATTTCTAATGATTTATGATTTTTATTGATATGTTTTGGATTAAGTCATTGATAATTGTACATTGATGATTTAAACTTTAAGATACTAGAGAATCAAGCATGATAAGTCTATTTTTCAATAATAAAAAAAAATTCTACGTTTTTGAACTGAATTTGAATATTACCTTGAAGTTTGAAATTTTTAGGGATTGATGTCAAATACCCATAATTTTTTGTGACATTTTGAGCCTTACAAAGAATATCTTTTTCATGCTCACTTTATTGATTATGAGTGTGTCAACTTTGAATTATTATTCTAGAACTTGCCTCGTTTATGCATGTTGAGACCACATCTATGTTTTGATATACTAAGATGATAAAGGCACCTAGGTTTTAACCCATTCACACCATTAAAAAGCTTATCTACATAATTCACCCCTAGTGAACCCCGTTGATCTTAACAACCCTTTTTATTTATTTACCCGCTAATATTAACCCAAAAAACCCTTTGAATTTGTTATCACCATTCTTTTGACTACCCTTCTATCAAGAATTGATTTGATCAAATTGCCTAATTAGTTTATTTCAATTGGTAAAGTTCTTTCTTTATTATTATGTATTTATTTAGTTTGTTCTTAAAAAAATCAAAAATTCAAAGTATATTCAGTATTAGTAGTATAAGAAGTAAGCTTGTGCATTTAATTTTCAATTATCAAAGAAAAAGCTCTTATTATTATTAGTTTCAAAGTTTCAATTGATGTAATCAGTTATTTCTAGTTCATTGTTTTTAGATTAGGTAATTAGTCAATTCAATCTCGATTTTAACCCTTCTAATCCAGCCTTTATCCATACCTTGAACCCAAGCCCCGTTACAACCCTGTTAAATACCTTTTGATTTGTGTATCATCTCATATTACAGTGGTGGAGATTTGATTTTCAGGCAAGCCTATGGGATTAACTTTTCAAGTTCGACTTTTGAGTGCTCAATTTTGAACTTTAAAACATTTTTTGAGTGATTTGAGTGAACCTTTAGTGAGGATGTCAATCCTTGCCTGTTTCGAATCAAAGGTAATTATTTAGAAGAGGGGAGACACCTATGTTTTTCCGTGCTACAAATATATGACTTAGAATTGTTTGAACCTTTAGGAGTCTTTGAGATAAATTATCCATGTATGAATTATCTATGAATTATGATGAGGCATTGTTGATAAGAATTGTGAATTATGGAAAGTTCGTTTTAATTATAAAGTTGCGAATTTTGCTTGAGTACAAGCAAAAGCTTAAGTGTGGGGGTATTTGATAAACCATAAAAGTAACATATTTTCGGCCCACATTTAGTATGTTTTAGATGATTTAGCCCTTGATTTATGTAAAAAGGTGCTCTTAATCCTTTCTTTTCATATTTTATACTCAGGAAAGCACCCGAGGACAAAAAGAACAAGAAACGGGCTTAAAACGGGCCAATTTGGGCTAAAGTGGAAATCGACACGGCCTGGACTTCAAGCCACACGATCGTGCCTTGACAATTAACTAAGAAACGGCCATGCCATGATTTACACGGCCGTTCCCCAATCGACAGAATCGAGACACGGCTTGAAAACAATTTACACGGGCGTGTACCATGGCCGTGCCCCTGCCTTGGGGAAGAGGAATTCTACTCAAGAAAGGATGCTTGGAGGAAAAGAAAAACATTCCAAAGCCTATTCAAACACCTTAGTAGGAATTCTACTTAAATTATGATACTTAGGGGTCAAGCAAGGCATCAAAAAGTCTATATAAACACCCAAGAGGGCAACTTGCAAGGGGAGTTCAGCAGAAGCCGAAATAGGGGGTGAGCTAGGCCAAAGAGCTGAAGCCAGAGCAGTCAATTCAGGGAATTACTCAAAGATAGCCAGTTGATCCATCTCAAGAAGCCGAAATTCTACTCAAGACAGCGGATCTCTCCTTCAATTCCTTCAGGGGGTTTAAGGGATTTCTTATGTTTTGTTTTATCTTTTCTCTTATGATGTTTTATTTTAAAGTTATGAACTAAACCCTTCAAATACCTGAAGGGGATGAAACCTACATGAATCTTGTTATTATTTTCTAAATTATATGATAATTACTTAGTTTGTTCTTAATTATGTTGCTTAATCCAAATCCGATGTGCTTAGGTGGAGGAATAGACCCTGCCTAAGAGTAGATCTAACACAATTGAGCGGAGTTAATTGAATGCCTAGAGATAGAGTTACGAGATTTTTTTGGATTAGGGTGAAACCTAATATGGGAATCCATTGATCGATTTACTGCTATTCTAGGGGGTTATTATAAGCGAACGAGAGTTCCACTAATTAACCTAGGGTTAGACGTTATTCACCTCGAGAGAGGGTTTAATATAGGTTAGGGAGTCCTACGGATCAAGCTAAGTAAAGAAATCATATGATTCAGGGGTTAAATAACAAGTGAAGTCTAGGTGGATTCTTCCTAAGAGTATCGTCATGATCAACTGAGTTTTTCCTAGAGTTATTTCCCAATTCACTCTTTTTTCTTTGTGTCTTTAGAGTAGTAGTTGTTAGTTTAATTTAGTTTAAAGCAACTTCACTATATTTTTAAGGCTAAATAATAAAAATAAAGTTAGTATTAGTACTTTTAGTTCCTTTGGGTTCGATAATCCGGTCTTGCCTAAGCTATACTACTGTTTGATAGGTACACTTGCCTTAAGTCATTGTCAGAGTTAGTTTCCAGGTTTGATCATTCTATTTATAAATTTTAAAGCTCTGATTTCAGCGATCAGTTGGCTCTTTTTGCTCGCCTTGATTCAGCTCATGCACCTTCTTTACTAACCTTTCAAGATCATAATTTGTAATGCACCCTTGAACATATTGCCCCTTCAGATTTGCTTGTGATTTAACATGGGCCCTTAAGCAAAGTAAAGTGATTAATGATGGGAAATAATCACTTCCTGTCTTCTTTTTAGTAGAATCATGAATCTCCTTAAGAATAATTTTCCCAACATTAATGGACTTTTCTGTCAAAATTGCGTATAACAAGAGCATCTGTTCCATTGAGATAGTAGAACTATGTGAGATAGGCATAAAATTATAGCGAACGAAATAAAACCATAGATTTGCTACTAGTTTTAGGAATTCCCATCGGCAAGAATGGCTCCCATGCTTTCTTATAATCCATTGGGATCCCGAATTTGTCACAACATCAAGCACTTGTTGAAGAAAAACCCAATTGATATTGCTCATCATAGGGTAGTACTCATCTTCTTCAACATTAGGTAAGTTAAACGAATCATTGATGGATTTAGAAGTAAGAGGTGCCTTTTTCTTTCGAACGATGACCTCGTAGCATCTTGCATAGTCAAACTGGCATAGAATTCTCAGACTAGTTCATCATCGGGAAGTGAACGAGCATCACAAAATCGTTTCCACTTGAGAGCATTGATTTTCTTTCTAATCGGTATAGGAACAACCATCAAATCATTATTCTTTAAGTCAAAAACTTTTTCTAGCATCATAGGTTGATGCTTCAAGATTGAATCAAATCTCTCTTTCACTTCTTCATCAATCAAAATCAGGTTTTCAGGAGTAGTCTTTGAAGATCTGGTACTTTTGCAAGACATGGTATCTTTTTCCAAAAATTTGGCAAACTTTCTGCACAAGGGAGAAAAAAGAAATCAGCAAAGTAGGTAGAACTTGCTAAGGCAAAAATCTTGTGATGGCAAAGATGTGCAGCAGCAATGATGACATGCGATAGCAATGGCGGGGTACGGCAGCGACAACGGTATGCGACAGCAACGACGGTGCTTCGGCAATATCTTTGTGGCTACAATAAGAGATTTCAGCAAAAGGGGAAGAGAACTAGGGCTTTTTCGAGATTTGAGGTTGGCAGCACAAGAAGGACGTTTAAAGATTTTTAGGGTTTAAGTAAATTACTTTGAGCGATATGAAAAATAGTAGAATGAAGAGGGGTTAGGGACAAATTAGGGAAACATGTAGCAAAAATCTAGCTACATTAGGGTTACTTAGGCGGCAAGTAATGGGTGTGACAACAAGACATGGATTTTTCCCTCCTTTTTGCTGTCTTGGGTCTAAAACTCAAATTGTATTTATAAACTTACTTAAGAAAAAAAACTGATTAGTACTTGGGCCAAAATTGACCCCCTTTATTAACATAAAAATTTAAAATTTAAACAGAACAAATAAAACTTAAAAATTTTAAATTTTAATTCGAAAATTTCTTCTTAACAAATTACATTAAATTAATTCCCAGGAAAGGTTCGAGGGGTCACGTGGTCCCGCTTAAGTTCCAATCTCCTTAGACAGAATTAATTAAATGTAATAAGTTAAGAAAATAAGTTCTAGTTTTTTATTTATTTACGAAACAAGTTCATGAAAAATCAAGGGTCTGTTAATTAGAACAAGGATTCAACTCGCTCAAATTCACTACTGTTAATTAGAACAAGGATTCAACTCGCTCAAATTCACTATCCAGTAGTGTTTGAGACGTTGACCATTAACTTTAAACGTACTTCCGTAATTGTTTTATAATTCAATAGCTCCATAAGGATAAACTCGGTAGATGGTATAGGGTCCTTTCCATTGGGATTTAAGCTTCCCAGGAAATAACTTCAACCTTGAATTAAACAATAAAACCTTTTGACCTTCTTTAAACTCACGAGGTTGTATATGACTATCATGCCATCTCTTTAATCTTTCTTTACACATTTTGGCATTCTCATAGGAAAACAACCTCAGCTCTTTTGACTAATCAAGTTGTAACATCCTTCTCTCACTGGCTTGCTTAAGATCAAAGTTCAACTACTTCAACGCCCAGTAAGCTTTATTCTCCAACTCTAATGGCAAATGACATGCCTTTCCAAAGACTAACCGGTAAGGAGTCATTCCTAATGGAGTCTTAAATGCTATTCGATAGGCCCATAATGCATCATTGAGCCTTCGAGACCAATCTTTTCTGCTAGGGTGTACTACATTTTCAAGGATACCTTCGATTTCACGATTCACTCTCTCAACTTGCCTATTATACTAGGGATGATAGGCAGTAGCAATCTTGTGCTTCACATCATATTTGTCAAGCAACCATTTAAGCCATTTGTTCACAAAGTAAGAGCCATCATCACTAATAATAGCTCTTGGTGTCCCAAATCATGTAAACACATGCTTATGTAGGAATCACATGACTACCTTAGCATTATTTGTACGGTATGCTTCAGCTTCAACCCACTTGGATACATAGTCCACAGCAACTAAGATGTATCTGTACCCATACGAAGAAGAAAACGGGCCTAAGAAGTCAATGCTCAATACGTTGAACAATTCAAACTCCAAAATGTTTGTCAAGGGCATCTCATTCCTCCTTCATATATTTCCGGTCCTTTGGCATTTATCACAGTTCTTAACATAAGCATAAGCATCTTTAAATAGTGTAGGCCAAAAGAACCCTGCTTGCAAAATCTTTGCTGTAGTACGTGAACCACCAAAGTGTCCCCCACTTGGAGATGAATGACAATGATACAAGATCTCAGCAATCTCACTTTCAACTACACACTTTCGAATTATATTATCTGCATACTGTTTAAACAAAAACGGATCCTCCCAAAAATAAAACCGACTATCATGAAGGAATTTTTTTCCTTTTTTGGTATGTCATTTCTCGAGGAATTATTCCACATGCAAGATAATTGGCAAAATCAGCAAACCAAGGTGTTTCATGAATTCGACTTACCTCAAATAAGTATTCATCTAGGAAATTCTCGTTGATAGGCACACATGATCGAGTTACCTCGTCTTGTTCCAACCTCAACAGATGATCAACTATTTGATTTTCAACACCTTTTCTGTCTTGGATCTCAAGGTCAAATTCTTGTAGTACAAGTATCCAACGAATTAGCCTCGGTTTTGCATCTTTCTTCGTGAGCAAGTATTTAATGGTCGCATGGTCAGTAAATACTGTAACTTTGGTACCTATAAGATATGAGCAAAATTTGTCAAAAGCAAAAACTATAGCAAAGAGTTCCTTTTTAGTTACTGTATAATTGAGTTGGGCTCCCGTCAAAGTTCTACTTGCATAGTAAATAGAGTGAAACACTTTGTTTCTTTTTTGACCCATCACAACTCCAACAGCATAATCACTTGCATCGCACATCAACTCAAAAAGTGAGTTTCAATCAGGTGTAACGATAACTGGGCTGAGATTAACCATTTTTTTAGATCTTCAAAAGCTTCCAAATATGCTTTGTTGAAGTCATACACTGTCTCTTTCTCTAACAACAAACACAACAGTTTAGAAATTTTTAAGAAATCTTTGATAAACCTTCGGTAAAAACTGGCATTACCGAAGAAACTTTTGACTCCTTTCACATTAATTGGAGTCGATAATCTTTCAATTAAGTTAACCTTTGCTTTATCGACTTCAATTCTTCTCTTTGAGATTTTATGCCCTAAGATAATCCCTTCATTAACCATAAAATGGCATTTTTCCTAGTTAAGGACCAGATTCGTCTCTTCGCATCTCTTCAGTACCTTAGCCAAATTACTCAAACAAATATCATAAGTGTTACCAAAAACAGAAAAATCATCCATGAAAACCTCAACAAAATTTTCAACCATATCAGTGAATATTGACATCATGCATCGTTGAAATGTTGCAAGTGCATTGCATAAACCAAAAGGCATTCACCTAAAAGCAAACGTATCGTATGGACAAGTAAAGGTTGTTTTATGTTGGTCCTCCGGAGCTACAACTATTTGGTTCTATCCCGAATAACCATCTAAAAATAATAGAATTAATTACCTGCCAGTCGATCTAACATCTGATCCATAAAAGGCAATGGAAAATAGTCCTTCCAAGTGGCTTTATTCAATTTTCTATAATCAATACAAATTCTCCAACCAACAACAGTTGTAACACCCCTATCCCGTATCCGTCGCCAAATTAAGGTTAAAGGAATTACCAGACAGATCGGAAACATTTACAGAGATTTCATACAACCATTCATCATTCTCAAACATAGAGTCCCTTAAATAGGTCATCGAGACCTTAATCATGCTTATAAACCGGGTCGGGACTAAACCAAAACACATAAAGAAATTCTCAAAAATTTAAAACTTTTTAAAGTTTCAGGGGTTACACACCCGTGTGGGCAGGCCGTATGCCTCCCACGGCTGCTAAACACCCCCATGTGTCCTCCCCGTGGTAAAAACTGACTTTACCACATGGCCACCAAGCACGCCCATGTTGCCTGGCCGTGGTCGATCCTGTCAAAACCACACGGCTACCAGGCACGTCCGTGTGCCAAGGTCGTGTACTACTAGGCCATATACTGACTTCTTCACATGGCTACTAGACACGTTTGTGTATCTTGTTCGTGTACTCCTAACTAGCTACTGACTTAGCCCCATGGTCACTAGACACGCCCGTGTGCCAAAATCATGTGACGTTATAGGCCATTTGCAAAGCCAAAATGCCACCCACTAAGGGTTAAACCTACAAACCAATCACCAACACTTCTCATGCATATATGGCAACCAAAACATACCAAAATAACCAATCAACCTATATATTCAATATCAATTTCAACCATGCCAACTTTCAAGACCAAAACATATACATCATAAGCATAATTCATCCAAATACTTACCTAAAAACTTAACCATTTCATATGCTTCAAACCATATCAAGATATGCATCATATAACACATCCATTGAAACATAATGCAACATATAAATAGCCAATTCACATGGCTAAGTTCACATTTCACACTTATCCCAATAACCAGCCTATACATGCCCTATCTAGCTATATACATCTTCCAAAATGTACCAAAAACAAGTTAAGTAGTGTGATGATGATCCTCGATGGTCCCGAGCCTTCAGTCGCTTTGACGATCTATAAAATATAGAAACATACACATAGAGTAAGCTTTCCAAAAAGCTTAGTAAGTCATATACAAATAAACTTAATATGTAAATCACATAAACATATGTAAACATTGGCACAATTCATATTCATAGCAAATTTCTCACATATATGCTTAAATCCATATTTTTGGCCATATTTTCTACATTCATCATTTCAAGAATCATATATATACATATCTCTTTCATAACCATTCTTGTATCTCATTCACAATCTCATATTCATTCATACATTTCTTCAAATCAAAGTCACATAGGTACTTACCTTTTATACACACTTAGTGTACATACCAAACGTTCCTGAAATGAATATACTTTCACGTAAGTGTTCATAGCTCGGACTTTGCCCGTTGAACTGCTAGGAATCTAATAGGATACTCAGAAAGCTCAGAATAGTCGTACAATGCCAGCGTCCCAGACGTGGTCTTACGTGTACTCAGATATCGATGCCAATGTCCCAGACAGGGTCTTATACGAATCAATATGATGCCGATGTCCCATACATGGTCTTACACGTAAAGCTCATATCAATGCCAACGTCCCAGACATGGTCTTACACGAATCTCAAATCAATGCCGATATCCCAGACGTGGTCTTACATGATAAAACAGAACAGATACATATGTCATGACATAGATAATCCTATCTATTCCTAGGTTCGTATGGGACTTATCGGATATCGACACTAAGTCAACCTTATCTCAGAATTCATGTACGGATCATCTCATAAGTAATCATAGTTAACAATAGTCATATGAATATGCACAATTCAATACAAATATGCTTATTTGTATAATGACTTACCTCGGATTCGATTTTACGGAAATGGAAATGGCTACTTGGTTACTTTCATTTTCTCGCGATCTAAGTCTGTTTTCCTCGGTTCTTGATCTATACATATTCAGAATTAACTCTTTTATTCACTAACTCATTCAATTCAATCCAAGGACACACATTTCGAGCTATTTACAATTTAACCTTCACATTTGCATAATTTATCAATTTAGTCCATTTTTCTCAAAACATCAAATTCACAAAATCATCACATACTCATGCTTAGCCGAATGTTCATACATCTCATACAAGCCCATATTTTCCATCAAATTTATAATTTAGTCCCTTAAGTTACTATTTTCTCAATTTAGCCCTAATTAGCTAAATTCATAAAAAATTCAAGAACAAAGGATGTTCATCTAGCTCAAATTTTTCACTTAACAACTAAGCTCATCATAAAGCTCAACATATCATCAATGGCATATCTCACAAACATCATCAATACACAAAATTGAGACATGGGCTTGATAGTAGACTAAGCAACAATCTCAAAAACATAAAAATCATCAATTGATACCTTAACAAAAAGCATGCTAGTTTGCATTTGAAACAATTAACAATAAGGGTATATTCGACCATCTACCATCCACTAACTTGTAAGTGGTTTAATTGCCATATAAGGCCTCCATCTTTTCAAAGCCACAACACATTGATACCTTAACAAAAAGCATGCTAGTTTGCATTTGATACAATTCAATCCTTTTATCAAATTAAACATATAAACAAACAAATTAGCTTACGAAACTTTAACACATGCTTAAACACTAATCAATAGCACAGAACATAATATTAAAATATTGTACGAACTCAGATTTGTGGTTTCAAAACCACTATTTCGACTAGGGTATAAACCAGACTGTTATAATTCTCCCCCTTAGGGATTTTCATCCCCGAAAATCTTATCGTTAAACAGAGTCGGATATTGCTATCTCATTGAATCTTTAGGCTCCCACGTAGCCTCTTCTATTCCGTATCGATTCCACAGTACTTTCACTAACGTAATTTTCTTATTTCTCAACTCTTTCACTTCACGAGATAAGATACGAATCGGTTCCTCTTCGTATGTCATATCAGATCGAATTTTAATTTCAGAAAGAGTAGTCACATATGACGGATCGGAACGATATCTATCGAGCATCGAAACATGAAATACATTGTGTATCATTTCTAGTTCAGGTGGTAAAAGCAATCTATATGCAACAGGCCCAACACATTCAATGATCTCATACGGTCCAATGAACCTCGGACTTAGCTTGCCTTTACATCCGAATCGAAGCACTTTCTTCCATGATGACACTTTCAAAAATACTCTATCACCGATCTTAAATTCTATATCTTTTCATTTCAAGTCTGCATACGACTTCGACGATCAGATGCTGCTTCCCAACAATCTCGAATCAGTTTCACTTTTTGTTCTGAATCTTTTATCAAATCGACTCCAAGTAGTTTAATCTCACTGAGCTCAGTCCAATGCAAAGGTGTACGACATTTACGTCTGTACAAAGCTTCATATGGTGCCATTTTAATGCTTGACTGAAAACTATTATTGTATGCAAATTTAATCAATGGCAGATACTGTTCCCACATACCGTTAAATTCAAGAATGCAATATCTTAACATATCCTCTAGAATCTGAACGATCCGCTCGAATTGACCATCTGTCTGCGAATGAAATGCTGTACTGAAATGCAGTTTCGTGCCTAAATCTTCTTGCGATTTCTTCCAGAACCTCAATGTAAATCTCAGATCTCTATCTAACACAATAGATAGTGGCACCCCGTGCAATCTCACAATCTCAGAAATATAAAGCTCAGCTAATTTATCAAGTGAGTAGTCATATTTTATCGGAATAAAATAGGCAAATTTCGTCAATCGATCAACTACGACCCAAATCGCATCTTTCTTTCTTGGATTCAGAGTCAATCCCGAAACAAAATCCATTGTTACTCTATCCCATTTCCATTCAAGAATCAGAATCAGTTGAAGCAACCCAGACGGAACTTGATGTTCGGCTTTTACTTGCTGATAGACTAAACATTTTGAAACAAATTCAGAAATGTCTCGTTTCATACCAGACCACCAATAGTGTCGATTCAAATCATGGTACATTTTAGTACTTCCTGGATGAATAGATAGAAAATTGTTATGCGCTTCACTCAAAATCAGTTGAATCAACTCTGAATTTCTCGGAACATAGTTACGATCTTGGAATCTCAAGCAATCATCAACAATTTGAAATTCAGATTCAGAATTCGAATAACACTGAGCTCGCTTCGATAAAAATTCATTATTAACCTTCTGAGCATCACATATTTGCTGTACAAAAAATAATTTCGCTTTTAATTCAGCTATCACAGAACTATCATCAGATAAATCTAACTGAGCATTCAAAGCACGTAGTGCAAACAATGATTTTCTACACAATGCATCAGCAACAACGTTTGCTTTACCCGAATGATAATCTATCACAAGCTCATAATCTTTTAACAGCTCTAACCATCTCCTTTGACGCAAGTTCAAATCATTTTGTGCCATCAAATATTTTAGACTTTTATGATCTGAAAACACATGACATTTCTCACCATACAGATAATGGCGCCAGATCTTAAGTGCAAATACAATCGCAACTAGCTCAAGGTCGTGCGTCGGATAGTTCTTTTCGTGTGGTTTCAATTGTCTCGAGGCATAAGCTACAACTTTGCCTTCTTGCATCAAAACACATCCCAGACCGTTTAACGAAGCATCACTATAAATCACAAATTCTTTGCCCGATTCTGGCTGTACTAACACTGGAGCTTTTGTTAACAGAGTTTTCAACTGATCAAAACTTTTTTGACATTTATCAGACCATTCAAATCTAACATCTTTCTGAAGTAATCTAGTCAACGGAGTAGCTATCACTGAAAGTCCCTTCACAAATTGACGATAATAACCAGCTAGTCCCAGAAAACTACGGGCTTCAGACACGTTCTTTGGATGTTTTCAATCCAGAATAGCAGAAATCTTGCTTGGATCAACACGAATCCCAAAAGCTGACACAATATGTCCCAGAAAACTAACCTCATGTAACCAGAATTCACATTTTCTAAATTTTGCATACAATTGCTTTTCACTTAAAGTTTGCAATACAATCCTCAGATGTTCAGCATGCTCATCTTCATCACGTGAATAAATCAATATGTCATCTATGAACACCACAACAAATCAATCTAGGTACGATCTAAAAATTATGTTCATCAGATCCATAAAAACAGTAGGAGCATTGGTTAGTCCAAATGGCATAATTAAAAACTCATAATGCCCGTACCTCATTTTGAAAGTAGTTTTCGGTATATCTGAGTCTTTCACTCTCAACTGATAGTATCCCGATCTCAAATCAATCTTCGAAAATACAGTAGCTCCTTTTAATTAATCAAATAAGTCATCAATTCTAGGCAATAGATATTTATTCTTTATTGTCACCTTATTCAACTGACGATAATCGATACACATTCTTATCGTACCATCTTTCTTTTTCACAAATAGAACAGGAGCACCCCAAGGCGAAAAACTCGGCCTAGCAAATCCTCTATCAATCAGCTCTTGCAACTGTGACTTTAACTTTTTCAATTCTGTTGGTTCCATTCTATTCGGAGCTATCGAAATAGGTGTTGTACCAGGCAACAGATCAATACCAAATTCAACTTCACATATCGGAGGCAAACCCGATAATTCTTCAGGGAATACATCAGAAAACTCACAGACAATAGGCACTGATTCAACTTTCCTTTCAGACATTTTCGAATCAATCACATAAGCAAAATATGCCTCATAACCCTTTTTCACATATCTTTGAGCTTTCAATACCGATATCACAGTAGGTAATCCATTCAAATCATTAGACTCAACCCGTACAATTTCATCATTCGAACATCTCAAATCAATAGTTTTTCTTTTATAATTCACAACAGCATCATGCAATGTCAACCAGTCCATACCCAAAATAATATCGAACTCATGAAATGGCAAAAGCATCAAATCAGCAGGGAAACATATATCTCGAAACATTAACAGACAGTTCTTGCACACTTTGTCGACAAGGACACTTTTACCTAAGGGTTTCGATACTTTTATAGCAAACTCAATAGACTCTAAAGGCAAAGACTTATTAAATACTAAATTTATGCATATATATGAATGCGTAGAACCAGGGTCTATCAATGCAATCATAGAAGTATCATAAAGAGTAAAAGTACCTATTATAACATCTGGAGATGAAGCTTCCTCACGAGCTCGAATAACATATGCTGTGGCAGGCGCTCTAGCTTCTGATCTTGCAACAGTGTCTCTCGTAGTTCTCTAACTGCCACTGACATTTCTTACATTCTTTGAAGGTCTTCGTCTTACAGGTGCATTATCAGATCTTAGATTCTGAACAGTCTCTGGCACGCCAGCCTCAGGGCAATCACGGATAAAATGATCAAGTGATCCACATCTAAAACAAGCTCTGTCATTTAGTCTACAACTTCCTGGATGCCTTTTTCCACAATGTTTACATTCAGGTCTCTCAGTCCGGACATTACCAACACTGGCCACTGAAGTTGCTGGGATTTTGGAACTCATCTTCGATCTAGCTCGATTTCTATTCAAATGTCCCACATTATCTCTTGAATGACTTTGATCATATTTGAATCTTTTCGAAGCTGACTGAAATGATTTGCTCGAAAATCTCTTTCTCATATCTTGGGCTTCAGACTCAGCTTTTCTTTTATCTTTCCCAAGTGCCTCGGCTTTGCATGCTCGATCAACGAGTACAACAAACTCTTTTATTTCTAAGATCTCGACTAATAAGCGAATATCTTTATTAAGACCATCTTCGAATATTTTGCACATTATTGCTTTAGATGATATACGTTCTCAGGCATACTAACTTAATCTCACAAACTCTCGTTCATATTCAGTAACAGCCATTCGGCCTATTTTAGTTCTAGAAATTCCTTTCGAATCTGATCTATGAATCTTTCGCTGATGTATTTCTTTTGGAACTCAATCTGAAAGAAGTCCCATGTAACTCGCTCTTTCAGAACAACAGAAATTAAGGTTTTCCACCATTGGTAAGCTGCATCTCGGAGTAACGATACAACACACTTTATGCATCCATCTAGAGTCAGAGACATTTCACCAAATACTCTAATATTATTTTCTAACCAGAACTCAACTTTTTTAGCATCATCATCATTAGTAGCCCAGAACTCTTCAGCCCCATACTTATGGATCTTGTCAACCGGAAGTTTATTCCACAAATTCAAATTTGTTTTCGGAGGTATATCAGATGTCTGAGGGGGATTAGCTGGGGGCGGGGGTTGCGAAACAGTCGGGTTATTCCTTACAAATTGAGTGAACCACTCACTCATCATCTGGAAGAAAACTTGTTTAGGTTATCCCTCTTGACCGCCGTGGCGGTCTCGGATCGTAGGCGCCGTCCCTTGTGCGGGAAGCAAAGCGACTTTTTCTACGTCATCAGCTACGGCTCTTTCGGGATCCATTGCTATACAAAAATCACATTTTATACATCAGGATTCATCACACTATCACAATTCAGGTATATGGCATGTATAGCAAGACTTTGACACGCTACGTTAGTCTGAGAATCGACTAAACCGTAGCTCTGATACCAACCAAACGTAACACCCCTAACCTGTATCCGTCATCGAATTAGGGTTAAGGGCATTATCAGACAGATCGAAAACATTTATAGAGATTTCATACAACCATTCATCATTCTTAAACATAGAGTCCCTTAAATAGGTCATCGAGACCTTAATCATGCTTATAAGCTGGATCAGGACTAAATCGAAACACATACAGAAATTCTCAAAAATTTAAAACTTTTCAAAGTTTCAAGGGTTACATGCCCGTGTGGGCAGGCCGTGTGCCTCCCACGGCTGCTAGATACCCCCGTGTGTCCTTCCCGTGGTTGAAACTGACTTTACTCCACGGCCACCAAGCACGCCCGTGTTGCCTGGCCGTGGTCGATCTTGTCAAAACCACACAGCTACCAGGCACGTCCGTGTGCCAAGGCCGTGTACTACTAGGCCATATACTGACTTCTTCACACGGCTACTAGACATGCCCATGTATCTTGGCCGTGTGCTCCTAAACTAGCTACTGACTTAGCCCAATGGTCACTAGACACGCCCGTGTGCCAAAACCGTGTGACATTATAGGCCATTTGCAAAGCCAAAATGCCACCCACTAAGGTTAAACCTACAAACCAATCACCAACACTTCTCCTGCATATATAGCAACCAAAACATACCAAAATAACCATTCACATTCAATACCAATTTCAACCATGCCAACTTTCAAGACTAAAACATATACATCATAAGCATAATTCATCCAAATACTTACCTAAAAACTTAACTATTTCATGTGCTTCAAACCATATCAAGATATGCATCATATAACACATCCATTCAAACATAATGCCAACATATAAATAGCCAATTCACATTTCATACTTATCCTAATAACTAGCTATACATGTCATATCTAGCTATATACATCTTCCAAAATGTACCAAAAACAAGTTGAGTAGTGTGATGACGATCCTCAACGGTCCTGAGCCTTCAGTAGCTTTGACGATTTATAAAACAAAGAAACATACACATAAAGTAAGCTTTCCAAAAAGCTTAGTAAGTCATATACAAATAAACTTAATATGTAAATCACGTAAACATATGTAAACATTAGCACAATTCATATTCATAGCAAATTTCTCACATATATGCTTAAATCTATATTTTTGGCCATATTTCCACATTCATCATTTCAAGAATCATATATATACATAGCTCTTTCATAACCATTCTTGTATCTCATTCACAATCTCATATTCATTCATCCATTTCTTCAAATCAAAGTCACATAGGTACTTATCTTTTATACATACTTAGTGTACATACCAAACATACCTGAAACGAATATACTTTCACCTAAGTGTTCATAGCTCAGACTTTTCCCGTTGAACCGCTAGGAATCTAATAGGATACTCAGAAAGCTCAGAATAGTCGTACAATGCCAATGTCCCAAACGAGGTCTTACGTGTACTCAGATATCGATGCCATTGTCCCAGATAGGGTCTTATACGAATCAATACAATGTCGATGTTTCAGACATGGTCTTACACGTAAAGCTCATGTCGATGCCAACGTCCCTGACATGGTCTTACGCGAATTTCAAATCAATGCCGACATCCCAGACTTGGTCTTACATGATAAAACAGAACAAATACCTATGTCATGACATAGCTAACCCTATATATTCCTAGGTTCGTATGGGACTTATCGGATATAGACACTAAGTCAACCTTATCTCGAAATTCATGTACGGATCATCTCATAAGCATTCATAGTTAACAATAGTCATATGAATATGCACAATTCAATACAAATACGCTTATTTGCATAATGACTTACCTCGGATTCAATTTTATGGAAATGGAAACGGCTACTCGATTACTTTCATTTTCCCGCAATTTAAGTACGTTTTCCTTGGTTCTTGATCGATACATATTCAGAATTAACTCTTTTATTCACTAACTCATTCAGTTCAATCCAAGGACACACATTTAGGGCTATTTATAATTTAACCCTCACATTTGCACAATTTATCAATTTAGTCCATTTTTCTCAAACATCAAATTCACAAAATCATCACATACTCATGCTTAGCCAAATGTTCATACATCTCATACAAGCCCATATTTTCCATCAAATTTGTAATTTAGTCCCTCAAGTTACTATTTTCTGAATTTAGCCCTAATTAGCTAAATTCATAAAAAAATTCAAGAACAAAGTATGTTCATCTAGCTCAAATCTTTCATTTAACAACTAAGCTCATCATAAAGCTCAACATATCATCAATGGCATATCTCACAAACATCATCAATACACAAAATTGAGACATGGGCTTGATAGTAGACTAAGCAACAATCTCAAAAACATAAAAAAATCATCAAAATCCAAAGTTGAAACATACCTCAATCAAGCATTTTAATGGCCGAACCTAGCTCAACTTTATTCTTCTTTCTTTCTTTCAATATTCGGTGATAATAAGAGATGATAACACTCATCTTCTCTTTAATTATTTTATTACAAACATAATAATAGGTATTTTGCCAAATTAGCCATTTATTAAACATTTGAAATAATTAACAATAAGGGTATATTCGGCCATCTACCATCCACTAACTTGTAAGTGGTTTAATTGTCATATAAGGCCTAAATCTTTTCAAAGCCACAACACATTGATACATTAACAAAAAGCATGCTAGTTTGCATTTGATGCAATTCAATCCTTTTATCAAATTAAACACATAAATGGACAAATTAGCTTACGAAACTTTAACACATGCTTAAACACTCATCAATAGCACATAATATAATATTAAAATATTATACGGAGTCTGATTTATGGTTATGAAACCACTATTCCGACTAGGGTATAAACCAGATTGTTATGACAGTTCTCGTTGGAATCAACTTGTTACGCTCATTTTCAACAATCGTGATTCCACCTTTCTTTGGCACACACTGCACTGGACTTACCCACGAACTATCTAAAATAAGATAGATGATTCCTGCATCTAACATTTGATCACTTTCTTTCTCACAACTTCTTTCATAATAGGATTGAGCCTTATTTGCCCATCAATTCGTGCTCTTTCACCTTCTTCTAAAATTTTATGCATGCAAAAAGAAGGACTTATACCTCGAATATCAGCTATAGTCCAACCAATTGCTTTCTTAAATTTCTTTAGAATAACAATTAGTTGCTCCTCTTGATCTTTCGTCAATTTTTCTGAAATAATCACAGGCAAAGTGGAACAGTCACCTAGATAAATGTATTTCAAATGGGAAGGAAGTACTTTTAGTTTGAGTTTAGGTGGTTCTTCAATTGACAACTTGGGTTGCACAAATTCTCTGACTTCTAACTCTAAAGGTTCAAACTGTGTGGATTGAATAAAATTTCTCGGATTGGCTTCCATCAAACCCATGTTTTCTTTACTTTCTTCATCATCCAAAGGGTCAAGATCTAAGGCTTTCTTCAATGAATCTTCTTCAAAATTTCTTTCCATAGAAACCAAGGTTTCTTCCATAACTGAACACTCTTCTGTTGGATCGGGAAATTTCATCGCTTTAAGAATGTTAAAGGTTACCTGATCGTCTTGAACTCAGATGGTGAGTTCACATTTCTGCACATCAGTTAATGTTCTTCCCGTGGTTAAGAAAAGTCTCCTAAGGATGATCGGCACTTCCTTATCTGCTTCAAAATCTAAGATAATGAAATCATCAAGAAAAATAAATTTATCGACTCTTACAAAAACATCCTCGACCTTTCCCTCGGGATATGCTAATGACCGATCCTTTAGCTGAAGCATCACAGTTGTAGGTCTTACTTTACCTTTCCTTAGCGTCTTGAAAATAGACTTAGGCATCAAGTTGATACCCGATCCTAAATCACACAAAGCTTTACCACAGTAAGATTCACCAATGTTACAAGGTATAGTAAAGCTTCCTAGGTCCTTCAGTTTTGGTATCAATTTGTTCTGTAAGAAGGCACTGCACTCCTTTGTCAATGCAACAGTCTCATACTCACTCAGTCGTTTCTTCTTGGAAAGTATATCCTTCATAAACATCATATAATTTGCCATTTGTTCGAAAGCTTATACCAATAGAATATTAATGTGTAACTGCTTCAGAACATCCAAAAACTTCTTGAATTGCACCTCTTGTTTCTTCTTGTGTTACTACAATTTTTACGGATATGGAGGTGATTGAACTTTCGATTGAATCAGAAAACTATTCTGAGTAGGTAAATTTGAATCCAAATAAGATGTTAAAGTATCTGAATTCACTAAGTTAGGATTTATCTTGTCAATATTTGAAGATTGTGATTCCTTCAGTGTAGGAACTTCACTAGCTAGTTGATTCTTCTCAACGGGCTTATCTTCGACATCAATCAATCGGGGTTCCAAAATTTTACCACTTCGCAATGCCACAGCCTTGATATGTTCTTTACCCAAATTTCTTGGATTCTTAGTATTGCTCGGCAAGGTTCCTTGCGGTCTATTACAAAGCTCCGTAGCTAACTGACCCATTTGGTTTTCCAAATTTTTCAGTGTTGCTACTTGGCTTTAGATCAAAGCGTCATTCTTTTCCATGTACACTTTCAACAAGTTCTCCAAACTGGTTGATGCCTCAGCTTGATGTGGTCATGGAGCTTGCTGATTAAACTCGTGAGATTGGTTGGGTCTATGCTGTAATAAGTTGTTGTTTGGTCCATTTCCTTAGTTACTCTAAGAAAATTTAGGATGATCACACCACACCATGAAGGATTGTAGAAGTTGGACCGGGGTCCTTGTCCACTCCTATTTTGATGTTGGTTCCCCACATAGTACGCTGACTCGGGATTTGATGAAAAATTCTCAAAAGAATGACCTTCCCCATAGTACACACATGAAACTACTTCAAATGGACTTGGTGGTTGAGCTGCAAAATTATTAGCACTATTAGTTGTAAATTGCTTTAACATAGAGGAAATAGATGATACTTGAGCTAATAACGAAGTAAGGGCGTCAACTTCATAAACTCCAACTACATATCTTCCTGAAGCTGTTCGATTTGTTGCCCATTGATAGTTATTACTCGTGATCCTCTCGATGATCTCATAAGCCTCATTATAAGACTTAGACAAAATTGCACCATTCGCAGAAGCATCTACCATCAATCTTGTATGTGCACTGAGACCATTATAGAATGTCTCCAACTGGATACAATGAGGAATCCCATGATGAGGACACTTACAAAGTAACTCATTGAATCGCTCCCAAGCCTCAGAAAGACTTGTCATCCAATTGTTGGAAAGTTGTGATCTCGTTCCTCAACTTAGCATTTTTGCTAGGCAAAAATACTTAACCAAAAATATCTCTGCTAATTCTTGCCATGTAGATATAGAACTTGGTGGCAATAAATTGAGCCATGCTCATGCTCGATCTCGCAACGAGTACGAAAATAACTTCATCCTCAGTGTGTCTTCAGTCACACCGGCTATCTTGAATGAATCACTTACCTCCATAAACAATCGAAAGTGGAGATGTGGATCTTCTGTGGGCATACCACTGAATTGGCCCATCATTTGGAGCATTTGAAACATCACTGGTTTCGATTCAAATTGGGTTGCCTCAATATCTAACCTTCTAATTCCTAGATTTAACTCACTAAAAAGTGGCACAGCATATTGCCTTATGCATTAATCCCTATCATCGGCAATAAGGATGGGATTTCGTACACGACCGGCTTCATTACCTTGGTCTTGATTCTGCTTTCCAAGGTCCATCTTGATTTGCCTTCGAGCTGTTTGTTCATGTCTTCTTTTTCTGAAAGTTCACTCAATTTTAGGGTCTATAGGGAGTAAATCGATAATCCGATCTATGCTCATAAAACACCTCAAAATAAAATCAAAAAATTTTAAATAATAAGTTAGTAATGTTAGAAATAAACCAAATTGGAAGTAAATAATTTCACCGAAAAATGATTATGGAAACAGTTAACAATCCCCGGCAACGGTGCCAAAAACTTGTAACGCGTAGGTTTGTGCAAGTGTACTCAGTCGTTATCAAATAATAAGTAAGTATCGAGTTATCATCTCCACGGGGATTGTGTTTGTGCTAAGTCACTTAATTTGTAAAATTATATTAACAACTTGGTAAATAAAAACACAATATGATTGAGAAGTGATGATTAAAATTAAATGTAATAAACTAAATGCAATGATCCCTAATGCAAATTATCCTAAATATGCAAACTATATGAATGAAATATATTTTAGCAAAATTAAACACAAGTTGAAACAATTATAACATAAATAAACTAGGACAATTACTTTAATTAAACTCAATTTATTATTAACATGCTTAATAACATTCGAAAAAACATTCCATGGCAACCCGATCTTTCATGAGTTTGGAAACCACATTAGGTCCTTTTGGAATCCTTTAGTTAGTAAATTTGCATTTTAATGATCCTTATTTACTAAGGGTTTCTTAGCATTCGTGTGAGGCAATAGGGACGTGTTAGGTTTGAAACAGTTTAACCACAAATTTAAAAACTATGCAGATAACAGAGCTTGGTCAAAGTTGTTATGCAACCTGTAATTTAATCGGGTTAGGATCTAAATTGAGCATGCACATTTCAATTATGTGTCCACTAGCCGTCGTCTGGTCAGTATCGCTCAACTAATTCAGGTGCATTTCAATCATGTATGAACAAAATACATACTTGATTTTAATTGAAAACATGATCGATTAAGGCACAAACATTATAAGCATGAATCAAATAAATATTATTTAATCAAAGAAATCATCCTAGCTTAAATAAATGAAGCTAACATTGTTGTAACCAAGAACAAAGAACACATAGCAAACATTTTCAGATTAAATCAAAGAAAAGAAAGATTAAACCCAAATCAAAGTGGCTGTCACCGCTCCTTCACTTTGCTCTTTTGCTGATGGCTCTCCAAGGTGGCTGACCAAGGGCTCTTTAAGGGGCTTAATTGCTAAAATCTCTATGAAGAGATGATGCTAGGCATGGGGAATGGAAAATGTTAAGAGAAGAGAGAATGATGATGGATGAGGGATGATGAATGAATGAATGAGGGGGTCTTATTTATAGGTGAGGAGAGGGGGATAGTTTGCTAAAAATAGGAGGTTCCATCTCTTCAAGCATCTTCAAAGGGTGGTCGGCCATGAATTTAGGAAATTGAATTGATTTCTGCTTAATTTAAGTGCCACAACAACTCAGGATTGAGACTCGGTCAAGTGCAAATCTTGAGGCAAATCTCTAATTTCTTCAACATTGCAAAAACCTTGTACAATTAAACCAAAAAGTGGTTTATGTGGACAGCCAAGTGTCACCAAAAATTGGATTGACCTGGTCTCCAATTTGGACGGTTTTTTAATCCAACAAAGCTATCAGACCTGTCCAAAATAAATCAATAAATTAGAGGACCAAAAAATAAAATTTATCCAATTTAAATAATTAATTATAACCCAAATTATTAATGAAATATCTAAAAATGAATATTTAAATATAATTTTATATTTTATTATTTAATTTAATCATGCATGGCCCACTTCATGTCTTAAAAATATAATATGCTCAATTTAATATAAAATAAAGCCATTTTATGCATGAAAACTATATAATAAAGCATAAAATCATATTTTAATTATTTCTATGTCCTAATTTCATATTTTCACATGTTTCATTAATTTATTGAACAATTACTTAGTTTTAACAAAAAATTTAAGTAAAAAGCTAATAAATTATATAGGAAAAATCCTATATGTTTTTCCATTTACACACCGTCAAAATCATAAGGTTCTAGCTCAGTTGGAACCAACTCTGGTTCAAAAAAAAGTGCTACTTCCAAATCATCCAGACTAGATTGTCAAATTGGATCAGGGTCTAACTCTGATCCTTCAACAACATTCGCTACCCTTTCTTCGTCGACTACATCTTCTTCCTCAATTGCGTCTTCGTTGTCATCTTCAACCAAAGGGTTCGATGTACCATCACTGAATCCGATCATTAGGAGTAAGTAATCAATTCTTATATACCCATGTGCCCGATAAAAGCTACACCAGATTGCCAACCGGCATAGGTCAATGGCCCCTCGGTATAAGTGCTTCTCCCCCAAAACATCGAACCATCAAAGTTGAAATCGAACGCACTAACTCAATGTAGTTCCCAAGTGTTGAGGTTCGGGTTGCGCTTATACTCTGACTGATATTGGCCGCCGAAGTTGAAATTGATGCCTGAAATTGAAGAATGTCTACCCATTAATGCTTTTGGGACAATAAAATGATATCTTTGTAACAAAACAATGAACCCACCACACAATCATGTAGTAGGATTTTCTGCTTCTGCTTTGGTTCCCGCATTAGCTACAATTATAACACCCCTTACCCGTATTTCCCGCCGAAATTGGGCCCGAGGCATTATCGGGTTAAAACCATTTGATTGCCACTTAAGCTCAACGTGACTACTCTCCTTTAGTCATGACAACAACCTTATTCTCGACTTACGAGGCCTCACTCATACACATGAGGGCTTTCGAGACTATTTCGGAAACTCTACGATCTTAAAATTTTCTACATCTAGACGGGACTACATGCTTGTGTTAGATGGCACACGCCCGTGTGTAGACACACGCGCCCATGTCCACCAACCATGCACAAAACTCAATAATACTGCTAAAATCCCACGGCTAGAGAACACTGACTACTTCACACGGCCTTGATTCTAGGCATACGCCTGTGTGGCTAGCCCGTGGCCTACACAGCTCAATTTTGTCAAAGAGATACGGCCAATGCACACGCTCTTGGGCTGGCCGTGTGTCACACATGGCCTAGACACATGCCCGTGTGCCTATCCACATGGAAAACAATGAGGCTATTTGCCAATCTCTTTTCACCCCTTATGCATAAACAACATATACTCATCCAACACATCCATAATCAACTCATTTTGAAACATAAACTCACAAGGATATCTACATCTTTTCATATAATAATGTAGCCAACAATTATCGCATTATACAAAATAGGTTATCCATCTATGGGCTAACACATCTTAGCCATTTACAACAAAATTCACTAACTTGTCTAGCCTCTATACATGCCATATACAAAACATTAAGTCTATTGTACCAGAGTGTGCTGATAGTGTGGGCAATCTTCGATTAATCCACGTATCTCGATTCAACCCTCTTTCTCTATAAGACAAGGGAAAAGAAAAGGAGTATGCTTTAAGCTTAGTAAGTTTACATGTAAACAATATAACATTATAGCATGTACTAATCATTTATATAACATTTCCTACTAAGCAAGAAACAATCTATATTCATAATCATGCTTTCTCATTTCCTCCTTTTCTATATTCCAACCATATCATAAGCTTAATGTGTACATCCATTAACATGTTCCCCTGTACTTGGCATCACAGTGTTACATAAAACCATACATCACAACCTCTTAATCAATTACTCGTAGTCAAATTATTCGGTGGTTTCGCACTTAGCCCACCAAAAAGGTTAGTTACGGTGGTATCGCACATAGCCCACCAAATGATAAATAAATGATGGTATCGCACATAGCCCATCTTAATTAAGCAACAAGGTGGTATCACACTTAGCCTACCATCAAATGCTGTCATGACATGTTTATATGACTATTTCATCATTCATCCAATAATTATTCAATGACTACCGCATTCGATCTACTTGAACCACACATGTTCTCAATCATGCCACACACCAATTAGCAACATAATGTATATAAATAAAATGCATTGCTTACACATAAACTTACCTCGGTGTAAAACGTTAAAACTAACGGTTTAATCCGTCACCTTACCTTTTCCACGGTCAAGGTTGATTCTGCACTCTTCTTAATCTATAACAATTAAATCCATTCATTTAGACCATCCTATGATCACCATACATCAAATTCTACACTTAGGCAAAAATGACCATTTTGCCCTTATATAAAGGCAAAATTACAATTTTGCCCCTAGGCTCGTAAGTTATTTTTCAACACATTTTCTCAATAATAAACCTAGCTGAACATTTATTTATCTTACAACTAGTCACCATTCTCACCATTTCATGCATTTATGACAAAATTTTATTCTTTGCATTTAAGTCTTATTTAGGTGTTTTCATGCTAACACCTTTCACAAAAGTTGTTTCTCATCTCCCTAACATTCATTTTCTTCCCTAAAAACTCAGCTAACAACATGAAAACTCTCATGGCAAGTCCCTAACTTTCAACTAAATCACAAACTAGTCCCCTCATTAGCTAGCTTAAGCTTTGAGGACTCCAAAAGTACAAAAATTATCAAATAAAAACCATCTAAATCACTTACTTGCAAGGGAGATAGCTTGGCTAAAAGTTTAAACCCCCAAAGATCTATTTCTTCTTCAATTTTCGATGGAGAGAAGATGGGTGAATAGTGAAAGATGATAACATCTTTTACTCCTCTTATTTTATTCATTTTTTTACTACTTTAATGTCCACTAAATTTGACCAACATTAAAATCTTCTCTCCCTAGCTCCTATATGGCCGGCCACCACTAGATAAATGGCTTAATTGCATTTTAAAATCCTCCAAATTACCTTCTATAGCTATTAGATACCCCTACCTTATAAAGTAGAACTTTCGTATCTCATGCGATTTAGTCTTTTTTTACAATTAAGCATGCTATTGCTAAAATTAAAGCACCAAAATTTCTACATACTCATATATTAATGCTATAACACATAAAATAATATCAAAATAATTTTCCTTATCCTCGATTTAGTGGTCTCAAAACATTGTTCTGACTAGCCCCAAAATTGTGTTGTTACAACTCTCTCCCCCTTTAGAGATTTTTGCCCTTGAAAATCTTATCGATAAAGAGGTTTGGATACTGCTCTCTCATGGTTTCTTCTGATTTCCACGTAGCTTCTTCCACACTGTGTTTTTGCCATAACACTTTTACTAAGGCTATGTCCTTGTTTCTCAACTGTTTCACCTCTCAAGCCAAGATTTTAATCAGCTCCTCCTCATATGTCATATCCAGTCGTATCTCAATTTCTATTGGAGGAATCACATATGAAGGATCGGAGCGATAACGCCTGAACTTCGATACATGGAACACATTGTGTATTTTCTCTAACTCTACAGGCAAAGCCAACCGGTATGCCATTGGCTCAATCCTTTCGGTAGTCTCATATGGCCCTATGAATCTCAGACTTAATTTACCCTTTCAACCAAATCTCACTATTTTCTTCCACGGGGACACTTTCAGAAATACCTTGTCTCCCACTTGAAACTCAATTTCCTTTCTTTTCAAATCCACGTACGACTTTGTCGATATAAAGCAGCTTTTAGACTATCCAAGATTACTTTTACTTTTTTTCAGTCTCTTTAACCAGGTCGACCCCATGAATTTGTTTTTCACTAAGCTCGGCCCAGTACAAAGGAGTCTAACAATTACGGCCATACAAGGCTTCATACGGTGCCATCCGTCTACTCGACTGATAACTGTTGTTGTAAGCAAACTCAACCAAAGGTAGGTATCTCTCCCAACTACCTTCAAATTCTAACACACAGCATCGGAGCATATCTTTAAGAACTTGAATCACTCTTTCAGACTGACCGTTAGTTTGAGGATGGAATGCAGTACTAAAATTCAACCTCGTACCCAATGCCTCTTGCAACTTCTTTCATAACCTCGAAGTAAATCTCGGGTCTCTATCTGAGATAATAGATACAGGCACTCCATGTAATCTTACCACATTCGCAATATACAACTCAGCCAACTTATCCAGTGAATAATCAACATGTACTGGAATAAAGTGAGCCAACTTCGTTAACCTATCAACGATAACCCACACAATATATTTCTTTTTCGGAGTCACAGGCAACCCCGTCACAAAATACATGGTGATCCGATCCCACTTCCATTCAGGAATCATCACTGGCTGAAGCAATCCCGAAGGCACTTGGTGCTCAGCTTTCACTTGTTGACATATCAGACACTTTGTTACAAACTCCGAGATGTCCCTTTTCATACCCGGCCACCAATAAAATTTCTTCAGATCATTGTACATTTTTGTACTACCCAGATGTACTGACAAATAACCACTATGTGCTTCATTTAATATCTTCCGGATCAATTCATCATTCTTAGGTACACAAATCCTATCATGAAACATCAAACAACCATCCAAACTTATCCGAAAATTAGAATCATCTTTCGATTCACACTTAGCTCTCTCAGCTTTCATTTCATTATCATTCTTTTGAGCTTTACATATCTGTTGAACAAATAGTGGCCTAGCTCTCAACTCGGCTAATACAGCACCATCGTTAGACCATGCTAAGCTCGTGCTTATAGCTTTCAAAGCATACAGGGATTTCCTACTCAAGGCATCGACAACCACATTTGCTTTCCCCGGATGGTAATCAATCGCTAACTCATAGCTTCAATAACTCAAGCCACTGCCGTAGTCGTAAATTCAAATCTTTTTAATCCATCAAATACTTCAAACTCTTGTGGTTTGTAAAGATTCGGCATTTCTCTTCATACAAATAATGTCGCCAAATTTTTAACGTGAAAACAATCGCGGCCAACTCCAAATCATGAGTCAGATAATTCTTCTCGTGCGATTTTAACTGTCTCGAGGCGTAAGCGATTACCTTACCCTCTTGCATCAACACACACCCAAGACCATTTAATGACGCGTCACTGTAGACCACAAACTCTTTGCCCAACTCGGGTTGCACCAAAATCGATGCCTCGGTCAATAATTTTTTCAATCTCTCAAAACTCTGTTGACATTTCTCAGTCCATTCAAACTTAACATCTTTATACAACAGTCTCGTCATCGGAGTAGCAATCATGGAAAATCCCCTCACAAACCGTCTATAGTACCCTGCTAAACCCAAAAAGCTTCTGACTTTTGACACGTTTCTCAGTGCTTTCCACTCCACAATAGCCGAGATCTTACCCGGTTCAACTCTAATACCATTACCCAACACAATGTGTCCTAAGAATCCGACCTCTGGGAGCCAAAACTCGCTCTTGCTAAATTTAGCATACAACTGCTGGTCTCTTAAAGTCTGCAAAACAATTCTCAGATGCTCTGCATGATCACTCTCATCCTGCGAATAAATCAATATGTCATCGATAAAGACAAATACAAACTTGTTTGAATACGACCAGAAGACACGATTCATTACGTCCATAAAGACTGCAGGGGCATTCGTTAAACCAAACGGCATGACCATAAACTTATAATGGTCATACCTCGTCTGAAATGCCATTTTTGGCATCTCTTACTACTTAACCCTCAACTGGTAATAACCGAACCTTGGGTCAATCTTGGAGAATACCGTAGCTCCCTTTAGTGGATCAAAGAGATCATCTATCCTTAGTAAAGGGTATTTGTTCTTCACAGTCACTTTGTTGAGCTGTCTGTAGTCTATATACAATCTCATCGACCCATCCTTCTTCTTTACAAAAAGCATCGGAGCACCCGATGGTGAATAGCTCGGTCTTGCAAAACCCTTATCCGTTAACTCTTGCAACTGAAGCTTCAGTTCTTTTAACTCTAATGGTGCCATCCTATACGAAGCAACCGAAATTGGTTCCGTTCCTGGATCTAACTCAATCTCAAACTCAACCTCTCTAACTAGAGGTAATCCAGGTAACTTTACGGGAATACATCTAAATACTCACATACAACCTGCACTGTTTCAATCTTTACTTCAAACTCTTAACTATTTAACATAAAAGCAAGATAAGACTCGTACCCTTTTCTCAGATATTTCTTAGCCACCATGGAAGAAATCATCACTGGTAAACTTTCTGACCCACCTGATTCAACCCGAATAACGTCTTCATTTTCACATTTCAATTCGATGAATTTACTACCACAGTTCACTAAAACACTATGGGTAGTCAACTAATCCATATTAAGAATCAAATCAAAATCATCAAATGGCAACAACATAAGGTTTGCCAGAAAATAATGACCCCTAATTGTCAAAGGACAGTTCCTACACACCTTGTCAACTATTACATATTTTCCTAACGGGTTTGACACCTTTACCATAAATTTAGTAGACTCAACAGTCATACTCAAACTAGATACCAATCTCATGTAAATATAAGAATGGGTTGACCCCGGGTCAATCAAAGCAATAACAAATGTGTCATAAAAAGAAAAAGTACTCATTATTACATATGGCAATGATGCCTCTTGTCGAGCGTGAATAGCATAGGTCATTACTGGCGCCCGGCCCTCTGACCTCACAGTAGAGTCTCGTGATACACCTCTACCACTACTCTCACCTCCCAGGTTCTTTTGTGGCCTACCTCTAGAGGATACACTGCTTGATCTTACCTCTTGCTTTTTCTCCTTGTCATCTCTTTCAGGGCAGTTTCAGATGAAATGGTTGGAGGAACCACATTTGTAACAATTTCGATTGTTTCCCCAACACTCCCTAGTGTGATGTCTGGCACAACTTGGGCACTTCAGTTTGGACTTTAGATTGCCCACACTTGCCATCGAGGTGGCCTAAACTCTTGAATTCGAGTACGTGTTGCCTCGCTCTCTTTGCGAAAATCCAACTGATGCAGCTGTCTGAGGGTTCAGTTCCTTGGACCTCTTCGATTTGAATTTGGTAGGATTTACTCATTGGCCTTTTTCTTGCATTCCGGGCCTTACACACAGCTTTCCTCTTTTCCTTACTCAATTCTTTTGCCTTATTAGCCCTATCCACCAGTACTACAAATTTTTTTAGTTCTAAAATTCCAACTAAAAGTCTGAAATCTTCGTTAAGCCCATCTTCGAACCTTTTTCATAAAATGGCTTCTATAGACACACACTTGTGCATATTTACTGAGCCTAACAAATTCGTGCTCATATTCCGCCACAATCATTTTTCCTTACTTTAACTCAAGGAATTCCTTTCGTTTTTGGTCCACAAACCGTTGGCTTATATTCTTCTTTTGGAACTCTTCCAAAAAGAAATCTCACATCATTCTCTCCTTCAGGACCACTGATGTCAATGTTTTCCACCAATGGTATGCCGAGTCCCTCAGCAAGGACACATCACGTTTTAAGCTCTCCTCAGGTGTACAGGAGAGTTCATCAAATACTCTCATCGAGTTCTCAAGCCAAAACTCTGCCCTCTTAGGGTTGTCATCTATATTAGCTCGAAAGTTCTCAGCTCCTTGCTTCTGAATTTTGTCTACCGGAGGCTTAGTTGTCCTCACCAATTCTATACCTTGGCGAGCCACAAGAACTGGCTGAGGTATAGGAGGAGGTGGAGGAGGTTGAGCTTTGGGGTTTGCCCGTACATACTCAGTGTACCAGTTACTCATCATTTAGAGAAAGGCTTTCCGAGTCTATTCTCCTTAACCCCTAGCCTCGGGTCCACTTTGCACAGGTGCGGTCCCTTGGGAGCCGGCGTATTGCTAGCTACGTTATCAGTAACTGATTGATCGGGACCATATACTACATAAAAACAAAGTTTAGAACCATCAGAAGCCATCACACTATCATTATGCGCTTATGGCATGTATAGCTAGACTTTTACAAATGCTACAGTAGTCTGAGAACCGACTGAACCATAGCCCTGATACCACTAAATGTAACACCCCTTACTTGTATTTCCCGTCGGAACCAGGCCCGAGGCATTACCACATTAAAACCACTTAATCGCCACTTAGGCTCAACGTGGCTACTCTTCTTTAGTCACCACAACAACCTCATTCTCGACTTACGAGGCCTCACTCATACACACGAGAGCTCTCGAGACTATTTCAGAAACTCTACGATCTTAAAATTTTCTCCATCTAGACAAGACTACACGCCGGTGTTAGATGGAACACGCCCGTATGTAGACACACACGCCCATGTCCACCAACCGTGCACAAAACTCAACCATACTGCTAAAATCCCACGGCTAGAGAACACACACATGCCCACCACTGCTCAATTCTATCAAAGAGACACGACCAATGCACACGCCCGTGGGCTAGCCGTGTGTCACACATGGCCTAGACACATGCCTGTGTGCCTATCCACATGGGCAAGAACAAGGCTATTTGCTAATCTCTTTTCACCCCTTATGTATAAACAACATATACTCATCCAACACATCCATAATCAACTCATTTTGAAACATAAACTCACAAGGATATCTACATCTTTTCATATAATAAAGTAGCCAACTACTATCGCATTGTACAAAATAGGTTATCCATCTATGGGCTAACACATCTTAGCCATTTACAACAAAATTCACTAACTTGTCTAGCCTCTATACATGCCATATACAAAACATTAAGTCTATTGCACCAGAGTATGCTGATAGTGTGGGCAATCTTCCGATTAATCCACGTATCTCGATTCAACCCTCTTTCTATATAAGACAAGGGAAAAGAAAAGGAGTAAGCTTTAAGCTTAGTAAGTTTACATGTAAACAATATAACATTATAGCATGTACTAATCATTTACATAACATTTCCTACTAAGCAAGAAACAATCTATATTCATAATCATGCTCACTCATTTCCTCCTTTTCTATATTCCAACCATATCATAAGCTTAATGTGTACATTCATTAACATGTTCCCCTGCACTTGGCATCACAATGTCACATAAAACCACACATCACAACCTCTTAATCAATTACTCGTAGTCAAATTATTCGGTGGTTTCTCATTTAGCCCACCATCAGTTTTTATTAGGGTGGTATCGCACATAGCCCACCAAATGATAAATAAACGATGGTATCACACATAGCCCATCTTAATTAAGCAACAAGGTGGTATCGCACTTAGCCCACCATCAAATGCTGTCATGACATGTTTATATGATTATTTCATCATTCATCCAATAATTATTCAATGACTACGACATTCAATCTACTTGAACTACACATGTTCTCAATCATGTCACACATTAATTAGCAACATAATGTATATAAAGAAAATGCATTGTTTACACATAAACTTACCTCGCTGCAAAACGTTGTAACTAACGATTTAATCCGTCACCTTGCCTTTTCTACGGTCAAGGTTGATTCCGCGCTCTTCTTGATCTATAACAATGAAATTCATTAATTTAGACTATCCTATGATCACCATACATCAAATTCTATACTTGGGAAAAAATGACCATTTTGCTCTTGTATAATGGCAAAATTATGATTTTGCCCCTAGGCTCATAAATTATTTTTCAACACATTTTCTCAATAAATAAACTTAACCGAACATTTATTTCTCTTACAACTACTCATCATTCTCACCATTTCATGCATTTATGACAAAATTTCATTCTTTGCATTTAAGTCTTATTTAGGTGTTTTCATGCTAACAGCTTTCACAAAAGTTGTTTCTCATCTACCTAACATTCATTTTCTTCCATAAAAACTCAGTTAACAACATGAACACTCTCATGTCAAGTCCCTAGACTTTCAACCATATCACAAACTAGTCCCCTCATTAGTTAGCTTAAGCTTTGAGGACTCCAAAACTACAAAAATTATCAAATAAAAACCATCTAAATCACTTACTTGCAAGGGAGATAGCTTGGCTGAAAGCTTAAACCCCCAAAGCTCTATTTCTTCTTCAATTTTCCGTGGAGAGAAGATAGGTGAATAGTGAAAGATGATAACTGTCGAAACCATTTTTTATCAAGTTTTGAAAAACGGGAATCGACTTTAAAAAATATGAAGTCGCCACCAATCCTTTTTGTTTAGGTGTGATCGGGTCACCTATAAAATAATTTTTGGTTTGTGAATTTCAACAAAAAAATAGGTTCGGGAGTCGATTACGTGCGAGGAAGGATTAACACCCTTGCAGCGCCCAAAATTGGTACCAAATTGATTAATTGATGTCCTAATGTTGAAAAGTTTGAAATGATTTTGAAATTATGTTCTTTTTTTTTCTAAAATTTCCAAACGCACAAATATTACCTTATTTTAAAAATATGGACAAAATTTGAAAGGATAATCGTTTATTTGGTCAAACAAAAAACCACACCCAGCACGATTGGGCACGATTTTTTCGAATTTTCAAATGCACAAATATTACCTTATTTTAAAAATATGGACAAAATTTAAAAGGATATTCGTTTATTTGGTCAAACAAAAAACCACACCCAGCACAATTGGGCATGATTTCTTCAAATTTCCTAACACACAAATATTACCTTATTTTGAAAATATGGATGAAATTTGAAAGGATATTCGTTTATTTGGTCAAACAAAAAACCACACCCAGCATGATTGAGCACGATTTCTTCGAATTTCCAAACGCACAAATATTGCATTATTTTGAAAATTTTTAGATATGCAATTTTAAAATTGGGTTGAAACACATTTTATTTAATCATTTTTTGATAATGATAAAATATAACATCGAGCATAGAATAATAATAGGCAAATACAACATTTATACAAATGGATAACAAGAATAATAATATGAATATACAATTCAACATATACATAGTCAATAATCTCACAACTCTTATTTTGGAAATTCCAACATTATTAATTAAGAAATAACGAAAGCTAAAAATATAACTAATTGAAAAAATTAAAATAATATACGTAAATAAATAAAAGAAACTTAATATAAAATAATGTACATATAAGAATAATAATAATATAAAAGCATATATAGAATAAGTAAATATAATTTAGAAGAAACAAATTATACACATAATAGATATATATATATATATATATAAATATAAATATCAATAATATATAAATATATACATAAAAGGAAAATAATTTAAATAAATTTTTATAAAAAAAATTGTTCATGTAATATAATGATAAGATATTTATAGTCTAAATCATATTAATTTTGAATCGTATGAATATTTAAAAGAGGGATTTAGAAATAACATTTTTTTTATTTACAAGGCACTACAGCAATTTGGACTTTTAGCGGCATTTTTTTAGGCCTTTAGCGGCGTTTTTAAGCGCCACTAATAGTATTTGTGGCGCTTTTAGAAGCGCCACAAAAAACGCCGCTAAAAGAGGCGCCGCAAAATTTAGCGGCGTTTTTGAGAAAAAAAGGCCACTAAAAGTATGACTTTTAGCGGCGTTTGTGAAAAAAGCGCCGCTAAATACCATTACTTTTAGCGGCGTTTTTCCCACAAACGCCGCTAAAGACCATTACTTTTAGCGGCGTTTTTCCACAAACGCCGCTAAAAGCCATTACTTTTAGCGGCGCTTAACCCAAAAACGCCGCTAAAAGCCATGACTTTTAGCGGCGCTTTTCACAAAAGCGCCGCTAAGTCATGAAAAATAAAAAAATTAAAATATTATACATTTAGCGGCGCTTTTTCCAAAAACGCAGCTAAAAGTCATGAAAAATAAAAAAATTAAAATATTATACTTTTAGTGGCGTTTTTTCTAAAAACGCCGCTAAAGGTTATAAAAAATTAAAAAAAATTATAATATTATAAAAACAATAAAAATCCAATTTAAAAATGTATAATTTAATTTGAAGAAATATTAAAATAAAAATTCATGAACAATACGCATTAAAATGGAAATTCGTGAATAAGACATAAAGAATCGCAATCGAGGTACGTTGATACCAATAGCATGATCAAAGAACTTAACCACATAAAAAAACACATGATTAGACAGATCTTTTTACATTTTAATACATCATAACCATAATTGGTACAATTTTATACCCTAATTGCTACACCAGCTGCAGTTTCTAGTTGAAGAACCTTGATTCCATTTACCTCCTGCAGGCAATTTTATAGTTTAGAAATCAGAAATCCACCAGAGACGACATAGTAAGAAAGAAATACAAACCTTCGGGTTTGGAATGATCTCCATCTTGAGTGCATTAGCTTCCACAAGCCTCTTGATTGCAACTGTAACCAGAGTAGATAATCTACCATAAAGATAGACCAATGTTATGGACTTTTATAGAAGAGGATCCTCAAGGGATAAAAACTGAAAGTTAAGAAACAACGATCTAGACGTATGCAATTTAACAAATACAATTAGAACAAATAAACTATCAATTAAGGCTTTAATGTATACATTTACAAGAAAAAGAACTTAAGAAATAACACCATCAAGAAAGTAGTTAAAGTCACTATGCACAGTATTGTTTTGGTATGAGTTTATAAGCAAGATAATTGTGGAGTTCCTAGAATAATCAAAGAACATGAAGCAAGACAAAGTTTGTACCTTTTCTATAAGGCTTAATGCAAACCTCTGCACAATTGATTTGTTTAGAACATGGCCTCCAATACTATGTAACAGTAGTGCATTTGGCATGCCCAGCAGAATAAGTGATTGTTGTTTCCTACCTGTTAATGTGTACAATCAAAACATTAAACTAGACCCTCTGTTTACATATCAATAAATCAATCTAACAATGTCAAAATATTCCGGTTACTTTATCGAATTAACTTTTGTTATATACTAAGAATAAATTATGTTATGATAACGTATTAAAATGAAATTTTAAATCACCAAAAATAAATATTAAAAAATCAGTTAAAGTATGCGATTATCATTTTCTTTCACATGGTCAAATACAAAATCAACAATGTGATTATAGTAAAAACACATGTTCCATGTTACATTGTTTATCACATAAGACTTAATTTTCATTTAATGAAAATGAAAACCACCTTAGCATACCTGCTCCAACTCGCTCTCACTCTACCCCCACTACTAAGTTATCAGCATATAATTTTCATTTTCCATACAAAATTATAACACGCAGAAGCTTGTAAACAAAGTTAAATTCAGGAATTATATGATAGGGTTAGATAAAATTTAAAAAGTTGGGGCCAAAGCTAAAAAGTTATATTTAAATGTTTTAAATTGAATTGTAAACTTATAAGAAAGACCAAAAATGAAATTTATCCTTTTAAATTTAAATTAAATAGTATATATTGGAGAAGTACTTAAATTAAATTATACCATACAACCAAAGCCAGCAAGTGGCTACCTCTCCCGAATCCCCTGCATGTAAATTAACAAATGATTGTTCAAAACAACAGGAAAAAGTCTGTCAATCTCAGTTTGAACTTCCCATGCCATCTAATTACACATTAAACAAATAAATTAGGTGCATAAATATATATATATATATATATATATTTCAAATCATCATTTTTGAATTAAAAAGTGGGCATAAATGTTTCATTCTTTCACGGCAAAAGCGAACACCTAACACACTATATTGCTTATGTCCAAATTCTCTTCATAAAATTATCAATAATTTTCAAAATTGGTAGTTATTTCTTTTAATAATATTACCTTCAAAGATTGTATTCGAATAAATTTTTTAATAATGCAATTCGTTTTATTATTGCACCCAAAAATAATATATCAAACAATTATTCACATCTAATATTTGTTAATAGAAAAATACAATACAATGAAAATGCAGGGGATTGAAGCCAATGCCTAGATCTCACATGCAAAAGAGCTCTCACGCCTTTGAGCTACATCCCCTCATGATTAACATTATATAAAGATCTTTGATTCTGCTCTTATTTTAGAGTCTGAAGCTAGGGTGTTTGGTGAGTAATCAACAAATTTATTTTTTCTTCCACAACAACGAAACATGTTTAGTTTAACGTTTACTACCATTCCTCAAACTAGAAAGTTCCTTTTAAACTTTAGTTCTTGTTTGGAAGAGATTCATTTAAAAATATATATATCAAAACCATTCAAGTTTTCGTTGTATTTGTTTTGATTGAGCTTTTTATTTAGGGTTTATATGAAAAATAAATATTTAAATTATATAATTTTTTGAAATGACACTCTGAAGTAGGGGAAAACAAATAAAATCAGAAACAAGAACTTGAGATAAAAACCTGTTTTGCAAAATCCAGACCAACTTCACGAAAGGCTTTCTGTACTTCCAATAGGCCATTTCTTGTTTTAGGGGTACCTCCACTCTGAGTAGATATGTTTTTATCAGATATATAAACAAAATATTTCATATAACCCATAAAATCAAAGAATAATGAAACAAGAAAACCAAAAGTATAGAGATTAAGGATGAATTCACGAAGACCTTTGAAATCACAATTACAAGAGTAGAAGCCAACTCAGGCCCCAGCTGTGCTATTTGATGATCGATTCCAGCAGGATCTGTATTATCAATGAATCTTATCTGTCAGCCAATAAAGAGAACAAGTTATTAATAATAGCCTATTCCAATCATATACATATAGTTAAAACCTAAAATCATTCCGTTGCAAAGCTAATAAAAAACTTGAAACTGAAGTTAGAACATTCTTTGTAACAAATCTATCGCAGACTAAACCCTCAAGCTCATTGCCAATAAATAATGAAGTGTACTATTCAACTTAATAAGACTACTTTAAAGAACAAACCTACTCACACAAAATTGGATCAAATTGTTCAAAAAGAGAAACAAAATTGGCCTTGTACTCAAGTGAAATCCAAAGAGCATACCTTAAGAAAAATAGAAACAATATATAAGTTTACACACCGACCGAGTTCTTTCCAATGGAAGGACTTGAGAAATAAATCAAGAATGTCGTTATTTTTAGAATCATTTACAAATTGTGAAAGCATACATTGCAAGTGTACGAATTAACGGAACCTTGTCCACAAACCAAATTTCATTAACTCTATCACCTTATCCCATAGTTCATCGCTCACTTCTAATTCATCGGGCAGCCCTAATATTATCTGTTTATATATATATAAAATCCCTAAAAATCAAAACGCTAAAAAAGTTTTAAAGAAATGAAGCCAGAATTGAAACACCCCACACCCGGCCCACGAGCCTGAACCGGATCTGGTATGTTGCTTAAGTAAACCGGTTTGTATTTTCAAAAAATTTCGTTTTGGGTTGGGCTTAAATTAAAATCCCATTTATTCTAATTAGAAATCATTTAGTTCTGAAAAAAAACAATTTAAGGTTTATTATTTTTAAAATAATTATAATTGAACTTAATTAAAAATATTATGTAACATTATAAAGCAAAAATAAATGTAGTAAAGAAGTTCAACTTAGGCCTTATGGCCTTATTACATCAATCAAAACCCAAATAAAATTAAAGTACTTAATAAAATAACAGTCCCCAAATAATAAAAGTTTTTCCTTGCTATGCATGGCCACCTTCACTCCTGTAGGCCAGTCCATTCTTTATCGCTCATTTCTGCAAAATATTCCCCAACGGGTGAGTCAACAGACTCAATGTGCACACAAGACTAACATTCAACAAATCGCATACATGTTCATATCAAATTCATATTCATAAAAATAAATGATGATGCAACCCAAACCCAAGCCTATTTGTCCATCCGCTACACACCACCAGTACACCAACACACCGTGGGACTACTAAGTCAACCCTCCATCCGCTACACACCATCGAAGGCGTCATTGCGATGACGTGCTCATCGCCCATATAATTTGTGTCATTAGACACCATATTCAAATAATGTAACCGGTTACCAAATTCAGATAATGTAACCGGAGTTACCATATTCATATTTTTGTGACCGTAGTCACCATATTCCGTTGGTGAGACCGAAGTCAACACCTTCTTCCCCTTTCACATAGATCTCGAATGCCCCATAAATTTTATATCATGCACTACATACTTATTTCCAAATTCATATATATATTTTCACATGTTATAAAATAACATATTTCATAATCCTATCAGAAGTAGGAAACGTACCTGAGTACTTTTGTACCACATTAGGGTACTTAGCCATATTCACATTCTTATGTATAATTATATAGTTAATATTTGCCATATAACGTATTGAAGGTTAGTATGGGTACACACCTGATTTGCTTAATAGATTCCTTGAATTCCCGAAGAACGATCTACCGATCTAGATCTTTAACTTCTATATGGGTTGATGAGTGGAGGGGGCAGTATTATTAGTGTCGACGGACACCAGTGTTTTGGTAACACACTGTGACTACGGTCACCAGAGGTTTGGTACCTCCAGAGGTTTGGCACCTCATAGCGTCTCGTCCCTGTGGTTTAGCACCACCGTGGGTTGGCCCCACTTTGAGATATGGGATTGACGCCAATGATTTGGTATCACGCGATGGGTTGGCCCCATCAATCGATTTGTGTCTACGAACACCAGAGGTTTGGCACCTCCAGTGATTTGGTATCACAATTGTGACTTTAAGTCACCAGTGGTTTGGCACCACCAGTGGTTTGGTACCACAACGGGGTAGACAGAGGCGTTTGGTTGGCTAGGTTGGGTGTATGTCTTAATGCATGATTAATGTGTTATATAGTGTGTATGATGTGGTATTTACCCCGGGGAAGGGTTACATACTGAGTCTTGGTGACTCACCTTCTCCTTTATTTTTTTTAGGTGACACATAGTTCGCAGATATGGAGCCGGAGGGACTTGAGGTGGCCATGCAGTGAAGTTTTAAATTTATTAGAATTTGAATTTCGGTTCTTTACACTTTCTCTATTTTTGGTTGATTTTAATTGGGTGTAATAAGGCCTCCTAAAAATTATTTTATTATTGTGATGTGCTTGAAATTTTCGTTTCAAACTTTATGTTTATATGAATGAATCCACATGTTTTTCCAAAGAAATCGAAAAAGGGTTTTCAAGTACCATCGGGTACATATAAAAACATGCATAATAACTTGACTTAACAAATATTTTCAATTATAAATCCAAATATAAGATTTGTACACCTCAACTGTTTTTAACAAAAAGCTATCTTTTATCAAAAACTTAAACCGGTTTTAAAAGATTTCAAAGGTTTCTCTCCGTAGCAAACCAAATCCGATCGAAGCGTTTGGGCCGGGTTTGGGCTGTTACAAATTGGTATCAGAGCCCGGTTCAATACTCGGCTGTGGGGGCCCAAGGCCCAAAAATGATTTGGTAAGCCTCTTTGAGTTATTTTGGGGTTTTTTTTTAATAGCATGGCACCGAGTCTCCGGCACCTATCCGCCCAGGTAAGTACCTCTAAACTTCTTTGTGAATTATTTTACAGAGAAGGGTAGGAAGCATGGAACGAGAATAGACTTATAGGAATTTGAACCCTAGGATTAGATTACTCAAACACACAAATGTAACATAAGACTTAATGAACTCAACCGACCTATGACCAAGTCATTGAGCTAGGGTGTGGTAACCCCAGACGTATGTCTAGGATTGGATCCGAAGAGCACAGTATTTAAGCGGTCAGAGTGACTCACCACCTCTTCGCAGTATCCTACAGTGCGTAGCTTGGGTTCACCCTAACTCGGAGGCTCGGTGGTGTGGCAACCTCAGTGCGCATGTCTAGAAAGGTTCGGTGGGAGCTTGGTATTTAAGTAGTCCACGTGACTCACCTCCTCTCCACACGAATCCTGCCTGGTGCGTAGCTTTGGTTCACCCTGACCAAGAGGGCTCGGTCATAGGCTAAACATAACGACTAAAACCCGAAAGGGAACTAACCATGTTTTTGAAAAAGAAGAAAACAACAAAACCCTAATTTTTTCAAAATCTTTAAAATCACTCTTTCAAATATAAGAACAACCATTTTTACAATGTTTTCCCCGAAAAAGTTGATTTGTGAAAATTTCAGAAATGCCCTTAGGGGTGAAATTACTAAAATGCCATTGACTCATAAAATATTAATTCAATGGTTTTGCCCAAAAAATTTTATTATTTGAGAAATATCCGAACACTACACTTTGCAAATCATCAATGAAATACTTTGGTTTGGAAAATTCTGAAAATGCCCTCAACTTGTAAAATTACCAAAACGACCCTGAGTACAAAATTTTTGCAACATCATCGTTTTAAGAAAGGAAAACTCTCGAAAGGGACCCTCAGAGTTTTACAACTGTTAAAAATACCCCAGATTTGTTAAAAATTATAAAATTACCCCTGATTGACAAATTACTAAAATACCCCTGATTTTTAAAATGATGCCATATCAATAAATTTTACAAAATTTTCAAGTAATACCCTCCAGTTTTGAGAATTTCAAAGTGACCTACTTTATTAAAGTTTGAGATCTCTCAGATTTTATTACAAAAATACCCCTGTAGGAAAATGACGAAAATACCCCTGGGATAGAAACAGGACAGAAATGTCCTAGGAGTGAATAGGTATGGAAAGTACTAGGGAATGAATGTGGCCTTTTGTGTGAACTAGGGTAGAATACTTAAAACATTGTTTGATCGAAAGAATCCTTATGAAACTTTTCATAAAATTTTTCATGTAATCAATTAACAAATTACTAATCCATAAAATTTTTCTTAATCGATTAAAAGCGCGTTAGATAGAATGAGTTCTAGAGGACGTGGCGACGTGACGTGGTAGGGAAGAATGACCATATCTGAACCCGTTAGGTCGGGACATGGTTCAAAATGAGGTACCATCGCCACCACCACCTCCAACTTTTGGAGCCGAGGAGCAAGATCGACGGGAGGAGGCGATCGCATGTCGTGTTGCGAGTTCTCGAGTTGGTGGCTGGGGCTGGTGGAAATGTAGGAGCTCAAAAATTGGTTCCCGAGAGAATTCGGTCTAACGGAGCTGAGGTGTTCCGGGGCGTGTCGGGAGTGGCACCTAGTGTAGCAGAATACTGGTTGGAGTCAACGAAAAGGATCATGACCTAGCTAACGAGGAGAAGCTGAAGGGAGCCGTGTCGCTTCTGAAGGATGAAGCATATCAGTGGTGGTTCACCGTTCGAGATGGCGCCACGGCAGAGGATCTTACATGGGATTACTTTAGGGCTGCTTTCGAGAAAAAGTATGTGGGTACCAGCTACACCGACGCTGCAGAGAAAGGCTTTTAAGGGTTAGTACAAGGAACTAAGTCGTGGTTTGAGTATGAGGTGGAGTTCCTAAGGTGAGTAGATATGCGAGAGGCATTGTGGCTACTGAACATGAGCGCCAGTGTCCGCTTTGAGGACGGGCCGAGAGATGATTTGAGGTTGCTAATTACTCCGCAGCAGGTTCGTGAGTTTTCGTCCCTAGTAGAAAAGGCTAAGGTAGCCGAGGTATCAAGGCAACTGTGAGGCAAAACTATGATAGGCTCAAGCGTAAGAGAGGCCATCTGGGTCGGTGGTAATGATCGAAAAAAGGCTAGGCAGTGGGCCAAGTCGGTGAAGAAGGCCCATGACCGCTAATCGAAAACCTGTTCGATGTAATCGTTGTGGAAAAGCCCATTGGGAGGTTGTTGGACCGGTGAGCGAGGTTGCTTTGAATGTGGGTCTTTGGAGCACCGCGTGAGGATTGTCCCGAAGCGAGCTCGAAATCGATCGGAGGAGCGTAACTGCACTCGGGATAGAAGTGGGGACCACAAAGAGGTCGTGGTAATGGTAGAGGGAAATGGTGCAAATCGTGGTCGCGAACTCGTAGGCGAGGCTCGAGCAATCTGAGGCAAGGCACTGGCTTAGTCTATCTGGCGAGGCGTCGTGAGGAGGGTGATGCACCAGATGTTATAACCGGTACGTTTCTAATTTTTGGTCTTCCTTATGTTGCATTAATTGATGTGGGTTCTACGCATTCATACGTAGCGAATAGTGTGGTAGAGACTTTGAACCTAGACTCTGAGACTGCTGCTAAGGAGATGACTGTAATTAGCCCTTTAGGCCATTATGTAGTTGTGAACAAGCTTTTTAGGGATGTACCCCTAGAACTCCAAGGGGTCGTGTTTGTGGCTGATCTGATGGAACTGCCGTTTGGGGAGATCGATTTGATCCTTGGAATGGACTGGTTGGTTAGGTACCAGGTAAAGTTGGATTGCACTGCTAAGCGTATGGTTCTTAAGATGGCCGAAGGGGATTAAGTGGTTATGATCGGTAATCAAAGAAATTACCTGTCTAATGTGGTGTCGGTTTTGAAGGCTGAAAAGATGGTTAGGAAAGGGTGCGAGGCGTTTATAGTTCGAATTTGTGCCTTGGAGGCTAAGGAGTCGTGATTGAAAAGGTCCGAACGAGAGGGAATTCATTGATGTATTCGGAGGAACTTCCGTGTTTGCCTCGGACACGGAAGTCGAATTCGATATAGATTTGCTACCGAACGGTACACATATCTATAGCACCGTGTCGAATGGCACCAAAGGAATTGGTGGAGTGAAGGCTCAAATTCAGGAGCTCTTGGATAGAGGGTTTATTCGACCTAGTATATCTCCGTGGGGAGCGCCCGTATTGTTTGTCAAGAAGAAGGACGGTTCTATGAGGATGTGCATCGACTACCGCCGCTTAAACAAGTTAACGATCAAAACAAGTATCCGCTTGCCTCGGATCGATGACTTGTTTGACCAACTGAAGGGTGCGTCGGTGTTCTCAAAAATTGACCTTAGGTCGGGTTATCATCAATTAAAGGTGAAGGAGGTTGATGTGCACAAGACGGCATTTCAAACTCGGCATGGGATTACGAGTTCTTAGTGATGCCATTTGGGTTAACCAACGCACCGGCGGCGTTCATGGATTTAATGAATAAAGTATTTCAATAGTACTTGGACCAATTTGTCGTAGTGTTCATAGACGACATATTGGTTTACTCAAAGACGAGGAGGAGCACGACAAGCATTTGCGAATAGTTTCGCAAGTACTTGAGGAGAAAACAGTTATATGCCAAATTCAGTAAGTGCGAATTTTGGCTAAGGGAGGTGGCTTTCTTAGGTCACGTGGTGTCAGCGGAAGGGATTAGAGTGGATCCCCGCAAGATTGAAACGGTGTTGGAGTGAAAACCGCCTAAGTCGGTGGCAGAGATTCAAAGCTTTCTGGGTTTAGCCGGTTACTATCGAAGGTTTGTGGAAGGATTCTCGTTAATTGCTGCACCATTAACTAAGCTATTAAGGAAGGGGGTACCATTTGTTTGGTCGGAAACGCAGCAAGAAAGTTTTGATAAGTTGAGAAAGATTCTGACAGAAGCTCCGGTCTTGGTACAGCCTGAGGCAGGGAAGTTGTTTACAGTTTACTGTGATGCATCCCATACGGGGTTGGGATGTGTATTGATGCAGGAAGGAAGGTAGTAGCCTATCGTCCGTCGACTAAGACCGCATGAGGTTAACTACCCAACTCACGACTTGGAGTTAGCAGCAGTGGTCTTCGCTTTGAAAATATGGAGACATTATCTTTATGGGGAGAAGTCGATAGTTCACACAGATCACAAGAGTCTAAGGTATCTCTTGACCCAGAAAGACTTGAACTTAAGGCGTACCGATGGATTGAATCTGTAAAGGACTACATTTGCTCCATCGAGTATCATCCGGGTAAGGCCAACGTGATGGCTGATGCGTTAAGTCAGAAGGTCGTGGCGGACTTAAGAGCGATGTTTGCTCATTTAAGTCTATACGACGATGGAAGTCTTTTGGCAGAGCTGCAGGTTAAGCCAACTTGGATCGAGGAGATTAAGGATAAACAGTTGGTAGACGAAGGATTGAATGCAAAGAGATTGCGAGTCCAAAATGGTGGTATGGAAGGGTATAGTTTGACTGATCATGGTGTATTATGTTTCCAAGGGCGACCCTGTATGCCGAAGGATGTAGAATTGAGACAAAGAATTCTCCAAGATGCACATAGCAGCCCATACGCTATGCATCCTGGAGGTAGCAAAATGTACGGAGATTTGCGGAGACAGTTCTGGTGGCCGGGGTTGAAACGTGAAGTGACTGAGTTCGTGGGAAGGTGTCTGACGTGTCAGCAGGTTAAAGCTGAGCATCAGTTGCCATCGGGTTACTTCAACCAGTAAAGATTCCACAATGGAAGTGGGAGCGGATCACTATGGATTTCGTCAGTGGTCTACCCCTCACGGCCAGCAAGAAAGATGCAGTTTGGGTAATCGTAGACCGCCTGACTAAATCAGCTCACTTCGTACCGGTGAGAATGGATTACTCACTCCAGAAGCTAGCAAAGTTGTATGTGGCCGAGATAGTCAGATTGCATGGTGTGCCCGTATCAATTATTTCAGATAGGGACCTAAGGTTCACTTCGAGGTTTTGGAAAGCATTGCATCAAGCTTTGGGAACACGATTGGATTTCAAGATGACTTTCCATCCACAATCGAATCAGACAATCGAGAAAAGGTCATCAGATCTTAGAGGATATCTTTGAGGGTTGCGTCTTGGAATTCGAGGTAGTTGGGAGGAATTTTACCATTAGCCGAGTTCGCCTACAACAATAGTTACCAAGCGAGTATTCAGATGGCACCATCTGAAGCAGATGTATGGATTAAAATGCCAAACTCCGACATACTGGACAGAGTTGGGTGAACGACAAGTGTTGGGCTCGGAGTTGGTTGCAGAAACAGAGGACAAAGTTAGGGTGATTCGGGCTCATCTTAAGGAAGCATCGACATAGATGTAAGTCTTATCTTGACACAAGCGCAAGGAAATGGAGTATGCAGTAGGGGATAAGGTTTTCCTGAAGGTATCACCTTGGAAGAAGGTACTAAGATTTGGGCGAAAAGGGAAGCTAAGCCCAAGATTCATTGGCCCATACACAATATTGAAGCGAGTAGGACTGGTAGCTTATCAGCTCGAACTGCCGGCAGAGTTAAGTCAGATTCATGACGTTTTTCATGTGTCGATGCTTAGGCGGTATCGGTCAGATCCATCACACGTGGTGCCTGTGACAGAAATTGAGGTCAACTCAGACTTATCTTTTGAGGAAGAACCGGTTCAGGTCTTGGATAGAGATGTGAAGGTTCTGCGTAGGAAGTCAATGCCCTTAGTGAAAGTGCTATGGCGGAACCATGGTGCAGAGGAAGCTACGTGGGAACCCGAGGATGTGATGCAGCAGCAATACCCCCACCTCTTCTGACCAGGTAATTTCGAGGACGAAATTCTTTTAAGGGGGTAGAACTGTAACATCCTAAAAATGGGGTTATTCATGTTTGCATTATTTTGCTTGAGTTGAATTGCTGAGATAATATTTATGGAATGATAAGATTTAATTAAGGGCCTTGAGTTGGCTCGGAATAGTAGAAAATATTATTTATAAGCTTTAAAGGTGGATAGCCTTAGTAGTTAGGGGTTATAAGAATAAATGAAGGAACATTTGACATAAAAATCAGCTTGGTAAAGTGGCAAAAGGGAGGCCACTTAGGAGCTGAAAGTTGACGCCATCAAGGAACAAGGGAGAGCTTTGGTTCGAGTCACAATTCTCCCTTTTTACTTCTTATTTTCGACGGCATGGGAAGGGAGAGTTCTTTCTCTCTTTAAACTCTTTTTATTATAAGATAATAGGGATATTATTTAGATTATTAAGAGATAATTTCTTAACTAATCAACAAGAGTTGGCAAGAGAGAAAGTAGGCATTTGTTAATTCAAACTCTTTTTGAATTAATTCAAATTAAGGAGTTGGTGGAATTTTGAACTCCTTAGTGGAGTGGACGGCAAGCTTAAGGGGAGGGGGTGCCGAATGCTTATAAAAGCACCAATTGATCACCTTGCTTTTCTTTTTCCAATTTGCTTAGCCGAAATTTCTAACACCTTTCTTTCTTATTTCTCTTTTATTTTTCCATCCTCTCAAGACCTTGGCCGAAACCCTCTCTATTTCTTTTTGCCGAATCCCCATCCTCAATTCCCCTTTTCTTTTATTTCCTATTAGCTGAACATTCACTCCTATTTGCCGAAATTCTAACACTCTTTTCTCCTATTATTTTTCTCTAGCCGAAACTCCCTACTACTCCCTTAGTAGTCTTGGCCGAATATTGAAGCAAGGGGTAAGTATGCCGAAACTCCTCTCCCATAGCTTTTTCTCTATCGATTTGGTTAGTTGGAAAAAGCCGAAATTAATCCAATGATTAATCAGTGGTGGAATTGATTATGTTTAGGTACCGGGATCTCAAGGTATACGATTCAAGTTCCATTCTCGGTCAAGCAAATTTGGTAAGGATCAATGAATTAAGTTAATATTCGTTTTAAGCCGAAGGCTACTAAACTAAAGTTGCCGATTATTAGGGAAGCAGAAACGCTTGGAGTGTGGTGGTAGTTATTTAAAGGCACTCGGGTAAGGATTCGGGTTCAAAAGGAGAACCCTTTTAATTATTTGATTTGGCCGAATATACTAACTCATGTTTTGGCCGAATATAGGGACAATAGATCTAGTGTGACCGACTCCTCCATTCGAAATTTAGATCATTCAGTGGTGACAGGTGTGTACATACACACTTATAGCAATTAATTAAATGCATGCTATGTGTAAATCTGCTTTATGTAGATATGGAATTAGTGCCTCAATGGTACAAGCGAGGATCTCGGTAAGTCTCTGTCAATGTGTGATTGTTAAATATGCTTTTGGGAAGCATGGCTTATTTGATATATGAGATAAATGTATGTTGTTATAAACTCTGTTATAATATGATTTGATATGGGTTGATGAGTGGAGGGGGCAGTATTATTAGTGTCGACGGACACCAGTGTTTTGGTAACACACTGTGACTACGGTCACCAGAGGTTTGGTACCTCCAGAGGTTTGGCACCTCATAGCGTCTCGTCCCTGTGGTTTAGCACCACCGTGGGTTAGCCCCACTTTGAGATATGGGATTGACGCCAGTGATTTGGTATCACGCGATGGGTTGGCCCCATCAATCAATTTGTGTCTACGGACACCAGAGGTTTGGCACCTCCAGTGATTTGGTATCACAATTGTGACTTTAAGTCACCAGTGGTTTGGCACCACCAGTGGTTTGGTACCACAACAGGGTAGACAGAGGCGTTTGGTTGGCTAGGTTGGGTATATGTCTTAATGCATGATTAATGTGTTATATAGTGTGTATGATGTGGTATTTACCCGGGGGAAGGGTTACATACTGAGTCTTGGTGACTCACCTTCTCCTTTATTTTTTTTTCAGGTGACACATAGTTCGCGGATATGGAGCCGTAGGGACTTGAGGTGGCCATGCAATGAAGTTTTAAATTTATTAGAATTTGAATTTCGGTTCTTTACACTTTCTCTATTTTTGGTTGATTTTAATTGGGTTGTAATAAGGCCTCCTAAAAATTATTTTATTATTGTGATGTGCTTGAAATTTTCGTTTCAAACTTTATGTTTATATGAATGAATCCACATGTTTTTCCAAAGAAATCGAAAAAGGGTTTTCAAGTACCATCGGGTACATATAAAAACATGCATAATAACTTGACTTAACAAATATTTTCAATTATAAATCCAAATATAAGATTTGTACACCTCAACTGTTTTTAACAAAAAGCTATCTTTTATCAAAAACTTAAACCGGTTTTAAAAGATTTCAAAGGTTTCTCTCCGTAGCAAACCAAATCTGGTCGAAGCGTTTGGGCCGGGTTTGGGCTGTTACACCATATATGGCTTTTTAAAGAAAAACCCTAACTAACCCTAAATCCTAAACTTTAAATCATAGATCTTAAACCCTAATTCCTAAATCTTAAAATACTGAACTCGAAACCCTAGTCAGCCCATACAAACGACTAAAGCACCCTTAATTATAACCTTAAACCCTAATTTATTTAGATAAGTTTTGAATATTATATAATATTTCTTTCAATATTTTAATAAATTTAAATAACATTTTCAATTTACTAATTAATTTTGTTTCTCTACAAATGCATGGGTTACAATTTTTTTAATTTTAATATATATAAAGCTTATCTATTATCTTTTAAATAATGTAAAATATAATTATAATTTAAATATAAATATACTTTTAGCGGCGTTTTTCTAAAAACGCCACTAATGCTCAGACTTTTAACGGTGTTTCTGTAAAAAACGCCGCTAATGCTCAGACTTTTAGCGGCGTTTTTCAAAAGCGCCGCTAATGCTCAGACTTTTAGCGGCGTTTTATAAAAGCGCCGCTAATGTTCAGACTTTTAGCGGCGTTTTCCAAAAGCGCCGCTAATGTTCAGACTTTTAGCAGCGTTTTTTATAAAAGCGCCGCTAATGTTTAGACTTTTAGCGGCATTTTTCCAAAAGCGCCGCTAATGATCGGACTTTTAGCGGCGTTTTTTCTAAAGCGCCGCGAATTATTAGACTTTTAGCGGCGTTTTGCCAATAAACGCCGCTATATATCATTTTTAGCGGCGTTTTTTAAATAAACGCCGCTATTGCTCATTTTTTGGCGGCGTTTTCCTTTAAACGCCACTATTGTATAATATTTGCGGCGTTTTTCTTTAAAACGCCACTAAAAACGCCGCTAAAAGTCTATTTTGTTGTAGTGAGGAAATAAATCATATAATAAAATAATTTAAAGATTAATAGGTTAGCTCAAAACAATTTATTAAAAAAACAATTAATTCAATAGCACACAAAAAATATAACTCAATTGAATAAAAAAACAAAACCAATAGGTTAATAAAAACTATCAAATATAATAAGGATTTAATTGTAATACAAGCAAGTAATTAGGTATTAAAAGTACAAATAATCCATAGCCAAAACGCAGTGTGTTGATTGGATCAGATCGAAAAAACAAGCAAACCACAAAGCTCAATCGAAATGCAAAGAAAATTATATAATAAACCTAATCGAAAGACAATATAATAAAGAAGGACTAATTGCGTAAATACTCTATTTTCACAAATAACACGCGGATCCTACGGCCTTGGATTGGATCGGGTCGGGTTGCTTCACACGGCATCGTTTTAAGGCTGCTGAAGTTGGCCTAAACGACGTCATTCCTTGAATGAATTAAAACTAGTTTTAAAAACACATTAAACATCCTTTTGAACTAACCCTAACCCCTTTCTGTTTTCATCCTTAGCCGCAAAAAGAAACAAGAAAGTTTAGCCCCTTTGTTGCCATGGTAATCGACAACTGGAGACCGATTCCGGCTCCTTTTCGAGCTAGACTCGAGGACTTCGCCGTTTCGTATCCCAAAGGGCCTCTTTACTCCGATTTCTATAGAGAAAGCGATCTAATGGTTCGTATTTTCAAGATACCACCCTCCCCTTTTCCTTTAATTCAAACGAACAAGAACATGCTGAGAGTGAAAAGAAAGAAGAAAAAATGCTAAAGCCAACAAATATAAACAACCTTTCAATATTTCTTCTGTTTTTGATTTTGTATTTTTTTTGTATGAATGCGAGTTTGTGTACAAAAAATCAGGATCCCTTTACAGTCGTTTTGGCCTTTGCTTTATAGCCGAATAAAAAATAAAAACAAAATTACAAAATTACAGCCTATTTTTGCCTATCTTCTCCTTAGTTACTATTTTGTTGGTTCCTTTTTTTTGTGTTGCTTTCTATTTGCAGCTAACCCTCGTGGAATTGTGAGGAGGTCGTTCTTTGAAGTGGCGTGTCTGTTGCTGCACGCGCGTGAAACAAGGCCACTCGAATCAGTACCGAAAGCTCCAGAGGATTCTTGGGTTTCTAGAATATGCGGATTTAGGGCTTGGTGGGCTGATATTGTAATTTGTGTATTGGGTCTAATTATTTGGGCTAAAATTTGGGTAGGGGTTTATAAACAATTTGGGTTAATTTAATTTATTGGATTTGTATAAAAGGACTGGATTGTTATTATTGTTTTATTGGTTTTAATTTAGTAAGCTGATTAATTGGGCCCCGGTGAAATAGGCCCGTTACAGCTACCCCTCTTTGCTCATTGTCGTGTAACGAGAATAGAGCAAAGACTTCAAAAGGGACAATTTTGCCCGATCTTGTCAAATCTTGACCTCTTTCAGTGCTTTCTTTCTTTAAGTAGCTTCATTCTATCCCACTGCATCTTCAGGGGCATGAGAACTAACACTTCAATCCAATTCGATACAATTTTCGGGAAAAGAGATTTGTAGCTTCTATCTGCCTCGTCAAAACTTTTTTGCGATAAGAATTCAGAGAGAAGAGATTCGTAACTTCATCTTCTCTACTGAAACTTCAAAAAAATACGGATTGATCCTCAATGTAAACTCAGGGAGGAGGGATTTTTAGCTTCAACTTACTCCACTGAAACTTCGAGGAGATAGAAATTCAAAGAGAAGAGATTTGTAACTTCAATCTTCTCTGCTGAAACTTCAAGGAAATAAGGACTGATCCTCATTGTAAATTTAGGGAGAAGGGATTTGTAATTTCAACCTACTTACTGGAACTTCGAGGAGAGAGAAACTCAGGGAGAAGAGAGTCGAAACTTCAATCTTCTTTGCTGAAAATTTAAAGAAATACGGACTGATCCTCATTGTAAACTCAGGGAGAAGGGATTTGTAATTTCAACCTACTCCACTGAAACTTCGAGGAGATAAGACTCGTATGGCTTCGATCTGCTCCTACAACTTTAGAATTACCAGATCTGCTATCTTCAATCTGCTCAACTGCAAACTCAGGGAGACAAAATCTGATGTTTTCGATCTATTCCTGCAACTTTAGGATTGCCAGATCTGCTATCTTCGATCCGCTTCACTCAGGAAGGCAAGATCTTCGAATTCACCGATGTTGCGACAACGTCCTCTAGGGGACTTGTCCTGTAAAATCAGTTTTATGTTTATGCTTATGCAAAATGGTTAGGATGCAATGGTCAGAATGAATCTAATGCTCCTAACTAAATGTATTAGAGATGACATTTGCATGACTGCCAAATGTTATGAGAATGATTAAGATGCAATGATCGGAATGAATCAAATTCCCCTAACTAAATGTGTTTTGCATGAATGTAGAATTTTATGAAAATGATCCCTGCTTAAGGTGTCATCGTTTATTGTTCATCAGGGTAATATGCTGCCATTTTGTTTGATGGGTATTCTTGACAGAAAACCTGAGAAAACCATTATATCTTACTCAACAGATTTGCCCATCTGTAACTTCAGGGTTCATCTCATTAAAACTCTGGAGTATAAAATCTGAATCTTTTCCAATCCATCCCACTGTGAGCCCAAAATGTAAGATTTGTTTCTTCTTTAACCCATCTCAGTGTTATTCAAAGGTATAGGACCTGTATCATTTTCCATCCATACCATCACAACTCAGGGGTAGAGGACTGTAATTTGTTCAATCAACTAATCACTTCCCAAGTGACCTAACCAAATGTGTATGCATGATATTTGCAAGTATGCAGAATATCATTTTTCTTGCAAATGATTCCCCTTTTACACTTAGGTTAACATTGCCCATTTTTTGTCAGGATTGTCACCATTTTTGACAAAAATCTGAAGAGATAGCCTTAGTCTAGACTTTTCCTTAAACTTGGTGAGTTTTAAACAATAGTCTCATTTCAAGTTCTTGTATTATTCAGAAGCTTCCGGAGTAATATCTGAAACTCCTTTCATGAAAGTATTATTAGTCCACTAATCATTATTGCAATGCAAAATGCTTGAAAGAGATCATAACAATGGACAAGAAGGAAATTAATTAGGAGCTAGCTCAAAACCAATAAGTTAAGCAAAAATAGCAAATGCAATCCAGAAAGAAATTTATTAGTAGTGTATTTTGAAATGAAAAAGATAGCAAATTCAGAATGGGTAAGATGGAAACCAGGTGCCCCAGATATTGCAGCCTAAGCTTCTCTTGTTCAAACTTCTTGAGGACCATTTTAAGCTCAATATGTGTTTAGGGGATCCGGAGTACTTTGTCGATGCCCCAAGACGTAACATATCCCTTCTTTGTTAATTCAAGTATAACAAGGTCATCGCATGCCCCTTATTTGATCAAAATTTGAGCCGCCCTTTTTGGGTTTTCAACTCAAATCCTCATTGGTCTCAAAACGCCCTTTGCGGGTTTTTTGCCTTAACCTCTCATTTTCCTTTCTTCTTTTTTATTGATTTTTTTTTTTGAATTTTGACTCTTTTTTTTTACTCTTTTGAATATTTTTTTTTAAAAAAATAGGTCTTAAGGCGCCCTTTGTAGGTTTTCACCTTGGCCTCTCCTTTTAGATGAAATCTGGATTCATCAGCCTGAGCATGTCCTTGCCATCTGTCTTGGTTAAGGTTAATGATATTCTAGAACAAATCTTTTTCACCATATGAGGTTTTTTCCAAATTTTAGCATTTATGAAGTCATTTTGTATGAGAAAGATCCTTCTTAATGACAGGTCCCCATCATGAAATTCTCTTGGGCGAACCTCTTTGTCATAAGCCCATATCATTTATTTTGAACACTTTCAATCAAGTTTACTGGAGATATCCAATTCAATTAAAGTTTGGAAAAATGAATCTTATCTTTCGAAAGTTACTTTCCCTTTCATAAGCTAATGAGAAAGATGTTGCCCCGATGAAGGCCCTGACCAATGCTCAAGAAACATAGAGGGTAAATGGTAACTTCTCTATGCCAATCTTCACAAGTCTCAGTCATTTTTCAAAAATTTGGAATGGCTTTTTGGCTGCCTTTGCTGCACTGATATGGTGTCTGATCTTTGAACAGACAGTAAATCTTTGATATTGTGCAATTATGTCAAACATATTTCCTTCTGGCATTCTTTATTTTCACTTTTTGACTGATTTTTTTATTTTTTTATTTTTTGATTTTTTCACTTTACATTTGAACTTGGATTTGAATTCGGACTTGGATTTGGATTTGAATTTGAATTTGAATTTAATGACTGCTAACTTTGTAACTTTGGCATATGAAGCGACCTTCACCCTCTTAGTGAAGATGAAATGGTATAGGCTAGATGCTTTTGCTGAGATCCCATAACATCTATGCCCCACCTATAGAAAGCATGGAAGAGGCACATAGATCTTGTCTTCCCCAATTTGGCATTTACGGTGAAACTGATGCAATTTACTTTTCTTGATAAACCAGTAGCCCAATCCTCTTAATTAGCCTGACCATCGTAGAATCATTACCATGGGTTATCAAAATAGCATACCCACATTTCAAGCATGGCATTCCTCGATATGGTTTTGTGAAAACATCTTGGAATTCTTGAAAATAACTCAAAGAATATTTCGCCTTATTTCGTGGTGAGTTAGGCTTTTTCCTAAGCTCGCAACGTCCACTGACCCTTTGCAAAGTAGAGTCTATTTTCACTTGTTCTTAACAAATCAAAAGATAGGCTACAATCTCTGTTATCTTCAAAGTCCCTAGATCCCCTAGATCCATATCTCATTCAAAAAGGGAATCTATAACAACGTCGCTCATGTCATTGATATCTGGGTACCCAGGTACAAGGGTAATCCAAAAAATGAGTAATTCTAAGGATTATTATTTGTATGGTATGGTCAAGAATAAAGAATGAAAGAATATTCTAAAAAAACAAAAGAATGTACAGTATGAAATATATAGAATGAAAAAATATTTACTTAAAAAGATGCATTTTATTGAAATAAAAATTCTACACACAAGCCCATTTCCCAAAAAGTTTCATATTGCTTCTGGGCTTAAAGCAACAAGCATGTTTTGAATATTACTCTAGATTAACTCTAAAAATACGGAGATCTCTTCCACAGTCTGATTGTCCAAAACGCTCCCAGGTTCATGTTTCTGTATTTGGCACGTCATCTAACTTCACAATACCCATGCTGATGAACTATTCCACCAATTTCTTGAAAGCAAGGCAGTTTTCTATCGAATGCCCTGTAACCCCTGCATGGTACTCACACTGGGCATTTGGGTCATACCATTTTGGGTATGGAGGTTGCATCGGTTTTGGGTAGTGAAGAGACACAACATGTGCATCGAATAAATTTTGATACATCTCCTTATACGTCATTGGGATCGGTGTAAATTGGAGTTTCTCATTGCTTTACCTAGATTCTTTCCTTGATGAACCTTGATACCCTGTAGTCACTGTTTTTGGCTGATAAACAGTAATCAAATTTGAGCACCCCATACTTGTATTATCCACTTCATTTTCTCTCTTCCTTGTGGCCATTCTTTTGTTACTTTCTCTCGCCTCGATCTTTCCACTTTTTATGGCATTCTCGATCATTTTTCCCGTCATTATAATGTTCAAGAAGCTCTTTGTAGCACTTCCTAGCATATACGTGATAAATGGGACCTTCAGTGTATTAATAAAGAGCATTGTGGTTTCTTTCTCCAGAAGTGGTGGTTGGACTTGGATGGCAACCTCCCTCCATCGCTGGGCATACTGCCTAAAGCTCTCATTTATCTTCTTCTCCATGCTCTGGAGTGTAATCCTATCAAGTGCCATATTTGTTACATGGTCGTATTGTTTTATGAAAGCTTGAGCCAGATTTTTCCATGAACCAATTTGGGAACGAGTCAACTGGTTATACCATTTGGCTGCTGCCCCCACCAGGCTATCCTGGAAGTAATGGATCAACAGTTGATCATTGTTAATGTACCCTATCATTCTTCTACAAAACATAGTAATATGAGCTTTGGGGCAATTTGTCTCATTATACTTCTCAAATTCAGGCATTTTGAATTTGTATGGGAGCACCAAGTCTGGGACCAGGCTTAAATCCTTGGCGTCAATTCCATAACAGCTATCAGCACTTTCTAAAGCCTTAAACTTCTCCTCTAACAATTTATATTTGTCTTCTAGCTGCTTTGGCAATTCTGCTTTTGTCCTCTCTCCTTCAGCTATTTCATCTAGATCAGGGACATTAGCAATGATTGGATTATATCCTGAACCTGAGCTAGCTTGGGGATTCTGTAACACCCCAAACCCGGCCCATAAGTCCTGACCGGATTTGGTATGTCACGGAGTAAAATAATTTGAATCTTTTTGAGAGTCTGGTGAAAACTTGTTAAAATGTGGCTAAGGTATTAAATCGGGGTTTGATAAAACTCAGTTGGGGTTATTTGGAAAAACATGGTTGGGTTGATGAACCCTTTTAAAACGTTTGATCATGTAAAACTTTAAATTTTGTCCAGGTTATAATTGACTTGGTTTATTCTTATTACCCGATGGTAACATCTTTAAAAGCCCGTAGGAGTTTATTAAGTTTGAAAAGTTACTTTTAACCGGTTTACATATCATTTGTAAATTCATTTGTAGCATAACATAAGTAAAATAAAATAACATCCAAATAATAAATAGCAGCCTTATTACAATCCCAAAATAAAAAGACTTAGAAAATAAATAATATTAACTATAATAAAATAATTCAAATCCAACGATAAGCATGGCCGCCTCGAGTCCTCTCCGGCTCCATCTCCGCGATCTACTCATCTGCAAAATAGTTTGGGAAGGGGTGAGTCACCAAGACTCAGTGTGTAAATCCCCCACCCGAAAAATACAACTCATACACAGATTATTAGTAAACATGCAATTATGCAATCCCACTTAACCATCCATACTCCTTAACTACCCCGTGTGGTCAAAACCACTGGTGGTCAAAACCACTGGTGACTAGTGTCACAATTTAAATGATGGGGCCAACCCATCGTGTGGTCAAAACCACTGATGACCATAGGTCACAATTTATCAAGTGTGGTCAAAACCACTGGGGTGGTACCAAACCACGGGACTTAGTCACAATTATCTCGGTGTGGTCAAAACCACTGGTGACTGAAGTCACAATAAATCTGATGGGGCCAACCCATCTTGTGGTCAAAACCACGGTGACGATCCATAAAATCATCCCCTCCTCTCATCAATCCCAAAGATCATCATGCTTACATCACAAATATCATATATCATGCATTTAACAGCATATGATGGCAATACACATACATCATAGATCATGAGATAGGGGACTTACCCGAAATCCATGCTTATGTCCACAAGCACTACCACAATGATAAAAAAAACAATAATACAGTCATGTAAACTAATAAAGTGTGTAGTGAGTTTTTACACACCTATTTACTAGCAAATTCCAAATATACTAGCGAAATCCCGAGACGTTGTTTCCTCCTACAATCGGCCAACACATGAATTATTAGATCTATTAGCCAATCGGCTAAACTAGAGATCTCGAAGGATTAATTGCGCACAATAACCGAAATATGGCCCTAGGCCGAATCTTATCATCACTTACCAAATAATTCGAAATCCCGAAAGCCTTTATTGGCCTTGGCCGAATAGTCCCTAGATCCATGGCACATGTTAGTTTTAACTTTTAGGCACTAATTCTCAACAAATGGCCATTGGCCGAATGTAGCTTATTCACTTACCCCACTTACCGAAATCCTGAAATTATCACTTGAGTCTTCGAGATCCCTACCAAAACATATGTTAAAAATCGGCTTGCTCAAAATAATCAAGGCCTATGGCCGAATGCTACTTACCACCTTACCTTAGGAAAATAAATCCTGAAAACTCCCTTCAATCGGTTATGGCCTCCCTCCAATCGGTTTAATCAAGTTAATAAGAGCCATCGGCCATTCGGCCAAAACATAAATCCCGGAAGGGGAAAAAGAGTTGCCGTACCCTTTCCTTGATAACTATCTCGGCCTCTAACCACCACAAGTCGGCACCACTTGATGTTGTGAGGGGGTTCGGCTACCTCTAAGGAGGAGAAAAGAACAGCACCTTTCTTTAAGGGGGATTCGGCTAATCACAAGCTGGAAGGGCTGTAATTTGAGAAGAAGAAAGGGGTAGGTTCGGCTAAGAAGAAGCAAGAGGAGAGAAGAGATTTGAGAAATTTGGCAATATGTCTAGGGAGATTTCGGCCAGCAGCTATTGAAGAGAAAAATGAAAAGAAATTTGATAGCTTTTTGGCACTTCTTTGCTATATAAACCGAATATGGATGGCCTCCCAAGGAGTCCCATATTCGGCCAACACCTTCTTTTTGGTGATAAATTTCCAGCCTTTAATTATCAAATTAAAACAAGGTTTATCTTTCATCTTTATCTCCTAATCACCTCATCAAACAAATACAATGAAAATAAACTACTTATCACTCTCCCTCCAGCAGAAATATGCAAAAATTTAAGCCTTATCTTTATCAATTTAAGAGTCCAAAATCATGCCATCAGCTTACTCCCATTCACACCAGCTGCATAAAATAAAAATAAAATCATTTGTCGCCTCTTAGATTCGAACACAGGACCTAAAGGAGTATCGCCATGACCCTCTCTTCCAACGCCCCATGCCATTCCTCCCATTTGACTTTCATGTCATAAAACCCCCTCATTAAATTTTAAAGCCTTCCTACTTAAGCCCATCACCACATATATATAAAAATAAAACGCCAAAAAATGCTACTCCAGCCATTCGAACCTATGACCTGCGCCCATCCTCACTTCCAACACTTAAGTGGCACACGAAAGCCACCTTGCCAATTAGTTCTTTGTGTCAAGTTCCTTTCGAAAATTTTCTTAACCCCTAACTCACCTAGCTCTCTTCTTTAAAACACTTAGAAAGAAATTTTTAGTTCTAAGTCAGGCCTAGCTTGGGGTTATTTCTAGACCCTAAAACATGTCAAATGATCATAGCATTTAATTCTTCAAGTACACACATGGGGAAAATAATTAAATTTTAGACAACCCCTAATTCAGGATGTTACAGATTCATTGAAGCACCAGCTTGGAATTATTGAGGCTCGATCGTGACAGATGGCCTCTGTATAACTACTTCCAGTTGTGCTCCTATATGTGGTAGTGTAAAACCAAGGGGACATTGAAGATACTTAGTATTTTCCTCAACATTGACCATTGGGCTCTTTCTTTTATCCATAAACCCATTCAACACGTGCGTCATCTAAGTCATCATATTTCTCTGAGATTTCATCATTTTTTCCATCATATCCTGCTGAATCTTAGCCAACTGTTCTTGCATTTGCGCTTGCATCTGCTCCTGCGTATCTTTTTACAGTTGCTCCAATTTTTCTAGCCTTTTTTCCATTGACTTTTTCCTTGTACCGTAAGGATGCGTATCTGGTAAGGTTTTGTCAGTTTCCAGGTTGCTGAAATAGTTTTTAATAAATTAGTGGTCTTTCTACCAATTTTAATGCATGTGATGAAATACAATGTAAATGTATGAAATGCAATGCCAATGCATGGAATGAATGCAAATAGAAAGAGAGACGCTGATTCTAAATTCAATTCCATTAGAAGAACTTTTCTAGAAAACAAATATCTTTACATAAAACGAATTATATATGCAGTTTCGTCCATATAGTCCAGGTGAAAACATCGATCTTCTCCCTCATATCCAGATGCTGCAGTCGATCCTTCAAATCCTCCTAAAATATGCCTCTCTTATCTCCACTCGGCTTGATCCGAGTCGTGGTTTGCTGCTCACTTATCCCTTGCAATATTGATTAGCTTCTTTAAGAAAGTTGAGGCATGACGGCTCTTGCACGGTTTTTGTCAATTTGAATCCTTCGAGCAAGGTTTTGCTTTCCTCCACAGACTATCAACTTTCTTCCATTGTGTTTACTCAGACCATGTCCGGACAACCGTATTATATTCCACTTTATCAAGAAATTCATTTCCTTATGACAAACTCCTCTATTTAGCAATCAAATTACTAATCAACATCTCCTTTCTATGATGATGCAATGCAATGCAATGCAATGTAATGCAAACATAAACAACACAAAACACGTTAGCACAAAAAAAATACACAATCAAAATAAATTACCTAAATGGGTGACCACTAGGGTTTGACACGGCTCTACCTAGGGTTAGCTCTTAGGATTCACTATATGCGGTTTGGTTCTAACGAGAGGGTACCTGAACCAGCAGATTCCTCAATATTCACCCATTATAGGCTCATATGGATTAAGTTCAGTTCAGGGGAATACATTTCCCTATGGTCATGTGGAGATGAAAATCTCACGAAGCACTTAGGCACGGATGTATTCCGGAAGTAGTCCATTAGCCCATGCGGAGGTGAAAACCTCACGAAGGCATAGTTTCTCACTCCCACTTAAAGGTGTGACCACAACGGTCATGCAATGCAATGCCAAGGTATTTTATGAGACTCGACATTATTGCAAATGTATTAAAAGAAACATGATTTTTCAAAACAATTTTCCAAATTTTCAATCACAGGACAAGAATTAATCAAATTATGGCCTGACTCTCAACCAGTCCCCAGTGGAGTCGCCAAGCTGTCGAAACCATTTTTTATCGAGTTTTGAAAAACAGGAATCGACTTTAAAAAATATGGAGTTACCACCAATCCTTTTTGTTTAGGTGTGATCGAGTCACCTATAAAATAAATTTTGGTCTACGAATTTCAAGAAGAAAACAGGTTCGGGAGTTGGTTACGTGCGAGGAAGGATTAACACCCTCGCAACGCCCAAAATTGGTACCAAATTGATTAATTGATGTCATAATGTTGAAAAGTTTGAAATGATTTTAAAATTCTGTTCTTTTTTTTTTCTATAATTTTAAATAACTTGATTGAATATTGAAATTCCCTTGTCCCGAAGGAATAGAGTATCACATCCGGCACAATTGGATACGATAATTTGAGTCCTCGAATTCAAGATCATCCCCAAAATTCTCCAAGCACATGTATTTAATTTTTGAAAGGGTATTTGGTTATTTGGACAAACAAAAAACCACACCCGGCACGATTGGGCACAATTTCTTCGAATTTCCAAACGCACAAATATTACCTTATTTTAAAAATATGGACAAAATTTGAAAGGATATTCGTTTATTTGGTCAAATAAAAAATCACACCCAGCACGATTGGGCACGATTTCTTCGAATTTCCAAACGCACAAATATTACCGTATTTTGAAAATATGGACGAAATTTGAAAGGATATTCGTTTATTTGGTCAAACAAAAAACCACACCCAGCACGATTGGGCACGATTTCTTCGAATTTCTAAACGCACAAATATTGCCTTATTTTGAAAATTTTCAGATATGCAATTTTAAAATTGGGTCGAAACACATTTTATTTAATCATTTTTTTGATAATGAGAAAATATAACATCGAGCATAGAATAATAATAGGCAAATACAACATTTATACAAATGGATGACAAGAATAATAATATGAATATACAATTCAACATATACAAAGTCAATAATCGCACAACTCTTATTTTGGAAATTCCAACATTATTAATTAAGAAATAACGAAAGCTAAAAATATAACTAATTGAAAAAAATTAAAATAATATACGTAAATAAATAAAAGAAACTTAATATAAAATAATGTACATATAAGAATAATAATAATATATAAGCATATGTAGAATAAGTAAATATAATTTAGAAGAAACAAATTATACACATAATAGATATATATATATATATATATATAATATAAAATCAATAATATATATTCATAAAAGGAAATTAATTTAAATAAATTTTATAAAAAATTGTTCATGTAATATAATGATAAGATATTTATAGTCTAAATCATATTAATTTTGAATCGTATGAATATTTAAAAGAGGATTTAGAAATAACATTTTTATTTACAAGGAAATAAATCATATAATAAAATAATTTAAAGATTAATAGGCTAACTCAAAACAATTTATTAAAAAACAATTAATTCAATAGCACACAAAAAATATAACTCAATTGAATAAAAAACAAAATCAACAGGTTAATAAAACTATCAAATATAATAAGGATTTAATTGTCATACAAGCAAGTAATCAGGGATTAAAAGTACAAACAATCTCATAGCCAAAACGCAGTGTGTTGATTGGATCAGGTCGAAAAAACAAGCAAATCACAGAGCTCAATCGAAATGCAAAGAAAATTATATAATAAACCTAATCGAAAGCAATATAATAAAGAAGGACTAATTGCGTAAATACTCTATTTTCACAAATAACACGCGGATCTTGCGACCTTGGATCAGATTGGGTCGGCTTGCTTCACACGGCATCGTTTTAAGGCTACTGAAGTTGGCCTAAACGATGCCGTTCCTTGAATGAATTAAAACCAATTTTAAAAACACATTAAACGTACTTTTGAACTAATCCTAACCCCTCTCTGCTTTCATCCTCAGCCGCAAAAAGAAACAAGAAAGTTTAGCCCCTTCGTTGCCATGGTAATCGACAACTGGAGACCGATTCCGGCTCCTTTTCAAGCTAGACTCGAGGACTTCGTCGTTTCGTATCCAAAAGGGCCTCTTTACTCCGATTTCTACAGAGAGCGATCCAATGGTTCGTATTTCCAAGGTACCACCCTCCCCTTTTCCTTTAATTCAAACGAACAAGTAATCGACAACTAGAGACCGATTCCGGCTCCTTTTCGAGCTAGACTCGAGGACTTCGTCGTTTCGTATCCCAAAGGGCCTCTTTACTCCGATTTCTACAGAGAAAGCGACCCAATGGTTCGTGTTTCCAAGGTACCACCCTCCCCTTTTCCTTTAATTCAAACGAACAAGAACATGCCGAGAGTGAAAAGAAAGAAGAAAAAATGCTAAAGCCAACAAATATAAACAACCTTTCAATATTTCTTCTGTTTTTGATTTTGTATTTTTTTTGGTATGAATGCGAATCTGTGTACAAAAAATGGGGATCCCTTTACAGTCGTTTTGGCCTTTGCTTTATAGCCGAATGAAAAATAAAAACAAAAATACAAAATTACAGTCTTTTTTTTGCCTATCTTCTCCTTTCGTTACTGCTTTGCTGGCTCCCTTTTTTTGTGTTGTTTTCTGTTTGCAGGTAACCCTCGTAGAATGGCGAGGAGGCCGTTGCTGAGGCTGGCCTGTACGCTGCGGCACGCGTGCGAACGGGGCCTCTCGAACGGCGTTGGAAAGCTCTAGAGGATTCTTGGGTTTCTAGAATATGCGGATTTTGGGCTTGGTGGGCTGATATTGTAATTTGGGTATTGGGTCTAATTATTTAGGCTGAAATTTGGGTAGGGGTTTATAAACAATTTGGGTTAATTTAATTTATTGGATTTGTATAAAAGGACTAGACTGTTATTATTTTTTTATTGGTTTTAATTTAGTAAGCTGATTAATTGGGCCCGGGCAAAATAGGGCCGTTACAATAACATCTTTTACTCCTCTTATTTTATTCATTTTTTACCACTTAATATCCACTAAATTTGACCAACATTAAAATCTTGTCTCCCTAGCTCCTATATGGCCGACCACCACTAGATAAATGGCTTAATTGCATTTTAAAATCCTCCAAATTACCTTCCATAGCTATTAGGTACCCTTACCTTATAAAATAGAACTTTCGCATCTCATGCGATTTAGTTCTTTTTCACAATTAAGCATGGTATTGCTAAAATTAAAGCACCAAAATTTCTACATAGTCATATATTAATGGTGTAACACATAAAATAATATCATAATAATTTTCCTTATTCTTGGTTTAGTGGTCTCGAACCACTGTTTCGACTAGCTCCAAAATCAGGCTGTTACAGCAATAATGGTCGAAGATGGACTAACTCTATCGGCATCGACAAACTCGACATATAACTCCATTATAGCATTTTCACTTGAGAAATACGATGATATGATCGTCTCCAACTCAAGCTCGCCTTTCACATCAAATAGCTCATACTTAAAGGGGTCAACCAATGTCAGATATCTACATTGCAAGCTCGAAATTCTTCACGGCTCAAACCCTCAACTTTCTTCCTAATTCTAGTTCATAGCTCATGTGATCGAATGGTACGGTTGAAAGCAAATTCCATGAACCGGGTTCTTACAAATAAGATCTGATTTTCTTATTCCATATTTGACTGTCATAGTAAATGAAGAATTTCACTTGTCGACTCATTTTAATTTAAAAAAATAGATATTTAGAACCAAAAAAAAAAAAAAAATCAAATGGATACCCAAAGAAATGAAGATGACACTTGCAATGCAACTCTTCAATGTTTTATATGAATTTATTGCGTGTTTAAGTTCTGAATATTTTGGTATTTTAATAGCAAAATGGAACGATGAGAGAGGGAATGCGTGCTTCAAAATGCATTTCAAAAGACATGCTTTCATCGAATAATAATAATGAAACACTTTTCGGTGCTCGAAAAAGTGTTTCACAGATCAAATGATTTCACCAAACGCATGTTTTAAAAGGTGTTCAGTGCTTTAAAACGTGTTTCAAATCTTACCCTGATCCTAGGAATCCTGGGTAATATTTGAAACACATTTTTCAAATATTCAATGAAAACGTTGGTGCTGCGATGTGTTTTCGGCCATGAGGATTTTTTTCTTTGCAATCTCACCATTCTCCCACACATACAAAAGTGAGACTTCCCCTATATGCTCCATCATCCCTAAATTCATCATCTCTCTCAGCCTCTGTCCCTCTAATTTACAATATTTTTGTCTCTCGGTTTCTTCCCTGATTTAGTATTAAAATTTTTGTTGCTAATAAAATTTTCAATTTGAGGTATTCTTGAGTCGTCGATGACGCAATATCGCTCAAAGATGCACACATTTCATATATCCTTTCAAGATAGGATTATTACCTTGGAAACCTATCCTGTGGAAGTCGGGTTTCAGGGTGATTTTGTTTTATATGATCACGATTAGAAGTCTACTTAGAGGGCTCGGTCAACGACCATGATGAGTTCATGGATTGGAGTATAACGGGGGAACCAGTTGATGGTCATTATGCGGGCACGATCTCAAACTTTTCGAATACCCGGAGATGTTGCCTTATAAATACCATACAAAAGTTTAAGGGCATAATAATAGGGAAAACTGTAGGGCTTCTTGCTATAATCGGCGTATTTTTTTCTCCATTTTCAAGTAGCCAGTATTTTTAACCTTTATTCTTATCCGAAGTCAACACTGCCATGTACATAAGAGGACTCTTGAGCAGACAGCGGCTGTTGCGGTGCAGTAAATGTGATGCTCCTTTCGAGGTGACAATGGTTGTCGTTATTAAATAGCCCATTAATAACTACAACCACTGTCACACCAACTAGAGTCTGACCTCTATTGTGTCAGAACATTCGCTCTCCGCCTGAGAGCCCTCTTGTGCCTACTTCGATGTCAACCTTTGGATAAGAATGAAAGGTCAAAGATATCGACTGCCTGGAAATAGAGAAAAAATTATGTTTATTACACCGAAAATCCCTTCGTTTTTCTTATGATTATGGTCTCAATCTTATGTATGGTATATATAAGGACATCATTTGCGGGTATCCAAAAAGCTTGAACTCGTGACCGCATAATGGCTGTCAACTGGCCCTCGGTTATACTTAAACCCGTGACCACATCACATTCACTGACTGAGACCACTTAGACTTCGACTCGTGACCGTGTTAAGCATTGTCACCCCGAAACCTAACTCTCATAAGATAGGTTTCTGAGGTAATGGTCATATCCCGACATGACATATAAAATGTATGTGTTCTGAGACACGTTAATGCATCCCCAACCCCTCAAATCTACTTATAAACTTTCACAGTTTCACTCTAAAAATTCTAAACCCTAATTTTTAACAAAAAACTTTAATTTTTAATAAAAAACTCTAACCCTAACCTTAAAATTTAAAATAAAAAGGTCAAGGAGAGAGTGTAAAAGCGCGTCTAGTTGAGCGCGCTTTCACATTCTCACTCCAAAAATGACCTATTTCCCTAAAATTAAAAAAAAAAAACCTAAAAAACCAATTAAAAAAATCGACGTATACTACTAATTTAGCCCATTAATATCTTATATTTTTATATTGGTGCAAATTAATCAAATTTATAAAAAAAATCTAATGTTAAGATAAACCTCTTAAAATGGTTTAAAGTTGTATAGAACTAAACCATCAAAAGAATTTTTATATTAAAAAAACATATTTCATGGGATTAAACAATTTTCTTCCTCATTAATATTACTATCGTTTTTATAATTGATTTTATAAAAAAACATTAAATTCTTTGTTCAATAAGTAGAAAATTATTTTTTAAAAAGTAATTACAACAAATGAGGAAAAAAAAATACAAGAAGGAAAGCCCATCAAAACCAAGCTTCCCTAGTAGAGGCCGAAAAGTAAAAACTTTGATAAAGAAAGGGAGATTTCAAGGGTGGAAGATTGAATTGTTATTTATGTAATAAAAAAACCCCTAAATTCAGAGATAGTGCTTGAATTGAATGAATAAAATATTTGGGTTTAATTGTAAGAACTTAGGAGTTGATGAAGTCGCATGTCAGATCACAGCAACGTAAACAAACTAAGAATCCTAAGTTTACAGTTTTACAATTTACAGCAATGAAACCCCCTGCATTCCGTTCATTTAGATTTCTTACCAAAAATATCAACCAACCCTCTCTCCACCACCACCACATTTCTTGAGATCCCAACCACACCCACCGTTCATTCAGATTTTCCGAGGCTCAGTGCCTTAGCCTTCATTCTCCATACCCCACAAACCTCTCATCTCTCTCCTTTGGACATCAATGGCGGACTATGAGCCAACACATCATCAAACCATCCCCAAGGAAAAGGCTCTTCAAGCCTTAAACACTATAATCCAGCTCCATTTTGAGAAAACCCTGGAAAAGAAAAGAGCTATCGATCTCCAAAAGAAAGAGCTCCACAAGCTTTTCCAGCTCTTCTTCATCTTCTTAGCCCTCGTCTTCATGGCTCAAGCTCAGTCCACACGTCTCCAATGCCGCCATTGTTGGGCAACCATCACTTTGCTTTCCCTTTCCCATCTTATCTTCTACGTTTCAGTGGCCCAGACCTTGAGGTGCATCAATGGGTTCAAGTACCAGAGAAGGTGCCACAAGCTGACTCTTGGCCTGGCTACTGATAAGCTTAGAGAAATGAAGATGAGGATTAACAATGGCGAGTTCGTTGATGGGTTTGGAGAAGAGGGTGAGTTCGAGATTCATTACCAGGAACCTCCTGAAACTTACTTTGCAAAGTTCAAGAGAAACTGGGCATTGCATTTTGGTTTCCTTATCTTGATCTATGCTTTCATGGTTTCTTCTACAGTTGTCTTGCTTTGTTTTTAATTCATTTGGATCATTTTTTTTCCCAGCGTTGTTTAAGAAGAGGAATCGATTGCTTTATGTGTATATCTTGGGTTAGATTCTTGAGGCTCAATATTAAATTAAGAAGAAAAACTTGAAAAATGATGTTTATTGTTCTTGATTTTATTTTTTTGGCCTTTTGGATAAAAGGCTTAATTGTTAATGACGAAAGTAGTATCTGCTTTTTATGTTGAATGTAGATTGCGAATTTGTATGTTTGCTAGCAGCATTTCTTGGTGAGGATAGAGATAGCGGTTATTGTATAAAAAGGAAGACTGATTTTAAACGTAGTTGGCTTGACTCCACTACTTTTGAGGTCATGCCAAATTAAAAGGGGGAAGATGAAAAATGAATGCCGGCTGGCAGGCGCAGGCGCTGGACTGCAACGAAGGTCGAAGGGGGCAGCTTTGCTTTTTTTTTTTTTTTTTTTTTCTTTCTATTTCAAGAAGAAGAAGACATTTAGGAATTAGGAGTGCTGTTCTGTTTAGTTTAGACAAACACAACTAGGGCTCTTTAAAAAAAAAAAATTGGGTTTTAAAGTATTTGGGTAAGATCAGTTGGGTTGCTAAATTTAAACTGGGTTAGCCGGTTAGTTTTTTGGGTGTACTTCGGCTTTAATAAATATTATAAATTATAAGCTCGTTTCGTCGGTCAATTTCAAAACCGACTCCTTTATTGACCAAACCGACGAAAGCGACATGGACCAAATCGAACCGGCCAGATTAAACCGACCAATGGTATACCCCAGGAAAATGTACTTAATGATGATGGTTAGGTTTTTTGGCAAGGCGACAAAGCGATAAAAAAGGGGGGGGGGTACTAATTAGTATTGAGTTAAATTTTTACTATTATTGTTTTGAAATTTTAAAAGAAGGGCCAATGCCCTAACCTTGTCCTTTCACTAGGGCAGTAGGATTCATAATTTCATTCCAATCTACCTCCTTTTAATTTAAACTTGGAATATGAAAATTAAAATGAATTTTACTATTAAAATAAAATAAAAAATCTTTATATTTAATTTTTTAAGTAAGAGATTAAAATGAATTAATTTAAGTATTAGATATTTGATTTTAATTTCAAGAAAAGAAATTAAGCAATAATTAAAATCATTATAATTGTTAGGGAGGGTGGAGTGGTAGATTTTATAAAGGTCTTCCTAGGTACTCCCTACTCATTCTCCTTTTTACTAGATAATCTAGCATTCTAGCTAGCTTAAGGAAGACCAAACGATTTCATGATTGACAAGTGTTTAATTCCATTTAAACTTTATTACATATCAAACAGTAGCGGAACACCAAACAAAATACAAATAAAAACACAGAACTTTGAGAGTGTGCCACCTTCTTTAACCAACTGGCGAGCTGGCTAGAGGAGCAGCAGCAGCAGGAGTAGAAGATGCATCACAGTAGCCTCTAAGGATGTTGCCTTCCTCAGATGTGAAACCAAGGGAAGTGAGCATGGTAGGCCAACATTTACGCGTGATAAACTCGATGCCACCACAACATTCAGGGCCGATGTCAGTGTGGCCATTAACAAAGAACAGAATGATCTCATCCGTGCATGATTTCAGCTCATTTAGTGCATTCCAGCACTCGGCAAGCCCTCCATTCTCCTCCAGGCGGCCTGGCTTGCTGGAGATGGGCAGTTGGCGTGCAGCAGTTACAGTAGCCAAGACATAGACCAAGACCAAAACATGAAACAAATATCTGACAGCCATGATTAACTTATTTTTTTTTTCTTTTTTTCTTTTTTGCTTTTGAATGTAATGGATGAAGAGCCCCGGACTATGAAGAAGTTATTTATAGGAGAAATCGAGGGAGAGGAGTGGACTAAAACTGAAGACGCCTTTAAAGTTATTAATAAGAGGATCTAATTGTCTTAATCATAGGATTCTTTAAGGGGAAGATGATGGGTTTGTACAAGTGAGTAACTTGCATGAATACCAAAAGCTGCAATCTCTGATGGCATGAAAGGTTGATCAAATGAGCCTAGCAAATAATGTAGAATATAGTGTAGGAACACCTATGCTGTCTGGTACATGCAATCTTGGACATACATAACAGAATATTTAAAAAAAGTAGTTCTAAACGAGCAATATAAGGATTTTTTTTTTTACTGATAAATTTTTTTAGCCAAATGGCGTAATTTTATATTATTTGACAATATAGTCCAATTTTGATGACGAGACTCGCCATATCAGTAAGAGTGGGCTAAATCATTTACATTTTTTTGTCTATAGGAGTTAAATTTGTTAGTTCAGGCAATTAAAAGTCTTTTAGGTTCAATGGTGGCCGAGGTTCCCTGATAGAATTGATTATCGCTAGTCTAAAACGTGGAAAGCTACTGTTGCGAATGCTTACAAATGTCTTTTACAAGGATCTTGGGATCCCATGAACCAGAGTATATGGAAAGTGAAAGTTCCCCAGAGAATTCGACACTTCCTTTGGCTTTTAGCAAAAAGGAGAAGCTTCTAACGAACTATAGTAGGTGCAGGAGATCTTTGTAGGATCCTGTAGTTTGTGCAGTTTGGAGTTGAGAGTCTTGCATTCATTTAACGCGAGATTCTCCAATAGTTTCTCGAGGTTGGACCAGCGTTATTCCTATGAATGCATTTGGCAGCAAGGGAACATGTTTGTTTTCCAACAGTCTAGTTTGTAGATTGCTAGAAGATGTTTCACTTGGGGCAAGAGGGTACAACTAGCTATGGCAAACTTAGTCATAGTGTAGGGGGAGACGAGAGATTGGTTGGAAGGCTCCACCATCAGGGTGGACTAAGCTGAAAGTTGATGGATCAGTAATGGTTAGCTCAAGAGCTGCTGCAGCTGGAGGGTCATTGCGCGATGGAAGTGGTGAGTTTCTAGTTGGTTTCTACTGCAAGTTGGGCATTTGCTTAGTATTGGAAGCTGAAATTTGGGCAGTGTATCATCGTCTTCGTGTGGTATGGCAGAGAGGATATAGGACTAAATCTATAACTTTAGGTATAAAATAGGACTAACAGTAAAATTTTATCAAATGAATTTAATTGTTACCTCAAATACTGAAATTTCAAAAAGTAAAAAGATTAAAATTGACCAAATCAAAATGTATAGGAATTAATAACCAAAATAAAAGTAAAAATACAGAATCTAAATCCACAACTTGTGCATAGTATAAGTTCTTATAACAATATTTTAAATTTTTAATAATTAATTTTTGTTTGACTTATGAGTAATTATCATATTTACTCATTTCTCTTTAATTTAAATAATCGTAATTTTAATCAAATTAAATTTTTATGCCTTTAGTTTCACAAAATTTTGAATATTTACTCAGAATTTATAAGTATTTTTTATTATCATACAAAAATATTTGTGTGTACATATAGTTGAATATGATTGTTGAGATAATAAATATTTCATTTGTATTTTGTCATAACATATTTCTTAACATGAAGTGGGTTACATTTATTAATAAGTAATATGTGTATATATACGTGTGTTTATATATATATATATATATATAGGTATGTTTTTTTTTTTACAAATATATAGATATGTATTTGATATATTACTTTAGGAGTTATATTGTAAATGTTATATATGTAATTTCTAATATTAATGTAACATATAAAACAAAATTTTAATATTCTGAAAGTTGTGGTGGTTCTTGTCCATCATTTATTCTTTAAAAGTAGTGATGGTTTTAGTTTGGCATAATTGCAAAAAAAAGCTCTCAATCTTTGGGGGCTTTTGGATATATGCCCTTTAACTTTTCTTTTTTCTTTTTTGATTTCGGCTCCCAACATAATAGATTTTTCAGACATCAACCCAATTGAAACGATAACTGTTAGTTGACCATTAGTCAACAGTCGGTTAAAAATATTGGTCTATGTGGCGTGCCAGTTGATTGATAACGTGACAGACATTTAAATAATAACGCTGACATGGCAAAAAAATTAAACAAATTTAATAAACATAAAACAAAAAAAAAAACCTAAATCCCCCAAATCATCTCAAACCCCTGAATTCAAAACTTCCCCAAATTCTAAAATTCTCAACTCGTCAAATTCCCCAAATCGTGAAATCCCCAAATCCATAACATCCGAAATCTTCTTTGAATCCCTAAAATCTTCAACAATCTCCTTTTTGAATCTTTGATTGAGGGATTTTTCTACATCCTTAATCCCTTAGAACCAAATCATGAAATCCTTAATCTTTTCATAAATTTTTATTTTTCTTCCTTGTCGTCTGAAATCATGGATTCACATAGTTCGAATAGTCAGTCTAGAGGTTGGGCAACGCATGGTTCGAAGAAAAAATCGTCATATGAAAATATTGTTACTTCATCGTGGAGGGAGTATGTCTACGATAGACCAGCAGTTAAATGTCACTACAATAAGTTAGCTCCAATAGACACTTCATGGAGCGATTTAAATCCGAGAAGGAGATTTTATGGTTGTTCAGATTTTCGGGTAGGTGAAGATTTTTTATTTACAAATTGAGCTTGAGCTCAATTTTGATGATTTCATAAATCTCATATTTTGTTTTGTTTTCAATTTGGATTATTTCAATTTGGCTGAATTAGGGTTTGTTTGTAGGACGGTGGTTGTGATTACTTCAAGTGGTACAATGGGAAAATGTGTGACCGTGCGACTGAGTTACTGCAACAATTGCGTGACAGTGAACGAAATCTTTTAAAGGATAATTTAGCATTTAGAAAGAATGTTATGGATTTGGTTGCATTTGATGGTAACCATAATGGTGGCAGTAGTGCTGTTGACATTGAGGTTGAAGGAGGTAGATCAATTTGTGGTGTTGAAGGAGAAGTAGCATTAAGGAAGAAAATGTTGACCATGAAGCAAAATATTAAAGTTATCAAGAAAGAGAAGTCAATGTATAATATATTATTTTTTTTGCTTTATGTTATGTATTGTATGCATCACCATAGGTTTCTTTTTTGACAGTAGTGTATACAACTATCAGTTGCAAATGTTGATTGAATGTAAAATGATCCAACATATGTTTGTTTAGGTTTGGAACTAATGACCAATTTTGGTTGTTTTTTTTACCATTATGCTTAGAAGTAATGACCAATATTAGTTGTTTACGCCTAATTTAATTTAGCTTAGTAAATAATGCAGTGACAATAAACATAAGACTGAAAGGAAAAATTTGATCATTTAAGCATATGATTTCCCCATTGCAATTTGAATAAATGTACTTTACAAAAGCATATGATTAGCCTATACACCATTCACACTATACCATCCAAAAACCAGAATGTGAGTGAGCTATACATGAACCACCAAAAAAAAAAAAACCAACATATTGGTTTTCAATACAATAAAATAACATTCAACATTGGTGTATTCTAAAACTAGAATGTTGTAGGCTCAAAATGTGACTACCATCTTGTGTTCCAAAACCAGAATATTATAGGCTCAAAATGTTGTAGGCAGAGTACCTTGACCGTCTTATTTGGATCACGAGCTGTTCTGAGATGGTTCTGCAAAACAGAAAACAGATACAAGATAAATGTTGTAGGCCAAGCTAGTTTTGGCATGTATAACCAACATATAAGATGCAAATAGATAAATGAAATTATGGCACCTTAGATAAAATGATTTGTTTGACAAAGGAACTTCGCAGATAGAAAACTGTTGCAATAAGAGACTTGTGTTGTATGACCTATTTGCAGAAGGTTATATGCACAGTCATGAAGTGACTTATGGCATGATTTGGCATACAACATAAAGAAAAGGATAGCATCCCCGATTCCAGAGAAAACACAACAGATATATATATAATGAAGCTACATTTTTTTCCATGTAAGATTACACAAGTTCAATAGCAAGTTATTACTGTGGATCACAAGACAAACAACAGAAGTCATTCAAAACAAAATAACGATGATTTACTCGTGTTTCCTGCAACTAATTCTTGTGTTCCTAGATGGTCGATGGGAGCCTTTCGCTTGTTATTTTGCGACTTGGGTGTTGAAGAAGTTTATCCACTACCATCTTGGCATGAAGCTATCGTCATGCTCCTTGTGGTTTAACCAGACTACAAGAGTATTTTATATTAATATTAAAACAATATACAATGTTTGATCAATAGTAAAAGGAAGAAACTCACATAAAAGGTTTGCTTTCCCTTAGATTTATCTGAGGTAGTTGACCTTTTAATAGGAGATTTCTCCTTTTGTTTGAGTGGCTATGCATCTTACTGCAAAAAATGGACCATAATCATTAGTTAGACAAAATAAAATAAAAATTTTACTCAATATATATAACTGAAGAACAGCACTATACCTATTTCGAGTTTCTACAAGACCGCTTGTTATGGCCATGTTGGCCACATTGAATACATGTCATGAGTAGATCTTTCCTACTCAAGTGGCCAGGCTTCAATTTTTTTGGTTCATCTTTGGCCAACCTCCTATTCTTTTTGGGCCTCCTAGGCATCTTTCTTTCAATAGGAGGTAACGCTGGCTTAATACCAATTTTTTCCCAATGCATTGGAAAATAGTAAGCTTTTTTGTAGGTATCGATGTGATAACATTCATACAAATACTCATCTGGTTGAAGCCCTAAGTGATACATGGTAGCACATACATGGGAACATGGAATCCCATTAATCTGCCAACTTTTACAACTACATATCTTTTGACTTAGGTCCACTATATATTCATAACTTATTTTCCTCAACTCACATCCATTTTCACTTATTCCATATCGGTTGCCACTCTACACAGTCTTTCCTGTTGGCATCAAACTTAGCTTTCACTAATGGACCATAATTTTGCTTTCATCCATTACATAATTTCATTTTTTGTACTATCGTAGTCATCAACTTAGTCCTAATATCCTCAAGCATTTTGATAATGCTTTTGAACCTAGCTTCAACAATTCTTGAATTGAATGCTTCACACAAATTGTTGTTAACTATATCTGATTTACAAGTAGTCCCCCAAAATGCCCTAATCCACATCTTTGGAGACCTTTTCAATAAATTATCGTAAACATCCTTATATTTCTTCTTCAGTGCTGAACATAGATCATCCCACTCCCTCTTATTCGTGCACTTCACAATCTACTAGAAATCACACTTATAAGATTTATCTAACTTCCACCTTGACCAATTTGCAAACACGTGCCTCGCACAATTCCTATGCTCCACCTTTGGCAGTATGTTAGAAATTGCAATCTTAAGGCCCTAATTCAAAATAATGAACCAGATAGATTGTTAAAAAAAATTAGTTAAGTACAAATAATTGAATAAAAAATAATACCAAGCTTAAATTTGCATATTCACTAACCTTTTGTTGGTCATTGATAATTGTGTACCCATACCCATCTTCCAAGCCCAAATCATTTGATAGGAGACTGAGAAACTAAGCCCATGAATCAGTGCACTCCACTTCAACCACAGCCCATGCAATAGGGAACATCTGGTTGTTTGTGTCCCTTCCAATAGCTGTGAGAAATTCACTTTTAAATGGGTATTTTAAGAAGCAACCATCTAGCCTAATGAGTTGCCTACACCCCGCATTCCAGCCTCTCTTCAGTGCATCAAAACACACATAATACCTTTTAAAATGAGGAAGGAAATCTACTGTTTCCCTTTGAAAAGCCATTTTTATTGTGCTTCCTAGTATCTTTGACCTTAACTCATGAGCATAGTCCCATAGCGGGCCAAATTCCTCTTTATAATTCCCAGCCATTTTCCCTTCACTATTTTCTTTGCTCTATAACAACAGTCAATGGTCACATTTACATGCATCTCAAAAGCACATTTTCTTTGAATTTCCCTCAGTTTAGTCTTAGGGTGATTCTTGATAGTTGCTTCAAAATATTGGGCAATCATAGCAACAAAAACCATTTTGTTCTTAAAACTAACCGAACAATGGTGCTCATCCTGAAATGTCTTTATTTGCAAGTATTTCACAACAGGATTATAGCTAGCCCTAATTCTCCATGGACAGTTAGGGGAAGAAATGCACCTTACAACCACCCTTTTTTAGTTCATTCTTAATAAACTTCAGTTGTTTTCTACATTAGTTGGAGTACTTTCGATTTGCACTCTTAAACTGTTTGTCATCCTTAAACAACATTCTCAAACTAAATTTTAACTTACCACTGTATAAGGGAAACTTGCTCATCCTTCTCTCACCATCTTCATGTTCTTCATCTTTATTGGACCCAACCAAACTTCCATTTTCATCTGAGTACCATACCTCAGTCTCATTCCTATCCTCCTCTTCTCCACTACTTACAACAACAACATTATCCGCTCCATCTGATGTTGCAAAATCACCAGCATATTCATCAGCAACATTATCCACTCCATTTGATTGCACATTATCAACTCCATTTGATGTTGCAAAATCACCAGCATATTCATCAGCAACATTATCCACTCCATTTGATGTTTGCAAAATCACCAGCATATTCATCAACAACAACTTCACTATCATTATCCTCTCCAACAATAGACCCTAAACTAATCTGTCCACCACTTTCCACACGACCATACTCATCTACACCAATACCAGTAGCAAACACACCCTCCCCATTAGCTTGTCCCCCTCCTACATTACCCTCCCCAACAAATTCTACCTTTCCAAATCACCTTCACCATCACATTCTACCCCTTCATTATCACCCTCCCCATTAACTTCTACCCCTTCAACATAACCTTGCCCAGCAGTCAATAAAAACATTTTGTCTACAATTATAGGGTTATCAACCTCATGTTCAACATATAGGTCAATCTCCTTAAACTTGACCTAAAAGTCTGACATAGCCATGGTGGAAATGTCATCATAAATCACCCTTAGATTATTTTGCACCATACTGTACCAGGCTCATGAAAATATATTAACATGATAATGTTAAACCCTAACCCAATTTTCACTATTTTACATAATTCAAAATAAGATATTGTGTCTGGGTCCTCTTTAAGCCTAATCACTTCCCCACCTACAAATCTAACATATGGGTCATTTACAAAGTGCCCACCCACGTGCAAAATAATAAAATATTCCTCATCTGATGACATCTGCAAAGCATAAACAAACAATTTTCTAAGTAAAAAACATTCAAAAAACAAAGCTCACTACCTACATCGATACCACTTCTTTGACTACAATACAAAACAGTAACACATGTCTACAATTTTAACATCTTTTTGCTTGGGGTAATAGAAATCAACAATATCGGGACCACTGTTGCATCACAAATCGACAAAACAAACCCTACATTGTGGCACTGAAATTGCAATAATAGATAACAAATAACCAACAAACCAAACCGAAAGTGAAATTTATTTTCCCAACAAATCAAATAAGAAAGCACCTACCTTTCGATTTTGGGTTACGGGAACTGCTCACGATTGTTGAAGCTTTTTTGTTTCTAAAAGTTTTAGGGATTCAATGATTTGGTTCGTAAAAATTTTAGGGATTTCAAGAATATTTTGGAATGCTAACGATTTAAGGATTTCAAGATTTGGGGATTTCAAGATTTTAAGGATTCAACGAAAATTTCGAATGTTATGGATTTGAGGATTTCACAATTTAGGGAATTTAACGAGTTGGAAATTTTAAAATTTGAGAAAAAAGTTTCGAATTTAGGGGTTTGAGATGATTTGGGGGATTTAAGGTTTTTTTTGTTTTATGTTTATTATTTTTTTAATTTTTTTGCCACATCAGTGTTATTATTTAAATGTCTGCCAGGTTATCAGTCAATTGAAATGTCACATAGACCAATTTTTTTGACCGACTGTTGACTAACAATCAGCTGACGGTTACCGTTTCAACTGGGTTGATGTCTGAAAAAATTCATTACATTGAGGACAGAAATTAGAAGAAGAAAAAAAGGTTAAGGGCATATATCCAAAAGTCCCCAAAGGTTGAGGGCTTTTTTTGCAATTATGCCTTTTATTTTTAGTTAGTTTTCAATTTTTAATTTTGCCTCTAGTTGTGTTTTGACATATATATATATATATATATATATATATATATATATATATATATATATGAGATTTATCAAGATAAAGGCGCCCTCAAATTTATTCAAAATCATTCTTGAAGAAACTTATCAAGAGAGTGTTCACAAAATTAGATTTGGAGATTCTAAGGAGGAAAGGCCATTTGGGACTTGACTTTTATGCAACATCGATATAGCGAGTCTCTTAGGACTTTTGATAGTGAGTTCTTAATTGACGATATTCATCATCAAGTTGATTTAATGATGACTAGGTTGGGATGCAAATATCAACAGCTTAATCAAAGTGAGACGTCTCTAGATTGCTTCTTAATCTTTTCATTGATGCGGTTATAGTTAGTTTATTTTTCTCTCCTATCTAGGCTTTTTCTACATACAGTAATATTTGTGCATCAACTTTATTTTATGTATTGTATGCAACATGCACATGTGTCATGACTATATATTCATTTGTCAAAGAATTCACCCTATAGCAAAAAAATAAATAAATAAATAAATAAATAAAAGAATAATTAAAATCACTAGAACATATTTGGTCGGATGGAAACTATTCTATTTCATCATACTACAATAATCCTCTTGTTTGGTAAAGTGATCCATGCAAAAAATGCTATTGTGGCCCTAATAGGGTTTCAGTGAATAGGCTCCCCTCGAAAACAAGAGAGAAACTTTCTCTCTAACAACTTCATATTAGATTTAAAGACGGGGAAGAAACAAAGATAAACACATCCGAAATCATTTGTTTATTAGTTATACACTAATTATTTTATAAGTCAAGCCTAGTTTAAAGAAACTTTGCTAATATATTTGATTTAACAAACACTACAGCTTTCAAAATATCATTAATACAAAATGATGACAAACACATTTCGACACAAAAGTTTGTCACATTTTTTGGTTAATTGTTACTTTAATCAATCTCATTAATTTTTTGGAATTATTTTTATGCAGAGCTTGATGCAACAAAGAAATACACTAACAAGAAAAGGCGAGAGACGCAAAGTCAAAGCCAATGCTTAGGTAATTACAAAATAGCAGAAAATGATAGGTATAAACAATCAACAAAGTCAACAACCTAGTACCAGCATAGCATGCTGTCCACCAACCTTAGCCGTGAATCAAAGTAAATCATATTGAGCTACCTTACATTGTTCCTCTTCTGTATTGTATTACACCATTCTGTTCATTGGGATTCTTTCATTTGGCCGAGCAACCCTTTCTTGGGGAGAGATTACTTGTGGCATTGTCATTCCTCCGGAAACAATGATCTCTGCACATAAATAAAGAACAACAACGAAGATACATGGTTAATGATTGAAGCGATCAAGGAGTAAAACTGACAGTCACAGGTTGTCCATGAGAGTATGGGACTAAGAAACAAAGTCATTTTAAATAATTTATTTATATACCGATAAAGAATATTCTATTTTCCATCCACCCCCCTCTCTCTATATACACCCTAACATACACGAATGACTGAATGAAAAATACTAGATTATGTCAAGAGTAAATGAAAGGTCGACTAAGATGTCATGTAAGTTCAATTAAGCCTTAATCTCAACCATATACAAATCGTTTTCTATAGTTAAGCTCTTTATGGCATATACAAACAACAAAACCGCCAAGTAAAATACAAACATACCTATGCCTTCTCGAATTGAGAGATTTGGCCTTATGATCTCTTTGGAGTTCACTAGGAAGATATCACCAATGTATAGATGGTTTGTTGGGACAAAAACACTGCATAGCTCTTCATCTTCGTTTTCTCTCTACAATACAAATACACAATGAACAAGCAGAACCACTAAAGGACCTTGTAGGGGAAAAAGCAAAAATTCCTTAAAGGAGAATTAGCCTATTACATGACTCAAAAATAATAACCAAGATAAGCAATGTTCATTCAAATGGAGTCACAAGAACAAGTTTTGCATACTATATATCCAAGTAACGTTAGGAAACCCATTCATTAATGGACATTTTGTGTCTTCCATGACTGTGAGCAAGTCTGTTACAGAGCAAACTAGATTATCAAGTATCAACTAGAAAGGGATGAACCATCTTCCCTAAGACTAGAAATTTACTAAACTGAAGATTGTGCTGGAATTAATGCATAAGACACATTCTTATATTTTTAATTAATCGAACATACAACCCATCCTACCCACCCATCCATCCAAAGACATTCCAACCCACACACACAAAGCATAAATTCTACCAATGAGAAATTAAGGTTAGTGTTCTCTCTCCCAGTAGTGGTGGTTATGCCCTGCTCTTCTGCCATAGACAAAGGTGGCCTTTCAAAGATACGAGGATGTCCATGAGTCTATCCACATATGTGTTGGCTGTCAAATGCAGTTCATTTTATACATGCAACTGTAAAGATTTTGGGTTGACAATAAAGGTTTAAGGTCTTCAGGGAAATAAGTCTCTTTCAGAATCCTTGGACATACAATACAAACTTCCTTCAAAAAGGATCATTTGAAAAATAAGCAAGCCATCACACAGACTGCATTTGTTTGAAAATTTTGATTACCAGCTAGAGAAAATGATATCTTCAACTAATGTGAACAAATGCAGATTATATCATCAAATCCCATTCCTCTAGAGCAGAAATAAGCTAAGAGAACGCAATAAACACCCAACTTGATAGGCACCCAAGAGACCTTTTCATGCCAAGTTGTTTTATGAAGTGTTATTTACCCTAATAAAACCCTTCATAATATTCTTTTCATGTTAAAACAATTTCGCAGGCATAGAAGAGGTAAATACATTTTTAAACTCCCCTTGAATAATCCATGATTGCGTGTCAAGCTGAAATGGTATACATGGGAAAACAATGCATGTTTTGAAAAGAAGAGATGAAATTAAAAATAGTACCTGAAGGATGACAGTAGATGTAATGAAGCCAAACGCATATTCACCTACACGAGGATGACGAATGATAGCCACCTCCTTAAATGCTGTAGTATTTTGATCTAAAAGAACCAGGATAGAGTCATTGTGTGTTTCAAGCAAAATTGAAAATTCCTTAGTTGCCAAGCTGTGAAATGATATGACCATATTGTAAATATTTCTTTAAAGGATATGAGTAGAGTACTGACCCTTGAACTACCAAACTCAGAAGCAGAATGTATATATTCGCAAAACACACAAACCAAATTGAGTCACTTACTTGTGCAAATATAGCAAAATTTCTTTAAAATCCCTTGGATAATTAATTCGACATTTAACAACAGGAGGAAGCAATGATGTTTGAACGTGACCAGACTGGCTGGTCGGAATGGGAACCAGCCGGGGTACCAGTCTAGAGAATGGCATTCAACAGGTTGGACCAAGAGCCAGTATGGAGTGGTTGAACTGGCAAAAAACCAGCTGAACCGGGTCTTTTTTAAAAGGCTTAATTCACGATTTAGTCCCTGAAGGATACCTATTTTCCCACTTTGGTACCTAAACTTTATTTTGTCCCAATTAGATCCTAAAGTATCAAGTTCCTCTATTTTTGGTCCATTTTGTAAAGGAAAAAAATTTGTTAGGCAACTTTGGCCAATGAAAAAGCGCCATGTGGCATGTTTTGGCCAATGAAAAAATGCCACATGAAAATTAAGTTTATTTAAAACAAAAACATTACATTTAAATTAAAAACTAAAAAATTATAATTTTAAATATTAAAAAACATTTTTTACTTTGACCAACCGTTGACCAGTCACGTGGCGCTATTAGAACACGCCATGTGTCTTTTTTATTCTTTATATTATATTGATTAAAATAAAAAATCATATATAATTATAAATTTTAAAATTCAAAATAATATATAAAATTGAACATTGTTATAAAAATTAAAATAGGTATTTAAATTTAAAACTTGAAATTTAAATACCTTTTAGAATTTTATAATGGTATGTTTTAGAAATTTATAAAAATATTTTATTTTAAAATTTTTAAAAATATTTTTTACAATTTTTATAGTTTTTACAATTTTTTACATTTTTTGTAATAATATTATTAATTTCAACTAATTTCTTTTCAATTATCGTTTTTCTTTTGTAAATTTTATTTTTATAAACTTTTCAAAATTTATATGTTTTTTTCTAGATTTTATATATAATTTTCAGAATTTTTTATATTTATTTACATTTTATATTTTTAATATGTATATACATTTAATAAATGAAAATATTTGTTTTTACATAAAGACACCGCTTGGTATTTTGTGATTGATTATAAAAAAAAAATTTAACGCTGTCAAAAATTGGATTAAAAAATATAACTGAGACATACTTTATGTACCAAATTGGGAAGTGAGTGTACTTTTAAGTACCAATTTGGACAAAAAAATGGTTTAGGTACCAAAGTGGGAAAACGAGTATACTTTAGAGGCTAAATCGAGAATTAAACTTTTTTAAAAATATTTTTTAATATTTTGAATTTTTAATGATTTTTTAATTGAATCGGTCCAGTACAACCACCTGTCCGATTCTAAAAACATGGGGAAGAATTCTCTGAATTCTGAATCGTCAAAAAAATTATCAACGGTAACACACTAGACTAATTCCAAGTCAATAAAGCAGTTTATACTTAAGCGAATGCAAATCATTGTTAAACTAAATTTAGAGTAAAAATCATATTAATATACAAGTTAATTAGGTGTAACCTGGAGATATTGCAGCACTTATTTGTTTCGAGGCTGTGTATATATGCCTAACAAAGGGCATTTGCTTTATGACCCATTCTCCCACTGAGAAAACAGCAGCTCCCATCCATGATGAAACAAAAACACCAACAAAGAAGACAAAGAGCAGGGATGTGATAAATCCCAGTCCTGCAAATATAAACTGTGGGTAAGACAAAGATTGCTCAAAGCACAAAAATCACTAAAGAAATCTGCATACAATGCAAGAATGAAGAGAAAGAAGTTTCTCTTTGATGAAGCAGTATGTTTTGAATGACCCAGATAATAAATAATCATGCCAAATAGATCATAAAATTTACTAAGTAAAATGTTATACAAATCATAAATGTTTTGATGATATTTAGGAAAAGGGAAACAACGATACCCCTAAAACCTCAGGCCACGGCTTCTAGCAGCAATCTTAATCACTATGGAGGGAACAACCTTAATAATGATTATCTTGAGTTCTATCTTTTTTTAAATTTCTTTATAGAACTTAATACGATTATAAGCTGGTTTTTTTTTTTTTTAAATGAAATATTTAAAATTAAGAAGAATTTTGGGATTTGATAAGAGTGAAGCATAGTTATTTATTGATAATAGGAGGAAAGTACTCATAAACTTACTAACACTTGAAGACTCAACAAACATCAAAGCCATGAGTGATACAGATGGAATTACCAAATATGTCAACGCCAAGTCGCTCGTATAATGGACTGAAGAAACCATCAACAAACTGAATAAACCACCAAGTAATGAAAAATGTAACTGCAACAGGAAAAAGGACCACACTGCAATTTTTCAAGTTAAACATGGTCAGTCTTGAAATATCACAAGGAACAAAGAGAAATGAAAACTTTCGGAAGATACCAAAGCTTAATACCATCCAGTCATGAACTTCTTCGAGAACCAACTCTGTAGAACAAAACAACATGCCTGAAGAATCATTGAAACATTAATTTCAGACATAAAAATAGATTCGAATCCCTTTCATTCATTATCAGCACAGAAGTAAGATTCTAAAAGTTCTTTCATCGCTGCCATTCTGTCTAAGAATTCATTGAAACTAGCACATATTTATTATTTGGCTCACTTCAAACATGATTTTAGAACCACTAAAGCAGTCACACTCTGAATCTTTCATTACAATGACTTGAAAAATATTTAAATTCCTCGAAAATTAGAGCACTTGAATTTCCATAAATGATTTCAACATAGGAAAATGAACAAATTTGAACTTGAAAGCACTCCATCATACAGGTCATTCAAATTCACAATATTTTCTAAACCGCAAACATACATCCCAACTCCTTAGCATTCCCATCCTCCTAATACACTACTGTCAATTAGTTTCTGACACTCAAATAGCTAAAAACATAATCAGAATATCAAGGTTTTCCTTTGTTTAAACAGAAGCCTATCGGCGGAGATATTTAAAAAAAAAAACAAAATTTCTGCTTTGAACTCAACCAGATCATAGCAATTAAACACACTGGATAAGAGAGAATGAAAAAACTTGAGTTGTATTAACAATTTTCACTTCCCACGTTATTTGTAGTTAGTCACAAAGTACATTATTTGAGACGATTCAGTTACAATTGCATTCGGAGTAATAATCTTAAGAGGAAGCCGAAGATCTGAAAACTCAGTGATTGATCCTAAATTTAAAAGCGAAAAAAAAACCTTGCGAGTAGAGGAATTGGGGGAGCTAGGTGGAGACTTAGCCGGATCTTCGGGATCGGTACTACCATTTTCGGCTTGACTCAGTGGAATCGACGTTGATTCTTTCTCTTCCGCCATTGCCATTTCCTATTTTCTTTCTTCTTCTTGTGAGTGAGAAAAAATCTTGACCCTTGGGACGGGAGAGAGATATCGCGGTAGAGAAGTTGGAAGTTAGGATCTGAGAGAAAATAAAGGATTATGATTTTTAAAGCCAAAAATTGTATCTAAAGCAATTGCACGTGGCGGCTTTCATTTCTCTCTTTTTTTTTTTGTTCTTCAAGAAAGGAACTTCATTAAGCATAGAGAAAACAAAAGAGGGCATGAGGAAGGTGATTATAAATACAAAAAAAATCTTTAATAAAAAAAAGTGGCACACTTGTTAACTCCTCAATAAGCATGTGAAATGTTAGTATCCGTCAGTCATAACGGAGATTAGAACTTGTTAATGAAAGTAGTAATTTTTAATTGCCTAATCTTCAAATTCTTTCTGTCTATTAATGCGTCAATGAAAACCAACAATCCAAGAGCCGCCTTCGCTCCCGCTGACTCGGGATTTCGCACTGAGGATCCACCCGTTTTCAACTTAAGGGACCTCTCTGTTTGGTGGTTTCCAAACGACTGAGATGCAGATCATCTTTGACTGTCAAAGATTAAAAAAAATTGTAATTTAACCATTTAAATTTTAAAATTATTTATTTAATTTTATAAAAATATAATTTATTAACAATAATGTATACAAAATTTAATCCACATATCAAAAATTTTGTAAGAACCCAATTTTGCCTGGGTTAAAACAAATAAATCAGAAAAAAAAAAATGTCCAGGTTTACTTTTTTTTTTTTTTACAGTCCAATTAAATAAACCAATTCACTAAATACCCAAAAACCTAAATTATAGATTTAATTAACATTTCAACCCAATACCAAACCCAAATACACCCAAACCCAAAAGAGCCCAACACCTAAACCAAAGTTAGAAACCCCGAACCGTAAGGTTCTCCTCACCAATAACACCCAAAGAACACAAATTTCTCTTCAAGTCGTGATCAGTAAGAGATAAGCGCTCAATGCCGATTCTTCAAGAAGGACTGCAAAAAAGGAAAAGAAAAGCAGCAAAATAGCAGAATTTGTATATTTCCTTTTTTCATTATTTTCCGGGTTATATAAACCCCAAAATAAATCTATAAGAAGGAGAGGAGATTACACACAAAAATACACAGAGATTCAAAGAATACAAAAGCAAAAATATCCCAATCAGCAAAGGTCTTATTTTATCTTTTTCTTATTAGAATATTGTTTATTATATTTTTTTTGAAACCCTACATATAATATATATATATATATAATACACTAAAAAAACTTTACTTTTTTAAATTCCACGGTGGCCGGCGACGGTGGCGGACGACGGTCGGAGCCTCTCCGGAGAATGACCGAAAATCACCCTGGGGAACACCTCTCTGCTTTTTTTCTTTGCTGAAGAGAAAAATGAATTTTTTTTAAAATTTTTTTTGTTTATATAGACACTTGAAACAACGCCGTTTTGGGGCTGGTTACTATAGCCCAAAACGACGTCGTTTCACTTAGGACCCGCGCACTGACCCGGCCCGCATAGAGGATTCGCGTGTTTTTGCAAAATGGATTATTTGCGCTTCCAGCCCTTCCGCATTATTGTATCTTTACAATTACATCTAATTGACATTTTATTTTTTAAATTGGCCCAAAATTATGGTATTTGTTTCAATTTAGTCCTCCAGGCCTTTTCAAGGCTAGAGAACAGCGTCGTTTTGAAATTTGGCATAATTTTCATTTTAACCCCTGTGATATAATGCGCATTTTAATTTAGTTCTTTTATATCCGTTTTAATTGCTATTTTAACCCCTATTTTCTTTGTTGTATCTTATTTTTATCCTTTTATTTTATTTTATTATTTTTCATTACATTAAATTATTTTATTATGTTAAATAGTCTATATTATTTTCTTTATTATCTATATATTAATTTATTTATGTATATATATTTTTATATTATCTTAGAAGTTATATATATTAATTTATTAATATTATAAAATTCATATATAATTATTACTTTTTATTTTATTTTGTTTAATTATTTTTATTACATATCATTTTAGTATTTATATATATTAGTTATTATATTATATTTTAAAATTTTGTACATTATATAATATTAAATTATATCGTATATTATTAACTAAAATTTTTTATATTGTATAACATCTTCTATTTACATTATTTATATTATATATATGTAATTTTATATATCCTTATTTAAAATCATTATATACTTTTTATTTATACATCGTTTACATTGTTTATATTATATATGTATATAATTTTTATTTATTTATTATTTAATCTTGCATAAAAATTTCATATTTATTTAAGTAATTTTCTTTTATATTTATTGTTTTATGTAGGTATTTTATTTGCCCATACTCTCTCATTTATTTATTTATGATTGCCATTGTGTAGTTATATCTATTAGTCATTATTCTACATTATTATTACTTTATTATTTATATAAATATAAAATGTTAGTATATCATAATTGCTTTTGATATTTATGTTTGATAATGTATAAATACGATATTGTCTCATTAATCGTTGTTTAAAATAAAATATATTTTTTACAAAATTACTATATTTTATCTGAAGGTTTAAAATAAGGCAATGTTTTGTATTTAGAAATTCTGGAAATAGTTCCCTGACGTGTTGGGTTTCGATTTTCCATTTGGCTAAATAACTAAATATCATTTTAACAAGTTTTGTAAATCATGGGATGATTTTGATTACGAAGGTTTTAAAACATGGTGTCCTAACGTGCTGGATGTGATATTTATATTCTTTCAGAATAAAGAAATCTCAAATATTAACTCAAATTATTCAAGTTTTAAAGTAAGCATGTTTCCAAATCTTTTCAAATTCTCGACATAAGGACATTAATTAATCAATTAGGTACCAATTTTTGGGCGTTACGAGAGTGTTAATCCTTCCTCGTATGTAACCAAATCTCGAACCCGTTTTCTTGTATTTTGTGGACCAAAAATAATGTTTTGAAATAAAACATTTTACAAGGTGATCCAATCACACCTAATTAAAAAAGGATTGGTGGCGACTCCATTTCCATTTTTTAGTCGATCCCTAGTTTTTAAATTAATCTTTAAAATGGTTTCGACAACTTGGCGACTCCGCTGGGGACAATAAGAGAGTCAAGCCGTAAAATTGATTATTTTCTGTCCTTTGTCGGAAATTTGAAAATTTTGATTTGAAAATTTAAAATTTTGATATCAAAATTTTGATTCGAACATATGATTATTATTTTTTTGCACACATTGCATTGCATGACCATTGTGGTTGTACCCTTAAGTGGGAGCGAGAAGCTTTGCCTTCATGAGGTTTTCACCTCCGCATGGGCTAGTGGACTGCTTCCGGAATACATCTGTACCTATGTCTTCGTGAAGTTTTCACTTCCGCATGGCCATAGGGAAATATATTCCCCTGAACTGAACTCGGTCTATATGAACCTATAATGGGTGAGGATCGAGGAATCTACTAGTTCGGGTACCTTAACTTTAGAGCTAAGCCACATATAGTGATCCTTAAGAGCCAACCCTAGATAGAGTTATGTTGAACCCTAATGGTCACCCAAATAGGTACCCTATTTTGTTATTTATTTCTCTTATACTAACGTGTTTTCTTTTGTTTTGATTGCATTGCATTCACATAATAAAAAAGAGGTGTTGATTCAATGTAACACCCCAAACCCGGCCCATGTGTTTCGACTGGATTTGGCGTGTCACGGCTTGTACATTGAAAACTTTTGCCTTGTTGGTTTTGGAAGTCGTAAGTTAATTAGACATTATTAGAGTAAATAAGTGACATTTTAAAATAAAATCTTATATTAGTATTATTAAGTATAAATAAACCTTGACATAAAATTTATAAGTTGCATAACATTGAAAACTTCTTAGTTGAATAAAAACTAGGGCCTTAAAAAATCTCAAATAAAAATAAAATAAACTTAAAGAAATCCCAAATAATTTGTAGAAATAAAACTTGATGGCCCTCGAGTCCGCCTCGGCTCCCATGTTCACGATCTCTGCTCACCGAAATGTTGGGAAAAATAAAGGTTGAGTCACCAAGACTCAGTGCAAATCCCGAGAACACATAAAAGGCTTGAGGCCCACAAACACATTATGAGCCTTGGCCCGTATACAAGGGTAATAAAATATGCAACATGGCCTATCCCAAACCTATGAGTCCATCCTCTACACACCCCCGTACCAACCATCACACCGTGGAGATTTCTACAATCAACCCTCCATCTGCTACACACCATATCGACAGATGTGCTGCCTGTCATAAAGACCGATCACTATGTGACCTATGTGGCAAAGCCACCGATCGCCTCACACCGCTCCCTTCCATAAATCAATCAATCCCATCCCATGCATACATGCAAGAATCGAACATTAAACTATCTAAACAGATCACATATTTTTACATACTTGATACACATAGAAGTTTCTATGATTACGCACTGCATCCCTTTCCTACCCTTTCGGGTAATACGACTGTTCATACAGCCTCATTTTTTGGCTTTTATCCCATAACATACATATAATTCAGATTAACTAGTGTGATAGAGATCTACACACCTTTTCCGCTTTTAGCCCATAACATACATATAATATAACAAAGCTTATGTGTCAAGAATCTACACACGATTCATCGATAAAACGAGGCTTTCTATATCGACGCTATCCTTAATCGACACAACCGCTATCTCGCCTAAGGTGTTGTTCGAAGTCGGTCCACAACCAATTGGCCAATCTCGAGCAATGATCATCGCTCGTTTCTTAAACTTAGGATTCTTTCTTTTGCCCGATCCATATTTAATTCCACCATAAATCCTTATCGAGTTACTATAATAATATTTAATTGTTAATCCTCCTTATAAAGTTAAAATCTTGTATATAATGATGAAATCTAATAGAAATCTAGGAAAATCTTCTTACCTTAAAAATCTCGAAATTGGAGACTTATGAATTTCTGCTTTTAGAAGAAAGAAGAGAATAATGAAGTTTTTGGCTTTTAGAAGAAAGAAGAGAATAATGGAGTTTTCGCTTTTAGAGAAATTGGAGAAAGAAATTTGGAGAAAAGAAGCTAAGGAATTTCGGCACAAAAGGGAGAGGATTTAATGTCGAAACAAGGAGCTAGCCCCTATTTATAGGAAATTCGCAACCCTTTGCCATGTAGTAGTGGTTTCTTTACTCCTCTCGGTGATAGATTCTTGGCCATCACTCTCTTTGTAGATAAATTCTAACTTTTCTCCTTTATCTTAATCTACTAGCTCATCTAAAAGAGACTTAATTATCTCTAACTCCTCCCTCCTTTATCAAGATCTTATCCACATATTTTAATCATAAAAATCCCTAAGTCTTAGCCTTTATCTCGCTTATTATCCACATAAAATAAATTCTAAATAATAGCCTTTATCTGCTTATTATCCACATATTTTAAACATTAAAACCCCTAAATTTTAGCCTTGTTGCCATCCACTCCACCTAATCCTAATGCCCAAAATTTAGCTAACTTAAATTAAAAGAATTGGGCTCCATGAAACTTAAATTTGGGCCCCTTACTCCTTGTGTGTGGCGTACCTCCTAAGATTGGGCCACAAGCCCACTTTGGTATTTTAAACATAGATACTACCTTTTAAACCCTATAATGCCCAAATAGATAATTTTAATCAAGGCCTCTGCCTAAGCCTAAGCCCAATTTGGACCCCTAATACTTAAATTAACTCATTCCACATATTCACCCATTAAACGCATAGGCCCAAAAATTTAGGATGTTACATTCAAATCCGATTGCTAAATAGAAGAGTTGGTCATAAGAAAATGGATTTTTTAATGAAGTGGATTATAATACGGTTGTCCGAATATAGTCCAAGTAAACACAATAAGAGAAGACTGATAGCCCGTGAAGGAATACAAGACCTTATTGCCCAAGGATTCAAGCTGACAAAGACTATTCGAGAGTCACCATGTCTTGGCCTTCTTGAAGAGGCTAACAAGCTTTATGGAAATAAGTGATGAAGAGTCACGGCTTGGATCGAGTAATAAGGAGCTAGAAGAGGCATCTATTGAGAAAGTTCATGAGACACGACCATAACATCTTTTGCGAAGAAGGGGATTGATGTTTTCACTTGGACTATGAGGACAAAGCCGCATATGTAATCCGTTTTGTGTAAAGAAATTTATTTTCTAGTAAAGTTTTTCTAATGGTATTGAATTCAGAATCAACACCTCTCTTTTTGCATTTCATTCCTTTGCATTGCATTTCATACATTTGCATTACATTGCATCATTTGCATTAGACTTTTGCAAAAGGACCCCAATTAGGTAAAATATTTCAGTTAACCTGGAAAACATGGAACAAAGGTTGAAGAGAATAGAGCAGATGCAAATACAGATGCAGGGGAAATTGACTAAAATTCAACAAGACATGTGGGAATTCCAAAAGAATGTGATTGGCCAGTTAAGTCATTTGCTAGTCGAAGGACTTGAAAAAAGGAGTGGCTCAGTAGACAACAGTGTTGATGATGATGAGGACATTGTTTATTCCCCAATAGGTGTTCCGACTCAACCAGGCGTGCATTTGCATGGGGTACCTGTCATTATTGAACTCGAATGTAATACTGATACTTCGGCCCTATTAAACTTCCTGAGGGGTTCAGGTGTTATCCCAAATGATGTTCGAACCAAACCGGTTGTACTAGCAGAAACAAAAGGAAAAGAAGAATGTACTTTAAAAGCCCTAAAGAAAAAGGAAACTAATGTGAACAGTACGAGAAGGTATAACAAGGGCTATTTAGAGCCGATTACAGTAAGCCAATCAAGGATGGTAATTACCAGCCATGGAGTCTCCCCAAGGTAAGAACCCAATTCAAGATCGACCTCAGAGAAACCTCATTTTGCAGCGATCCCAATCACGTATAGGGAGCTGTATTAAATTTTGTTTGATGCACATGTAGAATCCCCTTTCTACTTAAAACCTATACAACCTCCATACCCTAAATGGTACAACATGAACTCTCAATGCGAATACCATGTGGGAATCACAAGACACTCGATCGAGAACTGCACCACTTTCAAAAAGATGATCGAAAGACTTATCAAAATGGGTATTGTCAAATTCGATGATCCCTCAGGGGCAGAAAATCGGTCACTCAACCATCTAGGTGAAGGGGTAAGATTTATGAGATTCAAGAATGCATCGAGTTCAGGGCTTTAGTGCAAGACCTGATATTGGGAATTTGAGCACTAATGATATATCTGAAGAGGGAATCAGGGAATAAAAGTTTCCACGCCTTTGCATACTTGGGAGAGTTTTGAATAATGGGACTTTGGAGGAGATCCCTGTATTTTTAGAGCTAATCTAGAGTAATATTCAAAACACGCTTGTTGTCTTAAGCCTAGAGGCGATAAGAACCCTTTTGTGAAATAGGCTTGTGTCCATAATTTTTATTTTAATAAAATGCAAAGATTTTTTTTATTCTTTTCATTTCATATTGTCTATTCTTTTGTTTCTTTCAAGTATTCTTTCATTCTTCATGATCATATAAATAATCATCCTTAGAATCATTTATTCTTTGGATTTTCTTTTGCCTTCGCACCTAGGTACCCAGATATCAACGATATGAGCAACGTTGTTACTGACTCCCTTTTTGAATGAGATATGGGTCTAGGGGATCTCAGGACTTTGAAAATGACAGAGATTGTAGCTTATCTTTTAATTTGTAAGGATGGTAGAACAAGTGAAAATAGACTCTGCTCTACAAAGGGTCATTGGACATTATGAGCCTAGAAAAGAGAACATGCCTAGGCTAATAAGACACAGGCTAAACATGAGGATCAGGCACTGTTCGTCTACCATGGAAGGGGATTGCATCAGTTATACCGCAAATGCCGTACTTAAGGAGACAAGATTCATGTGCCTTCTCTATTTCTTCACAAATTTTCCATATGTGGGGCATAGATGTGATGGGGCCAATCTCGTGAAAAGCTTTTAGCCAATATCAACTCATCGTTGTGGTCGTCGTTTACTTCACTAAGAGGGTAGAAGTAGCTTGATATTAAAATGTTACAAGGTTGAAGTCATTAAATTCCCAAAAAAAAAAAAAAAGCAGAAAAAGATCAGGCGCCGACAAAGAATGCAAAAAATGACAAAGTCAAAAGTTTGTAGTCTGTTCAAAGATCAGATGTCATATCATAGAGCAACAAAGGTAGCCAAAAAAAAAAAGGGATTGTAGAAAAGATGATCGAGACTTGTAAAGATTGGTATAAAGAAGTTACCATTTACCCTCTGTCTTATCGAAAGTCGGCTAGAACTTTTGCTGGGGCAACACATTAGAATAGAAACAGTTTTGCCAATTAAACATAATCGAAGAAAAGGTTAAAAGCTATTCAACAATCCAACAATAAAAACCAACAATCCAAGAACCGCCTTCGCTCCCGTTGACTCGGGATTTCGCAATGAGGATCCACCCGTTTCAACTTAAGGGACCTCTCTGTTTGGTGGTTTCCAAATGACTGAGATGTAGATCATCTTTGACTGTCAAATATTAAAAAAAAAATCATAATTTAACCATTTAAATTTTAAAATTATTTATTTAATTTTATAAAATATAATTTATTAACAATAATGTATAAAAATTTTATCCACATATCAAAAGTTTAATATTAAAAATTAGGTAATATTCAATATTTTAATTTAAACCTAAAATATTTTTAAAAAAGTATTTACTAATTTTGAATAGTATTAATTATATTTTATAATAAATTTATTAAAAATATCCAGTTATATACCGATTTCAAATAAACATAAATCATGTCTTATTAAATCTAAAACTAGAGTTATAAGTTTTTTTCTTAAATAAAAATATAATCTTAGATTGTGTTTAACATTCCTTTTTCAACTTATAGCTCAAAGATAAATATAAATAGTATACAATGTATGGGTTGAGTGTAAATAATTTTTTGAAGGTGTATAATTGTTTTTTGGAATATAGAATACTTGTATTATTTTGAATATATTATACACTTTAATGTTGAGGCATTAAATTATTAAAATTAAACCCTTAAAATATGTAGTGATATAACTATTGTGTGAGAATATTGATATATAGATCTAATATAGGTAAATATACAAAATTATTGTTGAATGAATGAAGACAATATGTTTAATTGTGGGAAATAAAATTTGTTTAATAGACTTATGAAAAAGTAACTTATAATAAACTAAAAGTAAAAAGCTTTTATGAGATTATGTAAAATATTAAGGATGAATTTTGAAGTTTTATTTATTTCATAGTGGTGCGAGAGTTTGCTCGGGGGATTCTTGATGATGATGATGATGATGTATCTGAGATGTTGGTGGGTCGTTCTGGCAATGAAAGTTTGAATTGCCCATTCGTCGGTGTCTTCCTTTGTGATCATAGTCGCGACACCAAATCTTTTTGACATAATCACGGAGGGACTCATTTGCCTCTTGACGGATGATCATCAAATAAGTTAGGGATTGTTGGAATTTCTTTTTGGCCAGAAGACAACTAAAGAATTGTCCAGCTAGTTGCTTGAAAGAGTGGACGAAACCTCCAAGAAGCAACATGTACTTGTATCGAGCTGTTTGTGAGAGGGTCATAAAGAAGGCTTTACAATTAACTCCATCTAGTGCTCTTAACATGTTCATATGATTATTAAATGGTCCTTTGAATCCCCTGATCCATTGTACAAAAACTTTGGGAACTTGAAGGATGCCAAGATATGATTGTCGAGGACTTCTAGAGACAACAATTTGTTGGAGTAATTCCAGATAGATTCATTTGTTTTGCTCCATTTACTTCCTACATCAGCTCCACATTGAAGACTTTTGAGTTGTTCTTCTACAGAAATGTTGTTATTGCCCTAGAAATGTTGAGATAGTATTGGGAGGTTAGCATTGTTCCTATAAAGATCATTCAAATTATTATGTTCGCGTTCTCTAAGGAGTGTAGACTAAGCTTCATCTTCTTAATGACTAGAGTTTTCTAGCCTAGGAGCATCTTGTGCAACTCTCAGCTCAGTAGTAAGCTGCTTATTCTAGGTGTTCCTTTGATCAAGGAGGCGCAGTTGTTCTTCTTTGTGAAAAAATAGAACATTTGTAATGACAATGTATTGCAAAAAAAAAAAAAAAAAAAGATAAAGAAAAATAAAAACACAATTTTTTACGTGGAAACCCTTTCAGGAAAAAACCACAGGAGAAGAAAAGATAATTCATTATGTCGAATTCGAATGATTATAAGAGGAGTAGACTATGTCTATTTATAGGCTTGTAAAACCATATTCTAATAGAAGGAGTGTAGTAAGATTGAAACACACCTTATTCTAATCAATATCAAATAGATTAAGTTTAATAAGGTTTAAAAAACCTTATTCTAAAATAAAATAAAGGAAGTGTAGTTCTATATGGATTTTACTTTTATTTTATTTAAATAAGGATTCGGGTCACTCAATTCTAACATTCTTGTTCTTTAAAAAGCAGCAGTCCTGTTGGAAAAATTGCTATTTCAAGCATCAGAACTTTTTGGAGTTTTTGAGACATGAGGCTGAGGACTTGAAACCTATTGGTGAGAACCTTGGTCCAAAGGAGTGAGGGTCACAGTTGGTGGAGCAAACGTGGCTGTGAGACAAGTTATAGCCTCTTTCAAACAACTGGTTATATGGTCCAATGGTCTAAGAAGGGACACACGAGTTTGTGGTTGAGGCATTGTTGTAACTGGTGGAGTCAAAACAGTTAAAGAAATGGTTCATGTTGGTGCAGCGAGATTGACAAGGTTGGAAACCAAAGAGTGGGAAGAAAGATACTTACATATTGTAGAGGGGCTCTTATAGGGGTGGAAGGAAAAAGAGTCTAGGTAGAGTTTAAACCAATGGGAGTTCCTGAAGCATGTGAAATGAGGGTGATGAGTTGAGCAGAGGAGTTGATCTGATTGGCAGGGTCGTTGGTTTGGTCAATGGGGGTGCCAGTTTGAGATTGTGAAAACATGTTGTCCACGCTCACCACACTAATTGTTGATATAATGATACAATAAGAAGGGAATACAAAGAAGAGAGTGGTGGTTGCTATGGAGGCCGGTTCACCCAGTCGGGGCAAAGAGCCTGAGGTCGTAAAGAATGAAGATAAAGAGAGTATGAAGGTTGATGGCTAAAGGTGAGTTAGGAGAGTGTACGCTTGGTATCTTGGAGAGTTGATCCCCTCTTCCTTGTTCCTAAATGTATTTATAAGCGAGAGTTTCGTGTAAGGTGATGTTAACGTGTTGAACTTATCATTAAACCATTGTTATAGAACGTGTGGGGTAGATGTCTTTGATGGGAAGATGATATCTGTGATGGGATAGATCTTGTCATTTATTCTGACTTGATAAGATGGACTAGTTGAACTCACGTGGTATTTGGTGACCAACAATTTTATGTTCTTGACGAAGACTTTGAAACTTGGACAACGAATGACTTTCATTTGGTCGAATGGTCATCCTGGAAGGGAATACTCGTCGGGGACCTCCTGGTTCATTGGTGATAGGCCTACTATTTGAGTGTCTTTCTGACTTGTCACATGTCTTGAGGTGGATGAAGTATAATAATAGTCAAAAAAAATATTTTAATTAAATTAAAATATTAGTTGTAGTTAAATTTTTTCCGTTGATATAGTGTAGATTTCTTTGTGAAGTACTTTATTTTTTATTCTAGTATTGATCCAATAACGGTTTATAAAAGAGAATTTATTAATTATATTATAATGATGTATTATTTTTTGGAGTAATATGGTTGAAAACAACAAAACGTAAAATATTAAAAATATTAAATAACATCTAAATTTAATTAGTTTATTTTAATTTCCTAAGTTGATTAGTAAAAATAAAAAGTATGAAAATATTAAATAGAACCAATTCGTGCAGATATTTTCAAATAAATGATAGGAAAATAATTTTTATAAGAGACTATTATAGATTATGAATTTAATGAATACTGTATATGTTTGCGATGTAAACCGTTTTTTGAATGCTATATGGATAAATTAATATAAAAAAATAAATTATTAAAACATGTTAAATATAAAAATGTATACGATAGCCAAGAAACAACTAAGGCCCCATTCTCCATTGCTAAATGTTTGCAATGAAGAACAAATATCAGTGGAGCAAATTTTTTAATTTTTTTAAAGTGATTTTTCACAGATGAAAAAGCAGAAATTTTAGCTTTTCTAAAGTCAGAAGTGCTTTTGGCTGGTATTTTACCTTTTTAACCTTGTACTTTTTCTCCTTCACGTTAGATTTTTTTTCCTTTTTCCTTTGTCTGAACTTGTACTCTGGTTCTTTGTTCCTCTTATCTTCTCCACGGTGAGTTTATTTTTTTCTTCTCTTCTTCTTCTAATTGTTCATTATGCTTTAGTTTTTTTTTCTGATTGTTTGATTTTATGAAATAGTTATGAAATATAGTTTAATTTTTTCACATTTCTTTCATCTTTTCTCTTTTGCTTGTACCCATTTCAGTACAGCAATTTGGACTTTTAGCGGCGTTTTTTTAGCCCTTTAGCGGTATTTTTAAGCGCCACTAATAGTCTTTGCGGCGCTTTTAGAAGCGCCGCAAAAAATGCCGCTAAAAGAGGTGCCGCAAAATTTAGCGGCGTTTATGACCAAAAAACGCACTTTTAGCGGCGCTTTTTTTACAAACGCCGCTAAAAATCATGACTTTTAACGGTGCTTTTATTACAAACGCTAAAGGTCATGTTCTTTAGCGGCGCTTTTTCCACAAACGCCGCTAAAGGTCATGACCTTTAACGCGCTTTTTCCACCAACGCTATAAGTCATGCTTTTAGCGACGTTTTTCCAAAAACGCCGCTAAAAGTCATGAAAATAAAAAATTTAATTTTATATTTTTAGCGCTTTTATCAAAAACGCTAAAAATCATAAAAATTAAAAAATTAAAAATTATATTTTAACGGCATTTTGATAAAAACGCTAAATATCATGAAAAATAAAAAAAATTAAAATATTATAGAAACGCCAAAAATCCAATTTAAAAATATATAATTTAATTTGAAGACGTATCAAAATAAAAATTCACGAACAATACGTATTAAAATGGAAATTCATGAACAAGACATAAAAAATCGCGATCGAGGTACGTTGATACCAATAGCATGATCAAAGTAATCACATAAGAAAAACACATGGTTAGATAGATCTTTTTACATTCTAGTATATCATAACCATAATTGATACAATTTTATACCCTAATTGCTGCACCAGCTGCAGTTTCTAGTTGAAGAACCTTGATTCCATTGACCTCCTGCAGCCAATTTTATAGTTTAGAAATCAGAAATCCACCAGAAACGACATGCTCCAAAAAGCAATGCAAATTCTTAAGATATCCAGCATCTTTAATACCTTAAAATGCATTATGTTTATAAAAAGAATCTGCTAAGAATCCTAATTCATTGATCATACCTGAGGTAGTAAGTTGGGAAAGAAAAAAGAAGTTTGTTCTTGTTTACATTTAGAAAATCAAGAGTTGCAGCTGCAACAACAGGATCTGTGAACTCACTGTAATCAACATAAGAACAGTGCTAAGCATAAAGTTTTAAGGAAAAAAGAATGTTTAAATTCATAAAATGCATGCTAACATAAGAGAATAGGCAAGATAAAGTGAATGCGAAGGAAAAAAAAAAACGTCATGTAGATTAGCATCATAGCAAACAGATTAACTAATGATACATCTATAGGATGGCGCTTAAATTCAAAAAATGCACGTTGCAAATATGTCATTATGCTTCATTTTTATCCAATCAAGTTCTTTATTTTTATTTTTATTTTATATTTACAAAGAGAAATATCTTTTCTCCCATTATAACAAAGATTATCTCCCATTATCTTAAACAACTAGCATGCTTCATCTCAAAATCACTCTTTTACTAATCATTATGTGGTAAAAACCAATACCAATATTTATGTTTTAACTGCATTTCCACAAGCAATCCCCATTTTACATAAAATGCAAAGAGAATCGAACAAAGCGAAAATGTAAATTGCACACAAACATCATTTCAGATACACAAATAAGAGATGCTAGCTTAATCTCTTTTTTAAAAAATAAAATAAAAGAGGCCAATGAAAAAGAATGTTGTTCAATAACTTCTTGTAATGATATATAGCGAGGCTAAAATTAATATACTGACCAGAAGGAGAAGCGTGAAGTCGTTTAGCACGGTCATTGCAACTTCCCAATAATGTAGGAGGTAAACTCTCTAATATTTAAATTACTCGATCTTCCTCTTCTATTGCCTCAAAGACACTTGCCCTTAGTTCAGCCTAGGAGTGACATAAATGGGAAAAGAAAAAGTTAATCGAGTGCCTGATCATTGAAGGGCCTGGAAGATTACAGAATCAAATTTTTTTTCCCATGAAACCAACAAAATGTAGAAATTATGACATGGCAGCATTACTTTAATATGTAAACTGTGGTCAGATCACTAGTACCTATTTTTCTTTGTCTGCTCTCTTTGCAGGGCACAGAAGGCATGTCTTAGCATCGATTCTTGCAATTTTTTATTCCTTGTGTGTCACTGTTGACCTGCATAGATTAGTGTATCAGATGATACTGAGTCATACCTCGTCTTGGTGGCAACTTCCGTAAAATGAAAAGGACCAAAATCAAGGTAATATCTCCACCAACCGCCTAATAAAAGAAAACAAAACGAAAAGAAAAGTTTCGAGGATAGTGAACGCCATCTTTGTAATTAACATCAAGAAACAACATTAAAATACTTATATATATATATATATATAATCAATTTCAGTAACTCCTCTCGATTTTGGTAGCAAAATAGAAAAAAAGTTCAGTCAGTTTTATGTCAATTTCCCCTATTTTAGAGAGCTATATATATATACATGTTCAACAGAGATACCTAGAAGTTAGCCTCTAGCCTCTTATATAAACATTAGCAATTAACAGAAGGAGAAAAGAACTAGCAAGACACGAAGAAAATATTATCAACTATATTCTCAGGTAAAATTATTATCCCTAAAGTTCGAGAACTAGTTTGCAAATAATGATAATAAAGTCACAACTCACAACTGCATCTAAAAATTTCTCCCACATAACAATCTGATGGCAAAGTCTTATAAATTGCTTACGAAATTTATTGAAATATGCATTAAATTTAGCAGCAAAATAAACAAGGAAACAAGGAAGTGTCAATCTTCTCAATTTTCCTATGGCAATGAAAAGGGTTAAGCAACCTCCACACTGTATTTCAATATGATTATTTCAATCATGAGAAAACTAGAAACATGAAGAAATATTTATTAAACATACCGTAATATATGAAGTTTAGAACTGGATGGTTCGAACATTAAGATCAATGACTTTATCAAATGCATCAAAGCACAACTAAAACAAAAATTAACAATGGAGCTCAAATTAGCAAACGCTTTGGACAAACATCATAAATGAGTTTTCTGCAAAAACTCCTTTTCAGCTAGTAGCATTTCGTGTTGTTGCACCAAATAGAAACAAATTAAAACATATAGGAGAAAAATTAAATATAAATGAATAAAGAAAAAATAATGAAGGTAAAATAAAGTTACCTTCTTGGACCGATCCTAATAATTCCTCTTTCAAGCCTGCTTTTCACCGCTTCAACTCTTTCACGCTTAAGGAACTCAAGGAATCTCCCATTAGGTGCCTTCAAACAAACACAAATTAAAAAAAATCCAAGTTTTTATTTTAAATTTAAATTGAAAAGTTAATTTGTGAAAGTAAAGTACCGTTAGAATTTCGTAACATTTGAATCATTGTCTCAACTTGGTGATTCTTGTTGATAATACTACATAGTACATACCCGATTAATGATATATACGATATGTATCATTCTTTTCATGCAAATGCTAACATATGATAGTATATATGATATACATGTATAAGAAATTTATATATACCGAGCATTGATTTCATGAATGTTGTTTGTGTTAGACGATCTCGAGCAAGCCTTCTTATACCATCTATTGTTGATCTTATGTTGCATCAAATAAAAACAATCCAAAGTTATTTTATTAAAATTCAACCTAAAGTTAATTGATGATATATGAAATGCCAAAACTTAATATAACATCATAAACAATCCAATATACTAAACAAAATTGGAATATGATAACACCATTTGACACTGACAATTCCAATCTATTTATGAAAACCACTTACTCTCACATGTGGACAACTTTACTTGGGGTTGGATAAGAAGGATATGTTAAACACCACTTGGCATTGCCAATCCCAATCTACTATGAAAACCAATGATCGTTTTAGTTTAATGTTCCATCTTTCAATCCACCATTGATGACCTAGCAAACTAACTAGTCGTATGAAAACCCCCATCAATTGCAAGCGTTGGATCATAAAGGGTTAAAAATCACACTTAAAAGATATATTCATGCATGGATTCTCTAAGATATATATTCACACTTAAGATTATGGTCGTATTTTCATCATAAAAATAAATTAATCCTAATATTGTAAGCCTTTGTTTTCGAAATATTTTAACCTAAAATATATGTCATCTTTGAACTCCAATAAATAAGTATATAATATTGTGAAGCAACAATAATGAAATATCACAAAGATAGCAACATGTTAGAATGGATCGTAATGCTTTTTCTTTTTCTTTTTTCATTCAACATAAACAAGTAAACAAAAACGTTCCCAGACCAATGATTTTAAAAAATGGCATGCATGAAGTGTAAAAGATATTTGGGAATCTTAAAAGAAATAGTACAATGAAAGGCTCTTTTTATGTTTTAATAAATCAATTTTGTAGTATTTGAAATTGAAAAGGTGAGCATAATATATTCTTGAAATCAGAACAATAATTTATTTTCTCTTCAAAAACATGTTAGAATCTTCAAGAAGAGAAGATATTAAATAAATGATTTTATGAAGAAGATTACGTTGACCAATGTCCAAAATGAATGGAAATGTAATGGTTTTATAATCAGAGACAAACTGAAGTAGTACTCATAATCTTTAACCCATGTTAGGAAAATAGCTTCGACAACCCTCAAATACCCAAAATTCTCACCCACTTTAACTTGACATTTGCCCGACTTTCTTCTTTCAAATCTCTAAACAAAGCTTTTGTTTCTTATGAAAAGTTGTTTCAAATCATGTGATTGACATTACACACACACATATATGAATGGCGTGAAAGAAAAACCCAGAAATTCAACCCGAATAATGAAAACAATAAGAAATATACAAGTCCTGAAAGAACCAAACTATTATTACCTTCATCAATCTTGAACTCAAACGGATCATCATCGTAACCCTTCTTTATGAAGATCTTTCCATCCGGTAGCTTTCCTATTAATTTCACTAGCGAACTACAAAAAACAAATATGAAAACATTGAAAGAGGAAGTGAAACCATTATAGACTAAGGAAAGTTAAATTCAAACCCATCTTACCTTGAACCACTGTTCCATCATTTGGTCATTCGTAACCCTCTCCCTCCTTCACAATCTTTTTCAAGACCTTTTTGTCTTTCGTGATATCAGAAACACTCTTCCAAGAAACCAACTCGAGAGTTATATAGAGGGTAGCATTTGGAGGAACAACACATTCACTACCCGTAGCAGCCCGCCATCCTCACCAAATCCATCTATATATGCAATCAAAAATCAGAAAGTTTCACATTGTCCAAGAACCAATAAAAGAATAAAGGAATTTTATCTTACATTTGTGGCTTTACAATCAATGGACTTTCTCCCTTTCTTCATTGTTTTCACCGCTTTCATAAGGGCAGCGAAATAACTCGCACAGAGAAATTTACAAATTTCAGAGTCGAGCTTAAAGTGTGGGGTTTTCTTTGAAACAAGTAGGAATAAAGGAATAAAACTAACCATCTCCGACAGTGAACTCAACGCCATCCGATTTTGAAATCAGTGTACCATCTTCTCAACAAGCTTCGTATTTAACTGCCATAAATATAGCATGAAGAGATGTGAATATATATATTACTTGTTGTTGGAGTACTCATATAGACGGCCTCGATTGAAGAAGACAATGAGAGCAACTTCAGCATCACACAGGACTGACAGTTCATAATCTTTCTTCAGCAGGCTATTCCTGCGTTTGCAAAAGGTAACCTGATGATTTGTTGTGTTTTCGATCCTCTTTATCTCTATTTTTCCTCTTCCCATTCTCTTTGATCTGTAGAGAAAAAAATCGGGGTTAGGAAATTTGGGGAAATTTGTGGGACTTAGAAAATTTAGGGTTTAGGAAATAAAAATCGGGGTTAGAGGGTGAACTTAGCTTTTTGGCGAGAAAGAAAGATACTTATTTTTAACATATTTTATGCGCTTTTTAATAAAATGCCACTGTAGTTCAATTTTTGTATGCTTTTTAATAAACGTCACTATTATACATTTTAATTTTAATTTATATATATTTTTATGTTTTTCTTTTAAAATTTTTGTATTAAGATTATCATTTTTTAAATTTTTATTTTTATTATATTTTAAGTATTAAATTTTTAACTAAAATATTAAATATTAAATTTTTAAGTTTTAAGTTTTTAATAAATTTTAAATTTTTATTATTAAATTTTAAATTTCTTCATTCGATAAACTCTAAACTCTAAACCCGTGAACCTTAAACCATACACCCACAAACCCATAAACTCATAAACTCAAGTTATAACCCTAATCCTAAGACTAACTGTAAACCATAAACTCTAAACACTAAATTTTGAAATACGAACTCAAACCCTAGTTAGCCCATACAAACCACTAAACCCTTAATTATTATCTTAAACCCTAAATTATTTAGATAAAATTTGAATATTATATATTCTTTCAATATTTTAGGAAATTAATTTAAGTAACATTTTAATTTCCTAATTAATTTTGTTTCTCTCTGAGATGCATGGGTTACTAATTTTTTAATTTTAATATATATAAAGTTTATCTATTATCTCTAAAATAATTTAAACTATAATTATAATTTTAATATATATATATAAATATATATATATATATATATAAGAAATTAAATAATTTAAACTATATATATATATATATATATATATATATATATAATATAAAGTTTATTTTCTTATAGTGGCTAAACCCTAAATATAAATTTTATAAGGGACAAAAGTAATTAAAATAGAATGTTAATTCTTACATAGACCCTAAAATAAATTAATTTTTTATTCATAACCTTAACCCCTAAAGCATAATAGTCAACCCCTAAAATCATAACCCTTAAATTATTTATTTTAAATAATAGGGAGATCTTTAGCGGCGTTTTTTTAAAAGCGCCGCTAATGCTCAGACCTTTAGCGGCGTTTTTCTAAAAGCGCCGCTAATGCTCAGACATTTAGCGGCGTTTTTCTAAAAGCGCCGCTAATGCTCAGACCTTTAGCGGCGTTTTTTTAAAAGCGCCGCTAATGCTCAAACCTTTAGCGGCATTTTTCTAAAAGCGTCGCCATTTCTCAGACCTTTAGCGGCGTTTTGGAGGAAAACGCCGCTCTTTCTCCTTTTTAGCGGCGTTTTGGAAATAAACGCCGCTATTGCTCAACTTTTTACGGCGTTTTCTTTCAAACGCCGCTAATGTATAATATTTACGGCATTTTTCAATAAAACGCCACTAAAAACGCCACTAAAAGTCTGTTTTGGTGTAGTGTTTTCTGATTGTTTGCTTTTATATGGGAGAAATTAGAATGTCCTCCTTTTTAAGTTCATTATCTGCTCTCTACCTGCTCTTAACTTTCATTTTTAAGTCCACTCACTGATCTTCAGGATCTACTAAACGAGACACCAAGGTCCCTATTAGAAGGTTTCGACTGGATTGATCTTTATCATCAGCATCGGGTTGACACCAAGGTCCCTATTGAAATCACAGTAAGTTGCTTTCTGATCTATCATTTTCCTCGTTTTTTCTTTACTTGAATCGAGTTTAACTAAGAGTCCAATACTTTATCGACAGATTACCTTTAAGGTTTATGCTAAAAATGGGAAATTTTATTGTTTTGTGATACATAAGAGACTAACCTATTTTGTGATCCAAATTATTTATTTTGTGATCCATAAGAGACTAACCTGTTTACATAAGGTTTACTTCATTCTTTATTCTTTTTGTTGACATTTTATATCTATTTTCATTGAGTTTTGCCTCCTGAACCATTATTTTAGCATCATTATTACGTAGAAAACTCAGCAGCAAAAGGTCTTGATGCATTGACATGTTTTCCCTTTTCAATTTGATGAATGCTATTTTGGGAAAAGCAAAAGGACTAATGATTTATATGCTCTGACCAGATAGCAGAGTTGTAGTTTTTTCCTCACAAGAGTAGAAGTACAACATTTAAAAAGTTTATGAGTTTATATTTTTCAGATATTCCAAGCTTTAGTAAGAGTTCACTCTTATTCTTTTGTGCATTCTGATATTTGTGACAACCATTCATTTTATAAATACTGGATATAGCGGTTTTTGCAGCCAATTAATTAATTTCTCCTAAATAAATACTTTCTTATAGCTTTTCAGGCTGATCTTATTTGTCAAAACATGGACTGTGGTAATAAACCTTTTTCTTCTTTAATTGATCTTGCTGAAGCCTCTAAGTGAGCAATTGTTTTGTGGGTTGTTAAGGTTTTCCTTTTTCTCCTTTCTTTGATTTTAAATTCCATTTACTCAGCAATTAATAAGGTGATTAGGAATACTTTCTCATCCTTGCCAGTTTTTTGTGCAGTTCAAGCATTACTTTGTTGGTTATTGCATTTTAGATTGAGTGATATGTCTATGCTTTTCCCATTTTAATGGAATAAGACTTTCATTTTTTTTGGTTCTGCAAAAAGGCAAAAATAATTTACTACAGAAATAAGAAAAGTATATATTCCCACTAAACCTAATAAAAGAGGCATCAGGGAGCTTAGTCAATCAGCAGCCCAACCTTGGTCATTGTAACAGTTTACAATTTGGATGTGAATGAATTTTTTATACGTTTCCATTAATGGGATCTACTTCATGGTTATTATTTAAGATGGTTTATTATTGTAACAGTTTACAATCTCGAAATCTTTTGTATCATATGTAGTTGGCTATGTTAAGGTTGGCTTCTCTGGTGGCAGGTTAAGCTTGTAAAGTGTTTAGTGCAGAACATTGTGGTGGATATCTCATTCAATCAATTAGGGGGGCCATGCACCTTGTGCTTTCTTGAGCAGGTAGGTTTCACCATAAAAATTTAGGTGTGAATGAAATTTGTTTTTCTTACAAGTCAGTTCTGTTCATTTGCAAATAGAAACAAGGATATGCAATGTCTAGTTGCTAGTATATATTGGAAACATTTTGATGCAGACACATCTTTATGTTTCTTGGGTTTGGATCTTTTGGTGCGTTTGTAGTATTTTTTCTTTGGAAGTAAAAAAAGTTGCTTCCATTCCATTTGATGAGAAATTTGCGGGATGAATGTATTCTTCTAGGATCTTTGAAACTTTACTATGTCAAGTAAGGAAATTCACCTGATAATTTCTGCAATGTTTATATTTTATTTAGTATAATTGACAAATAGTTTTCTGTTTACTTTCCCTAGTCATTTCCAGTGTAATCTCTCTTTTTCTTTCTCAGCACAATAAATAGATGACGATACACAATTTTATCCGAAAACATGCCGGTCGAAATGATGTAGATTTTATGGAATACGAAGATATTAACTGGGCATATGAGAATATTATTGATTCAGAAAATGTGCATGGTCGAGAAAGTGATGATGATGACGACGACGATAATGATGGTGATGATGACGGTGAATCAAACAATTCAAGTGGTTTTGAAATGGAATTAACAAGAGATGCTATAACATCTAGTTTAATGAATTCACTTTAAATTGTAAATGCTATTGTAAATTTTTTAGTACTTATATTTGGTATATAAATATTATCCCTTTTTGAAACTTTAATACAAATATATGTAATATTTTAATTTGTCAAGTTTATGTTTTCTATGTTATGTTAATATCTAAAATGAGTTATATATTCAAATACATTTTAAAATAAAATAATACAAATGTGTTAAAAGCATTAATTCAAAATAAAATAATTTTTAAAATAATACAATTTTGTCAATATCTAATTACAATATCTAATTATTATATTTAAATATTTAAATATTTAAATATAGTTTATATATTCTAATTAAATTTAATAAAATTTAATATTAATTAATTAGAAATATTTAAAATTAATATTATATATTAAAATATTAACAATAAGTTATAATAAATTATTTTTTCATATTTTTGCTAAAATATCATAATATTAACTAATTTGAACATTATTTAAATAAATATTTGTTACTTTATAATATCATGCCTAAAATAGACATTTTATTTCTCAAAAGCACTTTTTGACAGCAATACCAAACACTCAAATTTTCAAAAGCATTTCTCGAAAGCACTTTTCAAAAGTATTGCCAAACTAGCCTTAAATCAGTCTGAAATAAGAAAATTAAATTAAAAAAACAATGTTCTTTAAAATTAAGAACGATCTTGAAAACTCAAAACAGCTGTACACCTTCTCCATCCTTATAGAAATCTAGATGCAGCTTCTGCTTATAGGTCCTTCAACACAATTAGATAAATTCGCCAAAGACCAGGACCCTAAAAGAAAACTTTGATGGAACTGGAGGCCCCTGTCGATTGGAAAGTACAGCTTCCATAGGGACTTCCTCCATCCAATAAGTCACCTGATCTTGTCGGAGCCCCTCCTTAGCCAAAATATAAGCCACCCTATTCCCTTCTCTAGCCACATGCAGGTAACGACAACGTAAAAAAATTGTTCCCAATTTCTCTCTCGTCCTTCATCAGTGCACTAATACAAGACTGATTCTCAATAGGTTCCTTTCGCTTTCGCACAACTGTTAATAAATCCTCCTCCAGCTCTATATTACGAAAACCTAATTCATCAGCAAAACGGAGGGCTTGTATAGTAGCTAGGGCCTCTTCAACAAAAGAGTCAGGTACATATTCGTTTTTCTGACAATAGGAGGCCATTACCACCCTTCATTATCCGGGTTAAATTAGTTATATATGCATTTTTTTTAAAATTAGGTTTATAAGATTTTTTTTATTTAAAGAAATACGTCGTTTTTTAAGTGAGAAACTGTCAAGTTGACCGTTGGCCATGCAATAGTAAAAAAAATTAAAAGGAGGCCAACGATAATTTTTTATTATCTATAAATACCCCTAAATTTATTTTTTTCATTCACATCCTATTCTTTCAATTCTTTCTAATCTCCTAACTCTCTCAACTCTCTCAATTTTATCAAATTCTTGCTCTAAATTTTTCGATTTTCTCGTTTAAAAATATTAGTTTTTTTATTATTCTGTATTTTATTCATTTAGATTAAGTTTTCACAAATGACAATTTCTCTAATTCGTTTTGATGATAATTATTTTGCTGCCGCTCAAGCAGTAATGGTAAGACGAATTTAATTCTCGTTATTTTTGATTATGTTAAATTTCAATTATTTTTTAATTAAAATAACATTTTTTTGTCGTTATAAATAGGCAGATGATTGTGTTTTGGAGGCGTTCATACAAAATTTGGCAAAGCTTCCGATCACTGAAAGTTATGGTTACTTGCAAGAGGAGGGATTCTGGCATACGAATCGTATGCTCGGGGGCTGCAAAATTGATCTTAGACTCATCAGTGCGTTGGTGGAAAGATGGATGCCTGAGACACACATTTTCCATCTTTCATGCGACGAATGTATAATCACATTGGAGGACATGGCGTTACGACTCGATCTGTCGGTGGATTGACCAGTTGTCACAGCAGTAGCGATCGTTCCTAGTAAAGAGGATCTCTACGCGACATTATTAGGGAAGGTCCTGAATAAGTTTGATGGTGGTCGGATATCGATGAATTGGTTGGCGAAAAATTTTGAAAGTTTTCTCCGTATGTGACCGAGGTCGTCAAAGAACAATACGCCCGAACATTCATCCTTTAGTTAATCAGGGGCATTTTAATGCCCGATAAATCTTAAAATTCGGTGCACGTCAGGTGGCTACTACACCTATTAAACTTCAAAGAATGTGGAAAAATCAGTTGGGAATCAGCCATTTTGGCCACGTTATATTGGGAGTTGTATCGGGCCATTGACTCAGATAAGATGTCAATCGGTAGTTGCCTGCTCCTACTGTAGTCGTGGGCATGGTGGCAGCTACCATTTCTACATCCCCGAGTGAACGACTCATACATGTTTTCGTTGGTGACAAGGTAAAAATTATTTATTAATAAATACGTAGTTTGTACAATAAATATTTTTATTTATTATATGTTTGAACTAACATATCGCTTTTATAGGTGGAACCATGGACCGAATACGTAGGACTACCCGAGGACTTGGAAGATATTAGGCTGCTGTTAGATCAACACTCAGAAGTCGAGGTTAGTTATTCTTTTGAACCTATATTAATTACACAATGATTTGTAAAATAAAATTTCATACATAACGAATTTTACAATTGTGCATTTCAGTTTGAATGGATGTCATATGTCGACACCGATATCATCAGAGATATGGCACACGAAGGTGCCATTGATAATGTACGCGACGATGGAAATGCACAAATCAAACTGGCTGATGCGATAATTCGGATGGGGGTAACAAATTCTACCACCATTGCGAGACCTAAGGAGTTGCATAAGGTGAACATATGGGGGAAGAACGACGAGGATTGGCGAGAGGTTCACAAGGACTATATCGAGGCTTGGGATCGTAGGATGAAATTCTTACCCATCTGTAAACCATTTTTCTCAACGGACACAACAACTTGTTTGAAGTACTTGTTGTGGTTTAGATTCCTTGACAAGCCATATCTGCTATAGGTGAAGGTAAGGAGTAAGCAACTTCATCAAAAGAAGCAATGATGACTGCCCCAATAGCAGCATAGGGCTAGAGGCGGTCACACGACGGGTTTGTTATCGACTTCACTTGAAGAAACCGCCTATGTATACGCAATATCCTGGTCAGTTCACTCTACTTATTCATGTTCATTTCACTAACCCCTTAATTTTTTCACAAGCACTGCACTACGCACCACTGCACATGCCAGATTCTTCTGTTCTCGTAAGTACATATTTTGGGCCACTGACGTCCCCCATATTCTACACCTCCATGTAGACATCGATGTCAACCCAATGGTCGGGCCAAATGCTGATGCATGCATCGTCACCAATGACGACACTAATACACATGCTGATTCAACAATCGATGCCAGTGTGATGCCCGAGTCAATGCCGACGTATCTCGAGTTTTATGGCACCTTACGATTGTCGATAGTGACATAAACATCGTTCTCATCATTATTTTATCGGGGTGGGTCATTGGCGCAACTGTCCACTGGTGGAGTGGAAGATACATGATAGGAGGCTAGGACGACACCACATTTGAGCACGAAGGCAATGGAGATGAAGATGAACACGATGAAGAAGGTGGAGATGGAGATGAGCAAAAGGGTGGGGGTGAAGGCGATGATGATGAGGATGATAAGGACAATGTAAATATATATATATAACATAAATAAAAAGACCATAAATTTTCATTCCAATACTATATTTGTCTTCGTTACATTCTAAAGTGAGTTATGCGTAAATTAATAAGAAATAAAAAATTTGGAACACTACAATAATAGAAGCATTGTAATGAATATATTCTTTGAAAGAAAATAGTGCTATCGACGTTGAGGCCCCAACATACCCTTCAACACAGAACATGTTCCCTTTGTATGTCCTGGGTTCTTACAGTACCCGCATCCAAAATATTCATATTGTTTCGTATCTAGGTGATATTCGGGCGACCTTTAGGAACACGGCGTAGGTTCATGTTCGGTGCCAACTCGTACAACACACTAGACACCGGTGACCTCGTACTCTCAATAGGGACGGGTGGGAATTCAAGACCCCATACTCTATGCATGTGTTCTAGGTTGTATGCATCATTGATGTAAGGCGTATACTCAATTCTTAGGTTCCCACATGCGATAATTACATGTGCGAATGTGAGCAGAAGTGCTTGGAACCTCCTACAATTGCAAGTCCCTAATGTTAGGTCGACACGATATAAGGCCCCTGACATGCCTTGGTTCAACCTAGCATGCTCCGTGACTCAAAATTTTAGGTTTCGACGTGAGTGACACACTACGTACATAGTGTTCGTCTTGTTATATTTCATCTGATTTATTTCATTACATCTTCACACCAAGTATAGTCGCTTGCTATCTGTCTATTGTACGCCGATAGCCTTTTTAGAAATAAGGCAGCTAGACGAAAGTAAGTTTCTTTCACAACCAAGTTTATCGACAAATGACGCATTCCCTTTAGTACAGAATTTATATACTCGGCTAAGTTTGATGTCATGTGCCCCTACAGTAAACTCCCACAATACGATTGCGTCCATGATTCGAAGGGTACGTTGATGAGGTATGTCGCACCATAGCTGTTGATGGCAGCCAAGTTGTTCAGCATTTCATGAAAACAATATTGGACGAGCTTATAACCCTTCTGACAAAAAGCATACCCATGGATGCAAACAACGAATGAAATAGGGTACAACATGACTGTGCAGGTAGTGCCAATTACATACCCATGTTGATAATTTCATCTCGTTCACTTTCCACAAGCCATTTTGATGGTAGTTGGGTTTACATATCATATGTAGTACCTGTGATGGGTGCGCTCCCAAAGGCTACCCTGACGCTCAATAGTGTAAAGGATTCTAGTTCTCCTGTTTGATATGACACATATGTCGGGCTGACGGTAAATGTGGTGACGTAACCTACTTAGGAAGAAATCTCGATCATCTACCTTTTCTCTAGAAGTTATTGCAAATGCAATTGACACAATCTTCCAATTATCTTTCTAAGAAATGATAATCAACAATCGATGCTAATACCTTTCGTACAACCAGGTGCCATCAATTTTCATCAAAGGCTTGCAGTGTTGGAAAGCTTGTCTACATTGCTCAAAGGTCCAAAAAAATCAATGAAATACTATTTTCCAGAGACCAATCGATCGTCGAAGTATGCTGGGTTATTTCATGATCAGTTATGGAACCTAGAACGTACCGATCCAACACTTGACACCATTTCTATAGATAATTGTATGAACTATCCCAACTGTAACGCAACTTATCGGTAGCCTTCTATTTTCTAACCCACACTTTGTAGTATAATGGATGTATTCGTACTACTATAGATGCTTACAATCAACACCGGGATGAGAATATTAGGACTCGCCTTCACTATCTGTAAAATAATGTCAGAAATCATTTTCGAGATAAGCCTAGGATGATCATAACTTGTACTTGCTGCAACATAGATATGTAGACCGAAATTCTTCTTTATCATCCACAAATCGGTCTTCTTCCGTAAAGATGTCATGATTTTTCACTTGCATCTCTAGTTACGAGTTGGGCATTTTCCCTCGAATTTCTCAGAATAGGACTTTGTGACGTGGTAGTTCACGTCGTTCTTGAAGCTATACCGTTTTAGTGTAGCAAGGAAAACATCTATTTTTTGGGTATTCCATTACAACTTCTAGTACTCGTACATCACGCAATATGCTTGCATAGCCAGGTGTTCTACGCGGTAGACGTGGAAACTCTAAACCACCTTCGGCTGATAGGTCATATTGGTCATGTTGGTCATGTTGGGTAGAGGTTCATATGCTTTATATCGTGGATCTAGATTTAGAGCATTGACCGAGTCGTCATCGTCAGACCCACAAGGTTTTGGCTCTGTTGGATTCAACTTTGGTTCAAAAAATAGTGCCACCTCTAGACCATCTGGATCGTACTGTCGAATTAGTTCAGGGTTTGATTCCTCCCCGTCAATTACATCTCCTGTCTCTTGTTCCTCATCTACTTCTTCTTCTATGACTGCATCTTATTCCTTACCTGCATCTTCTTCCTCAGCCGCGCCTTCAATGCCCTCATCGATGTACCCTAGCCGATCCTCATCAAAAGGAGTCAGTCATTGGTTCTTCTGTAACTCAAGTGCCTACCAAAATCTGTACCAGCTTGGTGTCCGGTGTACGTGTAACAGCCCAATTTAGGGGCTAGTCAAAATAGTGATATCAGGATCACTAATCTAAGGCTTGAGAGTTTACTTTCATGTTCTATTATGAGTTAAAACATGATAGCACATATGTATGAAAATTTTGGTGCTTTAATTTTAGCGATTTTGTGTTCAATCTTGAAAAAGGACTAAATCACGTAAAGTATAAAAGTTCCATTTTTATTTCTAAAGGTGCCAAATAGCCATAAAGCTTTAAATTGAGGTTTTTAAAAGGCAATTTACCCCATTTCATGTGCTTGGCCGGCCATAGACTTAAAGGGAGACAAAGATGGACAAATTTGGTAAAAGTTAGTAGAGTTGGTGGCAAAATTTGACTAGTTTAATATTAGAATAAGGAGAGAAAAAGTTATCATCTTTTCTCCTATCATCTTCCACCAAAAATTAGCAGCAAATAAGGGGTAGAAAGCTTCAAAAATTTTAGCAAGCTCTCATCCATTCAAGTAAGGATCCTAGTGAACTTTTCTTGAAAATAATTATACTTTTGAGACCCCCAAAGCTTAAGCTTTCAAATGAGGGGACTATTGTGCAATATTGTGAAAAGTTTAGAGTTCTACCATGAGAACTATATTAGTTATTTGATTCATTTTTATGGAAGAAGTTGAGTTGTTAGATGAATAACTCTTGTGAAAGGTGTTGTCTTGGAAACACCTAATTTGGACCTTGATGAAAAGGTTACAAATTTGTAGTAATTATGTGAAATGTTGAGTTTTGATGATAGCTATAAGAGTATTAAATGTTCACCTAGGCTTGTTGAAGGTAGAAATGTGATTAGAATTAATTTTTGAGCCTAAGGGTAAAATTATCATTTTACCCAATGTCTAGGGGCAAAATAGTAATTTTGCCTAAATATGATTTTTGAAATGATTTTATTAATATAATGATTAAAATAAGCTAAATTTCTATTATAGAGTAAGAAGAACTGAGGACCCGCCTTGATTGGGGAAAGAACAAAGTCCTAGACTAAACCGACGAGTTAGCTCATTTCGAAATCGAGGTAAGTTGTATGTGATTTAAACAACATTTTTATTAGCATGTTGAGAAATGCTTGTCATTTTGTTAATGAATGGGATGTTGAAGTCTTAGTAGGCCATATTGATTAGAGAAATAACATCATTGAGATATTAAATAGAAAAGGTCCCGTATAAGACCATGTCTGGGACATGGCCTCGGTACCGAGTTAAAATATCGTATAAGACCATATCCGGGATATGGAAACGATACATAAGAGGTAATCCTGTATAAGACCATATCTGGGGTATGGCTTCGATAATGAATACGAAAATCATATAAGACCATATCTGGAATATGGCATCGATACAAAAGAAGTAATTCCATATAAAACCATATCCGGAATATGGCATTGGCACCTAGAGGTAATTCCATATAAGACCATGTCCGGGACATGGCATTGCCTCTAGGGAAACTTCATGTAAGACCACCTCGAGGATGTGGCAATGGCTTTATACTTACAATAGTGGTGATAAACGCACGTATTTGGCTATCTCTTGTGAGTAGTGGGATAAGTAGATGAATTTAGAAGTGGAAATGTGAAGGATATTTATGTCATGTGAATGAGTGAATACAGGTACTCATGAATGAGTCATGAGGAGTCAGTTTCAATACATGGCACAGAATGTGTTAGATAAGGGCAACTAGAAGTAAGTATTGTCAAGAAACCTTGACTTGTGTATGGTTAGCTAATACCGTGGATGGATTATTTTATGAGCATTATTATTGCTATTTATTTCCATGCAACTTACTAAGCTTTATGCTTACCCCTTTTTCAATTCCCTTATTTCTTATAGTATTGCCAAGATAACTCGAGGATTGTGGACGCAGGAGTTCGGAAATTACGCTATCAATAACACTTTGGTATAACAATTTTAGATTTATTTTGAATATGGCATGTCTAGGACTTGAGTATTTTGTTAAGTTGTAATTGTTGGTCAAAGTGTTGGCTATGTAAGTTGTAAAAGTTATTTTGTAAATGGCCTTATGAATTAGGAAAATACTTGGAAAATTTTTTTGTTTGATGAAGATGGAATTCATTAAATATTTTGTATGTTAGAATGAGTCCTTAGACTTGCTTATGGGATAGGAGTAGTAATGTTTTAGAATAGAAGTATGTATGTGTACATTTTAGGGTGGAAATGGCTTTGTATATAGCCTACCAATTGACCCCATAAGTAAACACACGGGCGTGGGTCTAGACCGTGTGGGAGGCACGACTAACCCATGGGCGTGCACCCAGGCCGTGTGAAGTTTGCACCTTGCCCTTAAGATTTAAATCACCACATAGTTGGGGTACACAGGCATGTGAATAGGCTATATGGAGAAGTCAGAATGCTAAGATATTACACACGGGCCAAGGCCATAGGCGTACCATGGCCGTGTGAATTTAGTTAGTTTCGACCACGGGTTGAAGACATGGGCATGTCTCAGGGGTACACGGGTGTGTCCCTAGACCTATACGGGCGTGTGGCCTCTGTTTTGTCAAAAAGATTTTCAAACTCCCAAAAGTTCCCAAAAAGATTTTGATACCTTTCGGAAGTGTGTTTAGGGCCTCGTAGGCTCATATTAAGGACTTTAAGATGAAGATTGAATTTTTTTGAATTTGAACGAAATTTCATAACTTAGAAATGTATGTTAGTATGTGTTTAAGTTAGGTAATGCCTCGTGCCCTATTCTGGTGCTAAACATGGGTAAGGGGTGTTACATTTATTGGTATCAGAGTTACGGTTTAGTCGATTTTAGGACTAACGTAGTGAAAGTACGAGTCTAGCTATACGTGCCATATGTAAGAGTGTCTGAGTAATGATAGTGTGATGGCTCCTAACGTTCAAAATTGTGTTGTATGTAGTAGATGGATTCTGATCCGGACAACTGCAGTCGATGATGCTGCGAGTAACGTGCTGGCTCCCGCTCAAGGGACCGCACTAGCTAATAGCAGACCCGAGGCCTTGGGTCAGGAGGAAGAGGCTCGGGAAGCCTTTCTCCACATGATGAGCAAATGGTATACTGAGTATACCCGAGCAAATCCTAATGCTTAGCCCCCTCCTTCCCCACCTATTCCTCAACCCGCTTTAGTAGCCCCTCAAGTAGTTGAGGTGGTAAGAAGAGAAAGGCCTCCGATGGATAAGATCCGGAAGCAAGGAGCTGAGGGATTTTGGGCAAATAAGGACGATGACCCAGAGAAAGCAAAATTTTGGCTCGAGAATACCATCCGGGTATTCGATGAGTTATCTTACACGCCCGAGGAGTGCTTAAAGTGTGCAGTGTCTCTCTTAAGAGATTTAGCCTACCGATGGTGGAACACCCTAGTGTTGGTAGTACCAAGAGAGAGAGTTAATTGGAAATTCTTTCAAGAGGAATATCGAAAGAAATATATCAGCCAGAGATTTATTGACCATAAGAGAAAGGAGTTCTTGGAGCTGAAGCAAGGCTGTATGTCTGTGATCGACTACGAGCGGGAGTTCATTAGGCTTAGCAAGTATGCACGAGAGTGAGTGTCTACCAAAGCCACCATGTGCAAGAGATTCGAGGACGGATTGAACTAGGATATCCGCCTATATGTGGGAGTTCTCGAATTAAGGGAGTTTGTGGTGTTAGTGGATAGAGCCTGTAAGGCCGAGGAGTTGGCTAAAGAGAAGAGAAGAGCTGAGTACGAGTCTCGTGACTCGAGGAAGAGACAACCGAACAAGTCTCACCAATCCTCATCTAAGAAATTGAAGGATTTCACTACTCGGTCAGTCACTTCATCGGGGTTTTCAAATCGAAGTAAAGGCAAGCAATTTTTGGGATCGAAAGGGCAAACCACATCAGTTGCTAGTGTGGGCAACGTTTGACCAAGTAGACTGAAATGCCTTCAGTGTGGCAGGTGCCATTCTGGTGAGTGTCGGGCTAATGAGAAAGCTTGTTTCAGATGCGGGTCCTTAGACCACTTTATCAGATTATCCTGAGGTGGACGGGAAAAAAAAGCCTCAGAATGCAAGATCGGGAAATTTCTCTAGGAGAAGACCATTGAGAAGCTCAGGGATTGAAATGGGAAGCAAGAATCCTTCTAAAGAACAAGCTACTAGAGTCGAGGGTAGAGCACCGGCGAGGATATACACCATTCGTGCTCGTGAAGAGGCATCTTCCCCCGACGTAATCACGGTATCTTTTCTCTCCATAATACTCATGTTATAGCTTTAATTGATCCGGGATCTACTCATTCATACATATGCATGAAATTAGTCTCTAGCATGAGCATGCTTATAGAGTCTACTGAATTTATTATAAAAGTGTAGACAAGTGTGTGTTGGGGGATAGAGTTTGCAAAGGGTGTCCTTTGATGATTAAGGGTCATTGTTTCTTGGTTGACCTTATGTTATTACCGTTTGACAAGTTTGACGTCATTCTTGGGATGGATTGGCTAGTTACCCATGGAGTAATTGTGAATTGTGGGAAGAAGCAGATTGAGTTGAGAGATGAAAATGGTAATTTTATTTGTGTTGAATCAGATGAGCCGGATAGGTCACCAATAGTGATATCAACCAAGTCGGCTAAGAAGTACCTTAGGAAGGGATATGAGGCTTATCTTGCCTTTGTGTTGAACACTAAAGAGAATGAATTGGAAATTGAGTCGGTACCCATAGTATACGAATATCCAGATGTTTTTCCGGAAGAGTTGCCAAGGCTACCTCCGGATAGAGAGATTGAATTTGGGATGGAATTAGTTTCGAGTACTACCCCTATTTCTATTGCTCCATATAGAATGGCTCCAACCGAGCTAAAAAAGCTAAAAGCACAGTTGTAAGAGTTGGTGGATAAGGGTTTCGCGAGACCGAGTTTTTCTCCGTGGGGTGCTCCCGTTCTATTCGTGAAGAAGAAAGATTGTTCCATGAGACTATGTATGGACTATCGGCAACTCAATAAGATGACAGTGAAGAATAAGTACCCGTTGCCGAGGATCAACGATCTATTTGATCAACTGAAGGGAGCTACAATATTTTCCAAGATAGACCTGAGGTCTGGGTACTATCAGTTGAGAGTCAAGGACTCAGATATACCAAAAATCGCATTTAGAACTAGGTACGGCCACTATGAATTTTTGGTCATGCCTTTTGGTCTAACAAATTCCCCCGCGATTTTAATGGATTTGATGAATCGCATTTTTCGACCTTACTTGGATAGGTTTGTTATGGTCTTCATCGATGACATACTGATCTACTCTCGAGATGAGAATGATCATGCAGAGCATTTGAGAATGGTTCTATAAGTTTTGAGAGAAAAACAATTGTATGCCAAATTTAGTAAGAGTAAATTTTGGCTCAAGGAAGTGGGCTTTTTGGGGCATATTGTCTCGAGAGGTGAGATTAGAGTTGACCCAAGTAAAATTTCGACAATTGTTGAATGGAAACCGCCGAGGAGCATAACTAAAGTGAGGAGTTTTCTAGGCCCAGCAGGCTATTATAGGCGTTTTGTTAAAGGGTTTTCCATGATAGCTACACCGATGACGAGACTTCATAGAAAGATGTAAAGTTTATTTGGACTGAGAAATGTTAACAGAGTTTTGAGAAACTGAAGACACTGTTGACTGAGGCTCTAGTTTTGGTCTAACCTGAGCCAGGAAGAGAATTTGTTGTTTTCAGTGACGCGTCTTTGAACGGATTGGGTTATGTACTTATGCAAGAGGGTAAAGTGATTGCATACGCCTCTAGACAGTTGAAGCCGCACAAGAAGCACTACCTGGCTCATGATTTAGAGTTGGCCGCAATCGTGTTTGCGTTGAAAATTTGGAGGCATTATTTATATGGTGAAAGGTGTCGGATTTTCACTGACCATAAAAGCCTAAAATATTTGATGACCCAAAAAGAATTGAATTTGAGGCAACGAAGGTGGATAGAATTGATTAAGGATTATGAGTTAATAAATGACTACCATCCGGGAAAGGCTAATGTAGTCGCTGACATGTTGAGCAGAAAATTATTATTCGCATTAAAAGCCATGAGTACTCAGATGACCTTGTTAGATGATGGATCTATTTTAGCCGATTTGAGGGCCAAACCATTGTTCCTTCAAGAGATTCGTGAAGCTCAAAGAGATGATAATAGTTTGCAAGCCAAAAGAGTTTTGAGTAAGTCGAATGTTGAGTCAGACTTTCGAGTAAATACTGATGGATGTCTGACATTTCGAGATAGGATTTGTATACCCAGAAGTGATGAGCTTATCCTCAAAATCTTGCATGAAGCGCATGGTGGATGTTTGAATGTACATCCCGGCAGCACGAAAATATATAATGATTTGAAGAAATGGTATTGGTGGTTGGGTATGAATAAAGATACTTTTACGTTTGTATCGAAATGCCTGATTTGTCAGCAAGTGAAAGCCGAACATCAAGTACCTTCGGGTTTACTTCAGCCCATTATGGTTCCAGAGTGGAAATGGGACTGTATTACTATGGACTTCGTGACGGGCTTACCGTTGACCCCTAAGAGGAAAGATGCAATATGAGTAGTGGTTGATAGACTTACTGAGTCAACCCACATTATACCAGTGCGAGTCGATTATTCATTCGATAAATTGGCAGACTTGTACATGTCTGAGATTGTAAGACTTCATGGTGTACCATTGTCAATCATTTCAGATAGAGATCCGAGATTCATGTCACGATTTTGGAAAAAGCTACAAGAATCTTTGGGCACGAAATTGAGTTTCAGTACCGCTTTCCATCCATAAACTGACGGGCAGTCAGAGAGAGTAATCCAGATACTTGAAGAGTTGCTTCGATGCTGTGTTTTGGAATTCCACGGTAGCTGGGAGAAATACTTACCATTGGTGGAATTCGTCTACAACAACAGTTTTCAGTCAAGTTTGAAGATGGCGCCTTACGAGGCATTGTATGGGCGTAGGTGTCAAACGCCCTTGTATTGGTCAGAACTCAGGGAGAAACATATACATGGGGTTGATTTGTTAGGGAAACCGAAGAGAAAGTAAAAGTGATACGTGACTGTTTGAAAGTTGCCTCAGATAGACAAAAGTCCTATTCGGATTGAAAAAGAAAAGAGATTGAATTCAAAGTAGGTGATAAAGTGTTTTTGAAAGTATCACCTTGGAGAAAAGTCCTCAGATTTGGCAGGAAGGGCAAATTGAGCCCGCACTTTATCGGACCCTTATGAAGTTACCGAAAAGATAGGACCGGTAGCTTATCGGTTAACTTTGCCACCAGAGTTAGAAAAGATTCATGACGTCTTTCACGTATCCATGTTACGCCGATACCATTCAGACCCTCCACATGTCATAAAGCCGACAGAGGTAGAGATACAACTGGATTTGACATATGGAGAAGAACCAGTTAGAATTTTGGCTCGTGAAGTCAAGCAGTTTAGAAACAAAATCATAGCCCTAGTGAAAGTTCTATGGAAAAGGCACGGTATTGAAGAGGCTACATGGGAGCCTGAGAAAACAATAAGAAATCAATACCCCAATCTTTTCACTGGTAAGATTTTCGAGGACGAAAATCCTTAAGGGGGAGAATTGTAACAGCCTGATTTAGGGGCTAGTCAAAATAGTGATCTTGGGATCACTAATCCGAGACTTGAGAATTTATTTTCATGTTATGTGATCGCTGTAAAACAGTCTAGTTTTAATATTTATAAAAGAGTGCTCGAACCTGTAAACTAACTGCGACAACGATAGAGGCAAGCGCACCTATCGAACAGTAGTATAGCTCAGGCAAGAATATCTTATCAAACCCAAGGAACCTAAAAGTACTACTACTCACTTTCTTTCTATTATTTAGCCTAAAATATGGAGTGATTGGTTTAATCTAAAACAAATGAAATACTTTAAACTTAAATGCAAAGACAAAAGAAACGAAACTTTGGGAAAAGACTTTAAAGAAAACTCAATTGATAAAGACGATACCTTCGTGAAGAATCCACCTATGACTTCACTTATTATCTACCTTTTCAATTTATATGATTTCTTTACTTAGCTTGATCAGTGAGACTCCCTAACCTATATTAAACCCTCTCTCGAGGCGAATAACGTCTAACCTTAGGTTAATTAGTGAAACTCTTGTTCTCTTATAATAACCCCCTAAGGAAGCAGTAAATCGATCAATGGATTTCCATATTAGGTTTCACCCTAATCCGAAAAATCTCGTAACCTTATCTCTAGGCACCCGATCAACTCCGCTCAATTATGCTAGATCTACTCTTAGGCAGGGTCTATTCCTCCTCCACCTAAGCACGTAAGATTAAATTAAGCAACATAATTAAGAACAAACTAAACATAATTAAGAACAAACTAAGTACTTCTCATATAAATTTAGAAATCAAATAACAAAATCCATCATAGGTTTCATCCCCTTCAGGTATCTGAAGGGTTTAGTTCATAACAAAGTAGGAAAACATCTCAAGACAAAAGATAAAACAAAACATAAGAAATCCTTAAAACCCCCTAAAGGAATTGAAGGATCGATCCTCCGTCTTGAATGGAGCTCCGGCTTCTTGAGATGGATCAACTGGCTATCTTCAAGTGATTCCCTAAAAGATGAAAGCTTCGGCAAAAGCCTCTGCCAAAAAGTCATCCTGTTTCGGCTTCTGCCAAACTCCCTTTTTAGTTGCTACCTTGGGTTTTTATATAGGCTTTGAGATGCTTTACTTGGCTCCTAAGTATCATAATTCAAATAGAATTCCTCATAGGATGTTTAAGTAGACTTAGGAATGTGTTTCTTTACCTCCAAGCATCCAAATCCGAGTGAAATTGCTCTTTCCCGCGGCAGGGGCATGCCCATGGCACACGCCCGTGTAAGTCATCTTCAGGCTGTGTCTCGATTCTATCGATTGGGGCACGGCTGTGTAAATCATTGCATGGCCGTGTGAAGTAAATGGCAAGGCACGACCGTGTGGCTTGAAGTCCAGGCCGTGTCGATTTCTTGGGTTGGCCCAATTTGGTCCGTTTTAAGCTCGTTTTACGTTCTTTTTATCCTTAGGTGCTTTCCTGAGCATAAGACATGAAAAGAAAGGATTAAGAGCACCTTTTTACATAAATCAAGGATAAATCATCCAAAAGCATACTAAATGTGGGATTAAAATATGTTACTTTTACGGTTTATCAAATACCCCCACACTTAAGCTTTTGCTTCCTCAAGCAAAATTCTCAACTTACAATTAAAACGAACTTTCCATAATTCATAATTCCTATCGAAAATGTCTCATCATAATTCATAGATAATTTATACATGGATAATTCAACTCAAAGAGTCCTAAAGATTCAATTACGATAAGTCATACCTTTGTAGTATGAAAACATAGGTGTCTCCCCTTATCTAAGTAATTACCTTTAATTCAAAGCCGACAAGGATTGACATCCTCACAAAAGATTCACTCAAATCACTCGAAGTGTTTAAGGTTCAAGAATAAGCACTCATAAGTCGAACCTGAAAAGTTAATCCCATAGGCTTGCCTGAAAATCAAATCTCCACCACTGTATAGTGAGATGATACACAAATCAAAAGGTCTTTAATCATGGTTATAACGGGGCTAGGGTTAAAAGGTGTGGATAAAGGCTAAATTAGAAGGTTAGAATTGAGACTGACTTGACAATTTACCTAACTAGAAACAATGAACTAAATATGAATATTTACATTGAATGAAAACTAATAATACTTACTATTAATAATTACTCTATAATAAAGAGTATTTTCATCACTTGAAATTTGATAATACTTTAATATGAGCTTTTCTTCAACAATTGGAGTTTTAAATGCTCTAAGCTTCTTCTTTTTTTTAAGAACAAAATAAGATATTACATCATAAATGATAAATGTAACTACTAAACTAATATAATTTGGTAACTTAATCAAATCAAACCTCGATTAAAGGGTAGTCAAAAGAAAGGGTGATAACAAATACAAAGGGTTTTGGGTTAATATTAGTGGGTGAGTCAATAAAAGGTTGTTAGGATTCAACGGGTTCACTAGGGTTAATTTGTGAAAGTAGGCTTTTTATGGAGTAAGTGGGTTAAATCCTAGGTGCCTTTATCATCTCTCAGATATCAAATCAAAAGTGTGGTCTCGACATGCATAAACGAGGCAAGTTCTAGAATAACAGTTCAAAGTTGACACACTCATAATCAATAAAGTGAACACGAAAAAGAATATATGCTCTATAAGGCTCAAAATCTCACAAAATTATGGGTGTTTTGACCTTAATCCTCAAATTTCAAACTTCAAAGTAATACTCAAATTCAGGTTCAACGACCTATTAATTTTAAGTTTTAGAAAGTAGACTTATCATGCTCGATTCTCTAGTATCCTTTAAATTTAATCATCAATGCACAATTAACTCTGACTTACTCTAAAACATATCAATAAAAATCATACATCATAAGAAATTTCATCCTAATTAGTAATATTAGAAAAATACTTTCAAACAAGACTAAATTCGGATTTTAAGAATAATGCAAAAAGTCAGGTACTTTTACCCCCCCACACTTAAGATGTACGTTGCCCTTAATATACAAAGATAGATAAACAATTATGTAATAATAAAATCAAAAGAGAAGGGGAGAAGTAACACTTCCTGAATTTTTGGATGAAGTCTATGAAAAGAAACCGGATAAGATTGAAGGTGAATGTGGGGAAACGTCTCGAACCGTTTGAAATTGAATCCTCGAAGTAGCCAGCTTGGTTTTATTGTATCCTAAGCTAAATCTAAATATCATAAAGAATAAGAAGAAGAAAATAAAATAAAATAAAATAAAATAAAATAAAGTAAAAAAATAATGATGAAATAAAATAGAAACAAAAATAAATAATGGAAAATGAAAGACAACTAGAAAAATGGGGAATGAGGTTTAAATAGAAATGTAGCCCGTGTTTTGGGATTTTGAATTTTGAACGCATTCAGGGTGTTCGGGCATGGCCGTGGGTGTCGTGGCACGCCAGTGTCTTTCTTCACATAGTCATTCAATACGGGAGTGATCCTCTAGTGTTCGATAAGTCAGAATGTTGGCACGGTTGGGAGGCATTACCGTGTTTATCCCGTGCTTGATGAGTCAGTAACCTCGCACGGGGCGTCGACATGGGCGTGGACTAGTATTGTAGCCCGTGTTGGAGAAAGAAGTTTATTCCCTGTTCATGCACGGCTAATGGCATGCCCATGGTTCAGCCCCTAGCTTCCACACGGCCACGGGCACACCCGTGTGTAGGGCCGTGTAGCCTAGAAATATGCTCTTTGGTTAGTTTATGGTTAGGTGCTAAAAAGAAAAAGCAAAGAAAAAATAAAAAATAAAATAAAAAAATGTAAAAATGGGGTTAGTGCTCGGGTTGCCTCCCGAAAAGCGCTCGTTTATAGTCTTAGCTAGACTTTACCTCTCATTCGTATGGTCATGGTGGTTTGAGGAGGTGGAAATCCTTTCTCATTCGATTAACTCGATTATGGATATAAAGTTTAAGTCGAGTAATGTTTACCTCAAAAGTGTTGAATTTAGGATTGCTTACCTCGATTGTGCCGTATAGGAAGACATTAAGTACCTCAAAAGTGATTTCTTCGTTTGCCTTGAGTTCTGAATTGGTGATTCGAGGGTCTTCCTTATTCAACAATACTTGATCCTCTATTTTGATGTGATTTGTTGTTCCTATCACTCATCCGGGTTTCCTTCTTGTTTCACTTCGTGTGGTTCTGGTTCCTCATGTAATTCTTCTTTATTAGTACGAGGTCTATGATTCGGCTCAGGTTTGTAGCTTTGTGGTGTTTCCTACAATGAAGGTTGAACAAGCTGGTTATCAACTGAATTTACTTTCTCACCTTTATCACTTGATGTTCTAGCCGAGTCAAGAGCTTGAAGAGTGACTATCTCATCGCCTACACGAAGTATGAGTTCTCCTACATAGATATCAATTTTAGCTCTGGCAATTGCTAAAAAGGGTCTTCCTAAAATTAAGGGGATCGTGTTGTCCTCATCCATGTCTAAAACGAAAAAGTCTACTGGGAATACGAATTTATCAATTTTGATTAGAACATTTTCTATTATACCCTAGGAATTCTTATAGTTTTATCGCTTAATTGAATGCTCATCCTAGGTTGTCCGGTTTTCTAGACCTAGTTGTTTAAACATTTTGTAAGGCATAACATTGATGCTTGCCCTAAATCCGCTTAACGATTACCAATAGATAAACTACCAATTAAACATGGAATTGTAAAACTCCGGATCTTTTAATTTTCGTGGCGCTTTATTTTGTAGAATTACTTGCACATTGCGCTTAGCTCCACGTGGTGCTCTTCGTCTAATTTGCGTTTGTTGGTCAAGAGTCGCCTTAAAATTTCCTCGAGTTCGGTATCTAAAAAGAGCTTCAAGGAGAGGGAAGTTAATATGTAATTTCTTTAAGAGTTTAAGAAACTTACCGAACTATTCCTCTGAATCATCTCTTTTCATTGCTTCGGGATAAGGTATGCGAGGTTGGTACTCCTTGATTACCGATTTTTGATTTTCTTGTGTTACCTCTATCTTACCTTCGTCTACCTTATTTTCTTGTATTGAGTTTGGTTCATCTAACCCCTTACTGTCTTGAGCTGAGATGGCTTGAATTTGCTCCTTTAGGTTAACCTCGGTGTTACTTGGTAGACGTCCTAGCGGTCGTATTAGCTTTGCGAGATGTCCCACTGACCTAGTAAGTTCTCCAACTTGATTCTAGATCCCTTTGATCGATTTTTGTTGTTCATCAAGTGCTGCTTCGGTCTTTTGGGGATGAGAATCTGTGGCTGTCATGAAATTTGTTAGCATCTCTTCAAGATTCGACTCCTCTTCTTATTGGTGAGGTGGTTGTTGAAAATCTGGAGGAAGTTTCGATCTTTGGCTATTTTGATAATTCCACGAAAAATTGGGATGGTACTTCCAACCTGCATTATAAGTGTCACTATAAAAATTATTTTGATATCTAGAATAGTTACTTGTATAGTGAGCGAGTTCGTTTTCCATTCCATATCCGTAGGGTGGGTACTCAGGATTCACCACGCCTCCTAGATTCAAATCATGTTGTATTTCTGGATGTACCTGCGAGGGACTATACCAATCATCAATCTTTTTATTCATCATCTCTAACTGATTAGATAACCTGGTGACCACGTCGAGGTTGAAAACACTGCTTGCTTTAGTAGGAATTGCCCCCATGCCTTGCCACTGATAATTATTCAATGCCATCTTTTCCATAGACTAAATTTTTTTGCCAAAAGCAAAATAGAGGAAAAAATTGGCAAAGTAAAAAGAAATAATAATAAAGAATAATATAATAATAATAAATTGCAAATAAAAAAATTTGGCTAAAGTAATAGAAATAGAGTTTTCTTAATATTTTAGTGTTCCCCGGTAACGGTGTCAAAAACTTGATCGCTGCAAAACGGTCTAGTTTTAATATTTATAAAAGAGTGATCGAACCTGTAGACTGACTGCGACAACGATAGAGGCAAGCTTACCTATCGAACAGTAGTATAGCTCAGGCAAGAATATCTTTTCGAACCCAAGGAACCTAAAAATACTACTACTCACTTTCTTTCTATTATTTAGCCTAAAATATGGAGTGATTGGTTTATTAATCTAAAACAAATGAAATACTTTAAACTTAAATGCAAAGACAAAAGAAATGAAACTTTGGGAAAAGACTTTGAAGAAAACTCAATTGATAAAGACGATACCTTCGAGAAGATCCACCTATGACTTCACTTATTATCTACCTTTTCAATTCATATGATTTCTTTTCTTAGCTTGATCCGTGAGACTCCCTAACCTATATTAAACCCTCTCTCGAGGAGAATAACGTCTAACCTTAGGTTAATTAGTGGAACTCTCTCCTCTTATAATAACCCCCTAAGGAAGCAGTAAATCGATCAATGGATTTCCATATTAGGTTTCACCCTAATTTGGCAAAATCTCGTAACCCTATCTCTAGGTGCCTGATCAACTCCGCTCAATTATGCTAGATCTACTCTTAGGCAGGGTCTATTCCTTCTCCACCTAAGCACATCAGATTAAATTAAGCAACATAATTAAGAACAAACTAAGTACTTCTCATATAAATTTAGAAATCAAATAACAAAATCCATCATAGGTTTCATCCCCTTCAGGTATCTAAAAGGTTTAGTTCATAACAAAGTAGGAAAAACATCTCAAGAGAAAAGATAAAACAAAACATAAGAAATCCCTAAAACCCCCTGAAGGAATTGAAGGATCGATCCTCCATCTTGAATGAAGCTCCAGCTTCTTGAGATGGATCAACTGGCTATCTTCAAGTGATTCCCTAAAAGATGAAAGCTTCGGCAAAAGCCTCTGCCAAAAATTTGTCCTATTTTGGCTTCTACCGAACTCCCTTTTTAGTTGCTACCTTGGGTGTTTATATAGGCTTTGAGATGCTTTACTTGGCTCCTAAGTATCTAATTCAAGTAGAATTCCTCCTAGGATGTTTAAATAGACTTAGGAATGTGTTTCTTTACCTCCAAGCATCCAAATCTGAGTGAAATTGCTCTTTCCTGCGGTAGGGGCACACCCATGGCACACGCCCGTGTAAGTCATCTTCAGGCCGTGTCCCGATTCTATCGATTGGGGTACGGCCGTGAAATCGTGGCATGACCATGTGAAGCATATGGCAAGGCACGGCCGTGTGGCTTGAAGTCTAGGCCGTGTTGATTTCTTGGGTTTGCCCAATTTGGTCCGTTTTAAGCCCGTTTTATGTTGTTTTTATCCTTAGGTGCTTTCCTGAGCATAAGGCATGGAAAGAAAGGATTAAGAGCACCTTTTTAAATAAATCAGGGATAAATCATCCAAAAGCATACTAAATGTGGGATTAAAATATGTTACTTTTACGGTTTATCATTATGTTATGAGTTAAAACATGATAGCACATATGCATGTAAATTTTGGTGCTTTAATTTTAGCAATTTTGTATTGAACCGTAAAAAAGGACTAAATCGTGTAAAGTGTAAAAGTTCCATTTTTATTTCTAAGGTGCAAAATAGCCATAAATCTTTAAATTGAGGTTTTTAAAAGGTAATTTATCCCATGTCATGTGCTTGGCCGGACATAGACTTAAAGGGAGACAAAGATGGACAAATTTGGTAAAAGTTAGTAGAGTTGGTGGCAAAATTTGACTGGTTTAATATAAGAATAAGGAGAGAAAATGTTATCATCTTTTCTCCTATCATCTTTCACCAAAAATTAGCAGCAAATAAGGGGTAGAAAGCTTCAAAAATTTCATCAAGCTCTCATCCATTCAAGTAAGTATCCTAGCGAACTTTTCTTGAAAACAATTGTATTTTTGAGACCTCCAAAGCTTAAGCTTTCAAATGAGGGGACTATTGTGTAATATTGTGAAAAGTTTAGAGTTCTATCATGAGAACTATCTTAGTTATTTGCTGCATTTTTATGGAAGAAGTTGAGTCTTAGTTGTTAGATGACCAACTCTTGTGAAAGATGTCTTAGAAACTCCTAATTTGGACCTTGATGAAAAGGTTACAAATTTGTAGTAATTATGTGAAATATTGAGTTTTGATGATATCTATAAGAGTATTAAATGTTCAGCTAGGCTTGTTGAAGGTAGAAATGTGATTAGAATTAATTTACGAGCCTAAGGGCAAATGGTTATTTTGCCCAAGATCTAGGGGCAAAATAGTAATTTTACCAAAATATGATTTTTGAAATGGTTTTATAATATAATGATTAAAATGAGCTAAATTGCTATTATAGAGCAAGAAGAACCGATGACCCGCCTTGATCGGGGAAAGAACAAAGTCTTGGACTAAACTAATGAGTTAGCTCATTTCGAAATCGAGATAAGTTATATGTGATTTAAACAACATTTTTTTTAGCATGTTGAGAAATGCTTGTCATTTTGTTAATGAATGGGATGTTGATGTCTTAATGGGCCATATTGATTAGAGAAATGACATCATTGAGATATTAAATAGATAAGGTCCTGTATAAGACCATGCCCGGGACATGGTCTCGACACTGAGTTAAAATCTCGTATAAGACCATATCCGGGATATGGCAACGATACATAAGAGGTAATGACGTATAAGACCATATCTGGGATATGGCTTTGGTAATGAATACAAAAATCGTATAAGACCATATCCGGGATATGGCATTGGCACCTAGAGGTAATTCCATATAAGACCATGTCCGGGATATGGCATTGGCCTCTAGGGGAGACTCCATGTAAGACCACCTCGAGGATGTGGCAATGGCTTTATACTTATAGTAGTGATGATAAACGCACGTATTTGGCTATCCCTTGTGTGTAGTGGGATAAGTAGATGAATTTAGAAGTGGAAATGTCAAGGATATTTATGTCATGTGAATGAGTGAATACAGGTACTCGTGAATGAGCCACAAGGAGTCAGTTTCAATACATGGCACGAAATGTGTTAGATAAGGGAAACTAGAAGTGAGTATTGTCAAGAAACCTTGACTTGTGTATGGTTAGCTAATACCGTGGATGGATTATTTTATGAGCATTATTATTGCTATTTATTTCCATGCAACTTACTAAGCTTTATGCTTACCCCTTTTTCATTGCCCTTCTTTCTTATAGTATTGCCAAGGTAACTCGAGGATTGTGGACGCAGGAGTTCGGAAATCACGCTATCAACAACACTTTGGTATTTAGACTTATTTTGACTATGGCATGTATAGGACTTGAGTATTTTGTTATGTCGTAATTGTTGGTCAAAGTGTTGGCTATGTAAGTTGTAAAATTTATTTTATAAATGGCCTTATGAATTAGGCAAATACTTGGGAAATTCTTTTGTTTAATGAAGATGGAATTCATGAAGTGTTTATCTCTTTTAAATATTTTGTACGTTGGAATGAGTCCTTAGACTTGCTTATGGGATAGGAGTAGTAATATTTTAGAATGGAAGTATGTATGTGTACATTCTAGGGTGGAAATGGGTTGGTATATAGCCTACCAATTGACCCCATAAGTAGACACATGGGCGTGGGTCTAGGCCGTGTGGGAGGCACGGCTAACCCATAGACGTGTACCTAGGCCGTGTGAAGCCTGCACCTTGCCCTTAAGATTTAAATCACCACATGGTTGGGGTATACGGGCGTGTGAATAGGCTGTGTGGAGAAGTCAGAATGCTAAGATTTTACACACGAGCCAGGGCCACGGGTGTGCCATGGCTGTGTGAATTTAGTCAGTGTCGACCACGGGTGGAAGACATGGGCATGTCTCAGGGGTACATGGGCATGTCCCTAGACCTATACGAGCGTGTGGCCTCTATTTTGTCTAAAAGATTTTCGAACTCGCGAAAGTTCCCGGAAAGATTTTGATACCTTTCGGGAGTGTGTTTAGGGCCTCGTAGGCTCATATTAAGGACTTTAAGATGAAGATTGAAAATTTTTGAATTTGAATGAAATTCCATAACTTGGAAATGTATGTTAGTATGTGTTTAAGTTAGGTAACGCCTCGTGCCTTGTTCTGGCGCCAAACATGGGGAAGGGGTGTTACAGTACATCGATGAACCCTCGATGTAAGTGCTTTTGACTCATGACATCAAGCCCACGACGGATTTGAAATTAAACGCACTGATTGAATATCGAGCCTGAATGTCGAGATTTGGGTTATTCTCAAACCCCGATAGGTACTTTTCACTGAAGTTTAAATCTATGTCGAATACCGATGAGTGTCTACCCATAGATGTTTCAGGGACACCATAGTAGATGCTTTGTAACAAGCCATTGATTCCACCACACAAATGTATAGTAGAACTTTTTTCTTCAGCTCCGCTTCTAATATTAGCCGCAAAGGTGGCCGAATATGGGTCAGATCTATCAAGCTCGGCAAACTCGACATATAACTCCATTACAAAATTTCTACTTGAGACGTGCGATGATATGACCGTCTCGAGCTGGAGCTTGCCGTTCACATCAAATAGGTCATACTTATAGGGGTTAATGGAAGCAAGATATCTATATTACAACCTCAAAATTCTTTCCCGGTTCAATCCTCTGACTTTCCTTCTAATTCTAGTCTGTAGCTCACGCAATTGAATAGTACGATTGAATGCCAATTTCATGGATTGTGCCCCTACAAATACCACCCTGACTTTTGTATTACAGATTTGATTGTCGTAGTAAATAATAGATTTCACTCGTCGACTCATTGCAATATCGGTCACAAATTGGATTAACAAAACTAAAAAAATAAGTAGAGGGTTGTCAAAAGAAGTACACACGACTCCCGCAACTCAACAGTTCGATATTTGATATTAATTTATTGCATGTCTAAGTTATGCAAATTTTGTCCCTTTAATTGGAAAATAAACCAGCAAGAGAGGGAATATGTGTTTCGAAATCCGTTTATGAATACACACATTCGTCTAACAATGATGATGAAATGCAATGTATTATTCAAAAATGGGTTCCTAAAGTTATATAATTTCATCAAAACAGTGCTCCCCAAAGTATTCGATGCCTCAAAACATGCATAAATTATGTAGAATTATTCTCTAAAGTAGGTCCTTTTAACTTTTAGTAGAAAAAAATGTTAAAGAAAGCTCGCCTAGTTGGGCGAGCTTTCTCTAACCTTTTTCTTCAAAAGTACCTGCTTGTCCTATTTTCAGTCTATTTTAAGCACATTTTGAATATATTCCTCGAAGACGCTAGTCTTGTAGCGTGTTTTCGATCGTAGGAAATTTCTACTTTGCAATCCAACCCTCTCGTACGCCTGTAAAAGGGGTCTTCCACTCCATGCTTCATCATCCCTCAAAAATCTTCTCCCACAGCCTCTCTATCCCTTCTCTAAAGAACACATTTCGGTGTTAAAAATTTATGTTGCTAAAAATTTTTGGTTAATGTTCGAGGTATTATTGAGTCATCGGTGATGCGATATCACTCCGATCCATACACATTTCATATATCATGTTGAGATGATATCATTACCTTCGAAGCTAATCTTAAGGAAGTCAAGTTTCGAGGTGATTTTACTTTGTACGGTCACGTGTAGAAATATAAGTGGAGGTCTCAATTGATGGCTGTTATGCGATCATGGATCGAGGTCTAACAGGGGAACCAGTTGACGGTCGTTACGCGACAACAAATTCGAACTTGTTGGATACCTAAAAATGTTGCCTTCTAAATAACAACCAGAAGTTTGAGGGCATAATCATAGTGAAAAATTATGGGTTTTTCTAATATAATCGGCGTAATTTTTTCTCCATTTCTAGGAAATTGGTACCTTTAACCTTTCTTCTTATCTAAAGTTCGACACTATCGTGGACACAGGAGGACTTTCAAGCGGGGAGTGACTGTTTCAATGGAGTAAAAGTGATGCTTCTTTCAGGCTGACAACAATTGTTGTTATTAATTAACACATTAATAACTACAACCACTACCCTATTGACTCGAGTTTGACCTCTACTTCCACCGAAACATTCGCACACCCTAAGAGTCTGTAACACCCCAAACCCGGTCAATACGCCACGACCGAATCTGGTATTATTTTAGAAAACTTTGGGCTCAATTATTAAATTAACCAAATAATTTATAAGCCATATTTAAAACATATCCAAAGCATATAAATAATCCAAAAACATAATTAAAGAGGCCTTATTACAAACCCAAATAAAACAAAAACCAAATTAAAATAAATTAAAGTACCCCAAATCGAAGTTCATGAAAAATCAAATTTTATTGCATGGCCTCCTCGAGTTCATCCGACTCCTCATCCGCGATCTCACGAATCACCTGAAATGGTAAGGGAGAAGGTGAGTCACCAAGACTCAGTGCATAAATCCTTCCCCCGATTAATGCAATATTCTTACACAATTTATAATCAAGCAACATATATAAATATATAATGCACCCAACCTAGCCATCCTTAACTCCTTTTTTTTACCCCGTGTGGTACCAAACCACTGGTGGTGCCAAACCACTGGTGACCCAAAGTCACGATATCCAATAATGTGATACCAAATCATTGGTGACCAAAGTCACGAATAATCAAGTTGTGGGGCCAACCCACGTGTGATACCAAATCACTGGCGACGATCCCATATCTCAAAAGTGGGGCCAACCCACGGTGGTGCTAGACCACAGGGACGAGTCACTATGAGGTGCCAAACCTCTGGTGTCCCAAAGACACAAATGTGATACCAAATCACTGGAGGTGCCAAACCTCTGGTGTCCAAAGACACGGATATCAAATCCTTCCTCCTCCACTCATATTCCCAAACCAATGTATTAAGAGTATCAATCATGCCATCATACTTTGATATGATCATATAACATATTTAAATAATAGATCATGATATCAATCAACATATATTAACATCATATTGAAACGGACTTACCCGAATCCTTGCACATACCCATCAAGGTATCTTATCAAAAATTTCATAGATTCCCACTTTAATAACATGTTTAGTTAATATGTATATAAATATATAACCCGAATTATAAAGTGTGTAAGATACACACCTGACACTAACGCAAGTACTAAAATCCAAAGATCCAATCTACCGCACTAGATCACCTTGTCCTACAATCAGCCAATACTTAGATTATAAACAAAGGCCATTCGGCCAAACCACTAAATCCCAATGAGTTACTTGAAATACCAAGTCTTACCTAAAAGCTTACCCAAAACGATTGACAAAGAAACGAGGCTTAGATTGATTGCTTCCAACGTCCCGAGGAGCCTAAAAGAAATCGGTTTCTAAGAATGATTAGAACCACGCAACAATTGCCCAAAATTCGCCTTTGTCCACAAGAGACACAACGAGAAACGAGAAAAGAATAAGGAAAAACGGCCATAACACTTACCTATCTTCCAAAACCGCTTGAAGAAAACCAAATGAAGTCGCACTTTGAAGAAATTCGCCAAGGCAAATCAAAAGGATATGAGAAGTTTGGCTATGGTTTTAGAATAAAGAAAACAATTGATATTCTACCGAAAGAGATGAAGAATTAATATGGCAAAGAAAAATAAAAAGGAAGAAGGATGATTCGCTTTAACAACCAATGAAAGAAAAATCAAGAGGAATGGAGAAAAAAGAGATTCGGCCAAGAAGAAAGTAAAAGAAATGTTGTGATTTTGAACAATATTCAAAAGAAAGAAAAGAGAGAAAAAGGGATTAAGAGATTCGGCCAACACCTATTTTACCAAAGAAGAAAAGTGTACCAAATTGCACCTAAAGATCAAGGTACATTCGACTAAAGAGAATAGCTTTGGAGAGGAAAGAAATAAAATACCAAATGGTGCACAAAAGAGAAGAATTGGTAAGGTTCAAAGGAGTTTCAGTTTTGACACAAAGCAAAGGTTGAATGCCCACCAAGCTAGCCGAAAATGACTACTAACCAAAGAGAAATTTGGCACTAACTATCTACCAACCAAACCAAAAAAAATTCGGCCACTCTCCCCCTAGCCACACATGCCGTCCACATACATGGACTAATGGCCATAGGAGAGTTTCCAAAACAACTCCCTTAAGCCAAGCCTTATGTCCCCCCATCCTTCCATAAACCTTAAGATTCCTTTCCCAAAGTACAAACTTTCCTAAACCAATATTCAACTTGCCAAAAAGAAAAAGAATTTGAAAGTCCAACCTTCCATATGTAAAGCTTGACCGTCCATTAATGCTAGGATACATAAAAATAAAGTCTTCAAAATGTTAATCATTCTACTCGAACCTCTATCCTCAAGCTACCCTTCATGCATCATAACCACCTTGCCACTAACTCCTCATGTGCTTAATTTAACACTTAAATTAACTTAAGTGTCAAGTTCACCTAATCCACTTCATTAAATATACCATACTAAGAATTATTCTAGCTTCCTAAATAAAATCAAGCATTCACCAAAACTATGCTAAACACACAAAATTCATACCCAAGGCAACACAAATAATAAAATAATATTCTAATTTTAGGATGTTACAGAGTCCTTTTGTGTCCACCTCGGTGTCAGCCTTCAAATAAAAATGAAAGGTTAAAGATACCGACTGTGTTGAAATAGAGAAAAAAATTTACTTAATTACACCAGAAATCCTTCTGTCTTTCTCCATGATTATGACCTAAATCTTATGTAGGTATCCAAAAAGCTTGAACTCATTACCGTATAACGACTATCAATTAGCCTTTAGTTATACTCGAACCCGTGATCACGTCATGGTCACCGATTGGAACCTCCACTTAGACTTCGACCTTTGATCTTATCAAGCACAATCACCATGAAACCAGATTTCCCCAGAATGAGTTTCTAAGGTGATAGTCCTATCCTGCCACGACATATGAAATGTATATGTTATGAGGTGGGTTATTACATTCCTGACTCCTCAAAACTACTATGAAATTTCATGATTTCTGTCGAAAACCCTAAACCCATTTAAAAAACCCTAAACCTAAATATATTAGAAACCCTAACCCTGGGAGAGAGAAACGAAAAGCGTGTCCAGCTAGGCACACTTTTTATATAGTTGGCAAGAAAGCGAATCAGACGCGCTTTCTATTTTTTGCTAAAAACAATCTATTTCCCTAAATTTTAGAGAATTGACTTATAAGCTTAATTAAAAAAATGGCATATATGGCCAATTTAGCCATTATCCCTTATAACAACGATTGTACCAGATATGTGCTTGTTACTCTTGAATGCAATATCAAAATTTACCTTTACACACGGAGTTGATGGTGGCGTCCATTCAACCAATTGAGCACTAGTCTCTCCTCTTCCATGTGAACCCAGAAGGCCAAGCTCAAAGCTCACAAATACATGGAATAAAGTGTATTATATTAATAAAGTTTATTAATTTAATCAAAAATTAAAATGTGCTACATCATTCGCTTCGTAATGTAAACTACAAGCTTAATATTAAACATTAAAGATGCAAGGGTTTATAGTTAATATAATATTATTTCATAAATATCATTTTTTAATATTTATATTCTTCTTGTAACACCCTTCATTCATCCCGACAATTGGTATTTTTGATTAACTTAATTTAATAAAATTTACCCCATCAATACATGTATCATTCCCCATTCCTCAAAAAGATTCGTCTTCGAATCTTTTCCATGATCGAACAAGAAATAATTTTTGTCATAAGTGAAATGGTTTAATTGAACTCCTCTCAATGGATCAACAAATTCCAAAAAGAAGAAAATAAGTTCACTTGATAAATTCAAGTTAAGGTTAGTGAAAATATAATCACTCATTTCCTTTGTAGAGAACGTTTGTTTCTTTCCAATCTCTTTTTCATTCTAAATTGAAATTTCAAATTTTACCTCATATGATTCTTCACTCACTAAAATTAGAATATTAAGTAGACTTTTATTATTGAAGGTCTCTTGTTGCTCAGTCTTTTGACATGAATTTTTCTCACTTCTCATATCCCCTCACAAAAATTTTGAACATTTAATTCATAAAAAAATATAACTCTTTAGGAGGATAAGAAAGTTCTAACTCGTCCAAACTCATGGACTCTAGGATATAATTCTCACTATCAACTTTTTCCTGTTACAAAGTTCATTATCATTATCACTATCACTATCACTATCACTATCCACTTCCTCAACATTAGCTTTAGGGCAAGGTGCAATGCTAGATCTAGACTCAATGATAGACATAAAACCACACTTAATTTCTTCTTTCGGACGTAGTGGCTGTATCATCAAAAGTATTAATACAAGTATTATAATCACTGCGAGGAAAAAACTTAGTAGTTCTACCAGCTTTATTCAAATGAGATGAATTGCGTAACTGATCAGAAAGAGCACAAAAATTTTCATTGATAATGCATTACATAGTTCGCATCTCAAGTATAATATTTCCAAGCTTAGAATCAACATTACGAAACTTCTTTTCAAGCTCATCTCTTAGTTCATTCAGATCATGAGTATTTTATTGCACTGACCCAAAACATTTTCCAAAAAATTATGGGTCGATCTTCCTCATTCTATCGTCAACTTGATTTTGTGTTTGAATCATTGTGAATAGTCCTAAAAATACAAAAACTCAAACAAGCAAATCTCACCATTAACTCTAAAAAAGGATTCATAATACCTCACTCCTGGCCTAGACGTTACGGTCGGATTGTGAAGGTTACATCATACATGAAAACAATAATGCTTAACTTTTGCGAAAAACTCAAAGGAAAAACAGAATTGATTAACACATTGAAAGCACTTCTATATTAAAAACCCGTGAGTTCTTTGATGAAATTTGTGTTTTATTAGCTAACTTAAACCAAATCCATCTTACTTAAATTGTTTGTGTCATAAATGTCATAACGACTTAGTTAAAGAAAACTTTGCAACGGAAAAACATTATAGCAATTCAGACTTATATAACCTTAGTTTATCGTTAATCATGATTTGAATACCAATTGAAATTAGAAATTTTGCAAAATACCAAAATCAATGTTAAAGTCCCAAACAAAAATTAACAATCCCAAAAGTCCCCTAGAGTCCATAAATAAGTCCAAAACATACTTAAACCAAAGTGTGTAAATCGAGCTCTGGAGTCACCGTCCAATCTTAAGCTTAAGGATCACTTGAAACGTAACAAAACAAACGAGTAAGCTAGAAGCCCAGTGTGTGATTGGGCCCAAAATAGAATTTACTTATGTGCTTTGCATATACAAATAATCATATTGAAATTTTGTATCATAATATATCAGAGCATATCATATAATATATCGGAGTATATCGTATAACATATCAAAGCATATCCTACCCCATTCGCTACATACTATCTCCGTCCAATCAATCTCACTAATTAGAACTACATGTGTCTATCCATCCAATCACACTGATATGTGGCGGTCTGCCACTCATAAATATGCAGCTGAGCTACAAGATAGAAATTTGTGGCCTAGCCGCCATAATTACAGTAAAACTGCCATATACACTTCCTCTAACATATCACACCCACCCCAATGCAAATTTGTGATTACACTAACATACAAACATATCATATAGGTTGCATGGCAGACATATCTGAACATATGTCAACGGAGCATAATATAACACATAACTTATACATAGCGAACACACATAACTTGCTTCCTAAGCTTACTTACGTGTAACATACCGAATTTTCATATTTTAAAGGCTTACCAAGATGCACACAAATCCAATTTCTAAGCCATTAAAACGACCCCTAATCGGGCCTTCAAAATGGGCCAAAAGCCCACACAGCCATCTAACCTATATGGCCCAACAAGCCAATCCGTGTGGTCCTTACGGTTTACCTGTCCAGGCCGTGTAATTACACACGGCCATGTGCTTCGCACGACGTGGCATACGGTCTGTCACACGACCTGCCACACAATTGTGTGACGCTATTCAATTTCAAAATAGCCCCTATGTTATAATTTTTTCGAGTTGCAAACAAGGTTTCGGGTTAGTTTCACACACTTGATGGCAGACTTGATAACCCACACAATTATCACACTTTGAATCCTACATAAAAAATTTAAACGAACTGATTATAACACAATTTAATCTCAAAAACACCCATTTTCCTTAAAGAAATAGTCTCAAAATTAATGTTCGCATACTTACTCCATTGAAACAACGAACAACATGACAATCACACCACTGGAGGATCTTGATTCACAACCCTTTCACCTAATAAGAAAAATAATAAAGCACTTAATAGAGTATAGAACAAAAACTAAAACTAAAGCTCAACCTTGAACAATAAATAAGTTAAAGCAAATAATAACAGAAAAATCATCAATTATTGCCTTATAATAAAAAATAGAGAGACAATGTAATTCTCACAACAAACTGCTGGCAAAAAGAATTAACAAAAGAAAGAAAGAAGCTTCCAAGAAAGAAAGGAAAAGAGAGCAAAGAAAAGGAAAACAAAAACTGACGTGAACAAAAAGTGAGGGATGTGGGCAGTTAAAAGGTGAGTCAAAATAAAGATTTGGGTAAATTAAAATAAAAAAAAAATAGAATTTTATCTTAATCCATTACTAACCCATTATATTTTGTAGAATTTAAATTAAACTCAACAACCAAAAATAGTAAGGGACAAAAATATTACATTCTCTCACAGCTGGGATTTGAATACAAGACCAAGTGGCAAGTTGAAGCCACACCACTAAACCAGTAGGCTGATCCTTGTCATAAATTAATGAAAATAAAAGATAAACTCTAAGGCCAAAATTGGGCATAATTCAGAATTAATAAGGAAAATCCAAAATAAGGGAATCAAACTCAAGACCTAAAGCAAACATCTAAGGCACTTAACAACCATACCAAACCAAATTATTAACAAACTTGTACAATTAAAATCTAAAAAATTTTGGGCGTTACAACTTTCCCCTCCTAAAAGAAATTTCGACATCAAAATTTACTTGACTTAAAGATATGAGGATACTGTAGACGTATCGAGTCCCTAGGCTCCCAAATAGCTTCCTCAGAACCATGATTCTGCCACAGCACCTTAATTAACAGAATAGTCTTCCTCCTCAAGACCTTAACTTCATGATCCAGAATCTGCACTGGCTCCTCCTCAAAAGACAAGTCTGTCCTTAACTCAATTTCCTTCTCTGGAACCATATATGAAGGATCAAATCGATAACGCCTCAAAGTAGACACGTGAAGACATCATGAATATGATCCAACTCAAGAGATAGCTCTATCTAATAAGCAACGGTCCAACATGCCTCAGAACCTGATACGACCCAAGAATCGAGGGCTTAATTTTCCCTTACGTCCAAATTTGAGAAATTTCTTCCATTGAGGCACCTTAAGAAAAAAATGGTCCCAAACCTCGAACTCAATATCCCTCCTATTAAGGTTCGCATAAGACTTCTTTTGTCTAATAGAAGCGGTATTAAGTTGATCCCAAATCAAAAGAACCTTATCTTTAGGCTCACCACTAACTCAGGACCCATAACCTTCCTCTCACCTAACTCAGTCCAACAAAGTAGAGTATGACATTTTTGACCATATAAAGCTTCATAAGTCGCCTTCTTGACGCTAGACTAAAAAAAATTATTGTAAATGAATTCAACTAGCGACAAAAACTCCTTCTAACTACCTTGAAAATCCATAACACAGCTACGAAACATATCTTCCAAAATCTGAATTACTCACTCAAACTGACCATCAGTCAGTGGATGAAATGCGGTACTGAGATCCAGCCAAATACCCAAGCCTCAGATAATTTCTTTCAAAAATGAGAAGTAAACCAAGGATCTTAGTCTAATGATAAACCATAATTTATACATATTTTGACCCCATGCTTGGCTTATTTTTGGATGAATTTTCATTATATTTGATAAATCTGTGCTCCTAATCCCTTAATTTCATGTTTTACATTCAGGAGAGCCTAGGGAGTCGAAAAGAATGAGAAACGGGCCAAAAAGGGGCAAAATGGGCCTACCTTAGAAATCAACACGACTTGTACTATTAAACACGGCCGTGTGTTACGAGCAGAATCGAACACGACCTGGATCAACATACACGGGCAGACCACTTGGCCGTGTGTTACGAGCAGAAGCGAGCACGACCTAGGCTCTTGCACACGGGCGTGTCGCACGGGCATGTCCCTGCCACACCAAATTTTAATCCTATTCAGAAAAGGTCACTTGTGGGCCAAGAGAGGTGTTCCAAAGCCTATATAAACACCCTAGGGGGCAACCTAAATGAGGACGCTGAGTAGAAAGGCGAAAATACTCGAAGACAGCCATCGGGAGCAGCTCGGAAGAAGGATTTCCATCAAGACTGAAGATCTCTTATCAATTTCTCTTGAAGTTTTTGGGGTTTTCTTATGTTTGTAGTTTTCCTTATTTTAAGATGCTTCCTTTATCAATATGAACTAAATCCCTTAAATACCTAAGGGGATGAAACCTAAGACGGATCTTATTATTGTTTTGATAATTCATGTTATTGATTTAAGTCGAATGTGCTTACTCAGAGGAGCAAAAGTCCCTGTTTAAGAGTAGAGCAACACAATTAAGTGGAGTTGATTGCAGCCCTAGAAATAAGGCGACGAAAATCTGCCAGATTAGAGTCAAATCTAATAAGAGAATCCATAGATCGGGTTAATGCAAAAATAGGGGTTTTAATTAGAAAGAGATTTCAATTAATCAACCTAGAGTCAGTTGTTTTTAGTCTTGAAAGAGATATTAACATAAATCAGGGATTGCTACGGATGAAGTCAAGTGAATAAATCATATAAATCAAAAGTAATAAGTGAAGTCTAGGTGGATTCTTCCTTGGGTATTGCCTTTATCATATAAGTTGTCTTAAAGTATTTTCCTAATTCCTTCTTTGTCGTGCTTTTAATTAGTTTAGTTTAAAAAGAAATTGTAACGACCCAAAATCCGTGGGTACCGAAAAAGTGTGTTATCGGGCCTCCGTCTTAGTAAATTAAATCTTTAAATAATTATTAGGAATAATTATAAGTCTAGTTATATGTTTAATTAGGTTTTAATTAGGTGAAACTAGTTTAATTTAGAGTAATTAGTAAAAAGGACTAAATTAAATTAAGGATAATAGTTGAATTATAGAACAATAGAAAGTAAAAAAGGGCGAAAATAGCAATTAAGCCAATTTGCTACTGATAAGGCGACAAACTTAGATTAAATCTAAGATTTTATTTAGGTTTTAAATTAAATTATAAATTAAATTATTAATTATGTCAGAAATAAATTAAATAAAAGTCAAATGTAGAATAATAAAATGTACATGTGTAAAATATATGAAAATACATTTGTAATATATTGGTATATTTTCTTAAATAATTAGTAAAAGAAAAATAAAATAAATAATTGTTAATTGTTAAATATTAAATAATTATCTTTAAGATTTTTATTTGATAGACAAATTAGATAATTGACAAGTGTAATGTGTTGATTAAATACAAATGTAATAATATATGTATATACATTTGTATGATAATTATTTATTCAGTTAAAGATATTTATAAATTAAATATTGATATTATAATATTTTTATTTGTTAAATAAATAAAAGAAAGACAAATGGATGGTAATGATAGTGTACAAATGTACAAAGATACATGTATACAAATGTATTAATTATATTATTATTAAATAGATATTTATTAAATAATTATTAATTATTAATTATTATATTATTATATTATGAAATAGATTAGATCAAGACAAATGTAAGGTGGATATGGGATACAATTGTAATATATTATTTGTTATTAAATAGAAAAAAGAATAAGAAAAAAATAAAAGCAAGAAAAGCAAGTAAATAGAATAAGAAAAAAAAGAAAAGAAACAAAACAAAGAAACAGAGAGCATTTCGAAACAAGGGAAAGAAAAGCAAGAAAGAAAATAAAAAGAGAAACTAGAGATTTGAAGCTTTAAGCTTTAAAAAGCTAACAAGGAAAACGAGGCATCGACATCCAAAGGAAAAGAAAAGACGGTTGAGGAGTAAACTCGTATTTCGGATTTGTATTACTATAACTCAAAACTATTTATTAAATGTATATTGAATTTATAGTATATGTTATGGAGTAATTGAGATAAGGTAATTATTATATTTGAAATTAAATATGAGTATGTGTAAAAAAAAAAATTAAAAAATTAATTAATTTGTATATGAATTAAAATAATAGATGTTTGAATTGATTGAGTATTGAAAATTTTTGTGGAAATGAAATTTAAATTGGAAAAGTAAGATAATACCCTATCAACTTGTCGGACTAGATTTGATACAAATGGCATGCCATTGGATTTGTGATGTGATGAGGAGATTTGTAGCTCGGCCGAGAAGATTATTCTATTATATATGCTTCGGTTTATCTGAAGAGGCATTTAATGCCTTACTGGTGTGTTTGAGAGGTTATATTATACTGGTGTGTTTGGGAGGATTTTATTATTCTAGTGTGTTTTGGTTGGATATTTTGGTGTGTTTGGGTGGAATCCATGTATCTGTCAAAGTTCGAGCCTTGTTAATAGGGTAAATAATTGAATGAAATTTTGAAAATGAGATTAATTGTTTTGGCACTATTGAAAAGTATGAGAAAGAATGTATGAGTTAAATTATGAATTGAGTTAGTATGTGAAAAATAAAATATAAATTTAAGATTTATGAAGTAATATAATTATATATAATTAGTTTAAATGATTATAAAGTTTATGGTTGATGTTTGTAATTTTTTTAATGTTAAATAGTTTTGATTTATAGTAATACCATTGAGTAAGAAATACTCAGCGTACGGTTGTTTCCATGCACAGGTCGTTAGAGTTTCATATCCGATCCAGCATCCAAAACAAACCCGACTCCAGCAAGAAGATTTTGGTGATGAATTTCTTCCTTTTGTTAAGTGGCATGTACTAGGTAGTTGTATATGAAATATATATATATATATATATATATATATATTTAAGTTAAATGATTTTGGTTGTATATAAATGATTATAATGTTTTGGATGAGGAATATGATATAAAGTTATAAAATGGTAAATTTGGTATTAAATAATTGAAATGAAATAAAAGTTATTAATTATACAAATATACTAACATGTTATATTGTTTAAACTAAGGTATTAAATTATTATTTTGATATAAATTGGTTGTAATTGAATATACCTAATCATTGGTTGAAATATTGCTATTGGACTGTTTCGGTTTGAAATTTGTTGGGGTTTTATGTAAAAATAAGTAGAAATGCTCTCAAAATTTATATAATAAAATACGAAAATTTTTCGAAAATTCGAACAAGTTCTGTTTCACTTTTAATTTACGTTTTGGCTACGAGCGTTTATTATTGGGACTTAATTATTAAATTATACTATGAATGTTATTTTATTTGTGAATTATTCGTAAATTGTCTGATATGTCTGGTAATGCCTTGTAACCCTATTCTGACGACAGTTTAGGGTTAAGGGGTGTTACAAATGTGGTATCAGAGCTTATCAGGTTTAGTAGATTCTCGGGCCAAATCGAGCTCGAAAGTGAGTCTAATAGTACATGCCACTTTTGAGTTGAAGTTGAGTCGGGAATTTTGGATGCTAATATATTTATTTGATTTTGTTTTATAGATAAAATGTCAGATGAAAGAATGTATGATGTTGAACAGGAAATGTATACTGAAAGTAGAGAAATTGAAGAAACTGAATCTGCTACACCTAGTGTGAATTCGTTAGATAATCAACCTCTTAATGTAGGAAGAGAATGAGATGACTCACAACTATTAAGAGCTATAGCCGATGCATTACAACAGATAGTGAGAATCAGACTACATTACATCGATACCCTCTTGTCGCCGATGGGCCCCGATTAAAGAGTTACGAAAATATGGTGTCGCGGAGTTTTTGAGACTAAAAGGACTTGATCCGCCTACTGTTGAAAATTGGATGGAATCAACAAAAACAATTTTGCAACAATTAGATTATACCCCAAGAATCTGATATGTGCTGTATCACTGTTACAAGGAGAAGCATATCTCTAGTGGGAATCTGTGGTTAGGCATTTTTCGGATGATCAGGTAACTAGGACTTGTTTCAAAAAGAATTTCAGAAGAAGCATATTGGGGAAATGTACATCGAAGAGAAAAAGCAAGAGTTTTTAGTGCTGAAACAGGTTATATGTCAGTACTGGATTATGAGTGAGAGTTCTCTAGACTGAGCAAGTATGCTTCAGAATATGTTCCAACCGAGGTTGATAGTTGTAAATGATTTCTACGGGGACTGCGAGATGAAATCAAGATTCAATTGGTAAGTCTCAGAATAACTAAACTTGTTGATCTGGTTGAGCAAGCAAAAATGATAAAACAAGTATTAGGCCGGATAAAAAGTCAGAAATGGGTAAATTAGTTGGGAAACGTATGGGAACTACCAATTCTAATCCATTACCGAAGAGATCCAGAGAATCAAGAAGTGGTTGGGGCCAAGTTTCAGACCGGATCAAGGTGAAAAAAGTCAGGGTAAATAAACTACTATTTCTACCGGTAGTTTAAAAGGGCCTTCACGGAACATTGATGTCCCAGACTGTGAATACTGTGGAAAAAAGCACTTAGGTGAATGTTGGAGGATAACTCGACGATGTTTTCGATGCAGGTCCACAGATCATTTCATTCGAGACTGTCCAAAAAGTGAAAGTGTCACACCTGCAGCATCTCAGAATCGGTATCGACTGTCAGAGGTAGAGGAATGTCCAGAGGAGGTTCTGTTTCAAGGAGAGGAGGAGCTGGTAGAGGCAATGATATAGCTACCCAGTAATCTGAAGCTAGAGCTCCAGCTAGAGCTTATGTAGTCAGAACTCGGGAAGAAGACAATGCTCATGATGTGGTGACATGTATATTTTTATTGTATTCTAGCCTATTTATGCTTTAATTGATCCGGGTTTGTCACATTCATTAATTAATTCAAAATTAGTTGAGTCGGGGAAGTTAGAATCTGAAATGTCTAGAGTTTTCATAGAGGTGTCTAGCCCTTTGGGACAAACAGTGTTAATAGATAGAGTATGCCAGAGGTGCCCGTTAATAATACATGATAAAATGTTTCCCGTGGATTTGTTGATCATGCCTTTTGGCGATTTTGATATCATTTTGGGTATGGATTGATTATATGAACATGGGGTAGTTTTGGATTGCTATAAAAAGAGGTTTAGTATTCAGACAGAAAACGGGGATAGAATTGAAGTGAATGACATCCGTACCAGTGGTTCGACACGTATCATTTTAGCGATGAAGGTTAATAAATTGATACAGCGGGGTTGTTCAGATATTTGGCATATGTTATTAATCCTGATTCAGTCGGGAGTCAGTGCAATTAGATTAGAACTGTATGCGAGTTGCTAGATTTATTTCCAGAAGAACTACCGTGCTTACCACCTGACAGAGAGGTTGAATTTGCTATTGAGGTGTATCTAGGTACAACACCAATTCCTATACCTCCGTACCGAATGTCGCCTACTGAATTGAAAGAGTTGAAAGTAAAGTTGCAAGATTTACTAGATCGAGGCTTCATCCGACCAAGTATTTCACCCTGGGGAGCTCCAGTGTTGTTTGTTAAAAAGAAAGATGGTTCTATACGGTTATGCATTGATTATCGATAGTTGAATAAAGTAACGATTAAGAACCGATATACGTTGCTTCGTATAGATGATTTGTTTGATCAAATTATTCAATATTTTCTAAAATTGATTTGAGATCTGGGTATTATTAGTCAAGGTGAAGGAAAGTGATGTGTCTAATATTGCCTTTCGTACTCGTTATGGCCATTATGAATTTTTGGTGATACCATTTGGGTTAACCAATGCCCCAGCTACTTTCATGGATCTGATGAACCGAATTTTCTAGCCGTATTTAGATCAGTTCGTAGTGGTTTTTATTGATGATATATTGGTATATTCGAAGACAGAGGCGCAAAACGTGATCAGCATCTTCGAATAGTTCTATAGATTTTACGAGAAAAATAGTTATATGGGAAATTGAGTAAATGTGAATTCTGGTTATCGATATGGTATTTTTAGGACATGTAGTATCTGCTGACGGGATTAGAGTTAATCCGAAGATGATCGAAGCAATTGTTCAGTGGAAGGCGCCAAAGAATGTATCGGAGGTGCGCAGTTTTCTTAGTTTAGCTGGGTATTACAGGAGATTTATAAATGGATTCTCGATGATAGCACTACCAATGACTAAACAACTGCAGAAGAATGTTCCTTTTATCTGGGATGATCAGTGCCAGAAGAGTTTTGAGACTTTGAAGCACATGTTGACAGAGGCACCTGTATTAACATTACCAGAGCCGGGAAAAGATTTTGTTGTGTATAGTGATGCTTCCCTGAGCGGTTTAGGTTGTGTATTAATGCAAGATGGAAAGGTCATTGCCCATGAATCTCGACAGTTGAAGTCACATAAACGTAATTACCCGACGCACGACTTGGAGCTAGCTGCAGTAATTTTTACTTTAAAGATCTAGAGACATTACTTATATGGTGAAAAATGCAACATTTACACAGATCATGAAAGTCTTAAATATCTCCTATCGCAGAAGGAGTTGAATTTAAGACAAAGATAGTGGATCGAACTCCTAAAAGATTATGATTATGTTATAGACTATCATCCAGGAAAAGCAAATGTGGTACCTGATGCACTGAGCAGAAAAGATGCAATTGAATTACGGGCAATGTTCGCCTGGCTCAGTATTAATGAAGATGGAAGCTTGTTAGCTGAGTTAAGGGTTAAACTAATGATGTTAGATCAGATTAGAGCAACTCAGATGGAAGATAAAAAATTATTAAAGAAAAGAGAAATGGTTCAAAATGGTACAATTGAGAGTTTTAGTATTGATGAGCATGATTGTTTGAGGTTTCAAAACAGGATTTGTGTTCCAACTACTTCTAAATTTAAAAAGTTGCAAGAAGCACACGATGGCACTTTTGCATTGCATCCGGGTGGAACAAAAATGTATCATGATTTACGAGAGCTTTATTGGTGGCCAGGGATGAAGAAATATATAGTTGAATATGTCAGTAAATGTTTGACTTGTCAATTAGTAAAGGCAGAACATTAGGTACCGACAGGGTTACTTCAACCTATTAATATTCCTGAATGGAAATGGGACAGTATTACTATGGATTTTGTTACAGGATTTCCACCGTCGGAGAGCAAAAAGAATACCATTTGGGTGATAGTTGATTGGCTTACTAAGTCTGCTCATTTTATAGCAGTAAAGACTAATTAGTCTCTACAGAAGTTTGCTGAAGTTTATATTTGAGAAATTGTAAGACTGTAAGGTATTCCAGTGTCTATAATTTTTGACCGGGATCCACAATTTACATCGAGGTTTTAGAGGTAGTTACATGATTGTTTGGGTACTCGACTTAATTTTAGTACTGCATTTCATCCATAAATCGACGGACAATCAGAACGGGTAATTCAAATTTTAGAAGATATGCTTCGGGCTTGCATTATTAACTTTGAATCAGGTTGGGAATGATATTTGCCATTAACAGAATTTGTTTATAATAATAGTTTTCAATCCAGTATTCAGATGGCTCCATATATAGCATTATATGGTCGAAGATGTCGATCACCGGTATGTTGGACAAGTTGAATGATAAAAGATAGTTCGACCGAATTAATTCAGGAGACAGAAGAAATAGTTAAAAAGATCAGAGATGGGTTGAAAGCAACTTTTGACAGACAAAAGCTTTATGCAGATCTGAAGTGATGGGATATGAAGTATTCTGTAGGTGATAAAGTGTTTTTAAAAGTATCACCTTGGAAGAAAGTTTTGAGATTTGGTCGCAAAGGAAAATTAAGTCCTCGTTACATTGGGTCGTATGAAGTAGTTGAAAGAATCGGACCGGTTGCCTATCGACTAGCTTTACCTCCGGAATTACAGAAAATTCATGATGTTTTTCATGTTTCTATGTTATGAAGGTATCGATCGGATCCATCTCATATTATTTCTACTAAAGACATTGAGATTAGATCGAATTTGTTATATGAAGAAGAACCAGTTCAAATACTAGCTCGAGAAGTGAAAAAAATTAAGAAACAAACGGGTCCCTCTAGTAAAAGTTCTGTGGAGAAGCCATAGTGTGGAAGAAGCAACATGGGAATCGGGGGAAACTATGAGAGCACAATATCCTCACCTATTCTCAAGTAAATTTCGAGGACAAATTTTTTTAAGGGGGAGAAATGTAACGACCCAAAATCCGTGGGCATCGGAAAAGTGTGTTATCGAGCCTCTGTCTTAGTAAATTAAATCCTTAAATAATTATTAAGAATAATTATGAGTCTAGTTATATGTCTAATTAGGTTTTAATTAGGTGAAACTAGTTTAATTTAAAGTAATTAGTAAAAAGGACTAAATTGAATTAAGGATAAAAGTTGAATTATAGAACAATAGAAAGTAAAAAGGGCTAAAATGGCCATTAAGACAATTTGCTATGGATAAGGCGGCAAACTTAGATTAAAAACTAAGATTTTATTTAGATTTTAAATTAAATTATTAATTAAATTATTAATTATGTCGAAATAAATTAAATATAAGTCAAATGTAGAATAATAAAAATATGCATGTGTAAAATATAAGAAAATACATTTGTAATATATTAGTATATTTTCTTAAATAATTAGTAATAGAAAAATAAAATAAATAATTGTTAATTTTTACATATTAAATAATTATCTTTAAGATTTTTATTTGATAGACAAATTAGATAATTGACAAGTGTAAGGTGTTGATTAAATACAAATGTAATAATATATGTATATACATTTGTATGATAATTATTTATTCAGTTAAAGATATTTATAAATTAAATATTGATATTATAAGATTTTTATTTGTTAAATAAATAAAAGAAAGACAAATGGATGGTAATGATTGTGTACAAATGTACAAAGATACATGTATACAAATGTATTAATTATATTGTTATTAAATAGATATTTATTAAATAAATATTAATTATTAATTATTATATCATGAAATAGATTAGATCAAGACAAATGTAAGGTGGATATGGGATACAATTGTAATATATACATTTGTTATTAAATAGATATTTTATAGTTATTAATTAATTAATATATATTAAGTAAAATAAAGTAAATAGAATAAGAAAAAAGAAAAGAAACAAAACAAAGAAACAGAGAGCATTTCGAAACAGGGGAAAGAAAAGAAAGAAAGAAAATAAAAGGAGAAACTAGGGATTTGAAGCTTTAAGTTTTAAAAAGTTAACAAGGAAAACGAGGCATCAGCATCTAAAGGAAAAGAAAAGATCGTTGAGAAGTAAACTCGTATTTCGGGTTTGTATTACTATAACTCAAAACTATTTATTAAATGTATATTGAATTTGTAGTATATGTTTTGGAGTAATTTAGATAAGGTAAGTATTATATTTGAAATTAAATATGAGTATATGTAAAAAAATTAAAAAAAATTAATTAATTTGTATATGAATTAAAATAATAGATGTTTGAATTGATTCAGTATTGAAAATTTTTGTGGAAATGAAATTTAAATTGGAAAGGTAAAATAATACCCTATTAACTTGTCGGACTAGATTTGATACAAATGGCATGCCATTGGATTTGTGATGTGATGAGAAGATTTGTAGCTCGGCCGAGAAGATTATTCTGTTATATATGCTTCGGTTTATCCGAAGAGGCATTTAATGCCTTACTGGTGTGTTTGAGAGGTTATATTATAGGATTTCATTATTTTGGTGTGTTTAGGTTGGATATTTTGGTGTGTTTGGGTGGAATCCCCGTATCTGTCAAAGTCCAAGCTTTGTTAATAGGGTAAATAATTGAATGAAATTTTGAAAATGAGATTAATTGTTTTGGCACTATTGAAAAGTATGAGAAAGAATGTATGAGTTAAATTATGAATTGAGTTAGTATGTGAAAAATGAAATATAAATTTAAGATTTATGAAGTAATATAATTATATATAATTAGTTTAAATGATTATAAAGTTTATGGTTGATGTTTGTAATTTTTTTAATGTTAAACAGTTTTGATTTATAGTAATATCACTGAGTATGAAATACTCAGCGTACGGTTGTTTCCATGCACAGGTCATTAGAGTTTGGATCTGGTCCAGCATCCAAAATAAACCCGACTCCAGCAAGAAGATTTTGGTGATGAATTTCTTCCTTTTGTTAAGTGGCATGTACTAGGTAGTTGTATATGAAATATATATATATATATATATTTAAGTTAAATGATTTTGGTTGTATATAAAGGAATATAATGTTTTGGATGAGGAATATGATATAAAGTTATAAAATGATAAATTTGGTATTAAATAATTGAAATGAAATAAAAGTTATTAATTATACATATATACTAACATGTTATATTGTTTAAACTAAGGTATTAAATTATTATTTTGATATAAATTGGATGTATTTGAATATACCTAATCATTGGTTGAAATATTGCTATTGGACTCTTTCGGTTTGAAATTTTTGTAGGAGGTTAAATAAGTAGAAATGTTGTCGAAATTTTTATATAAAAAATATGAAAAATTTCCAGAGAATTCGAACAAGTTCTGTTTCACTTTTAATTTACGTTTTGGGCTTTTGGCTACGAGCGTCTATTATTGGGACTTAATTATTAAATTATACTATGAATGTTATTTTATTTATGAATTATTCATAAGTTGTCTGATGTGTCTGGTAATGCCTCGTAACCCTATTTCGATGACGGTTTGGGGTTAAGGGGTGTTACAGAAATCACTCCAATCCGTAGGCTAGATAATAAAAAGATAGTAAATACTAGTACTCTTGGTCCTTGTGGATACGATATTTCCGGTCTTACCATAACTATACTATTAAAGGATAGGTGTGCTTGACTTTATTGTGATCATAGTTAGTTAGTGACACATCAATTTTTTGCCACCGTTGCCGGGGACTAAGATATTAGGAACGCTAAATTTTTATTACTTTAGCCATTCGTATTTATTGTAATTTAATTTTACTTTTTATTTGTTTTTACTTCTCTAAATTTTCTTTCTTTGCTTTTGGCAGGAACTGTTAGTTTATGACTAGAAGGAACCCGTCAGGACCATTACTTTTTGACAGTGATATAGAAGGTACCGCTCACAGAAACTGAAGAGAAATAAGGCGAAGTCTACAATACATACAATAAGAGCAAGAGGAAGATACCAATACTACCGAGGGGATGGCTGATAATAATTCGCTACCCCTTGTGGTTGCCGCAAACCCGGTGAATCAAAATCCTACTCCTCGTACTATGTATGATTATGCTAAACCTAATTTAATAGGAACTAAATCAAGCATTGTTAGACCTACTGTTGCTGCAAATAATTTTGAACTGAAACCTAACACTATTCAGATGATTCAGCAATTTGTCCAGTTTGATGGTTTGCAGGATGAGGATCCAAACAATCACTTGGCAAAATTTTTGGAATTCTGCGACACTTTCAAGATTAATGGCATTTCTGATGATGCCATTTGCCTTCGGTTGTTTCCCTTCTCATTGAGGAATAAAGCCAAATAGTGGTTGAACTCGTTACCATGAGGATCAATCACAACATGGGAACAAATGACCAAAAAATTTTTACTTAAATATTTTTCGCTAGCTAAAACGGCTAAGTTGAGTAATGATGTCTCTTCTTTGTATAGATGGATTTAGAAACAATTTACAATGCATGGGAGAGATCTAAGGATCTACAAAGAAGATGCCCTCACCATGGGTTACCATTATGGTTACAGGTTCAAACCTTTTACAATGGTATGAACCCCTCGACTAGGAAATTGATTGATGCAGCCACCGACGGTACACTAAACAATAAAACACTTGAGGCTACTTATGAATTCATTGAAAAGATGTCACTAAATAACTATCAGTGGCAAGTTATGAGGACGAAGCCAACAAAGGCAGTCGGTGTTTTCAACCTCAATGTAGTGACCATGCTATCAAACCAAGTAGAGATGTTAAATAAAAATATTGATGGTTTGCGTGGTTCTTCGCAGGTACATCCAGTTATGCAGTATAATACGGATGGAGGAGGAATGAGTAATATAGAATATCCATCCTACAACCCTAGCATAGAAAGCAAACAGATGAACTATATGGGTAATAATTCTAGACCTCGAAAATCCCTATAGTAACACTTATAATCTAGGTTGGAGGAACCACCCAAACTTCTCAAATGGTGGTCAAGGAAACCAAAGACAGCAACCCCCTCCAGGCTTCCAACAACAACCTTACCCATAGGAGAAGAAGCTGAACCTTGAGGAGATGCTAACAAAATTCATCTCGGTGTCAGAAACCCATTTTCAAAACACCAAAATAGCACTCAAAAATTAGCAAGCGTCAATTCAAGGGCTCAAGAATCAAATAGGTCAGCTTGCTAAGTTGATCTCAGAACAACCACAAAGCAATACCGAACCTAACCCAAAGGAGCAACTCCATGCCATCACAGTGTGCGACAAAAGAGCGGTGGTAGAATCTGAATCTGAACCGAGGCAAGAACCTGTGGTAAGTAAAGGTAAGGATGGTGTAAGCCACAATACACAGAAATTGGTAAGTAAAGAGTATATACCTTGAGTGTCATATCATAACTTAACAAAGAAAGACCACATAGATGAACAATTCGATAAATTTCTTAAACTCTTAAAAAAGTTACATGTTAACTCACCGTTTATTGAAGCTCTTTCATAGATTCCCAACTTAGTTAAATTTTTGAATGAGCTTCTAGCAAACAAGTGGAAGTTAGATAACGTGTCACATGTAGATCTAAATGCAATATGTTCAGCCATTTTACAGAATAAACTACCCGATAAATTGAAGGATCCAGAGAGTTTTACTATTCCTTGTTTAATTGGTATTTTAGATGTTAATAATGCTTTAGCTGAATTAGTGGCGAATATTAACATCATGCCCTATAAAATGTTTAAGCAACTAGGTATTGGGAAACCTAAACAAACTAGGATGAGTATTAAACTCGTAGATAAAACCACTAGATTTCCTAGGGGAATTGTTGAGGATGTGCTTGTAAAAATTAATAAATTTATATTCCTAGTTGACTTTGTTGTTCTAGACATGGATGAGAACAGTAACACACCTTTAATCTTAGGACGACCTTTTTTAGCAACTGCTAAAACTAGAATTGATGTTGGTACAAGAGAGCTCACACTTCATGTAGGTGACGAAACGATCACTCTTCAGGATCGTGATTCGGCTAGGACATCAAGTAATAAAGGTGAGTACATAAATTCTATTAATAACCATTCAGTTCAACCCTCTTTTCAAGAAGCACCTCGAAAATACACAACTGAGCCACGTCATAACTCTCGTGCCAACAATGAAATAACTCATGGGGAGCGAAGGCTTCAGATCGATGAACTAGATGAATGGCGAACACACGTCAAGGAGAAATTGAGCAAACACGATGAACCAAAGCGACTCCATGACGAGCCTAAAAACAAAACAACCCAAATTAAGGTTGGAGACCAAGTTCTAATGAATAATGCAGACCCTCGTATTGCCACCTCTGAACCTAATAGAACAACTCCTTTCACGATACTCAATGTCTTTCCATACGGAATAGTCGAGGTAACTAATCCTAAATTTGGCACTTTTAAGGTAAATGCTACTCGACTCAAACTATATAGTGATCATAGAACTGATAGCAAGAGAGAGGAGTGTCAACTCCTCAAACTACCATGAAATATGTGAATGAGAGGTAAGTCTAGCATAAGACTTTAAACGAGCGCTTCTCGAGAGGCAACCCAAGCACTAACCTCACTAATGTCATTATTTTCGATTTTAGCACCTGACTAAACTAACCAAATTAATAAAGTGTAGTTCTCCCTATCCACACAGCCTTTCACACGAGTGTGGCCATGGTCGTGAGAACACCACGAGAAAGTACACCGGCGTGACGAAGACCATGCGAGAACAGGATAAAAATTTTCCCCAAAACACGGGCTATGATAAAATACCACGGTCGTGCGATACGGATGTGGTCAACACTAACTAAAGAACACGGGATGCTGACAAATCCACACGGCGTGCCTTAAGACCGTGGGTAATACTGAGTAAATGACACAGGCATGCGACACGCCCATGCCTCTAAGCCTTGGGCGACACTGATTAATTAACATTAGCGTGGAAAACCTCTACATAGTGTGGGAGAAATGAATGAAGCATCACACGGCCGTGTGATTCGGCCATGTAACCTAACACGCCCAGGGAACACGGGCATGGACAGTGACCAGATGCCCCAATTTCTATTTAAACCCCCTTATTCTTTTATTTTTCTTCCCTAGCCCGAAACCCCTTCTTTTCTTTTCCCTTTCCTTTTCCATTGTCTTTTCCCCTTCTTTTTCCCTTCCCCTTTTCCTTATTCCTTCTCTACACCACCACCACACCAACCACCATCCTTGCCACTATTGCTCACCTTTTTTCTCATTTATTTTGAATTCCTAGTTATTTTCCATTATTTTATTTTATTTTTTGTATTATTTTATTTTACTTGTGGTTCTTCTAGGTACAAAATGATGGAAACTTGAGGCAAGGCCAAGGCCACCATCCCCACTTCAAAAAAAATAAAAGGATCCCGGCGTAGTCTCCCCGTGCGCGACCACTTTACGGCAGATATACCATAACTTCCTCATAAGTTCATGCAGGCTGCTTCATTGACTCAATTCCATACAGTTCAAATTGCTACTAGAGTATCCTCTCCCACGTTCACCTATGCCCAAATGTGTCATATTTCTTTTCATTGACTCCATCCAAAATTCAGGAAGTTTCACTTCTCTCTCTATTTTATGATTTTCTTACTATATTGTCATTATTTATCTTTGTACATTGACGACAATGTACATCTTAAGTGTGGGGAGGTTAATCCCTGAATTATGTCTTGTTCTTAAGTAATTTTCTCATTTTACTATTAAAATGAAACTTCTATTGACTTATGATTTTCATTGATATGTTTTGGATTAAGTCATAGGTAATTGTGCATTGATGGTTTAAACTTTAAGACATTAGAGAATCAAGCGTGATAAGCCTATTTTCAGAATTAAAAATTTCTAGGTTGTTTCCCTAAATTTAAATATCACTTTGAAGTTTGAAATTTGCAAGGTTGACATCAAAAACCATAATTTTTTGTGAGTCTTGGAGCCTTTTAGAGCATACATTTTTTTCTTGCTCACTTTATTATTGGTTATGAGTTTGTCAATATTGATTTTTTATTCTAAAACTTTCCTCGATCATACATGTCGAGACCACACCTTTGGTTTGATATACTGAGATGATAAAGACACCTAAGATTTAACCCACTTACCCCAAAAAGCCTATCTTCATAATTAACCCCTAGTGAACCCCTTTGATTCTAATAAACCGTTTATTGATATATCTTTAATATTAACCCAAAACTCATTCTTTTTGATTCATTAATAATTTCCCTATTGAATTAACCCTTTTTTGTCGAGATTTGATTTGAGCAATTGCCTAACTATGTTCTTTATTTTAGTTGTTAAACTCTTTCTTATTATTGTATGTTCTTATTCTTAAAAAAAAAAAATTGGGAATTTATTCATTATTAGTTCTATGAGCATCAAAACGGTTAAATTCACATCTTTAGAAGAAGCTCGTGTTATTAGTGATAAGTTTTCAATTGATGTAATTATTCAATATTAGTTTATTTTTCTAGTTAGGTAAATTGTCAATTCAATCTCGATTCTAACCCTCAAATTTAGCCTTTATCCACACCTTTAACCCAATCCCCATTACAACCCTTTTAAAAGACCTTTTGATTTGTGTATCATCTCATTTTATAGTGGTGGAGATTTGATTTTCATGCAATCCTATGGTAATAACTTTTCATGTTTGAATTTTGAGTGCATTATCTTGAACCTTAAACACTTTGAGTGATTTGAATAAATCCTTAGTGAAGATGTCAATCCTTGTCGGTTTTGAATCAAAGGTAATTATTTAGATAAGGGGAAACACCTATGTTTTCGTGCTACAAAAATTTGTGACTTATATTTTTTGAATCTTTAAGACTATTTAAGTTAAATTATCCATGTATGAATTATCTATGAATTATGATAAGACATTATTGATGAAAATTATGAATTAAGGAAGTTAATTTTAATTGTGAGTTGAGGATTTTGCTTGAGGACAAGCAAATGCTTAAGTGTGGGGATATTTGATAAACTATAATTTATACTTATTTTGACTCCATGCTTGGCTTATTTTTGGATGAATTTTCATTAGATTTGATGAATTTGATGCTCCTAATCCCTTAATTTCATGTTTTACATTCAGGAGAGCCTAGGGAGTCGAAAAGATTGAGAAATGGGCCAAAAAGGGGCAAAATAGGCCTACCTTAGAAATCAACACGGCCTAGACTATCAAATACGGCCGTGTGTTACAAGCAAAATTGAACACGGCCTGGATCAACGTACACGGGCAGACCACACGACCGTGTGTTACGAGTAGAAGCGAGCACTGCCTAGGCTCTTGCACACGGGCGTGTCGCACGGGCGTGTCCCTGCCGCACCAAAGTTTAATCCTATTCGGAAAAGGCCACTTGTGGGCCAAAAGAGGTGTTCCAAAGCCTATATAAACACCCTAGGGGGCAACCTAAATGAGGACGCCGAGTAGAAGGTAGAAAATACTCAAAGACAGCCATCGGGAGCAGCTCGAAAATAGATCTCCATCAAGATTGAAGATCTCCTATCAATTTCTCTTGAAGTTTTGGGTTTTCTTATGTTTTGTAGTTTTCCTTATTTTAAGATTTTTCCCTTTATCAGTATGAACTAAATCCCTTAAATACCTAAGAGGATGAAACCTAAGACGGATCTTATTATTATTTGATTTATAGGATAAATACTTGTTCTTATTCTTAATTGTGAGTTCTTATTCTTGTTTTGATAATTCAGGTTATTGATTCAAGTCGAATGTGCTTATTCGGGGAGAAAAAGTCCCTATTTAAGAGTAGATCAACACAATTGAGCGGAGTTGATTGCAGCCCTACAAATAGGGCGACGAAAATCTGTCAGATTAGAGTCATATCTAATAAGGGAATCCATAGATCGAGTTAATGCGACAATAGGGGTTTTAATTAGAAAGAGATTTCAATTAATCAACCTAGAGTCAGTTGTTTTTAGTCCTGAAAGAGATATTAACATAAATCAGGGATTTCTACGGATTAATTCAAGTGAATAAATCATATGAATCAAAAGTAATAAGTGAAGTCTAGGTGGATTCTTTCTTGGGTATTGCCTTTATCATATAAGATGTCTTAAAGTATTTTCCTAATTCATTCTTTGTCATGCTTTTAATTAGTTTAATTTAAAAAGAAATCACTCCAATTCATAGGCTAGAAAATAAAAAGATAGTAAATACTAGTACTCTTGGTCCTTGTGGATACGATATTTTCGGTCTTACCATAACTATACTATTAAACGATAGGTGCGCTTGGCTTTATTGTGATCATAGTTAGTTAAAGACACATCATCTAAAATAATCGATATTAGAACCACATGAAGCCTAACAATCTTAAAAACATAGAGCTTCGCCAACTTCTGTAAGGAATAATCGGTCCTAACTGGAATGATGTAAGCAGGCTTAGTCAATCGATCCACATTAACCCAAATAGAATCCTTCTTAGTAGGTGTCAAGGGAAACTCACTAATGAAATCCATAGTTACTCATTCCCATTTCCACAATGGGATCTTAACAGGTTGAAGTAATCTAGAAGGAAGTTGGTGCTCAGCCTTAACTTGCTAGCACATTAGACAATGGGACACAAAATAAATTATCTCTTGTTTCAGCCCAGGCCACCTATCAAAATTCTCAGAGGTCACGATACAACTTATTACCACCAAGATGTATAGCATAAGAGCTACTATGCGCTTCACGCAAAATAGTTCACCTAAAATCCACATTATTAGGCACACAAACCCGTCCTCAGAAGCATGAAATATCATCACTATTAAAATTAAAATCTGAAGTCTTACTCTCATCAATCTGCTGAACTCGACTGATCAGAGACTCATCCAGAAGCTGCTTACTCTTAATCTCATCCAACCATGTTGGCTTAACTTGCAATTCTATCAAAATCCTACCATCATCAAACAAACTTAGGCAAGCAAATATCACCCTCAACTCGGACATAGATCTTTGACTAAGATCATCGACCACCACATTAGCCATACCAGGATGATACTCTATCAAACAATCATAATCCTTAAGCAACTCGATCCAACGACACTGCTTAAGATTTAACTCCTTTAGAGTGAGGAGGTACTGTAACAGCCTAACTACGACCCTAATCAGAATAGTGGTTTTGAGACCACGAATCCGGGGTAGACAAATATTTTTTATACTAGATTTGATATATGTGGTATGTGTTTGAACCTGTGTTAAAATATTGTTAGTAAATTTTTCAGTATGTGTGTTCAATTTAAGAAAAAGGACTAAATTGTTTAAATGGTAAAAGTAGCCTATATTTTAATTGGGTGATTTAATTGGCTTGTTTTCTTGCATGAGTGGACTTGCATGGTAAATTACCCTAAAACTAGGTGAGTGGATGGCATGATGATGGTTTTTTATATATTTTTTTATAATTTAATTGTTTTAGTAAAGGATATTATATTATTAATATGTAAAATGATTAAAATAAAGAAACATAAAAGAGTTAGTGGATGTTTATCTTCCACCTTTGGTTCTCCATTGCCAAAACTCATAAGGGAGAAGAGAAAACTTAAGTTTTCATTGTTCGGCCATTGCATGTCACATTGAGATTAAGAACAAAAGGAAAAGGAGTTAGATCGGGGAAAAGCTAAATTAAACGAATAGCCGGGAAACTCAAATTCATTGACTTCCATGGTAAGTTTATAAGTAATAGGTTTTAAAAGAATAGTTATTAAATAGAAATGTACATTTTCGAATGACTTTTATGAATGTGATATGGTAATTTTAATTTTATTTGCCGAATGTGATAATATTATGTACATGTAGTTGTTTATATAAATCTTTGATTAATCGAGATATGTATATATATATTGGTATATATATACTTTGTCGAATGTGACTAGGTACAGGACTAAATGTTTGTAATTGCCGAATGTATGTTGAATTATGCATAGAATTGATATACTTGGGTTGAATGAATTGTTTGTGAATTGAGTAGAGGCTTAAAGGTGAACCTTGAGATAGAGAATGGTGGTGATCGAGTAATTAACTATGTGCATATATATATATATATATATAGCTGATTGTGATGAATAGATATATAATGAAGAATTCGATTTGAATATTGATACATAAGTATGTTATATGTGCATAATGTATTCAAGAAGATGAAATAAATTATTGGGCACTATGTGTGCGGAATAAAACTAGTAGTGGCACTATATGTGCGATACATTGCTAGGGAATGGCACTGTGTGTGCAGATAAAATAGTAATGGCACTATATGTACGATACATTACTAAGGAATGGCACTGTGTGTGTGAATAAAATGGTAATGGCACTATGTGTGAGATACATTACTAGGGAATGGCACTGTGTGTGCGATAAAACGACAACGGCACTAAGTGTGCGACACGTTGCATGAATTGCACTAAGTGTGCGAAATTTCAGATCTATCAAAACATAGTATAATGAAAGAAGACATCGAGAGGTATATTTCTAAAGTAATAGATATACGGTACGTTGGTAACATAATATTAATGAGGTAAGTTACTCTTACTCTATGAACTTATAAGGTTGAGATGTATTAAATAACCAATGAGATGTTCTAAAGAATAAATGGTAAGTAGTTATGCGAGTTATATGAGATTTAGGGAATTATGTAAGCTTGCATGGTATTTGGGTTCTTGTATATATATAATTATGAGCTATTTTATGATTGATTGTTGTAAATTACACATTTGATTATTGAATTGTTGTTTAAGAAAATCATTGCTTATAACTTACTAAGCTAAATTAGCTTATCGTTTATTTCATTTGAACATTTATAGGTTTTAAAGTTTAAGCTCGCACTCGGGGATCCTTGTCGAAGTCAAGCACGCTATCAACTACTTTTGGTATTTTTTTTAACGATGACCTTATGAAATTATGGCATGTATAAGCTTGAATACTCTATTAAGTTCTTTTTGATTGGGATGTATATAAAAGCCATGCAAAAATGGCTAAATCTCGTTTTATAGAACCTACCTGAATTCGGTCATAGAAAAAGTTTACTATGAAAATATATGTCACGTCGTATGATGCTTGATGTTTGTTTATATGATATGAGAAAATGATGAAATAGCTTATAATGTTAAGTTTCTATTTTTGAAAGTTAATATTCAATAAGTGTATGTTATATTTGAAAATTTAGTCATGGATTGAATATAGTCTAAGTATTTATGTGACTTTTGAATGATGATGACTGATTTTCGACATAACTAAATAAGTGTAACAAAATGACTAAGTATAGGTGGTAAGAATGGTATTTAGTACATGCATATATCATTGTTGATAAGGTAATGAGTTAATTTGATGAGGTAATATATATATTCGGTCATGGTTCATTTGGTAAGGAGTGTATATTCTTTTCTCTTGAATAGATGAAGTATGTTTGGCTTTTTACCCTTAATGGTTAAATAAATTGACAAGATGTATTCATGATATGTACGAATATTTATGTGTAATAAATAATGACGTATATGGTATGAAAATGGTGCTAAAGTGTTAGTTGATTTGGTCTTTTTCTTTTACTTGCGGTTTAATCTAATGAGAAGTGTTCATGAATAAATGTGTATCCTTTGTATAATGAAAGTACATGTTTGAAAGTATGGTTGAAAATAGAAATAATTTACATGTTTGAATATTATAAATGTATATACCTATTAGGCCAATGCTTGGGATTGATCATGCAGAGTGTATTATATTTATGGAAGAAATGAGATTAAATGAAACGTACATGTGTGTTTTCGATAATAAGAAATGGTATGAGTTTAGCAAGTGATAGTACAAATGAATACTCTGACTTGGTATTTGGTTTAGCGAAGCCCGTAATCTTAATCTGGCGACGGATACGGGTTAGGGGTGTCACAGGTACGTAAGGCTTTGATAATCAGTGTAGATAATGCACCTCTCACTATATAGGTAGTGCCTCCAAATCTTAAGAGCAAAGACAACCACGACAAGCTTGAGGTCATGCGTCGGATAATTACTCTCATGTTGCTTAAGCTATCTAAACGCATACGCGACCACCTTACCCTCTTGCATCACCCAAATCGGTATGAGACGTATTGCTATACACAACAAACTTATTCCTAAATTTGGGCTAAATCAAAATGTGTGCATGAGACAAGATTGATTTGAGCCTCTCAAAACTCGATCGCTGCTCAATAGCCTAAACAAACGGAGCATTCTTACGTAGCAACTTAGTCAAATGAGCTGCTATCAGTGAGAACCCTTCAACAAACCTGTGATAGTAACTCGCTAGACCCAGGAAACTCTGAAGCTCAGTCACATTTTATAACACCCCAAACCCGGTCTATGCATTATGACTGGATTTGGTTTGTTACACAGATCGAACTATCTTAATAATTTCAGACGAATTGGTATTTCAAAACCCTTTTGAATTTAGAGTTTAATAAAAACCAAGAGAAAAAAATTTAGTTTGATGTATTTGAGAAATAAGAATAGTTAAAAATTTCTCATATGTTTAAAAACCCAATTTATTTTAAGTAAACATTATATAATAATCATAAGCCCATATTAAAATATCCAAAACATAGTTTTAAACCAACCACACATGAAAATCCATAAAAATAATAATAGAGGCCTTATTACATCATACCCAAAATAGCAATTTAAAGAAAGTACTTATTTAAAAGTTCAAAATTTATTTAACCCAAGTTTGCAGTATGGCCTCCACGAAGTCATCCTCGGCCCAAGTCCACACCAATTTCCATTACCTGAGAGGAAAAATTTGAGGGTGTGAGTTACTCAGAACTCAGTGTATAACTTACTTACTTAATCCACTAGGCCAATCATCAAGTCATAATTTTGGGCTTGAGCCCTTTAACAGGATTTACAATATAAATAATGGGATGCATGTAAATAATGAAATTCCCCACCCAAACCTAATTTCCATCCGCTACACACCACTCGTACCAACCGTCACACCTGTGGGGATCATGTCAACCCACCCCGCCAAACACACCAATCGTAGGCATAAAGCCATTTTATATTTGTGGCAGAGCCACCGAACTAGATTGTGACAAAGTCACCGAACTA